>OW204010.1:16819424-18019424 GCA_934047225.1 Ypsolopha sequella | reverse complement strand
TGTGGTGAATTGGGCCCCTACGGGCGGGGGTCAACTGGAGTTGTCTAGGGCTAGGCCCCCCCTTCCCGCGCCAGTTTCGGTACCTGCTGGCGTGGAACAGCGTGCTCAAACGGAGTTCCGGGGTTATTCACCGCCGTGTCATGAGTACCCGCGTTTGGAATACCACCCGCCGTACTTCGGGAGAGCCTCAGGCTACGCTCCCCCCAGGATGGGGTTATGCACGCGCCAGCCGTACAACGCGCAATGGATTAATCCTGCAGTCCAAAGGCGGGATAATTCGTAACTAGCTTGCACAGCTACGAGTACGGAACCGCGGACGGTTCTGTTGCCCACCGTGATGGCTCACGTCTGGGGCCCTAAGGGGGATCGGGTTAGGGTCCGGGCCCTCCTCGACTCGGGTAGTCAAGGATGCTTATTGAGCACACGAGTAGCGCAACAACTGGGATTAAACTTGGAAGTTTCGTCGGTACCGCTCCTAGGTATTGGTGGACTGGAGGTGAAACAGTCGTTAGGGCAAACACATTTCACCTTTTCATCGGTACGTTCCTCCACCATGAGAATTTCGACTGCAGCCATGGTTATGGACGAAATTGTCGGCTGGCAGCCTTCTTCGGACCTTCCACCGTCAATAATCTCGTGCACGTCAGGTTTGGATCTGGCAGACCCACGTTTTTATCATCCGTCCCCAGTCGATGTTCTCCTGGGTTCGGATGTGTTAGGATGGATCCTATTAGGTACTCAGAAGACTCTGGATCCCTCACCATTAGTGGCGGTTTCCACAATATTTGGGTTTTCTATAATGGGACCAGTCTTTGATGACTATGCTCCGGACGAGTTGAAAATCATAGCATCAGCATCTCTTGCGAAGACGATGCAACAATTTTGGGAAATTGAGGAACCTCCCATGGTCTCTAGGGTGGACCCGGACCATGTAGAGTGCGAGGCATTTTTTCAAGCCAACACGACGAGGTTGAATTCCGGTCGTTTCATAACTAGGTTACCATTTACTGTATCTTCTCCTGTTCTAGGTCAATCAAGGTCACTGGCAGAGAAAAGATTGTTGTCCATGGAGCGGCGCATGCAGCGCGACCCTGTGCTTCGCGATAAATATATAGAATTTATGCGCGAATATGAAGCATTAGGTCACATGTCTCCGGCTCGAGTAGACTGGACGTCCACTGAGCATTACTTTCTGCCTCACCATGCAGTGTTGAAGGCTTCTTCGGGCAAACTGAGAACTGTGTTCGATGGTTCGGCCCCCACTTCTACTAGAGTCAATTTGAACCAATGTTTACATTCCGGTCCCAAGTTACACCGGGATGTTATTGACGTTATTTTAAATTTCAGGAGACACCAGGTGGTATTTGGAGCAGACATCAGGATGATGTTCCGGCAGACGGTTATCCACCCAGATGACAGGCGGTTTCAGCTGATTCTCTGGCGCGAACACCCGGATGATCCGGTAACCGTCTACGAGCTCAACACCAACACATATGGTTTGAAATCCAGTCCATACATTGCTATTAGGTGCTTGTTGGAGTTGGCGGAGCAGGAACGAGCCCGCTTCCCCCGTGCGGCGGCCGCATTGGCACGAGATATCTATGTTGATGATGTGTGCACCGGGGCTCAAAATATTGAGGAGGCTCTCATATTACGGGACGAGTTAATTGCAATTCTTGCCACGGGAGGTTATGAACTTAGGAAATGGCTTTCAAATGACCCTAAACTGTTGGAAGGTATTCCGGATGATCACCAACAGAATCCAAACTTATTTGCGGATGTCGAGGATCCTAACATGATAGCAGTATTAGGAATGAAATACCAACCTGTCAATGATATTTTCACGTTTCAGGTGGAATTGGAGTCACAGAGGGTCTGGACTAAGAGGACGGTGCTGTCCACGGTAGCTCGCATGTTTGATCCAAACGGTTGGATTTGTCCAGTCATCTTCTTGGCCAAGTGTCTTCTGCAGCAGCTCTGGACTCTGGGAGTTTCGTGGGACGAGCCGCTCATCGGGCCTCCGTTGGACACCTGGCTGGATTTGATCACCTCGATGGAGGAAGTCAATCAGGTGGCTTTGCCTCGTCGAATTTTACCGCCAGGCAAGTGTCAGGTGAGTCTTCATGGGTTTTGCGATGCATCTGAGCGGGGGTACGCTGCAGCAGTGTATTTACGGACGGTTGATACCGGAGGCCGGGTCAACGTCGTATTAATTTTAGCGAAAAGCAAGGTTGCACCCATTCGCACCCGTCTGACTATTCCAAAATTGGAGCTAAGCGGAGCCCATTTGTTATCCAGGCTGTTAAGCCATGTCTCTCGTGAATTGGCCCCTAATGTTGACATTCAGAATGTCTTTGCTTGGTCAGATAGTCAAGTGGCGCTGGCATGGCTGCGTGCCGCTCCACATACTTTGGAAATTTTTGTAGGAAACCGGGTTTCTCAGATTCAAAATGTAGGAATTAACATTATTTGGCGCCATGTTCCAGGTGATTGTAACCCAGCGGACTGTGCGTCTCGGGGTTGCACTGCTCCAGAACTGGTGTCTCATCCACTTTGGTGGAAACCAGAGTGGCTAGAAGGAGAGGAATCTTCGTGGCCTGTCCAGCAGGTGGACAGAACAGCCCAGATTTTGCCAGGGTTACGTGTTCACGCTCTGATCGTGGAACCGTCCTTGGATCCTGATTGGTTGCCTGGTCGATACAGCAGTCTGGATAAACTACTGGTAATTACTAGCTGGATGAAGCGTTTCATCCATAACTGTCGACATCCACAAAATAAACTTTTGTCCCCAGCCGTGAGTGCAGAGGAGCGTCGGAACGCGATGATACACTGGGTTCGTGTACTTCAAGCGGACCGCTTCAAGTCGGAACTTCAAATATTGCGTGAGGGTCGCGCCAAGCTGAAAGGAGCGGTCGCTAAATTGAATCCTTTCACAGACTCTGAAGGACTTTTGCGTGTTGGAGGCCGTCTTCGACAAGCCGACCTGCCATACGGAAGTCGTCATCCCTTGCTTTTACCTAAAGGTGGACCTTTGGTGAAGCTCTTGGTGTCAGACCGGCACATTCGCAATGCACACGCGGGCTGTACTGCCCTGATGGCGATACTACAGCGAGAGTACTGGATTTTGTCTGCTCGCCGAGTAATTCGTAATGTGCTTTTTAGTTGTTTTCCTTGTTACAGGATTAAGGCTTCTCTCATGCAGCCGCAAATGGGTGACCTGCCTGCAGACCGGGTCAACCCTTCCAGGCCTTTTGACGGAGTTGGTACCGACATGGCGGGACCATTCTCGGTCAAAACATCCACCGTTCGCAACGCTCGGGTTGTCAAAGCATACCTATGTGTATTTGTGTGCTTGGCCACCAAGGCTGTCCACTTGGAAGTGGTTTCAGCTTTGTCTACTGAGGCCTTCGTCGCCGCGTTGGACCGTTTCGTGTCGCGTAGAGGTCTACCTTCACTTGTTCGCTCCGACAACGGCACAAACTACAAAGGTACTGCTAACTATCTAAAAGATATTGATAAATTTTTTGTAAATAACTATGCTAGTTTAAGTCAAGTCTTCGCCCGGAAAGGGGTAACTTGGCGGTTCAGTCCTCCAAATTGCCCTCACTGGGGGGGGATTTTTGAAGCTGCCGTCAAGTCGGCGAAGACCCACCTCCGCCGCGTTATTGGGGAAACAGTTTTAACTTTTGAGGAGCTTGCCACTGTATTTTGTAAAGTGGAAGCGGTCCTAAATTCTCGTCCTCTCTGTCCCCTGTCTTCTGATCCAAACGACCTCGAGGTCCTCACTCCTGGCCATTTTTTGATTGGGCAGCCGCTCACTGCCTTGCCGGAATACCCATGGAAGGGAGAACATACGACACGGTTGTCGCGTTTTCAAATGTTGCAACAAATGGGCCAGGACTTCTGGAATCGATGGTCGGTTGAGTATCTGCATCTGTTGCAGCAAAGGGTGAAGTGGACAGACAGGACTGAGCCTCCTAGGGAAGGAGATTTAGTTCTTTTAAAGGATATGAATTTGCCATCCTTGTTCTGGCGCCGGGGCCGTATATTAAAGTTGATTTTTGGCGGAGACGGAACTCCACGCGTCGCAGAGGTGTTGGTCGAAGGTTCGATTTTGCGACGAGCCATGACAACTCTCTCCCGTCTCCCGGTTGTATGAGCTAGCGGTCTGATTACTCCGCCCGGAGCGGGGGGATGTTATGAATAAAATGTATATTTTTAGAACGCATCTGTTGAGTGTTCGGTCAACGTTTTTGTTTTTTGTGTGTGGTAACACTGCGCTCTCTTTCCTGGTCGCCATTCCGATGATCGGAAGTGCTTTCTCCCAATATTTGTTAAATTAATTATAACTCCTTAAATATCAGGTGCGGACATCTTAAAAAACATTAGTTACTCAAGATATCACATTATTTTGGTGTGAAGACCATTTGAAGTGTATTCCCTTTGTGTTTGTGACATAACCTGTGTCCACGCGGCTTCCGACAAGCGGACTTGTCATTTACCATTTTTTCTGGGTTTTGGATGCATCCCGGGGTAGGAGGTTTGTGTGTAGATTCATCGGGGAGGTGAAACAACGTGCCACAGCACCGGAACATCTTGGAGGCCACGTGCAAAGGGTCTTCGTGCAAGGATCAGCAGATGACGTCATCTTACAACTGTCTGGTAGGAAGTTTTGCATATATTTTTTATAGAATATAAGATATTTTTAGAGTATAGATCTGGGACAGCTAATGGGCCCCTGTTCCAGGTGCTAATATCGCCCTTTAATAAACAGTCATAGAACCAGCGAACGAAAAATAAACTCAGATTGGTGCTGAAAAACCGGACAAGTGCGAGTCGGACTCGCGCACATAGGGTTCCGTACCAACACACAATACATGAGCTGTATTTTTGAATCATTCGAACTCTAATTCGCATGATTCTCATGCGAAAACTTGAAATCAGTATTTTTGAAAATTCTCTCCGTGAATTCTGCAACGAGTGGTCTGTCTGACCCGCTCGTTTTCCGATTTCTACTAGTAGAAACTATGCAAGAATGACAAGAAGAAAATGTCGATGTCGATGCATCTGACATGACATGAGACGATGAGACTGACATGACATTATAAATTTTTAATTTACGTTCCGTTCACCTCCATTCATTACCGGTTTTTAAAATCAATGAAATATTGCTTTCCGGGTTTAATTTTTTCTGCGTGAAACGAAAACCGTTCACATTGATTTCTACTGATTCAAAAATACGTAAAATCGTAACCAATCGAATTGAATTTCGCACGTGAATATTTATATGATTCACGACGAGTGATTCAAAAATACAGCTCCAGGTACGGAACATCATTATTATTATTATAGTAAAGGTCAGCCAATGAGAGACGGTGATAACCTCGCACTATCATATTTCTAAGTACGTACGGCAGCACATCAATCTACCGAAAAGCAGTTCTTCTCACATTCACACACGGGGCGAAAATCGCATAAAAAGTATTTGTTGTTTACAGGAGCAAGTTATTTGCTTGTGGGTAGGCTATCGAAGATAAGTTTTTTGAAGTGGATACTCTTTATTCGCATCTTCTGTTCAGAACTTGTGCGTCACTTCCGGAACAACGTTTTGTAACAAAGAATAATTTGATTTCTGATTATTTATTTCGTTTTTATTATTTATTATTATTATTAATGATAAGATTGATAAGTACTTTGATTTATTAATCAAAGGATAAATAATGCAAAAAAGGATGATTCCAGGATGACCGCCGGGAGTGGCAAAGTCTTGGAAAGGCTTATGTCTAGCAGTGGACGAACTAGGCTGATGGATGGCATGCATAGTGTATTGCTCGTAAATAAATAACGTCAATTTGACGTGCAGATGCATGAAATCAGTAATTGTTTCTAACTTCGGTCAAGTTCGGTCGTTCTGATTGTCCTAATTGATGAGTGAGCGAAGCGAAGGCTTGTGATTGTGACGTAGCGGCAGTCTAGCAGGATGCGCTAAAACGCCACAGATGACGCAAAGCGCCCTTGGAGTTCATCCAACTATGAAAGTGTGGGTTAATCGGTCCTATCCATCATTGTTAGCGTCCAGAGAACTAAATGTGAGTTATTTAAATCCAAAATAAATTTAAAAAAAAACCGGTCAAGTGCAAGTCGGACTTGCGCACGAAGGGTTCCGTACCATTGTCTATAAAAACGGCAAAAAACATGTCTGTTGTATGGGAGTCCCCTTAAATATTTATATTATTCTGTGTTTTGGTATTTGTTGTTATAGCGGCAACAGAAATACATCATCTGTGAAAATTTCACCTGTCTAACTATCACGGTTCATGAGATACAGCCTGGTGACAGACGGACAGCGGAGTCTTATTAATAGGATCCTGTTGGTTACCCTTTGGGCACAGAACCCTAAAAAGGTCAAATGCGAGTTGGACTCGCATAGACTTAAATAATTTAAACAAAAATCACAAACTTTTCATTACCTACAAAATATATGAAATAAAATTGCAAAATTAGGTTAGTCTAGTATTCGGAGATGGAAACCTAAGACATTATAAATCGGCGTTTTCAGTACGTATTTGTATTTAAGCAATACAGTATTTATGGCACAGAATTTACAGGAACTCTAAATTCCCAAATAATTTAGATATTGAGATACACAAGGTAACAAAAATGGTCTAAAACGGACTACTTTTATGGCTACCCGTTTCTTAGTTTAACAAAATTACTCTTCAATGAGCTCTCTAAGTCTAGACACCCCACATGCCAGGGTATACAAAACCATAATTAAAAATTGTTTAATTTAATATTTTATTCAATATTCAGTTTTGGGTCGACATTCTACACAAAATGTTCAAATTTCAGGTCTCCATCTAATTCCGTTTAGGAGCTAGAGACCCGTGACATAGACGGTCGGACAGACAGCAGAGTGACATAAATAGGGTTCCGTTTAACCCTTTGGATACGGAACCCTAAAAAAAATCGAATAACTTGTGAATCGAGTTCTCCTGTGCATGTTTTGCTCTACACACTACACAAAACATTGTAGCCGATTCTGAAGGCTTTAATTTTAGTTTTAGTGCTGTCAAAACTAAATTTTCATTGTTTCAAAATAGTTCATAAGTGTGAAGAACAGAAGCTAAATTACTTTGGAAAAATTTAAGTCTTGACAGCACTAAAATTAAAGTTAAAGCCTTCAGAATCGGGTTTATTGTTTCATTAAACATTTTTGTCGATAAGCATGCAGGAGATCCACCCGTACACCCACGTTCGAGAGTAAAAGTGTTCTGTGCCCACGTTTCACCGACGATTATAGAAGACGACGGTGAGCCCTACCGCCATACTTCAGACACTTATATGGCTAGCTAAACATGTCTTCCAAAGCACGCAGACCGAAAACAAATATGCGGAATTTGAGCCTGCGACCCCCCGATTAGATGATGAGACGTAGTTTGACAGATATTTGACGCAAGCAACCACCGCCCAACGTGATTGGTTGGACAAAAGAATCCGTATCAAGACAAGCGCCATCAAAAATAACTGCAATTTTTTGGCATGACATCGCCAATTGATTCTTGATCGCGTGTTTGTCCGCGATAAATGATTCGGCGCGCTTTCTTTTTAGCCAATCAAAAGATAAGATACTATGTTATCTAATGGTCACGCAATACCTGATGCCATGTAGGTACCTACATAAAATAACTGGGCATGATAGGAGCCCCCCGAGTGACGTGAACTGAGATATAACCACTGATTACTGCAAAAAATACGTCCTACGCTCTCTGGACAGTAGCTGGTAGAGCTGATGCCAGGGTCGGCTGTTGAGGTACCTACCACCATCCTACTCGCAAACCTACACGAAGTTATTTGGGGGAGAGTAAAAAGTTGGCTTCCCACCCACGGTGCGTGATATTGCGGATGGACGCGGACCAGCCCGCACCGACCAGTGTTGCCATCTTAGCTACTTTGTAGCTAGATCTAGCAACTTTAAGGATTATTTAGCTACTAAAATTGTTGAAAGTTTCATACATTTAGCTACTTTAGGTGGTAAAATTAACCAATCTGGCTACTTTTTGAGCTATATTTGGCTACAATCGCTTGGCCGTAGATGGCAACACTGGCACCGACGCACTATGGTAAGAGTATCGTCCGTTGTAGCGCGGACACGTCCGTCGCGGTGCGTCCGACCCGCGGTGAGACGGTCACTTTAAAGGTGAGCTACAACTGCTACAAGAGCCGCAGCTGCAGCGATATTTTCTCTTTCGATTTGTATTGTGGAATGACAAGATGGCTTCGAATCTCAGACCCACAGACTGAAACGCACCGTTGGAAGAGCCTTGTGTGCGGTGCGTGGCTGTCTGTAGTCACAAAATAGATACCACCAGAAGGCCGACTCGATGACGGAGCGAAAACAGACGCACACATGCATAGACGCGTACGTATGATGATCTCGACAGAATTTCGTATTATAATAATAATATACTAATATATCATTACGACATGAATTCCAGAGGGGTAATCAGAGGTGGTCCGAGGGTGAACTGTGAAATGCAAGTCACAGTCCAAACTTTGTACACCCGCGTTTCATCGACGATTATTACGTCCCAACGCGATGGGCGGTGAGCTCTATCGCCGTACTTCGGGCACAACACGCTTTTTAGAGCTTGCAGGTTTCGTCAGGATGTTTTCCATCAGTATTCGGCATGGTAAGTAAGAACAAATACTATGCACATAAATTCCGAAAAACTCATTGGTGCATGCCCGACCGGGGATCGAACATGGACCTCAAGATTGAGCTACCCCTGAGCAACCGCCGATGTTAATTATGTTCCCTAATGACGTCCACGTAGGTTGTTGTTGTCAACATGCATGTAAATATATTATGGAAATTAACCGTATCGAGTCAGTAGGTAAGGTTAATACAAACATAGTATGGAAATTACCCATATGGGATCATTGACACTAGCTAAGGTTATATGTATAAACATACATCCATCAGCCTGTGTTCGTCCCCTTCTGGAAATAGGGCTCTCCAATATTATGTCACTCTTGGCGGTCCTGCATCATCCTCATACAGCCGCTACCCGCAACGTCCTTCAGAGGTGCGATTGTGTAAGGAAATATCGTATATCGCTATTGCTTTAAAGGTAACGTGATTGGCTAGAAATGACGTGACTCATCACTTCTAGCAAATCACGCGTACTTTTGAAAGCAATAGCGATAGATGTTGAAGTTAGACAATAAGGCATCTGGTCTTCGGTCCAACAAACGTTATAAATTATTATCAAATACGGCTTTAACACTAACAGACAATTGTTGTTGACTATATGCCAACTGTCAACAATAACGTCACGCGAGTTTTAATAATATAAACAAACATGATATTTGTATGTTCTCACTAATTAAATAAACTTTCATGAATCATCTAATAAACAAGAATTTATAGGGTTCTCGGAAAAGTGTTCTTCACTCTTAAAAAGTTAAAATTATTTATTTGATGATATAATCAGAATCGGTCAATCTCTGATGGAAAAAATCCGAAACGAAGATCCGTCAGAGATCGAAGGTGACCGACATAGCCTGCCGAATCAGTAAGTTGAAGTGGCAGTGGACTGGCCATATTTGTCGCCGACGTGATAACCGTTGAGGCTGTAAGGCATTGGAATGGAGACCACGTACAGCAAAGCGCAGCGCAGGCCGCCCTCGTGCCCGCTGGACTGACGATCTGAAGGACGTTGCGGGTGGCGGCTGGATGAGGATGACTGAGGACCGCCAAGAGTGGCGTAATATTGGGGAGGCCTATGTCCAGCAGTGGACGAAAATGTACTTTGCAGTGGAATGTGATGTATTAACGATACTGAATCACCTCCTAAATTACTTTCCATTTCAATTGAAAGACCTTATATATTGTTAGTTAATAAACAACTTCATTTAAGGAAATTATTCTCGCAGCATGAAAATATTGCTTAAAGTCAAGCTGTTTTTAGACTAAAATAAAGTAAAATTGGTTATTTCGTTGAAACCACTAATACTATTTTTATGGTTCTTGCACTAAAATACAAGGAAAATATTGCTTGGAAAAATCATCTGTGGAATTTTCTTTCAGTCCATTGCGTCCATGTGAAAAGTATTATTTTCTCCTATTTTGCGCTATCCGGAGACCGAGCGACGTCATAATGCAGTGTGCGCTGATATGAATGTTAATTCAATATAGTTTCTGCTGATATTTTTACCGACAGAGGTCAACTCAAGGCCGTTGGCGACTACCTGCCCTTAAAGACTCACACTTTCAGAGTCTGAAAGCCTTTAGACGTTGCTGATTTAGCTTTGCTTTCTCTTAATTCAGCAATTACATCTAGCTTATGTCTTAAGGCGATATGCGAAAAAAATACGGCTGTTTCTTTTCTGTGTATTTCATGAAATACACGGAAAATTATAATCAGTTTCTGGTATATGCATTTTGACTATATAATCTAGGGTTTTAAAATTGGAAAACATGTTTGGATAAATTTTCCTCGATAGAAATAATTGTTGAAATGAGGTCTTCAAACACACTTTTTCTCCTCGTTTGACGAATAGGAACCATATACAGAACTCAAACATATTTTATTAGGTGTGTTTTAACAATATCTAGAGATTTGATATTTGAAATTTTGCTAGCTATTGTAGTTTTTTTAATAAAAATATAAAACCAACTTTTTTCCTTTTTGCCCTGAATCCGCCCCTCTCGCACTGCGCGATTTTTCGCTTAGAGTGACAGTGACAAAAATAAAATTCGCGAAGCCTCTTAAGAGCTTAGAAGCGTACCAGGTTTAGAAAACTTTGAAATATGTGTTTGTGTCATAAATTAACTTGTATTAGATTAGCTTCACTATTTATTGTTAAAATTTATTTTTAAAATGTTTCCAATAGTAGGTACACCATTTTCAAGGGAATGTAGATGTTCTTTAGCTACCTACCTACCTACCTACCTATACATTTAAAATATTGAAATGTTAGTTACTCCAAATGAAATTATGAAACATTGTAATCTCGATCAGGGTATGTCGGGATCGTAGCAGAGGGAGATAGGACAAGCATATAACACTGTCAGATATCACTCTCCTTCTTGTAAAGTGTGAAGAGGTATCCACACACTTCATGATTCTTCTCATCCATCATTCAAAGGAGGTGAACAGATAATATGACAGGGTTATAACCATATCTATCTATACGTATGTATGTGTTTGTGTTGATTAGACTTGTTTAATATTTATTTGCTTATTTCATTTTAGCAAGGACAGCTGCATAAATATTATTGCCTAGAAACCATTTCTAGATATCTGCCATAGATTATTTTACACTGCTAATTTATTAATGTTTTTAATAACTTTTTTATGGAGTTTTTGGAGTTCAAAGATATATTAAGATTTTTTTTTTACGTATGTACGAAATGAATTTAATGAATTACAAGAACAAACACTCACCTTTTTCAGTGGTTGATTCTTCCTCTCTAGCTTCTTAGCCTCATCAAGAAGCACTCCTGGTTTCTGCATCACTGGAACATCCTCTTTCACACTAACAGTCTGTTCCAATTCTCCACTCGGTACTTCATCACAGATTTTCACCGCACAATCCACTTCATCCTCACTGTCAGAATAAGGCCTTGACGTAGGATACACTGCATTTTCCTCATACAAACTATAGTCAGTTAAATCACTTATGGTCCTAGACAATGAATGTGCCAGTTTACAGGTATCGTGTCCAGAATCTGCATCTGATTCGTAATCAGTAGACTCTTCATCCTCTTCTTCAATATCACTAGTTTCGTCACCAAAGACATCTGTAGATGTATAGCAGCTGTCAGGACTGTCTTCAAATATGATGAAAGAGTCTTCTGAGTCACAATCTGATATTTTTCGAGTCCTTGGGCCCAGCTGAGGGACATCAGTGAAGACAATTTGGAAGGAGTCCTCGCTTTCAGTTGTAGAAGCCTTGTGGAAACGTCCAGTGATTTCATCAAAGAAGCAATCGCTGTCTGATGAAAGATTTTCAGTGGATGATTTATGTGATAGCGCTTGCGAGGCAAAATGCTTTGTGATGTCAATTTTGGGTGTGTTTTCAACACTAGACGGAGAATCTAAGTCGATTTCATGGGCAAAAGTCATATCATCTTGCATATTTCTTCGTTGCTGTGACTTCTTTCGCTTATCGTTTAGTCTGTTTGGATTTTTGTGTCTTTTGTTATGTGTTTTTACTATAGAAATAGGTTTATTGAATTTCTTGGATCGTTCATCACATATTTCTTCTACAACTGATTCAGTTACTGAATCAGACGAGTTTAGGCAAGATTTTGTGTTATTCTTCCTTCTTTCTAGCAACAAAGCTTTTAGTCTACTAACCTTGTCTTCACAAGACTGTATTATTTGTGTTTTAACATCACTCGTATTTTCTTCTTCAACTTTGTCAGTTACTAAGCCATTCCTTTGTTCTTCTATAATATTTTCAGGGATATCTGGCAGGGGTTTAACAATTTCGGTAGATTCTATGCACATTTCTCGTTTAGGAGAATCAGTGTTTCTGACAATATCTATTGATTCTAGTGGTGCCATTTCCGTCTTTGTTTTTGGTCCATTGACAATTAGTAGCTCCGATTTAGTATTATGCACTGGTGCCACACACTCAATGTACGTGTCATTTGACAGTTTAACAAAGTCTTCCGGTGTGAAGGCATCTTCGAAATGCTCTTCAATGGAATTTGGCTCGACAAACACCTTCTTGGGTCGTCGTGGACGGAGTTTGCTTGCTGTTCTCGGTATCTCAGGCTTGGTGAGAAGGGAACGCACTTTGTTGAGCTTATCCTCGCACTGCGCGACGGCGGCGCGACAATCCACACTCATTTCTTTGTCCACACAATCACCATTGATGTTATTTTCACTCGGTAAAACGTTCAACTGGTCACTCCAATTGTTCTTATTTTGCGGCTCAACTTTGGCGGGAAGCCAGAAATCTAGTGGCGGCGATCCGTCGTGAGCAAATTCGTACTCGAAATCTTTTGAATCGTAACAGTAATCGGGCGATTTCGGTCGCCGCTGAAAAGGCATGGCTGACGATATAACATTGAAAACTCCCGACAAAAAGTTGCCTATACTCGACAAAGCTGGATGTACGACGTCGTTATGAGACATTCTCACCTTTTCGATCGTTTCTGAGCTATTTTCTACGATGGTTTCGTGTCTGAACGTCTGCGACGAAACCATATTTGTATCCAGTCGTCTTGTTTCAGTTTTAGGTAAAGTATCAGCCAGGTTCTTTTGTAAAGGATTGGGGAGCATGTGCAATTGATTTAGATAGACTTCAGAGCCAAATAACTCGTTTAAATCGGACTTTTTGTCTATACTATCCGTTTTGTTTTCCGTGCAGTAGCTTGCGATGGAATAGTGCATAGGACCGTAGTTTGGTGGGATATTACCGAAATGCTGGTTGCGCCTGTTGCGCCAATCGGAATTTAGGCGATAAGTCATGGTTTTCTGGGTTTGATTAATTTTTTCAGCAACACAATCACTTTTTTAATACAATGTCTATAATGGATGTTTATGCCATTTTCACTCACGCTGCCATTGTTCCACCACAAGAAACACGTGTAAAAGTACCAGGTAGAGGCATATGAATATGTCCACACCACTTTCTAGAGTTCTTCAAGGGTAAATCCTGGGAAAAACTCGGATCAGTACCACTCACAGAAAATAACACTTCTTTATAAGTAATACGCGTCTCGTCTCTATTCAAGACAACGTTAGAAATCTCTAAATAACTTATTGGTTTGTTTTTCCAGAAATTGTAAAGGTTTTCAGGCTCCATTGTGACGAAAATTACAAAAATACACAAAAACACATCCTTTATTCTTCGGCCATTTTGATGAATTAATCAAGAACAAGCAATAAAGAGTAACGTGAAGATAGCTTCAGACTTCATATAAAATGGGGCTGTGGCTCAGCTGCCGGAGCCGGCAATCACGGATTTGTGGGACAAATGCCGGAGGTGGTAGGCATTGTCAGTTTAGTTCTTTCATCATCAAGAGATGGCGCTCGCGTAATTTTTATTATTTGCTTTCTAAACTTTATCATGGCTGTAGAGAAAATAATAAAAAAAAAATAACTGACTAAAGTTTGTCATGTCACGTCATAGAAAGTCTTAAAAGTGATTGAGAACTGAGAACATTGAGAGCTCTGTGTGACTCTGTTGCGAAGAAACATACAAGGTGAATTTGTAAACATCGTCCAAATTCATATTTGAGCCTTGGTAAGTGATCAGCATCAGGGATCGATAACAATTTTTGTAAAATTCATAAAATTAAATTTCGACTCCCCATAGTGATTCACTCAGGACTGGGAGTAAATTACTATGAGAAGTCGAAATATCATTATACGAATTTCACAAAAAGTATTATCAATCCCTGATGCTGATCACTTACCAAGCCTCCAGCATGAATTTGGACGATGATCAAAAAGTCACCTTGTATATAATGAAACAATTTAAAATAAATAATATAAAAAAAGAAAAAACTACTAATAAATACTATAATTAATGAATTTGTAACAAAATTAACGAACAACTTCCCAGAAACAAGGGAACGACGCAGAATGTTTACTGTTACCAAAACTGTTGGTAACGCCATCTAGGAATGCTATAAATGCCTACTGGAAAACCACTTTTTGAAAATTGTCATTGTGTCAGAAATACAACCGTAAATTAAGAATAAGAATAAGAATATCTTTATTTGCTTCAGTGACTTCGAACTTCTACTACTTCGAACTTTAAGCTTCTGCATTTTTCCTGGGCCCTGGCCCTAGCATTGGAAATCAAAAATTTTTTTTTTAACCTTTCATGAGGTCATTTATTATATAATAATTTCCTTTTAGTTTGTAAACTTTATTTATTTATGTTAAAAGTTATTTCAATTATTTAAGTACTATTCTCATGATTACCCCTTTTTAAATAATATGGTACTACCCTCAGAACATTTAAATAGTTAGAAAGGCCTTGGAGCTGTATGCATACCAGAACCTTTGTCGCCTCACACCCACAGGCACACACCTTGTCGTAATTGAAATACTATCAAAACTTTAATTCAAATGGTTGTTCTTTCTACGCACAACAAATGACTTATATCGAAAACTTATCAAATGAAAAAACTACCGTATCTCTGTGTAAAACGGTGTATTTTTCAAACAAACGATTTCATTTACGACGTTTTAGTTTTGATACCATGTGACCATTATAAACCTACCGGCTTTAGGTGGTTGATAACTTGACCGGAGCGGTATTGCGAACTTAATATTAAACACAATCTGATTATATGACGTGATGATTTATTGCTAGGGATGGGAACAGATGTATTTTCTTACGTAAAACTTCGACTAACTTTTTTTATAATCAATCGAGAAACCAATTTGCTCTGAGACAATTTGTGTGTTGTTTTTTTTTTCTATTTTTATTATCTTGTTTTACATATTTTAGTAAAATTGTTTTAACGTGTATTAGGTGTATATAAGGTGATTTCATTAATATAGCAAAATTCATACTTAAAACTTTGTAAGTGATCAGTAATAATGATAATATATGGTCACGACATGAATCCCCGAGGGGGTATCAAAGGTATTCCAAGTGTGAACTTTGAAATGCAAGTTACACTCCACACTCGGTACACCCGCGTTTCACCGACGAATATATTAAGATTTAACGTATTTTAAATTATATTATAGTAGCTTCAAAATAATTGGATTTTTCATAAACACTCTTATGGAAAATCCCATTTCAAAGGAGAATGGGCGTTTTGGTCCATACCACCAATACACTTGTGTTAGGTGACATAAAATAGGTATTATAATAACATTCGAGAAACCGTTAAGAGTTACTCCAAAATCGACCGGGTAATTGTACAATCAAGGAGAAAAGTTTTCATATAAAATGTGTGAGAAAATATTTAAAACCGTACAAGTGTGTGTTTATTTACTCTACGGTGTAATTCTAAGCTATGCATAAGTATAAATACTTATTTTTCAATATCTATGATATATTTGTACAGTCGAGAACAAAAGTTTTCGGGTGAAATGTATGAAAAAACATTTGAAAGTGTAAAAGTGTATTTTATTTACTCTACAACGTAATTCTAAGCTATATGCTATATATGTATCTCTAAAAAGTGTATAAGTGTCTATTTATTTACTCTATATGGTAATTCTAAGCTATGCATATGATTAAATACTTATTTATCAACATATAAGGGGCATCTGCACAGTCAAGGAAGTGTGTAATTATTTACTCTTCAGTGTAATTCCAAGCTCTTTTTTTCTATGTATTTTGTAAAAACCTTTAGTATTTTATACCAACTCTCATACTGTAACTACTGTAAATATATATTCAAGATATGCATGCATTGTTAGGATATAGATATTCCAGTAAAAGGCAGAGTTTAACGATCCAAGATAATATACTATTTATTCATCGTTATTTTGTCAGGAGAGGTGTGTCACGTATAGCTCGCTGAAGGCGCAGGCAGTAAAGAGAAACTATTCAAGGGACTTTTAGTCAAGTGGTTGAAGTGGCTTGTTCATAAAAACAAATATTAACAAGTAAGAAAGAGACAGAATATATATAGTGTTGAAATGATATTGATTTGTTTTTGTACATTCCAACATGCATAGCTTAGAATTACCCTGTTGGATAATTAAACACACATTTATATACTTTTAAATATTTTAGCAATAACTTTTTTCTTCGACTTTACAGATTCCCTATATCTTGATAAATAATCAGTTGGACATGTGCATAGCTTAGAACTACCCTATAGATTAAATAATCACAAACTCATACATTTTTAAATATTTTATCCCTAAGCTTTTGATCTCGACTGTACATTTTAGCCTATATATTTTGATAAATGTTTTCAGACATACATATACGTAGCTTAGAATTACATTGTAGAGTTATTAAAACACGCTTTAACATTTTTCATTTTTTTTTCATACATTTCACACGAATACTTTTGTTCTCGACTGTACAAATATCTTATGTATTTTGAAAAATATGTATGTATTTATGTATTTATGTATAGCCAAGAATTACACCGTAGAGGAAATAAACGAACACTTATTCACTTTTAAATATTTTCTCATACATTTTATATAAAAACTTTTCTCCTTGCTTGTACAGTTATCCGGTCGATATTGGGGTAACTGACAACAGTTTCTCGAATGTTATAAAAGTTTTATCTTAAATCTTAATTTAAGAATATCGGCCAAAGGAATAAAAAATGTCTATCGATTGTGTGACACCACGATACCGCACAACACTAGCGAGCAAGTTTGACAAGTAGGGAGAGCATACATTACTTGTTTACTACATCTTAGCCAAAATTGTAAGCGTACATTGCCGGTAATGTATATTTTTGCTGTCACCATGAGTAAATTAGTTATTTATCTAAAATTCTCATATTATACAAAGTTTTTATAATTACAGGTGAAAGGAAATATCTCAATTTTTCCGGTTTGCTTTCTTATTCGTGATTCTGCAAGTAATTATTACACAAGACGGCATTTCTCTTTAGATTAGGCAGAGCTGTTCACAGAGTCACGGTTCGCGTGCGACTATGGGCAGCGATCGCGTGTTTCGGTTTAAGTATTGATGTTCAACAGTAGTTGTGGCGCGCGTGACACGCCCACTTAGCCTTTCTATTTGATTTAAATGTTCTGTGGTACTACCTTCAACAATTTTCTCATCGCCAAAGGTCACTTGGTAGAAAATACTAAATAGTATTAATCTCGCCTTTGTGCGATAATTTTATTCTGTGCAATAAGGAATTTTATTATTATTAAAAAAGGCTTTTGACACCGTCTGTGTCTCCATTCTCTTACAAAATTTGGAGAAAATGGGTGTCAGAGACACATCTTTGACTCTTTTTAAAGATTACCTCAGTGACAGGAAGCAGAAAGTCAAGCTTGGACAATACATTAGTGACGACTCAAAAATCACATATGGAGTACCACAAGGTAGCGTCTTAGGACCCACCTTATTTCTGATATATATCAATGATTTGTGCAACCTTAACTTAAACAACACAAAGATCTTCTCTTACGCCGACGACACCGCGGTTGTCTTCTCTGGTACAACTTGGGAGAGTACTCGATTGCTGACAGAGACAGGTCTCACCAGAATTGCGCGGTGGCTAAAATCAAATTTGCTTACTCTAAATGCGCTTAAAACAAATTATATGTGCTTTACCATGTACAATCGCACTCAACCCGAAAATGACTTTACCATTAAAATTCATACCTGTGATGGTTTAATCTGTAACTGCACTGTCATAAATAAATCATCTTCAATCAAATACTTGGGTGTAATGATTGATCAAAGGCTATCTTGGTCAACACAGATAGAGGTACTTAGCGCTAGAACACGTAAACTAATATGGATTTTTAAAACTCTAAGACATGTAGCTCCTCCAATATTACTCAATAAAATATATATTGCTTTGGCACAATCCGTATTAGGTTACTGTGTGCCGACTTGGGGTGGAGCCGCTAAAACTAAACTTATTGAAGTTGAAAGAGCTCAACGATCCTTGATTAAGGTTATGTATTTCAAGCCGTATAGATTTCCAACGAACGAGTTATATTTGCTCAGCCAAACCTTGACAGTGAGAAAACTTTATATATTACGTGCACTCTTAAGGAGACATAAAACGTTAACTTTTGATCAATCTCATATTAACAAAAGAAGGAGAGATAGAGTAATTAATATAAAAACAGTAAAATCTTCATATGCCAGCAAACAATATTTAACACAATCAGCCCGTCTATATAATGCAATAAATAGCACTTTAGATATATACCCTAAACAATACCACGAATGTAAAAAAATCATAACCAATTGGATACTAAATAAAACCTATGACGAAATTGAGTCACTACTACAGCCGATAGTCTAACGTTTATTATAAATATCACTTATCAGCGTATGTATGCATACATATATATTTATATTAAATGTATTTATACAACACAAATAATAACAATACTGGAATCATATACCTATCACACGATACATATTTACAACCATACTTAATTTATTTACAATACAAACGCAAAGCCACACACACACGCACACCTTTTTCCTCTCACATACACACACACCTCACGCACACACCCTCCCTCACACTCAAACACATACACACCCTCTCAGAGATACAGACACTTCCACTCACACAATAAGACACTAACTGTAGTACTTGTACTAACTTTAAGCTATGGATGTGAAGGAGCGAGGTCTTCTGGAACAAGTATTTCTATACTTAAAAGAAGGCCCCAGCATTCTAATTTAATGTATTACTGGTTACTGAATAAACACTTTTTCATTTTTTTTTTTCATTTTTCATTACTTCTTTATACATTTCTTTGGAATTTTTACTAAAATTCAAAAACAACTTAGAAAAACTGAGAGTGTTTTTAAGTGAGTAGACGTACTAGATTCTGATAAACATCGATATCTATTCAGCCTCGTAAATTTAATTAATACAGCTTTTGCTTTCAGGTTTCGCACATTTATTAGTTATCGGGTATTTATTCCCTCTCGACAAGTTTTCAATAAACCATTTAAAACTATAAATGTTTACTTGTGTATGTATCTAAATTTAATATCTGTTTTTGATTTTATAAAATCAGACATACATACATACACTCACGCCTGTCTCCCAGAGGGGTAAGCAGAGACCACAGATTTCTATCTGCTACGATCCAGACACACCTTTTTCGCCTCTTCCACATCCATCAATCATACAAGCTATTTTATTCCGGGTACTTTTGACATGGCCCTTCTTTAGTATGTCACTAATTTGGTCAGTATACGCCCTTCTAGAGCGGCCTGGTCAAGCTGTACCTTCCACTTGCTCACAATAAATTTTTTTCGTCACTCTAACTTTCATTCATCTTCTCCATCGAAGAAAACCATCGAAGCATTCCTTTTTCTATTCTACTCATTACATATTCTTTCAGGAATAAAACATAAGATATAATTTATTTCCTTAAAATGTTAGTGTTACATGTACTTAAAACCTAATGTAATTTTAATATACACGAAAAAAAATGAACAAAATTAAAACTCACTTAGCACACAAATAATAAACACATTAAAATTTAATTTGATCCCATGCTAAAATTTCTCCGTTCTATAGGATCTTATTTAGTTTTCGCCAGAGGGTGCCCGGTGCTATTTAAAATATATATTATTTTTGTTTTATTTTGTTTTTTATATTTTCTGCTTCTGTGTAGGTAAATTTTCAAACATTATTTCAGTTTAGCTACTTAAATTAAAATTTAGCTGTATACACTACTTCTACAACAATGATTCGATATTAGAAGTGACAAATTAAACTATCTCAAACAAATGAATCACGTGACCTCCGGCAGCTGTCCCAAATTCTGCCTCCGGCACTCATCCCAAGGGCCGGCGATCTGGCAGGGCAGCTGAGTCACTTCTATAATGAAAATGAAAAAATCTTTATTGACGCAATAATAAGGGTCCGTTCGAAACGTGTGATCGTCGAGCAAAATTTGACTCGTTTACAAGAAAGATGCAGAAACTACATGCAAGAACGAGAAAAAAAATCTGGTTTTGAAACCCTTGCGAGTGATTTCCATGAAATT
Organism: Ypsolopha sequella; assembly: GCA_934047225.1. NCBI lineage: Eukaryota > Metazoa > Arthropoda > Insecta > Lepidoptera > Ypsolophidae > Ypsolopha > Ypsolopha sequella. The sequence continues at coordinate 17,998,755 of OW204010.1, read as the reverse complement.
GTGTTTTAGAACGAGCCTGTGTAAGCGTAATAAACATTTCTCAAAGTCAAATGAACCTCAAATCGACAAATTGAAACGAAATTAATCGAAAATCCTTTTTGTAGTCGCTAGGAAAGGAAATTAAGCGCTTTTTACTTAAAATATGGCATTACAGCCTTTGCATTTTCAAGCCATAATTTTATTGGAGTAGTTCCGAAAAGAGAGCAAAATTGTTTTCGAAAAAAAAAGGAGTTCTTAAGAGACTGATGCAACTTTTACAATAATAATTTCACTTTCTTCCGTATAGAAATGTTCGATAAAAGTTTGATTTTTGTTCGAAACCCGGGAAATCTCCGAAGTGTCCACTATCAGGCGAAATTTAATGGTACCCAGGGCAGATATTCAGGCACGTGCAAAAAAAAACAGGTTTCAGGTGACATTTGAAAACCTATGGTACGTGTTTCTACCTTTTATAGTCACCATCTGACGGATTATAGTCATTCAGAGGCGGTCAGTTCCCCATAAGCAAAATGCCTTAAGAGAGTACACAAATATATTGTGGTCAATGATAAAGAACAAATTCAAAATAACACGGTTTGACTATCCATTTAAAACGGACACTATCTTTTAATAACTTTTTATGATAAATCGTTTTTATTTTGAGGTTATTTTCATATGGCATTGCGAAAATAAAATTAAATGCGTTTGAAACGTTCATAGTTGTAACAATGTTTCACGATGATTCTGATATATTTAAAAGGGTCATGCTTGAATGTAATCTCTACCAAAATCGTGAAGAAAAGCATGAATCGTGAAATAAAAAACTGACGCATGACTCTATCAAAGCACGCTGGAAGCGTAGTTTGTGGACTACTTGGTAGATGGCGCGCTTGTGTTTCGTTCGGTGTTCACTCTCATTTATTATTTTAATATCTGTGTCCGTGTTATTATGAAAGTGAAACTAGCTACGAAAAAATCTAACAAAAATTATAGTATAAATTTATTTCATGTACGCGGTTAAGGTCGATTCTGACCGTCTCCTTTACATCGCATGGTATATATCACGCTCTAAAGAAATTTCGATTGATTAATATTTCTAGTGATAAATAAATATTGCCAGAATTGCAGTCCAGGACCCGTAGCATAGTATCCAATCGCATTTAATGCGATTTAGTTGAATCACAAGTGCGAGGAGCGTGACATGATGTTTTTGCGATTAAACAGTTGCTCACGCTCCTTGCACTTGTGACTCAACTAGTGGCGTCACGTGCGACTAAACACTATGCTAAGGGCCCAGACAGCATTACAAATCGCACAATCTTAACCTTAGAATAAGGAATCTTAACAATGCGATATTGACATTCTACGGAAGCGTTTCGAAACACCTTTGCGCAACTATCAGGTTTGTAGGGTGGAATTCGCATCACTCCGAGTGATAAACCTCGTTTTGAAACGGAACCTCCAATTACAAATACCATAGACAAATCACAAATAAATTCGCAGCTAACTTCGGTCGATATTGAATTTTTCTTTTTCTGATGCAATAAGTACGTTTTCTATAACACTATTTTAATGTTTTGGAGATAAACATCATTTGGTCATTTGCTGATACTGAACCAAAACATAATCTGTGATTGGTTTATGATGGGAGAAATGTGTTCTCATTGTTGATATCAAATAAATATATTTTTTATTATTACCTTTGTATGGCATTTAATTATTTATAGATATGGAGCATATAAATAATAAAAACAATTAAAACACGATATATTTCGACTCCTACTGTGGAGTAGGAGTCGAAATATATCGTGTTTTAATTGTTTTTATTATTTATATGCTCCATTGTTGATATCATAATACTATTGTACTTAGAGCAGGGCTTCCCAAACTTATTTTTACTGTGACGCCCTTGGGAGTTTACCATTTATTTGCGACCCCTCCGTCTTTCACCTCCCCTCTCGGGCCAAAAAGTATCTGCCGTATGCAGTTCTTGCCTATGAACAAGTGATAAAAAAAAACTCCAAATAACATTTATAATTTTTATTAGTAACTAAGGGCAAAAACATAACTTAAGACTAAAAATGAACAGAGATATTTATTTTTCTTTCTTGGCTGGCTACTAATGAGAAGGATGTGCTTTGTTTTTCTGAGAATAGCTTCTCAAAACGGGGCTAAAGTTTGAAAATTGCCACTCTAAATTATCTTTCTCTACATTTATTTTCGACCTGTACTGTTCTTTATTGCTGCAACTGCAGAAAAGCCTGTTTCGTACAAGTACGATGTCAAAAATAGTAAAAGAACCGTCAATGCTGCAGTACTGATGGCATGATATTCGCGAGAAACTGAGCTCCAAAATTTAAGCAGTTGTCTTTGTCGTATAAAAGCTTAAGGCTCGAGTCACAGGACAATTCTATTAATTGTTCTTCTTCTGTCGAAACGCCTGAAACGTCGCGACGCCCCTGGGATAATACCGCGACGCCCCTTTGGGAAGCCCTGACTTAGAGGATACATTGTAAGCTGTTGTTCTCCAATATCATATCATTGACATTATTATGAGTGTTTCAACATGACTCGGAATATCTCAGTTTTTGTTTTTCCACCAAACAAAAGATAGCAATTTTCGTAAATAAATATTTTACGGTGACTAAAAAGGTCAAATTTAGCTTTATTTTGGTACACCCATAGGTAGTGGAAAAGCAACCGATAAAATGTAAATAAAATATATTTCTGTCTCGCCATCTGCTGTCGAGTAGCAGAACTATTAGTACAACACGCTGCCATAGAATAAAAAAAACCGGCAAAGTGCGAGTCAGACTCGCGTACCTATGGTTCCGTATTGTGGATGATAAATTTAATATTGTAATTTTTTTCGTGAATTTCTCAACCGCTTTATTTTTCCTGTAGTCTTTAGATAATTACCATGATTTTTGTCATATTTTTCGGTCCACCAGTTTTGAAGATAAGGGGGGGCATATATTATTTTATGGTGTTTCAAGGATTTCTCGAATTAGCGATTTTAAAAAGTTGAGCACAAATGAGAAATATACAAAATAAGTAAAATAAATGAAAAAAATACTTTATCAAAATACGATATGGGTATCAAATTGTAGGTACATATTAAAAATTTGATTTTAAAAACATATAGTTTGGCTTTATTTAATTACATTTATTCCGAGAAATCCTTGAAAAACCAAAAAAATGTATGTCCCACCCCCCCCTTATCTCAAAAAAAAAAATATGTAAAAAAATCATAGTAATATGTGTTTACGTAAAGATTACAGGAAAAATAAAGCGGTTGAGGAATTCACGAAAAAAAAATGACAAAGTTAAATTTGTCATCTACATTACGGAACCCTAGGTCTGAGTCTGACTCGCACTCTACGGTTTTTTTACACCGCGATTTATGTGGGCAAATAATGCTATTTTTGTGCCAAATTTCAAGTCTTTATCTTAAACGGTGGTAAAGTTATGAGGCTGTGACATACGGACGAATTAACGGACAGACGGACAACGGTGTCGCAACATAAAGATTCCTTTTGTACTAAATGTTTTTGTATTTGTATTTGTACCTTTTAGGTACTACGGAACCCTAAAAATACAGCATTATAATATGGATTAGTACAATCACAGTTTAAAGTTATACAAAAGTAGCGGCTGGAGCTTAGAGATAAGCACGAAATTTAAACGAAGAAATATATGTAAACATAATGGAAATATAATTTGCATCGATTCGCCTTATACCTACGTTACAATTGTAGTTTTATAGTAGAGTTTTAATATTCTGTTTAAATACCTCAAGCTTACACGGATCCCTTATTACAGCCTCTATACAGCTTTAATAATAAAACCCAGCTTGAAGTGTCACAAAATACTTAGAGTTTTATAGTAGAGTTTTAATATTCTGTTTAAAAACCTTTATACAGTTTGAGCTGCATAATATCTTATAAATCGCTCTTAAAAGGATAAAATAATTTTTTGATACTCTTGTAAGTCTCTAAAAGAACTCTAAGTTCTAAATGGGCTGGTAAGTATATTGCTGTTGATAATGCTTGGGTGCTGCTTGGGAAGGCGATTCGCATTATAAAGTAATCGGTGCAAATTATATTTCCTGAACTACTGGGAACCATATCGCCTGTACAGGTAAAGTATAAAAAAATATTTTTATACTTATTCTTATATTAATTCCTTTGATAATGCCATAAAGTACTAATAGTACATTACGATACGAGAGCGATGAAACGTTTTCTGACGAGTGTGAGTTTGCGGCACGAGCCGAAGGCGAGTGCTGCAATCACACGAGTCGAGAAAAAGTTTCTCGCACGAGTTGCGTATAATTTTTTATAGTACAAGTGCGGAAAATGCCGACTTTACGCACGCGCAGCAACAAATAAACAAATTTGTGGAATAGTACAAGTGATTTTCTGTTCATTATATAAAAAAAAATGTTCACAGCATCCCCATCTACGTATTTGCTTACTATGATGTCAAAAGCAAATATGGCAATAAATGGCAAACATCAAAATCCACTGATTTTAATTTTAATATAAAATACAATTGTACTGAAATATATTATCGGGTATAACAATAATCAAGATTACATTAGTCAATTATCTTTTACTTCTAGTAATAGATTACGCCGATGTGTGTTATCCTGCTCTCACAGAAGAACTCTTGGACAAGTTAGATCGTCTCCTAAATATTTGTATCAGATACATCATCGGATTGCGCAAATACGATCATGTCTCTCAATTTTGTCTCCGGTTAAAATGGCTCAATATCCGCTACCGTAGGAAACATGCAAAAAAAACACACCTGTCCCCCAGAGGAGACTATAGATCTCCAACTGCTACGATCCAAACACATCTTCATCTCTTCCTTTCTTAAATTTTTATCGAATATCTGTACCAACTAATACTGACACTTCACTTGATTCACCAAAAAAAGGGTCGGCTGGAAAAATTTGCTTTTAGTAATAAACTTGTCTTTATACAATATTGTGTATTCGTAACTTTATATTCTATTTTATTTCGTGTACAATAAAGTGTCTACAGATTAATTAAAGAGTTAGAGATAGTTAGATTAATTTTCATTATTACTAAATTATTATAAATATATTGTAGTCCAGATCAAGGCACAGACAACACTACAGCTCCTCGACCACCGCACCCCTGGCTCCATCGAAGGGCGACATACTGGAGAGTTTAGTGTCAAGGTATTCTAGGGCAGATGTGAAGACATGGGCATAGCTGTAGACCAGCCACGCCAAGATGAGGTACATAAACAACTGGACTGCCTTGTCTGCGATGTAGCGGCTAAAAATGGAAATTTCAATAGGTCAGTTCTCCGCATTTGACTTATAACGGCCTAAATATAATTTTTAGCTTAGAGCAATGTATACCAATAGTTTGCTATTATCATGTTTTTTTCAATGCAAGTGCTCGTAAAGACCCACTTTTTATGTATCAAAACCGAACAGAAAGTCGATTATTTTGGCCTAGGGCTTTATTGTTATTATTTTTTATTTATTTACGAGAAGTTGGCTAACCTACAACCTTTCCTGTGAACCATAAATGTTATAATTTTTTTTACACTGTTTAACGGCTCTGGATACAGTCCTTTTGAGCCAATCATTAACTTGCAAAATTGTAACAATGTAACTTTCAACTTAAATAATTAAATTGTTTTCTTTGATTATATTTGTTTTATTTCCCCACACTATGCATTGAAAAACGTAGTATGATACACGGGCGTAAGAGCAATAAATTACTCGGTTACGTTTAAAACCTCTTAATTTATTCCTTTTCGCCCTTGTGGCATAAACTACTATTAGTGGTATTACAATAGCTATAAAGCAATTGGCTCTTGAAAAGTCGTGATAACAGCCGTAAATTCCTGAAATAATGTGTATCACGCTTATGGAAGATCCAATTATTTTGTAGCTACCATAATATCATTAAAATACGTTAATGCACATAGTGCACTGTTGGTGAAAGTAGCTAAACGTTTCATTTTAGCCGTTATAATTATTTCTTTATCCATCCATCATCATCCATCAGCCTAGTTCGTCCACTGCTGGACATAAGCCTTTCCAGGACTTTGCCACTCCCGGCGGTCATCCTGGAAGAATTGCCCATACTCACACACGCTGGGCAGGCGGGTTGGTGAGCGCGGTGCCGGAACCCTAGCACCAGTGACGCCGCTGCCCGTCACCAGTCTGCTCCATATAAGGCCCGGCTTTTAGGGATGGATATACCGCCATCCATCGGTTCCAGGTACGGTGGGCCTCCTAGTTTTTTTGCCTGTGAGCTGTCCTCTTACTCTCCCTCGAATTACTGGGTCTCCAAGTAAGATGGTGGTACCTCCACAGTCGAGCCCAGCATCAGCTCTACCACCTTTATTTCTTTATATTTTGTTACAAATACAGAGAAACGAACCTTAAGGTTAAACGTCATTAGCTTACCGCAAAGTGCATAATTTAACTTTGATTTACTTGTTTATAAATTTAACATTGAAAAGCATTTTGATCTGTAGCCTAAGCACGAAAACATCTCCGTAAAACCTGTCAAACTATATTTATGACAATTGTGCATTAAATTTCAAACTCATGCTTTATAAACCTCACTAGTACTGAACTATTGGTGTTAACTGCCACATACCAAAATGTTTTTCAATTTTTGACTTCGAAGCAAGAAATACAAAAGTTAAGTTATGCACTTTGTACTTAGCCACTGACGTTTAACCTTAAAATAAAGACCACCAAATTCCGATGATCAAGTAGGCATTAACTTATCATGACTAAAGAATGTCATAATTAAATCAAGCTTAAAAAAAAAACGTTCAGGAATTGACGTATAAGTTCTGAACCGTTGACGTAAAAGAAAAGGTGGACGAAGTCGCAGCTAAGCAACTACTGAAGCAAAGCAATGCCAGCGGTTTGTATAGGTGTGTGAGTGAACATATTATGGAAATCGGCTTACTATGATGTGAATGTGTGCGTGCCAGGCTCACGCGTACAAGCGTATCGGCATATTACGGATGCTTCAGTTTTTTTGCTAGCGAAACTCTGTCTACGATTTTTTACGTCTAGGTTCTGAACATACCCCCTTATACAAGATGCGAACAAAGAAGTATCCACTTCAAAAACAGTACATATTCCAGGAATAACTAATAAAATAGGAGTTCCAACTTACATCCTGTGTATCTTCCTTGCAGTCGGCAAGTTCGATGGGTCTTCTTTACAAACATACTTCCTGAGTCCCAACACATAATCCTTTAAGTAGTCATTGACATCCACACCGGACATATCGATATAGAAGGTCCTCTTGTCCACTTCTGGGATCCTGTGTTCTAGAGCTCGAAAGCTGCCGTTGTTGAAATGCCATTCCTTCAAAGTGTAGTGTGTAAGGATACCAATGCCATGACTGATCCGGTCTTGTACTTTGACCATGCTGGAAAAAAAATCTCATGTTAATATAAATACAACAAAATATCAATTGCATACCAAATTATATGAGAAAAAGAATGAAAGTTCAGATTTCGAAACAAAAATACTAAGATGGAAAAGATAACATATCATTTGTCAATTTATTAAAGGTTGTTCACAGGAAGTTCTGAAATATTAGAAAATTTAACAAGTGGAAACTAAAATTAAACAACATATTGTAAAATTAAACAACCTATTTGTAAACAGCGTGTAAATAAATACTCGAATACTTGAAAATCTTGAATTTTTAACGTCTCTTTCATTAATCAAATAAATGTATATTGCCTTTATCAGCTTATTTATTTTATTATTCTTTGATATATAATTATAAATATATACAAATGAGGCACATATATGCAGCTGTAGGGGATGGCTACATATTTGTGCCATTTGGGGTAGAAACTCTTGGGCCATGGGGACCAGAAGCGCGACGACTTTTCCAAGAAGTTTCCTCGCGCCTGGTCGACGCTTCTGGTGATCGGCGGGCTGGGGCCTACCTCGGACAGCGGACTAGCCTCGCAATCCAACGAGGTAACGCCACCAGCCTGCTGGGGGCCCTCCCCTGCGGCAGCGATTTAAACAATATTTTTTGTTTAATTTAGTCTATTTTTAATTTTATATTCTTTGTAGTTAGTGTATATTTTAAGTATTATTTATAATTTAGTATTATTTAGGCACAAATTATAAAATATAATGATTAAATCCAAGATATATTTCGGGCCTGGCATCAGTTGGAGTAGAAATAATCATAATTTAATTAATCCATATAGGTTGAAGGTAAAGGGCACATTCTTGCTTCGGAAGGTACTTGTAAGCTTTGGGTCCATATTTATTTTTTGTCCGAAGTACAGAGACAGTAGCCTAACCATGAAAACATCTCCGTATCGTTGCGTTTGAAACTAAACTTAGGTTGTCATACGTAGCTGTTAGTTCCGCTACTGTCCGCTTGGAGCGGTTTCCCAGATTCCGTGCGATTTTGATGTAGTTTGAAACGCAACTATACGGAGATGTTTTCATGCTTAGGCTCATGCTCACCCATCCATCACACTGAGACGTTATAAGCTTCGGCGAAACGTGGTACACAAGGTGTGGACTTTAAGAGGATGGCATACCCTAGCAACTTTTTTTATTACTAGTCCAGCACAATAAGTCTAATGGCAAAGACTTTATTTGCTTTTCATAGAGGCGATTATATATTGGCTCTTTGGCCTCTTTTTCTTGGACGCGTAATACTAGTGATCACGCAGCGAAACAACAAATTGGTGTGTTTTTAGCTTATACTGAAATAATTTTGTAGGGAACAAAATATTGAATTTAGGTGATATACCTTCATATTTCTATTACCTATTTTATGAAAAAAAAAAAAACAAGTTGATCTCTTAACCGCGTTCTTGAAGCGAACGTTTGAAAACCAAAAAAAAGAGTGTGCAAAACATTTTTTTGACAAAAGTATAAATCTTAGTACATTGAATATACGTAAGATCCCTAGAGAAAAGATTAATAAACCAAATATATTTTTTTCAATACAAGGAGAGTCCGAATTTCTTCAAACGAATCCTAGATAGCCTGGAGTTGGTCATGCTCTAGGCTCAGGTATAGTCTTAACTTGTATTTCACAATCGATAGTCGACAAATACCTTCGACACCCCCTCGGGAATTCATGTCGTGACGATTTTGTTAAACTTACAAGGTCTTCTTTCCCAATATCAGCAAAAATAAATCTACAGCATAAGCCGGGACGTAGTGTGTGAAGAAGGCACTGATTTGATGACTCCACTTGTAAGACTTGATAGAACCGCCGGGGTACCAAAGAGCCTGTGTGAATGGGTACTGGTTGACAACTTCTCGACCTGAAAAATGCCGCAATGGTATTTTGTCCAACTGTGACATAATGTGAGACATTGGGACACTAGTGATTGTATAAGAAACGAACGAAGTGAGTTTCGTAATAGACTTGCACGAGTGTCCCAATGTGTAATTATACCCTAGTTTAAACAACTTTCAAAACAATTTTATGAAAAATGAGAAAAAGAACAATCGTCATGATATTGTCGTGATATTTGTCATTATGCCTTAAGTCCAAAAGATGTATGTAGATGCTTGACACCAATCAGAGGCACGAGAGAAAAGAGGGCGTGGCTTAAGAAATTTAGACAGACAGTTATCGCTTGTGTTGGGTTCTCTAGCAGTGTTATAATAAATTTGGCCAATCACAGCGCAGAATTGCGATGTTATAATGTAATATTATCACATTGGTCAAACAATGCAGGTACTTATAAAACGGCTTTTGATGTTGTAATAGAAGTGCAGTATGGAAGTAGAAAAAATAATTTGAATTCGTTATCCTTGTATGACCAGCTATTTGAAGCTCACTTTTTACTCACTATGGCCTTACGCTTGGCTACCATCGTACCTGATGGGAATCTCGAAGTACACTTGCCGAAAAAGTAGGAAAGTTAAAGCAGGCAAAACGTAAATCGATCTGTCCGGAGACTTTTTAAAAACACACGGAAGTCTGAAATTGATGAATTACTGATGCTAAGTAACTCACTGCCTGTACCACCCTCTCCTGGTTTCGGCTTGTCATTACATCACGTTGGATAACGATGAGTTGTTTGGTGTCTTAGCATGGTTTGACAAGTGCAAAGTGCAAAGATTTTTTTGTCAGTTAGCTGAGTTTTAGTCAAAATGTCCGTAGTCTAAGCATGAAAACATCTCCGTATAGTTGCGTTTCAAACTACATCAAAATCGTATGGAATCTGGGAAACCGCTCCAAGCGGACAGTAGCGGAACTAACAGCTACGTATGGCAACCTAAGTTTAGTTTCAAACGCAACTATACGAAAAAGTTTTCATGCTTATTTGGAGTAATTAGTGGTTATTTCTCAGTTTACAGCAGTCTGGGAGGCTTTTTCCATGCACTCCAATGTTGGTTGAATTGAATTACCGATAAAGACCACTAATCCTTATTTCTGGGAATCACTATATATTTGGATGTTTGTTATTTATATTGGATGAGGCTGGCGAGAGACCGACGAAAATGGCGTGGAGAAGAAGTGGCCTATGTCCAACAGTGGGTGGATGTGGGCTGAATGATGATTATGATGATTACTTATTTAGCTCAATCTGATAAACGGAAAATATAATTTAAATAAACCCAAAAACTTAAGCTTCGGTTTGGTTCGTCATTCATGGATAATGGTCTAGCACGCACCATAGATACAGCACAATATTCATATTCCGTCATGATTATACTTTTGTACGATGACAAACATGATATGTATGACAGTGCAAATAAGATAGGTAGACCGTGTATCTACGGTACGGACTAGGGGTACATCTACGATTCAAAATATTCTAATTTTATCTTAAATACCAACCTATATCAATAATTTGAGCCCAATTCAGTTTTACAGCTCGTGAGAGTGTGATATTGTAGACACGAGTCTCGCAGGATCTGAAAGTATAATAAATACATTTGTCACGATATGAATCCCCGAGAGGGTGTCAGAAGTGTTTCTGTCAATAGAACTCTCAACACTCGTACACCATATTGTAAATAAAACAAATATTTGGTAACTGTTCCACTGTTTTTTATTAGACTAGTGACCGGTTTCGTTACAACAACATCTTCAGGCTTTTACGAATCATGAATGATTGATGAATGATTCGTACCCATATCATAAAAGCCTGAAGATGTTATTTTAACGAAACTGGTCGCTAGTCTAATAAAAACAGTGGAACAGTTACCAAGTATTTGTTTCATTTACAATATGTTGCAAATGTTCCATCAAGAAACAACAACGACAAGTATCAATTTACTCGTACACCATTATTTTTACCGTTTTTAACATGATAGGGTGTTGAGTCTTATATTCTTCGGGCACACATACAATTTTTAGAAAATGCTGGTTTAATTCACAGTGTTTGTACGGACTTTGTCCACACATTTAGATTATCTTAACATTTCTTACTAATTATTTTCTATTGACATAGTTTACTTAAGTCAAGGTTGCTAACACAGCGCCCGCAAGTATTGAGGACAAGTTCCAGTGCTTTCCGGACGACCATATACAATCAATACTGCAGAAACGTCAGTTGGTTTCGTGCCACTCATGAACATCAACATAATTTATAACTTAACATTTAATGTTCTTTTTTCTCTTGTCATAACATAACAGTGTAACATTTATATTTATTTAATGAAACATTATTAATACAAAAACAATGAAGGCGCTGTCAATGCCCGTATACCGACGAAACGTCTGATCTTTGCGACGAAACTCATTTCCACTATTATCCTGCTAAGGCACCCTGGACTCGTGGTATCAGTTGGTTGTCGCGTTCGGATCACGAGTACCTTCTGTAAGGGAGAGCTAGTCCGACATTAGTCCCTACCCTTACAGTGTTTTCCTTCACCGTTCAGCATGTGGTTCAGAGAAGCTCTTTGGTGCATGCTCAATTAGCAGTATTCTAATTCGGGTATCAAGATTGATAGACTTACCGACTGACTTTGGAACTACATTAGGTCCTCGCTAATCCGGACCCCCGCTTATCCGGTGATCCCAGTAATCCGGACGGGCGAGCGGAGCTTCTTCGGGCAAATTAACTTCGTTTTTTTTAACTTCATGTTAAATGTGCAGATTTCTTACATGTTTGTGTGTAACTATTTACATATGTAGTTTTGTATGTATGTATTGTCTGTTTTGTTTGTCTCACTTATTGTTTTTCGATAATTCATTAAATAAACTTAAGGTTAACCATTAATTTTAATACCATTAAAATATTGCAGACCACAATTTGGACGCCACGGTAATCCGCAAAGGGTCTGTTTTTTGCCTATCCGGATTAGCGAGGCCCTACTGTACTGTAACATATAGCTAGGCAATATGTTAGGTTTAGGTAAGGCTAGGTTTTATAGGTAGGTTAAAGGACTATTTGTTCGTGTTTAGTTGGCAATCGATAACCTTTATGGATCGACATACGTCGCATTGACTGATTTATTTCGTGTTTTCCAAAAATAAATACAGATCGAGTATAAAAGATCTTTCAGACAAAACACGAGCAAGATTCCTCAGAGAGTCCGATTAGTGCGGACGTAGTTCTCCATATAAAAAGATACCTCAGAGAGTCCGATTAGTGCGGATGTGCTTCTCCATCCGTAAATTATTGAAGAAATATAAGAAGCGAGTGCTCTACCAAATTTAGAGCTCCCCTCCCTTAATATATATATGATAATTAGGGCATATAAAGTGAAAAAAGAAAATATAAAGATAAACAAAATATAAAATAGTATAATTATAAAAAAATCCTCACGAGATCCCGAGTGCGCGGTGTGCGCATCACAGTACTCAGATCACTCGTAACTGGTCTACTCTCTTCCCTGTTCAGCTTATACTACTATGTATAAGTCGATTATTATACTAAGTATAAAATATGTTTCATAAATCTGAGGTTTATTACTTGTCAGCAGCAGTGGCGTAAGCGATGAGTATGCAGCCGTTGGCAACGACATCCACAGGCACGGCGTCAGCCTGGTAGGAGGACTCGCAGTGCATTGATCGGATCACACCTGTGGGCCAAGCACGAATCATCTAAATTCTAAATTCGTAACGGGGACAATGAGTCCCAGCACTAATTCTCCGCAATTGTGAATGTTGTGCACTTCCCCCCGGTCAGTCTGCCCAGCCAGGACAGCTGCTTGAAGTAGAGCCGAAGGGAAGTTGTAACTCGTTCCGATCCCTGAATCATCTATAAATACTCGTATTTGTAAGAATACTTTAACTGACTGACTGACTGACTGGTGTATCAACGCAAAGACCAAACGATTGGACCAAAGAATATTTGATTTGTAGGTTCTTGTATGAAGTAGACATTCGCTAAGAAAGGATTTTGGGGAAATTCCCTCGCGATCGTGAGAAACGGGATCTACGTAAGCAACACTGTGGGCGTATGTGTTACGGGTAATTACCCAAGCTTGGGTAAAGTCCTAAAATTTAGCGTTTACACCTAGGACTGCACAATGGTTGGATAATGTAAGGACTTAAGGGCCTTACTAAAGCCTACTCCTCGTTTATGGCCAAACCAAAAATGCATTATGAATAATCAACTCTTAGACAACATATGCAACATTTTTCTTTTTCATACCACCAAAACTTCTACATGATTTTTTTTTTTTACTGAATGGTGTTTTTTGACCTCAAATTCCCTACTGCTCCTGAGTAGCTTGGCCGATTGAATTCATCTGTGCTTTGATAAATAGATAAACTTTATAGCTATAAACATAACATAAGATTATTCAATCGAGTAATCACGTCCAAGTGAAAAGTATAATTTTCTCCTATTTCGCCCTATCAAGGACGCAGCGAGCGTCGTAACAGCCACTATGCATTGTGCGCTGATATGAACGTTATTTCAATATCGTTTCCGTTGATATTTGTAGTGACAAATATCGAGCTGCTAATTTGGCGATGGTAATCGCCTTAAGAACAGACATCATAACGCGACCAACTCAGTTGTGGGTGTGGCCAAATGTCATGCTGTTTCATTTCGCTATAAGGTGCACGCTCCATGAAACTTTCAAGGACAATACAATCGTGCTGATTTTGAAAACTTGTATCAGGAGAAACATGATTTTGGCAAGACTGTGAACGTTTTCAAATATTATTTTCGGTTATTATTAATGTAGATAACATTTTCGATGTTTGATTTCTATTAATTTTTTGATTTTATCTAAAACAATAAAAGCACATTCGACTACACTTTGGGTAAAAAATCCGGTCCATCCATCATCCATCATCCTTTTTTTTTGGTCCACTGTTGGACATAAGCCTTTCCAAGATTTCGCCACTCTTGGCGGTCCTCTTGGAAGTAATGCCCATACTCACACACGCTGGGCAGGCGGGTTGGTGAGCGCGGTGCCGGAACCCTCGCACCAGTGACGCCGCTGCCCGTCACCAGTCTGTTCCATATAAAGCCCGGCTATTAGGGATGGATATACAGCCATCCATCGGTCCCATCCCATCCCATCCATTTAATTAAAAACCGTTTAATTTACGTATTTTAGGGGTTTGTTGTTAAGATATTACTCAAATTTCACGATTTTTTGGTCGACGTAAACATAGATCTAGATAATGTTAATGTACTCAGCCTAAAATATTATAATAACATTCCATAGACACCCCAAAATTTGGTGACAGCTTTGACAGGTTTGCGCGTAATGACGCCCTCGAATTTATTTATCATAGCCAATGAATTACATGGCAAAGTTCTCAGAAACAACATCTTCTATATAGCTAGAATTTTAACTTTCGCCAAAAGCGGCCGTTTTTAGGAAAAGATAAAATTTCAGCTCCTCGAAGACGTCTGTGAAAACTATGGTATTTTAAAATAGTTCACTGTTGTTTCTAGACATTTAATTCAGCAGACCTTCAATAATTGTTCTAGTAAGTAAGTAATATTTATAGGGTTCCGTACCCAAAGGGTAACCAACGGGACCCTATTACTAAGACTCCGCTGTCCATGTCTGTCCGTCTGTCCGTCTGTCACCAGGCTGTATCTCATGAACCGTGATAGTTAGACAGTTGAAATTTTCACATATGATGTATTTCTGTTGCCGCTATAACAACAAATACTAAAAAACAGAATAAAACAAATATTTAAGGAGGCTCCCATACAACAGACATGTTTATTTTGCCGTTTTTATAGATAATGGGACGGAACCCTTCGTGCGCGAGTCCGACTCGCACTTGGCCGGTTTTTTATTTTTAAGTGGCAGCACTTTCGCAGCATAAAGCGCCTTAACGCCAAGCAACTTACCTTTCCCAGCTCCCAATAGAAGTCCAGTGGGCCCATTCAAATTGTCTACCCATCCGGGTATAGGCTCCTTCCATACTGCCGTTACTGGAATAGTACAATAATAAAGTTAACATAGAAGTTATAAATCAGCGTCCGAAAATATTTAACCAATTAAAATACCAGTCGAAACTTTTCCAACGCTTTATTCCTTAAGAGACAACCAATAGTTCCGCTACTCACCAATAGAGGGCCGCGCGATCGCGATCGGAAATTTGTGTCCGTACTCCGCGACCAAAGACTCTGTCATTGCTTTCGTATATGAATATGTATTTGGCTCGTTGGCTATCATCCTGAAAAATAAGAAAATTAATTTCCTTCATACATTTCTTTCCTTCATTCATAGCTATAGCCAAATTAATTCTGAAGACTCGTTAAGTGTTGAGTATCAAGTTTTGACGACAGTTTTCTTCAAACGCAAGCCCATCCCCCATGGGAGGTCAACCTTCTATTTTGCGAAATAAGCAAAAGGTGTTGGCGATCCGCTCTTCTCATCGCTTACCAAGCCTTCAGTATGAACTTGACTGTATAAATTAATGTCACCATATATATAATAAATGCAGTGGCGGATTTGCCCTAAGGCCCAGTAGGCCCGGGCCTAGGGCGGCCAGATATTAGGGGTGGCCAATCGTGGCAAAAATACACTGATGATAACAAGAAACTACCCAAAGTAACCATTACTTTGTTATTAAATATTTTATTTTATTTTATTATTAACCTGACGAAACTAAGCGCGTCAGAAATCAAAGAAAAGGCCAAAACATTACAAATGGTGTATTTTACTGACTTAAAAGACAATTTCTTAGAAGAATGTCTCCATTTTCGTGCTTACTGAAATATAAAAAAACCGGTCAAACTCGCATTCCATAATTTAAATTTTGTCATTTTGATTTCTCAACCGCAAAATTTTTCTGTAATCTTTACGTAAGCAAATATTAACATGATTTTTGGCATATTTTTCGGTCCACCAGTAACAGTTTTTGAGATAAGGGTGGTACATACATTTTTTTGTGGAATTCTCGAAATAGATGCAAGTACATATAGCCAAGCTATATATTTTTACAAGCAGTTCTTTAAAACTTGCAATTTGATACCCATTATGTGACTTATATTCTATATGTATACGACATAAGCATATTAATTTTCTGAATTTATTTCGATAAAAGTTGACAAGTAAATTCATATGTATCACCTAAATGATGGGAGCTAAGAAAGGGGCGGCTGGTACTACATGGCCTAGGGCGGCCAAGACTGCAAATCCGCCACTGTTTATGTGTATTTTGAGGGGCGAATGCTATGGAAACCCGTCGGCCACCAGCAACACGTAAATAGATCCCATCAGACAAATATGCAAAAGAAAAAGATTATCTGATCCATTTACTTGGGCTGCAGATGTTGCAGTAGCCCGTCGTCCATCCACTGGCACATCTCCATCACCATCTGAGGCGGATGCTCCGACGGGTAGAGACGCTCCTCCAGGACCGGTAGCTCGCAGCGACAGTATGCCGTGGAGAGGTGGACCAGCACCTGAAATGTACGTCGCTGTGGTACTTCGATGGAATAATACCTGGGAACACTGACCGCGGCTCAAAAGCTCAAAACACAGACCACTAAGTTATTAGACGTCGTAAGGAGGGAAACCTTTTTCACCAACACATTAGTGAAATTTCACTGCTATACAAATGTCATTCAATACTATCCCATCTCTATTTACTTGCTTTGTACCCTCCCGCATCACCCCGCAACACCACGGCAGTGGCGGAAAAAATTCTCACTTGTCAGTGGATGATAAGATGTGTAATGGTTAATGCCGGGGTTGAGTGTTTCTTACTCGCAAACCCCCCAAATAAATTTAGGGACAGCTTCCAAACAGGAACAAACAGTAGCCTAAGCATGAAAACATCTCCGTATCGTTGCGTTTGAAACTAAACTTAGGTTGCCATACGTAGCTGTTAGTTTCGCTACTGCCCGCTTGGAGCGGTTTCCCAGATTCCATACGATTTTGATGTAGTTTGAAACGCAACTATACGGAGATGTTTTCATGCTTAGGCTACTGGCGTGGCGTGACAAGCAGCCAGCACTACGCCGGCATGAAAGCCGTAGTGTCCGAGCCGATCGTCGCTTGTGCCACACCGGCAGCGATGGGGCTTATTCGTCCTCGCTCCGAGTCTGAGCTGACAGCAAGGGAAAAAGATACCCTGTCCAGCTGCGTGCCGATATTAATAGACGGTACAGCAGACTGGAGCCAGAACTTGGACACTCTTTCACCGGATGCCAGGAGACGAGCTCGATCTGCAGAATTGGTGGCAGTTTTGTTGTGTCAAATCGGTGAGCAAATCCTCATCAGGACAGGCTTGCACCCATGCGTATCTGTAGCCTAAGCATGAAAACATCTCCGTATCGTTGCGTTAGAAACTAAACTTAGGTTGCCGTACGTAGCTGTTAGTTCCACTACTGTCCACTTGGAGCGGTTTCTCAGATTCCATACGATTTTGATGTAGTTTGAAAGGCAACTATATGGAGATGTTTTCATGCTTAGGCTACTGGCATCCGTCAAGTACGGAATTATTTAAATTTTACTTGCATTATTTCTGTGATCAGAATTAAATTTTTGATTGTTACATTTCAATGTCAGAGCATGTAACTTTATATATTTTGTGAGAAATAAAGGCTTTTATTGTTTATTATTATTATATTCTCACCTCAAGTTTCCTCATAGTTTCTGCCAGCTTCAAAACTCGTGAAGTGCCAGCTACATTCATATTTACAGCTTCTTTCAATGTCTGATCGAATCTAGAGAAATAAAAACAAAATTTCGATGAGAAAAGCACCCGGAAAAATAAATTGCATGGCTCAATGTTGATCTCACATTGTTTACCTGTATGCCAGATTCAGTAAAGTTGCTTGAGTTAGCCACCGACAGAGACATACACAGAACCTTTGCCTTTGCCTTTGCCGAAGCCTCGGGATCTACTCACAGTATATCTACTACTACAGCTGGATTAAATGTCACAAACCAACAACTGGCAGCAGTATTTTCGAAAAAGTTGACAAATCTGATTACCAACCCACCTTCCAAGCCCAGTTTCGGCTTGCTTTGGGATAGGCTCATATCTGGCATTGAACTGCTATAGGTTGAAGTTTTTGTTATTCACAATGGGCTTAACGCTTAGCCGATACCGTCCTTATTGAAAAGCGTTGATGAGATCTAGGATGAAGCACGCTCGCCCAAAAAATGCCTATAGGTTTTTTTTTAAAGTAATGTGTGTTAAAATTATGATGATAATTATAATGATGTAGATACCTGACACAAGCGGCGCTATGGAATACGATATTGCAGTTGTTCTGCAGCTCTCTCTTGTCTTCTTCTGATATACCAAGCTCATCCTCCAAGATATCGCCAGCAATCAGGTAGACTTTGCTGAAGACGAGTGGGTTTAACTCTCGTACTGTGTCGAATAGCTGTTGGATGGGAGACATTAAAGTGACTAGGTTCAATATTTTTTCTTGAGAAATTCGCAGGGTATATTGCAGCTATATATTGACAAGATCTCACGCGACTGTCCTGTGACAGCCTCGCAGTTCACGCGCTCTTTTCGCTCTTTCCCGCTACACCACACATCCACCACTGACATCTAGAGCACCTCGTCCCCGCCAACGTCTGTCACACTCCGAAATGGTCGCGAAAGATCTTGTTTATTTGTTTTTAGCAGAGCCCTATGTCCATCAAATGACTCACCGGATTCTGCACAAACGCCCTCAGCCGTTCCTCTGCTGCCAAACCCTTCTTCTTCCTCATGAGCACATACACCCTCGCGATATCAGGACAACTCCTCAACAGCTTTTCCAGCAGCACTTTCCCCAAGAATCCTGTTACTCCGGTTAGGAGAATGGATTTGTTCGCGTAGTACGATGCCACTTCTGACTGTGACATGGTGTTTTTCTGTGGATTTTATATTTTTTCATAAAAAATAAATATGACTTAATATTGACTTTTTTGTCTTTTTAAGTGATTAGAATTAGATAAAACAATTTACAGGTGGTAGAGCTGATGCCGGGCTCGACTGTGCAGGTACCACCATCTTACTTGGAGACCCCCTCGAAGTAGTTCGGGGAAGAGTAAGAGGACAGCTCACAGGCAAAAAACCAGGTGGCCCACCATGCCTGGGATCGAATCAAATCAAATCAAATCAAAATATTTTATTCATGAACATGGGTATATGTAAACAAGATCTCATAATATAATTTCAGCACTCCATGTTCTGCCTCTCAGCCTATGAATATCGGTGTATTCTTATACATATTAATGAATTAAATTACGACATACATTGTTACATATGTTATGATAAAATAGAATTAATTTAATAGAATTTCCAAATGCGAATCTGTCCAGTTGCTCGGAGGCCTTTACATCTATTCATATTTAATCTAGTCCATGTACATTTATTATTTTATTACATATCTTTTTATTAGATTAAATTTGACGTGTAAAAAGTGTATTATATATACCTACTTTGTAATTTTAATTTTTATCCCGGGAAAATGCAAACGAAATCAATGCGGGTGAAGCCGTGGTCTAAAAGCTGGTGATATGTATATAAAGGCTTACAATATCGTTGATGTTGATGCCCAAAATTATAACATTTTAAAGGTCAACGAGCTATAAATACAGCACCTTGTAATCCTTGGGTACATCATGTTCTGTGAGTACATCTTTTGTCGCTTATGTTCCGTACTCAAAAGTCAAAAATTCAAAATTCAAAAAGTTTATTTTGCAAAGTAGGTATATATAATACACGTTTCACAAGTCAAATTTTAATCTTATAAAAATATATGTAATAAAATAATAAATGTACATGAACTACTTAGATTAAATGTTTATTTAATTTATGTAGCAATATATACGATTAAAATTATAGGTAAAATATTATTATACAAGGTGAAATCCAATCAACCGCCCGAACCCATACCGGAGACCCGGCCAGGGACCAGGAACAGGTTCAATGATCACCAACCGAGCCCCCAGCACGAATCCAGGCAGCCGACCAAAGTCAGGAAAGAGTACCTATATGGTGTTTATTACAAAATCTTTTAATAATTAAGTAATTTAGCAGGTGGTAGAGCTGATGCCGGGCTCGACATGTTTTCCAAAAACAAATCCCTAGATTATATATTATAGTCAAAATGCATAAACCAGAAACTGATTATAATTTTCCGTGTGTTTCATGAAATACACAGAAAGGAAACACACGTATTTCTTTCACATATCGCCTTAATTATATCGTCAAAATCGACACTTTTTGAAGTTCTTTATTTGCTGTTCTAAAGCAGTCCTAAGTTATATAAATTAGTATGACAATTTTGGGACCTTTTTCTAGATTTTGGACTATCAGAAATACGATTGAAATGAGGTCTACCGTTACACTTTTTTTGATATTCTGAAAAATTGGGATACCATACAGACTTCAAAAATATTTATTTAGATGGGTTTTTACAATATCTAAATTACTAGTTTTGGGAATTTTCATTGCTATTTTAGTTAATTTTGTATTAATTTAAAACCGACTTTTTGTCAATTTTCCTCGATTCCGTCGTTCTCGCACTGCTGGACTTTCCGCCTGGAATAAAGAGGACTTTTGCACGGACGATATTTCACCTTAACATCGTCGCTAAAAAGTGGGCATTACGAGTATGTCAATACTCGTAATGCCCACTTTGTAGTCATACTCTAATAATCTCCGCACGGAAACAACGATAACGATAACGATTATAATGATCCTCGGGGATAAATGACGCGTTTTTTTTTTTGAGTGATGTAATACGTTATTCTATTACTTACATACTTTTACTATGGAGCCAACCCTGAAATCTCAAAAAAAATCTACCCTTCCCATACATTTCGGCCGAGCGACATTGCATTTTTCTATGAAACAGTTAATTATTATACGGGTTGTGTTCCATAGTAAAAGTTGTTCTAAGTATATCATTGACTGAACAAACTCTTCAAATATGGTTACACCTTTTTGTTACACGTTGTATATTACCCTTTTGTCAATCATTCGACTGATAGAAGAGGTCGAAATACAGGTTGATTTTTAATCTAACGATTTCAGTAAAATCCATAGAAATCATGGTCACCAAGAGAAAAGACAATTAGATCGCGCGAA
This sequence comes from Ypsolopha sequella, assembly GCA_934047225.1. NCBI lineage: Eukaryota > Metazoa > Arthropoda > Insecta > Lepidoptera > Ypsolophidae > Ypsolopha > Ypsolopha sequella. Next base: position 17,977,273 of record OW204010.1, on the reverse strand, counting down.
CTTATTTTTATTGTTGATACCACTATTTTGGACTATTTTGAACCTGTTGGTTTTGGGAATGGCTCGGGAATTAAATGATAAATGATTATTTCCAAGAATATGAAAAAAAAAAAATACTTCTCTTTTACATTTAAAATGTTTCTTACTTAATAACTTCTAAAATTATCGGGGTTTAGTTAAACGTCAGCCTGTATATCGTAAAACATAAAGTATTTTTTTAAATTAATATTCCATGCTTCCAACTATAAATAGGTACCTATTAATATTTCCATACATATTAATAATATATTAAAATAAATATTATTCGCGACATCGATGTTGTTTGTTGTTGTTGTTGTTTGATGCGGTAATAAGCCTTTTAGGATTCCGTAATAAAAATGCAACCTTTTAAGCTAATTTCTGATAACTGTTAAATCCATAGACTTAGGAATACGCCAGTATATCCATAGACTTAGGATATACTGGCGTATTCCTAAGTCTATGGTTTAATCCGTCTGACTGACTGCGGTATAACACAACGACAGTTAACACTTTCACAGACACTTGAGGAGACACAATAGAAAGAACGATGGAATCACGTGGTCTGTTTGCCTGAAAGAGTCAAACTGATTTAGCTAAAAATAGGGCACACCGAGCGTTTGCTATTCTCTCTGTCTTTTTCTTTACGTGTAAAGAGTAAAGAAAATAACCAAACTTTTGCAGTTTTTCAATGCTTTTGGTTGTTATATCATCATATTGTTCTAAAATAAAAAACTATTATGTATAAACGCTCCAGTCATATATGAACTTTATTTTAGTAAATAAACTACTTATTTATATAAAAAATATATAAAAAAATACTTATTTATATAAAAAAGTAGGGAAATAGAGGAAAAAATTACTCGACGAGAGGTAACTTTGCGAATTTATTCTATAGAGACAACTTTATCAAATCGTGTTTCCATCGTGTATGCAGTCTAGTATATCCCATCAAAAACATTTCATGTAAACTATCGCCAAGACACAAGCTCAAAACGCTTTTACTGTTAAAAAATTATCAGATCTCATGTAGAGCCAAGCCCTTAACTCTACAAGGCCTACATCTTGATCAAAAAGTTTGGCTTGGCCGTTTTGCGGTCGTCAAACAGACACTCCCATTTGTGTTATGCAATAGTGCCATGAAACGGCCAAGCCATACTTTATGATCAAGATGTAGGGTTTGTAGAGTTAGGGCTTGTAGAGTTAGGCCTTGTAGAGTTAAGGGCTTGGCTCTACATGAGATCTGATAACTTTTTAACAGTAAAAGCGTTTTGAGCTTGTGTCTTGGCGATAGTTTACATGAAATGTTTTTGATGGGATTTCATTTCTTTTTGTAAGATGCTCTACTTCTTTTATTTTTTCAGGCTGCATTTCTTGCGCCTGTGCTATAACTTTTTTATATCCCACTCCCTATCTTTGCTTCTTTTTCTTGTTGTTTTATTATTTGCAATAAGCGATAGATCAGGGTGGTACTTATTTATTAAGCGATTATATTAATTTATGGCTGACTGTTGCAAAGACAATATTAATAAGGTGAACCCCTATCAAACCAGTCACCCTCGAAAGTGCTACATAAGTATGCCCAGAAGAAAACGTCGATGACCCGATATCAATGAGAGTATTATTTTAACTTAGCCCTTGGCTTTTATGGATAGTGATGGCATACGCGATACAGATCGTAAACTGCTCACGGTGTACGAATGCTCTATTAATTATTTCAAATTTTGTTTTTTCAGGCGCAAGTTCATGTTTAAGAGCGTTATTAAAAATAATTATAACTCTTATTGCCTTATTTTTATCTTTAGCTCAAGAATAAGACTCGGAATCACGATAGGTTTCTCCGTCCTCAGCACAAGAATACAGTTGCAGTAGTATACTCGTTAATATTTATCTGCGCGCGCAATAACATGAGCAATTCTAGCTGTCAATTCACGTACAAGTAACCGGACCTTAGTTTTCGACGACGATGTCTAACTAACTAAACTTTACTTTCAATAATAGAACAGAAATCAGTCAGCTACCAGAGAGTACCTATCAAGAGTATAACTAATATTAGTAATGATTTCAACATGTAGGGAAAAGTTATATCGTGCTGTAAACGACGCGTAGTGCCTTCTACATTAGTCTGAAAGAATTAAAAACTTGTCTTTCCGCGCTTACCTACCTACCTGTTTGTTACTATGGCCTCTAACACGGCAAATAATAAAATTTAAATTTCTAGGACTTGGAAGTTGGGTATATATTTTTAATATTACAGAACCGGACTCCCCTTAAGTGGGGTTGGCGGGTAAACCTTACAGATTTCTTAATTTTTTTGTTGTTTGTGTGCTAATCCTAGCCTGCATACCAAATTTCAGCTTTCTAGGACTCCAGGCAGCTTGAAGTTGATTTTTTTATTTAATACAGAACCAGACCCCTCTTTAGAGGGGTTGGAGGGTGAAAGTTAGAGATTTATTAATTTTTTTGTTGTTTGTGTGCTAGTCCTAGCATGCATACAAAATTTCAGCTTTCTAGGACTTCAGAAAGTTTGGAATTGAAATTTTTATTTAATGCAGAACCAGACCCCCCTTAAGAGGGGTTGGAGGGTGAAAGTTACAGATTTCTTAATTTTCTTGTTTTTTGTGTGCTAATCCTAGCCTGCATACCAAATTTCAGCTTTCTAGGACTTCAAGAAGTTTGGAATTTAAATTTTTAATTAATACAGAACCAGACCCTCCTTAAGAGGGGTTGGAGGGTGAAAGTTACAAATTTCTTAATTTTATTGTTGTTTGTATGCTAGTCCTAGCCTGCATACCAAATTTCAGCTTTCTAGGACTTCAGGAAGCACCCTAGACTTTTGATGATCATCAGTGAGTGAGTGAGTGAGTGAGTGAGTGAGTGAGTGAGTGAGTGACTGAGTGAGTGACAAAATCGACGTATTTTAGGTATTAATAACATTCAAAGTATAAAAGCTAGACAAATGAAACTTATCGTGTTTAATAAGACTGCTTCCTACATGTTACCTTGAGAATTTGGTATCTCTAGACCAAAGCTATGAGGGTTCGAAAATATGACGAAACGCTTCGAGAAAAGGTACGTAGTGCCCCGCTTCCTTTGGCTCGTCTTGGCGGGGGGCACTATCGTGCCCCCAGTTTCTTTCCTCTATTACAATCATATTTTTCGGTCGTCTCGTTTCGGAGATAAGAGGGGGACATGTTAAGGCTATCTTATCCCAAAATCAGTAATTTCAAAAGTCAAATAGAACTTTCAAATATCGTCTAAAACTTCAAAAAAAAAATACGCAATATACTCCTAGTTCGAACCTTTATCTAGGTCTTCCACGCATGTGTTACACGATCAGATAAACTTAGCTTGATAGAAATAATTCACGAACACAGCATGTAATAAGACCTTTCAAATCATGACTTTTCCATAATTCCACTCAATTTTCTAGGTCGACCTCGTAAGTGGGTTTTAATAAACATATCCCTTATTTTTAAACAATTTCAAAAACCGATAAAAACAACGAAAAAGTACAAAAGTGTGGTTATTTTCTTTACTCCTTACACGTAAAGAAAAAGACAGAGAGTCACTCTTCTGGGATAAGAGCGCCTTAACGGTAAAAAAAAACAACTTTATCGAGTTTTTTTTTGGATGGAGACCCTCCATGGGCTTACATTTATTTTTACTTTTATTATTTGTCGAAAAAAAGTAAAACGTATTTTGTGAAAATTTCAACTGGCTACCTATAACGGCTGAAGCTGTAGACCTGTGACAGATGGACAGACAGACAGCGGAGGCTTAGTAATAGGGTCCCGTTTGGCACTCTTCGGGTACGGAACCCTAAAAAGGCGGACAGCGTCGCAGCTAAGTAACTACTGAAGCATAGCAATGGCGGCGGTTTGTAAGCGTGTAAATGGACTTACTATGGAAATTTTCGTAGGGTTTGGACCAAAAGGTTAAATAAAAAAATTAACATCAAAATGACGTCTGTTTTTTTCGTAAATACCGAACCAGTTTGTGATTCAAAAACATTATCATTCTAAGTCAATATGTTTGTTTATATTATATTTAAGAGGTACTTTTTAGAGTTCCTTATCTGAAAATAAAAAGAACGGCTCTCGTAAAGGATCACTTTGTTATACAATGTGTAACAGAAAGCTGTAACCATATTTGAAGAGCTTATTCAGTCAATGGTATAGAACAACTTTTACTATGGAACAAACACTGTATATCGAAAAAATAAAAAATAACTTTTTCATAGAAACCTGCAATGCCGCTTGGCTGAAATGTACGGAAGGGCAGATTTTTTTTTGACATTTCAGAGTTGGCTCCATTGTTAAAGTTGTTCTATACCATTGACTGAATAAGCTCTTCAAATATGGTTACACCTTTCTGTTACACCCTGTATAGACCATCAGGCAAGAACCTTTAAATTTGCTCGGGAGTCGGGCCTCGTAGAGTGTGTTTCATAAAATAATACCTATGTCGTAATTCAAATTCAAATTCAAATAATTTATTTGCAAAGCAGGTATAGATATATACACTTTTTACACGTCAAATTTACTAATAAAGAAAATATATGTAATAAAATAATAAATGTACATGAACTAAATTAAAGGTTTATTTAATTTATGTAGCAATATATTTACGATTATAATGATAGGTAAAATGTATATTATACAAGGTAAAATCCAATCAGCCGCCCGAACCCACACCGGAGACCCGGCCAGGGACCAGGAACAAGGTTCAATGATCACCATAATGTTGGCACCAACGACTTCTAAACGAGATGATTGGATAAAACAAAACTGTATGCTCTATGGATTGGATGAAATTGCTGCTACCAACATAACAGCATAGGTACTATTCTATGAAACGCACTATACGAGTAACCGTTGAAACTGACACCTCCTACACAAGTCTACGGCCCCTTGGGCAATGGGCACCTTCAGTTGACTTAGAAACTTGAAATTTCATTTAAAAGTAGGTCTTATTGCACACACATATGAAAAATCTGAAAATTAGCCATGTCAGAGGCCTACAGGCTGACCAAAAATCATTAAGGGCCTTACTATTGCCAAACGGGTACTTTCTAAAGCCTACTCCTCGTTTATGGCCTAACTTCTACATGAATTTTTTTTTTACTAAATGGTGTTTTTTGACCTCAAATTCCCTACTGCTCCTGAGTGGCTTGGCCGATTGAATTCATCTATGCTTTGATAAATAGATAAACTTTATAGCTATAAACATAACATAAGATTATTCAATCGAGTAATCACGTCCAAGTGAAAAGTATAATTTTCTCCTATTTCGCCCTCTCAAGGACGCAGCGAGCGTCGTAACAGCCACTATGCATTGCGCGCTGATATGAACGTTATTTCAATGTCGTTTCCGTTAATATTTGTAGTGACAAATATCGAGCTGCTAATTTGGCGATGGTAATCGCCTTAAGGCGATATGCGAAAAAAATACGGGTGTTTCTTTTCTGTGTATTTCATGAAATACATGGAAAATTATAATAAATTTCTGGTATATGCATTTTGACTATATAATCTAGGGTTTTCAAATTGGAAAACATGTTTGGATAAATTTTCCTCGATAGAAATAATTGTTGAAATGAGGTCTTCAAACACACTTTTTCTCCTCGTTTGACGAATAGGAACCATATACAGAACTCAAACATATTTTATTAGGTGTATTTTAACAATATCTAGAGATTTCATATTTGAAATTTTGCTAGCTATTTGAGATTTTTTAATAAAAATATAAAACCAACTTTTTTCCCTTTTGCCCTGAATCCGCCCCTCTCGCACTGCGCGATTTTTCGCTTAGTGTGACAGTGACAAAAATAAAACTCGCATAGCCTCTTAAGGTCACCCATCCAAGGATTGACCATGCCAAGCGTTGCTTAGCCTCGGATCGTACTGATCGCGCGGTTGAAAGCTGTTACAGGTCCATCAGAGATATTATAAGGAAAAACCAGAATCAAAATTTAAACCTCTCTGTCAGTAATTCACATCACGTAGTGCTACATGTATAATTTAAATGAAAAAAATATATAACGTCACGACATTAATCTTCAAGGAGTTGTCAGAAGTGTTTCCGGGTTTGGATTGTAAATTGCAACTCACAGTTCACACTCGTAAATACACGTTTCACCGATGATTTGTACGTCCCAGCTTTATATAGGATGCTTGGTAATTCGACCTATTCCTTGAAAGGAGTTATACTAGAGATCATTTCCAACGAGTTAAGTCCTATCAACTAGGTGTCGAAAATGAATGGTCTCAGAGTTACGAAGGTTTTTATATTATTTATCAAACTTTCAGACTAATAACCAAAAATAAATAATTTAAAAATAACTATTTCTCTCTCAGCACTTATTTATCATATTTCTGATCAATGATAGTTGAGTGATCATTTACAAAAAAAAATACGTGCTCTGAATTCCCATAATCTCAGAATTAAAAGGTCTTAAGTGGAAAGAAAACCTTTTTTATTTTGTAATTTTTGAAATATCGACGTGTTTTACTTGAAAAATATATATATAATTTTCGAACCCTAGTTGATAGGCATTATTTGTTGGAAATGATACCTAGTATAACCCCTTTAAAGGAATATGTCGAATTACCAAGCATCCTGTATATCCTGTATATAATATGTGAACTGTATCGATCGCCGTACTTTCGGCACAACGACACAATTTGACACAAATGTGCCCTTTCGGGATTTGAACCTGCGACCTCCGGTTCTAAAATAACTGTTATCTACTCCCATACTGCAATAAGGTAACTACAACATCAAAAGCGGTTTTGTGAGTACCTACATTGTTTGACCGATGTTATAATATTAATAACACCGCAATTTTGCGCTGTCATTGGCCAAATTTATTATAACACCGCTAGAGAACCAATCATAAGAAATAACGGTCAGTCTTAATTTCTTAAGCCACTCCCCTTCACTCTACTCGCCTCTGATTGGTTTCAGGCATCTACATACTAATTCCATCATGACGAGTATCATGACAGTATCATGACGAGCTTTTTTTCATTTTTTGGAAAGTTGTTTTTGATGGTTGTAGATAAAATCCAATATTATTATAATTTTAGTATATTTATTTATTATTTATATATGTATGTGTATATTTTATAGGTATGTATTCATTTATTTAAGTATGTTCATGTATGTATGTAAGTTTATGTCTTAGATATTTAGGTTTATATATTAATCTCGATCTCCCTATTATTTTCTGATTATATTTACTTTCATGTTAATTTGTTCATCTTTCTGTTAGCTACCAAGGATTGCCTGGAAGATATTGCTATTAGCAATAAGTGCCGCCCTTGTACACCATGTTGAATTGTTTCTTTTGTCTTTTAAGTTATTTGTGTAAATGTGCAAAAAGTAAATAAATAAAGTATTGTGTGCAACTGAACATAATCAGACATTGGGACACTCGTGCAAATCTATTACGAAACTCACTTCGTTTGTTCCGTAAACAAGCACACGTGTTCCAATATAGCACATTATGTCACAGTTGCACAAAATAATATTATTGTTCCATTCGACGATCACTTTGTTGTCCGCCTGTCTGTCAGTGGGAGAAGCCTTTTTTCTCCGGAACGGCTTCAGGGCTCAAGTTGAAATTAATATACTAAGATCTATGGCTTTAAGGCCTATAAAGCGTATTTCCATACTAAAATTCCCACCTACTGACTGATCATTAAATTCTATTACATGCATTGGGTATAATGCTATGAGCTGACATACTAATTAATTATTTATTATAGAAACGATTGTACAACACAGTCACGTATTGTTCTTGTCACAGAACATTATGTTCTTGTTGTGATACTCCTATATGGAATGATACTTGATTAGCTTTGCAGTTTCTTTCATACATTTTGTGTGTAGGTATTTTAATAAAATTCCGAATGCCATAAAAGACCTAAATTTAGTATTATTTAAAAAGAAACTTTTTGTACTATTGATCAAAAAGTCTTACTACTCTGTAAACGAATTTTTAGATGATAAATTTACCATTATTCATTGTTATTATCACTTTCTTTAATTTAATTTTAATCTCGTAAAAGCCCACTTTTCATGCATCAAAACCGAACAGAAAGTCGATTATTTTGCCCTAGGGCTTTATTATTATGTTTTTTTTTCAATTTATTTACAATGGTTAGCTAACCTGCAGCCTTTCCTGTGTACCATAAACTTTATACTTTTTTTCCGCTGTTTAACGGCTCTGGATACAGTCCTTTTGGGCTAATCATAATTTGAAGTTCACAAGATTATATTTGTTTTATTTCCTCACACTATGCATTGAAAAACGTAGTATGATACACGGGCGTAAGAGCAATAAATTACTCGGTTATCGGTTATCGGTAATCGTCCTAGTAATTTATTCCTTTTCGCCCTTGTAGCATATATTTTCTTACAAGATCTTTTATGCGACATATATTCTTAAAACGCATGTTAGTGAATAAGTAACACATTTGTATGCCTATCCACAGGCTAGACATTGAACAATCACCAACTTGTATGTTACAATTACCTATGTTAACCAAATAAAGAATATTTGATTTGGTATTGTTAGGTTTCTATTTTGGTTAAAATTATTCAATTCTCCTAACGTAATATGACGACTATACGGAACCCTGAGGGTACGGCCATAGTCACAGACTGTTTAAAAAGAAATTACAAAAATAAGATTGTAAGTTTAAGGCGATTACCATCGCCAAATTAGCAGCTCGATATTTGTCACTACAAATATCAACGGAAACGACATTGAAATAACGTTTATATCAGTGCGCAATGCATAGTGGCTGTTACGACGCTCGCTGCGTCCTTGATAGGGTGAAATAGGAGAAAATTATACTTTTCACTTGGACGTGATTACTCGATTGAATAATCTTTTGTTATGTTTATAGCTATAAAGTTTATCTATTTATCAAAGCATAGATGAATTCAATCGGCCAAGCCACTCAGGAGCAGTAGGGAATTTGAGGTCAAAAAACACCATTCAGTAAAACAAAAATTCATGTGGAAGTTTTGGTGGTATGAAAAAGAAAAATGTTGCATATGTTGTCTAAGAGTTGATTATTCATAATACATTTTTTCATTATTTTTGGTTTGGCCATAAACGAGGAGTCGGCTTTAGAAAGTACCCATTTGGCAATAGTAAGGCCCTTAAGGGGCAGGTAGTCGCCAACGACCTTGAGTCGAACTGTGGCGGTACGAATATTGACAGAAACTATATTGAAATAACGTTCATATCAGCGTGCATTGCATTACGACGTCGTCGCTGGGTCACCGGATAGCGCAAAGTAGGAGAAAATAATATTTTTCAAATGGACGCCATGGACGGAAAAAAAATTCCATAAACAAATTTTGTAAACAATATTTTCCTCGCATTTTAGTGCAAGAACCATATAAATACCATTAGTGGTTTCAAAGAAATAACCAATTTTACTTAATTTTAGTCTAAAAACAGCCTGACTTTAAACAATATTTTCATGCTATTTTTTTAATGGAAGAATAATTTTCAGAAATATATTTTTTTCCTATACTTTAAATAACACTAGATATTTTTTTTCATAATTTTTAAACATCTCATTTAAAAGAAATATCGGTATCAGTAGAATAATTTTCGGATGACGTTGGGACAGGCGCCGATTTTGAAGGCTTTAATTTTAGTTTTAGTGCTGTCAATAATATTTCGTTTTCATTGCAAAATAGTCCTTAAATGTTATGAATAGAAGCTAAATTTAGTTTCGACATCATTAAATCTAAAATTAAAGCCTTCAGAATCGGCTCTGGTTCTTCGCCTATCCCAATAATAATGTCATTTGTGAGTGGTCACGCAAAAAGGGACCTGAAGGGTTAAAAAGAAATATTATAATAATTATAATAATAATATATTATATAATAATAATTATTCTGAGAAAAACAATTGTCAAAACTTATTCCTGAAAGCTCTAATTTACCCAATTCTTTCAGGTTCTTCAGGTCCCTTTTCGCGTGACCACTCACATTTATGTACAGTGACCTGCAATTCTAGCTGTCTGTAAATTATTATGATGCCAAAATGAGACTGTCAATAGGTAGCCTATCATGCTAAGTCCGTACACAACACTAAAATACTTAATGTAATACACAACAAAACCTACTTACCCAGCGACCAAAAAGTATCACCAACTTAACAAAAATAAACTGCGACACGGTTTCCCTCAACCAAAGAGGCGGCACGAATGAGTTTGTACTATCAAACCGACGTGATATTATTGTCCAGGAAAATCGACCGGACTATGTGATTGGAACTATTCGTCATCAACTCTATTGTTATCGGAATAAGGGTCAGATTGCGAGGGGACCTTGCCGAAAGTCGCGTCGCGGTGCGTATTGCAGAATTGTGTGAACTTTTTGCGAATGGGTCACAGAATTAATGAGTGCGAAAGTGCAGTATTACGTTTACATTGTTTTATTTTTACTTACATACTTATACAGACTGTAGTTTAGATCCACAACTCACGTCACATAAATATTAGTATAAGTCATATACATAGAATACTTTTTTTATTTAACTAGACTGATAAAAGGCTCTTTGGCCGTATGGAATTCTAAACGTCAAATGTTGTAAAGTTTCCCGCCCTAGCTTAGCGCAAAAAGCGGCAATATCTAAATTTGACAAAATATTGAAATTAAATAGTTAAAAACGGCACATTTACCATTCCAACGAAATGGTATCTCTTTCTGTATCGAAATGTCCGAACGCTCAAATAAAAAATATTTGAAACATCCATTTCAAAGGTAAATACGGATAGGCTAAAAAATTTTTGATGTACATTTTATCCATCTAAAACTGCAAAAAATGGCATAAATAGAGTATTTAGTTGAAAATTATGATTGTTTCTGTTAGTATAGCGCAATTTTATCACAAACATATTGCATTTTAAAGATTTTCTTACGTACGAAAAGATTTGTTGGGTTTACACTAGGGGCGTACCCTTACTTCATAACACACACATAAGCATGTGTCACACAGATGCTTATGTGTGTGTTATGAAGTAATGTCGCATGTCGTATGAAGCATGTGTCGATTTTGGTAACATCTTGTTTCCTTCGCTTTATAAATCTATGAGTTACTATATTTATGGTATACGTGATGCTTATTTCAAAAAGCAGAATAAAAAGAAATAATACCACTTGAAGAAGGAGTTATGCCCTTTTTGTATGTCCTAAAATCATCTCGATAAACGGTAACTCGAGTACTCGGGTGCCCCTCCCTCTCCGCCGCCGCTCCACCAGTGCGGAGTAAATTTCATCATGTCTGCCGTACACTAGACATTTTTTGGCGCCCCCAAAATACCGTAAACAAATAATCGAAAGAATTTTTTTATTGTTTTTTCATCATCAGTATCCTGAATATAACCTACACTCTGACAAAAGTTGCTGACCAAATCTACACCCTATATATGTCACAGGGAAATGAAATGAGGCAATCAGGGATTACGCGTAATTCCTAAACATACCACGAAATCCCCGAAGAGTCGAATATTCCAATCGCTTACCTCTTCTTACTAAAAAATCTAGTGAAATGTGGAATATTCCAATTACTTCCAATAGATTACTATTCTTACTGAAAAAATTGTTCATATTTAGCAAAAAGACATCTTCGTAGGGGGTTTGGGGAGGGAGGGTAGGAGGAGGAGGGAGGTTATGCCCCTATAAAGTTTCACATGACGCAAAAGATTTGTTTTTTTTAAGGACCTACATAATTGGACACCTGACCCTAAGAAAATTGTTTTGAGACATGGTCTAATAAAAGTGAATATTATATTTATAATATACTAGCGACCCGCCCCGGATTTGCACGGGTACATATGTATTTTTACCTTCCTCTTGAAACACTCTATCTATTAAAAAAAACCGCATCAAAATCCGTTGCGTAGTTTTAAATATCTAAGCATACATAAGGACAGACAGACAGCGGGAAGCGACTTTGTTTTATATTGTGTAGTGATAGTGATAGTGAAGTGATAGGGTCAGATTGTCGATTAGGGGGCAAAATCTTCTGCACTGAAGGATCTCTGGGTTGTCATAAAAAAAACTACGTTCCACAACTCGCCACACCTAACCTTCTAACCTAACGTAGCGGCTCTCTTCTGGGTTGAAGGATTTCTTTTTTCCCATAGTGCCCCCTTATTTTTTCCACTTTAACGTTTGATTTTCAAGTACTTGTATGACAGCTAACTGTCAATACTGTGTAATATTAACAAAATTACGATCGATTTCATAGTCATCTAGTAGATATTTCATATAAAAACAAAACTAAATTTGTGACAAATAAAATATGATACAAGGTCTAATAGAGATCCAAAGAAACCCCTACGGTTTCATACAGATGCTAAAGCCAACCCGAAAAAATCTAGTGAAATGTGGAATATTCCAATCATTACTAAAAAATCTAGTGAAATGTGGAATATTCCAATCATTACTAAAAAATCTAGTGAAATGTGGAATATTCCAATCATTACTAAAAAATCTAGTGAAAAGTGGAATATTCCAATCATTACTAAAAAATCTAGTGAAATGTGGAATATTCCAATCATTACTAAAAAATCTAGTGAAATGTGCAATATTCCAATCATTACTAAAAATCTAGTGAAATGTGCAATATTCCAATCATTACTAAAAAATCTAGTGAAATGTGGAATATTCCAATCATTACTAAAAAATCTATTGAAATGTCGTTTCACAAAATTGAATCAAGAAAGAAGTTGATATGAAAATGAATCACAGCGCAGAATTGCGGTGTTATAATAAAATATTATAACATCGTTCAAACAATGTAGGTCCTTATGAAACCACTTTTGATGTTGTACTTAATTACCTTATTGCGGTATGGGAGTAGATAAATGTGGTTTATGGCATTAAAACGCTAGCAAAATTATGTTATTCTATGTAGTACTTTGTAAATGATCCTACGCAATCACTTTAAGGTGTGGAAAATAAATATTTTCCAGTTATTGCGCAGGATTCACTTTAAAGCGTGATATTTTTTGACTGTTTCGTTTTTTTACTAGATTCAGATTAGTGAAAATTGGAATAGGTACATGAAATTAGATCCACATATTTTTTAGTAAAAAGAGGTAATTAATTTGAATTCAATTTTAATATATAATATAAAAAACTGTAACACACAGTGGCGTGAATAGAACTTTTTTCCGGAAAGGCAATCAGAAGGTCAAGTTTGACAATAAGAATAATATGAAAAAATTTAAATAACACTTCGAAAAAAAAAAGTTGGTATGAAAATGTCCACTATAGGGTAGGCAGTGCCTACCCTGGCGTCATACAAACTTTATTTTTTCAAAGTGTTATTTAGACTTTTTTATATTTTTTTTATCTTCAAAATTGACCTTCTGGTTGCTTTTTCCGGAAAAAAGTTCTATGCACGCCACTGGTAACACAGTACTTATAAAACACCAAAAACGTTACAAAGGCGGATCTAGGTAAATACACACAAAAACTTTATCTGAATTATTATAGAGGTAAGTAATTTTATCACTCATACATCTTTCTAGTATTCTCTTTAATTCAGTCATCATCAGGCACGCTATTCATCAGGCTCCGAATATTCGACATCTTCCGGGATTTTATAGTAACTCTAGGGATTACGCGTAATCCCTGATTTCTTCATTTCCTTGCGACATAATAAGGTGAAATTTATATAAACTTCAGGTATGTAGTTTTTATCACCTACTGAACCTCCCATAAAAATTCGGACGATTGAATTTTAACCGTATGTAAACACACTTTCAAACACACTTTTTCTCCTTGTTTGACGAATAGGAACCATATACAGAACTCAAACATATTGTATTGGTGTGTTTTAAAAATATCTAGAGATTACATATTTGAAATTTTGCTAGCTCTTTTAGTTTTTTTATAAAAATTATAAAACCAACATTTTTCGCTTTCGCCCTGAATCCGCCCCTCTCGCACTGAGTGTGTTTTTGCTTGGAGTGACAGTGACAAAAATAAAATTCGCATAGCCTCTTAAGTATATAATTGCCGAAGTTGGATTGTACATTTAGCTCTTTTACAAAACCGCTAGTTACTAGTTACTACACATTCTCCTTATTTCAATTGGAATGCTCATATAATATGTTTTTTTACATACACATCTATATGCAATTCAAGTCACAATGCACACTTGGTACACCCGCTTTTTAATGACAATAATTACGTCCCAAACGAGACGGGTTGTGAGGTGAACCCTATCGAGGTAATTCGGGTAATGGTTTATTTTGTGCTGCAGGCACAAAACGGACCAACAGCCCGAACAGGGAATTGAACCCACGACCTTTGGGTTAGCAGACGAGCGATCTACCACTCAGTCACAGAAGCATTCTGATATGGCACCCTTCGCGTACAGAACCCTAAAATGTTTTTAGGGTTCTGTACGTGAAGGGTGCCAAACGGTACCTTAATTATTTACCTTATTTAGCCTCCGCTGTCTGTATGTCCGTCTGTCACAGGGGTCTACAGCTTTAGCCCTTACCTTTTTACCTATAAAGGTAACAATTTGCAATTTTCACAGAATACCTGTTGCACGGTAACGCTTGAGGCAAAAAATAAAAAAATATAAAAATTGCAAACCTATAAAAAAACCTCGAAATGGTTTTATTAGATTAATTATTTTGTATTGCCATATGTCGAATTTTAATGGTATTTTAATGTTATGTGTAAACTGTATGTTTGTGAATGTTTTTATTTGTACTTGTAAAAACTTAATTTTACAGTACAATGGTTGACTGTAATGCTGTAAAAATAATAAATAAATAAACAACATAATTTAATCTAAGCGAATTGTCGGTAATTTACGTACTAACCCTTATTGAAGGCGTTTTGTGGGAGCATTCAAGGCTGCATGGCAGAGATACCTTTGCCTAGCTCAAATCAAAAGAATAAATAGTAGTCGCTGATTGGTTATCTAAGCGGTGTTATAATAAATTGGGCCAATCATGGCGCAAAATCGTTTTGTTATAACAAATATCACAAAATGGGCTTTTATTATCGGACATATAAAACAGTTTTTTATGTTGTTGACGGAAGCCGGAAACTAATTCTACTAATTCATACAAACAATCAGATCCTACATAAAAAAATTACGTATGTACCTACTCGCCCGAAAAATATGAAACGGTTTTTTTTCCACGACAAGTCGTTTTTTTACGAAAATTTGTTCGTATGGACGAGTACTATTGCCAGTTTTCGGCTTCCACAACATCATGTTAAGGAGGTATATCGTCAAAATTTACACTTTTTGCTGTTCAAAAGCAGTCCTAAGTTAAATAAATTAGTACAAACATTTTGGGACCTTTTTCTAGATCTTGGATAATCAGAAACGCGATTGGAGGAATTTCACTCGATAGAAATAATTTTATTGAAATGAGGTCTAAATTTACACTTTTTTTGATATTCTGACAAATTGGGATACCATACAGACTTCAAAAATATTTTTTTAGATGGGTTTTAACAATAACTACATTACTGGTAATGGAAATTTTCATAGCTTTTTTAGTTTATTGTGTATTCATTTAAAACCGACATTTTGTCAATTTTCCCCGATTCCGTCCCTCTCGCACTGTGGGTCTTTCCGCCTGGAGTGGGACCTTTGCATGGACGACATATCACCTCAACACCCTGAAAATACCTATACAAAAAACTCCCAGATACAAGTTCCTTCAAAATTCAAAATTCAAATTCAAATTCAAAATTCTAAAAGTTTATTTTGCAAAGTAGGTATATATAATATACGTTTCACAAGTAAAATTTTAATCTTATAAAATATATGTAATAAAATAATAAATGTACATGAACTAGATTAAATGTTTATTTAATTTATGTAGCAATATATTTACGATTAAAATTATAGGTATAATATTATTATACAAGGTGAAATCCAATCAACCGCCCGAACCCATACCGGAGACCCGGCCAGGGACCAGGAACAAGGTTCAATGATCACCAACCGAGCCCCCAGCACGAATCCAGGCGGCCGACCAAATCCCATCCTGTATACTACATAGTAATAGGTTACATATGTAAATACATGCCTACCTCCGCCCATTCGAGTAGTCTTGCTAAGAAGAACGGGCAAGAAACTTGGCGAGATCATGTCTTTTTTTTCAACATAAACTTATACTATACATTAAATTACTTATATCTACTTTAACCAAGGAATAAGAATATATAAGACAGCAGGAATTCAGGTGTAACATATAACTAGGCAATATGTTAGGTTTAGGTAACGCTAGGTTTTATAGGTAGGTTAAAGACCTATTTGTTCGTGTTTAATTGGCAATCGATAACCTTTATGGATCGACATACGTCGCATTGACTGAATTATTTCGTGTTTTCCAAAAATAAATACAGATCGAGTATAAAAGATCTTTCAGAAAAAACACGAGCAAGATTCCTTAGAGAGTCCCGTCGATGTGAAGGTGGCTCTCCATAAAGATTCCTTAGAGAGTCCCATCGATGTGAAGGTGGCTCTCCATAAAGATTCCTTAGAGAGTCCCGTCGATGTGAAGGTGGCTCTCCATAAAGATTCCTTAGAGAGTCCCGTCGATGTGAAGGTGGCTCTCCATAAAGATTCCTTAGAGAGTCCTATCAATGTGAAGGTGGCTCTCCATAAAGATTCCTTAGAGAGTCCCATCGATGTGAAGGTGGCTCTCCATAAAGATTCCTTAGAGAGTCTCATCGATGTGAAGGTGGCTCTCCATAAAGATTCCTTAGAGAGTCCTATCAATGTGAAGGTGGCTCTCCATAAAGATTCCTTAGAGAGTCCCGTCAATGTGAAGGTGGCTCTCCATAAAGATTCCTTAGAGGGTCCCGTCGATGTGAAGGTGACTCTCCATAAAGATTCCTTAGAGAGTCCCGTCGATGTGAAGGTGGCTCTCCATAAAGATTCCTTAGAGAGTCCCGTCGATGTGAAGGTGGCTCTCCATAAAGATTCCTTAGAGAGTCTCATCGATGTGAAGGTGGCTCTCCATAAAGATTCCTTAGAGAGTCCTATCAATGTGAAGGTGGCTCTCCATAAAGATTCCTTAGAGAGTCCCGTCGATGTGAAGGTGGCTCTCCATAAAGATTCCTTAGAGAGTCCCGTCGATGTGAAGGTGGCTCTCCATAAAGATTCCTTAGAGAGTCTCATCGATGTGAAGGTGGCTCTCCATAAAGATTCCTTAGAGAGTCCTATCGGTGCGAACGTGGTTCTCCATCTATAAATATTCCTTCTAGAGTTTTTGAAGAAATACAACAAGCGAGTGCTCTACGAGATTTAGAGCTTCCCCACCCTTAATGTATACATGATAATTAGGAAGAAAATAGAAGAAAGAAAATATAAAAGAAGATAAAGTAAAAAACAAAGTGTTGTAATTCAACAAAATCCCTACGAGATCCCGAGTAGGCTGTGTGCGTATTACATTTGGCGGAGGCGCCGGATAACATTGCTGGAAGAGCGGTGTATTGACAAGTATAGTAATGAAAAAAGAAAAACATATATATCTTTGCCTACCTGTCTCATATAGTCTATTTCCTTTTACAGTCTGTAATTAATTAATGTTAACTCTTAAGAGGAATCAAAAGTTAGGAAATTATATTAATTAATTAAATTATTACCTACTATCATCACAATCAGTATCACTATAACACCATGCTTCACCTTTCTCTATGTGTACAAAGATCAGTCACTCACATCCTCCTGGAGTCATCGATGTAGATATTTAGTCTTTCACCAGAGCAAATGACCTCTTATGTTATTTATTGATTATCCATTTTATGACCATTATGTCAATATAAATGTCTCGCAAGTTTGTATGTATAATAAACATACAATGTGTATTAGAATAGCCTTTCGCCAGCGGCTTCGCCCGCGTTTATTCAGTCTTTATTTTATCAACATTTATAGCCTATATGTTGACTAGGGTCACGATGATAATAAATAAAAACCGGCCAAGTGCGTGTCGGGCCACGCGCAGTGTAGGGTTCCGTAGTTGCCCTGCACAATATGCGGACTTCTTCTCCAAGTACATTTTATAAGTTTGTCAACTAATACAGATCGCGCCAAACTTCTAGTACGCTCGGAAGTTGCTCTTCCCAAGAACGGCCCATACATTTTGTTCCTGCTGAATCTGCTGATGCGAATCACTTGGGCCAAAAGCTCTTTTCGTACTAAATTTCAAGATACCAGTAATCTGTCGGTCGGGTCAGTGACAACTCGGCCCTAGTCAACTCGACCCGAATAATAATACCAGATATATCACTAACGATTACGGCGATTTGTACGGTCAGGCAGGAAATCGATATTTTAATATAAATCACTACGAATTTAATATTTTTTCCGAAAATTAAAACATATCATCTCTCTGAATGACTTACTGAATAAGCTACTGTTTGTGTGTATATAATTATGTATCTGTGTATTTATGTACGTAATTGTATGTAGTATATTTTTATGTTTATGTTATAGGTTTAAAATTACTTTTACATATTGTTGTGCACTGATTAAGTTAAATTTTCAAGATAAAATGTTTTTATGTTTTCCCAAGGTTGACTGAAAGAAATTTCTTTTAGGAATAAGTCCACCCTTGCCTTCTATCTGTTCTTTGTGTGTATCTTGTCTTCTTATTTGTGTGCAATAAAGTGTTTGTGCATTCATTCATTCATTCCTTCATTTATTCATTCATTCCTTCATTTATTCATTCATTCATTATCTACGACGCCTATTAAAATTATGATACCAATATCAGTATCCTAATTTCATTAGTTTTTTTAATTGTCTGGACTGTCGATTCGAGGAAATACGTTGGCTCAGATTCATGCGATGTACGACTGGAGTGAAACTTATGCTTTTCAAAGCATACTGTCAGAGTTTCTACACGTGCGTTCTATGGTCCAACTTTACGCTCAAATCGTACAGTGCCTTGCGAGTTCAATATAATAATACTTTCATGGCCTTGTTGAGACTCCCTCGCTTTTGCAGCCCGTCTGGCATGTTTGCAGAGGCTGCCATCGATGATTTTTTTGCACTTATGCGCAAAAAAGCATCATCTTTAATGCGCATGCTTAGGGAAAGCAGCAATGAGGTCCTAAAAATGATAGCGGACAGAATGGATGCAGCTGTCTTCAGGAGGTTCACGGAGTTGCACATTCTGCGTTAGGGTCACTGAAAGACCTGGCTAGCTGTGTCCTTCCCGTTTATATTTTTATTTATTTATTTTTGTAATAATTTGCTAATACTAACATTGTGTCATGTCACTAACAAGGTGTGTCATGTTACTAACCTCTATGGACTTTATTGTCTGAAAATAAAGAATTTTATTTTTTTTATTATTTTAAAAAAGAATGACACACATCGGTTATCTGATGACAATAGAAAAGTTTTCTATCTCACTCTTGCACATCAAATTTACACAAAAGACAAGAAAGCGATTTCTGCGAAAAATTGTGTTGCACAATGCCATACATTTTATAATTTTTATTTAAAAAAAAAAACACAAGTTTTGCATTTTTCAACGAGGCCTGTCACATTCACCTTAATAAAAATTACCTATAACTGATATGCGCTAATTTTTTTAATGTTAATTGTTATTTTGTTGATTGCTAAATAAGACGAAATTTATTTATGCAGCCAAATTTATGAATTTGAAACTGAAGATTCGGTCAGTATCAAGGTTCGATGACCCTTTGTGGGAAATAAAAAAAATGTTATTGATCCGTGATACTGACCACTTACCAAGCCTCCAGTATGAATGTGGCTGCATAAAAAATTTCACCTTGTATAAATTAGTTGATTCTACGCTTTTATTTAAATTTAATAATTGATTGTCAAAAATAATATTGTTAATTATTATTTCTTAAGAATGTGATTGTTGTATTTTTGTATCAATTAACGTACATTTTTATAACCCCTAAAATTACTGTTGTTTGACATTCAAATATTTGTTTATTTTGAAATCCTTATATGAATAATAACTATGTATTTAAATAAATAAAAACAGTATTATTTTTGAACAAGTTCATAGCATTCAATTTAATTTAAAATAATAATATTTAATATTTATATTTAATAAATTCTACCAATAAACTTAAAAATCTTCACTGTTTTAAAAGGTCGATACTTTTTATGCCGACGCGACGCGACTGTACAAACCAGTAGTACTATCTGGTATTATTATTTGGGCCGGGTTGAATCGGGCCGAATTGTCGTTGACCCAATCTTTCACACTATATCCCTATTAGTGTGAAAACACACTTTGAAAGGCCGTATCTTTTTATAGAGTAAAAGTAGAAACTCGATTTTTATTGAGCAGTATAAATAAGGCTATAGACCAGGGGTGACCAAACTTTTGACCTGTGAGGTCTACTTGTGTTCAAAAAAATTTGATGCGGTCAACTGCAAGGTAGGGTTTAAAACAGAAAAAAACTACGTAATTAGTTAGTAAAGTAAGTATTTATTCATCGAAAGTACAAAATTCGCATTTTTCACTTCGCCTTGCGTCTTTGGGTGGATATTTGACACTCCACATTCTCAACAAGTTTATGATATCAGCGTAAAAATGAACTGCGATGCGCAAACAGGAAGTTAAAGGAGCCTCTGTTAAGGTGGATGGTCCAAGGCAATCTTCATACAAACTTGTGGGAACCAATAACGACGACAGAAGTATTATTGGTTGGTGATCATTGAACCTTGTTCCTGGTCCCTGGCCGGGTCTCCGGTATGGGTTCGGGCGGCTGATTGGATTTTACCTTGTATAATATATATTTTACCTATCATTTTAATCGTAAATATATTGCTACATAAATTAAATAAACCTTTAATTTAGTTCATGTACATTTATTATTTTATTACATATATTTTCTTTATTAGAATAAATTTGACGTGTAAAAAGTGTATATATCTATACCTGCTTTGCAAAATAAACTATTTGAATTTGAATTGAATTATTATTTAATTCTGTTACCTTTTTCCACACGTTCTATCAACTTTACACCCGCGAATAATCAGTTTTTTTTACAAACAAACTTTTTTAGAATCTAATTTTATTATTTAAAACTCTTTTAATCCAATGTATAAAAGTTTAAAACTGCAAAATTAGACTGTTAAAACATTTTTGTTTTTAAGAAAAACTGAATATTCGCGGGTGTAAAGTTGATGAAACGTGTGGAAAAAGGTAACAAAATTAAATAATAATAAGTACCTCTATCGTCGTTATTGGTTCTCACAAGTTTTTTATAAAAACTACCTTGGACCATCCACCTTAAGCGAGAACGATGTTTGGTTTCTATTGCATTCGTAGTGGAAAATGTAAAAATAGCAATTTTTCATCTTTATTATATTGTTTAATTGACTCGCGTGGGCTAATAAAAGGCTATCGCCTTTGCGGTCGACCGGTAGACCTTGATTCACCTCTTGGCCACCCCTGCTATAGACCTTAGTATTCGATATTTATATAAACTTGATACCTCAAACCATTTCTAAAAAAAACCGGCCAAGTTCGAGTCAGACTTCCGTATCGTGAATGATAAATTTAATTTTGTAATATTTTTTTTAAATATTTTTTAAATCTGCCCTTCCGTACATTTCGGCCGAGCGGCATTGCATTTTTCTATGAAACAGTTAATTTTTTTTTTTAGATACATGGTTTGTTCCATAGTTAAAGTTGTTCTATACCATTGACTGAATAAGCTCTTCAAATATGGTTACACCTTTCTGTTACACGTTGTATAAACACATTTCCAAAAAATTGCCTAATTCTTTAGTTTTGGTCTAGGTCTAGGACGACTAAACGAACTAAATTGTAAATTTTTTATTGTTTCATCGCAAGACCTTAACCTCCATGACTAGTTCTTGGTAGCAAATTTAAACAGGTGACCCATTTTTCAAGTCATTGTGTCATTGAATAGGTAATTTTAATTTGAAATGTTAATCAATTCTTAATTATGTTTAAATTATTATTATTATTTTCTTTAATTTTTAATGCATGCGTTTGTTATTATATTGTTTGTTTTTTAAACAACATTTGTAAGAAACTGCACTCTACTACACATAGTATTCTAGTATGGAGTGTAGTGATACTATTTAATTAATTACCTACTTATAGTTTTTTAAACAACATTTGTAAGAAACTGCACTCTACTACACAGAGTATTCTAGTATGGAGTGTAGTGATACTATTTAATTAATTACCTACTTATAGTTTTTAAACAACATTTGTAAGAAACTGCACTCTACTACACAGAGTATTCTAGTATGGAGTGTAGTGATACTATTTAATTAATTACCTACTTATAGTTTTTAAACAACATTTGTAAGAAACTACACTCTACTACACAGAGTATTCTAGTATGGAGTGTAGTGATACTATTTAATTAATTACCTACTTATAGTTTTTAAACAACATTTGTAAGAAACTGCACTCTACTACACATAGTATTCTAGTATGGAGTGTAGTGATACTATTTAATTAATTACCTACTTATAGTTTTTAAACAACATTTGTAAGAAACTGCACTCTACTACACAGAGTATTCTAGTATGGAGTGTAGTGATACTATTTAATTAATTACCTACTTATAGTTTTTAAACAACATTTGTAAGAAACTACACTCTACTACACAGAGTATTCTAGTATGGAGTGTAGTGATACTATTTAATTAATTACCTACTTATAGTTTTTAAACAACATTTGTAAGAAACTACACTCTACTACACAGAGTATTCTAGTATGGAGTGTAGTGATACTATTTAATTAATTACCTACTTATAGTTTTTTAAACAACATTTGTAAGAAACTACACTCTACTACACAGAGTATTCTAGTATGGAGTGTAGTGATACTATTTTATTAATTACCTACTTATAGTTTTTAAACAACATTTGTAAGAAACTGCACTCTACTACACAGAGTATTCTAGTATGGAGTGTAGTGATACTATTTAATTAATTACCTACTTATAGTTTTTAAACAACATTTGTAAGAAACTACACTCTACTACACAGAGTATTCTAGTATGGAGTGTAGTGATACTATTTAATTAATTACCTACTTATAGTTTTTTAAACAACATTTGTAAGAAACTACACTCTACTACACAGAGTATTCTAGTATGGAGTGTAGTGATACTATTTAATTAATTACCTACTTATAGTTTTTAAACAACATTTGTAAGAAACTGCACTCTACTACACAGAGTATTCTAGTATGGAGTGTAGTGATACTATTTAATTAATTACCTACTTATAGTTTTTTAAACAACATTTGTAAGAAACTGCACTCTACTACACAGAGTATTCTAGTATGGAGTGTAGTGATACTATTTAATTAATTACCTACTTATAGTTTTTAAACAACATTTGTAAGAAACTGCACTCTACTACACAGAGTATTCTAGTATGGAGTGTAGTGATACTATTTAATTAATTACCTACTTATAGTTTTTTAAACAACATTTGTAAGAAACTGCACTCTACTACACAGAGTATTCTAGTATGGAGTGTAGTGATACTATTTAATTAATTACCTACTTATAGTTTTTAAACAACATTTGTAAGAAACTGCACTCTACTACACAGAGTATTCTAGTATGGAGTGTAGTGATACTATTTAATTAATTACCTACTTATAGTTTTTAAACAACATTTGTAAGAAACTACACTCTACTACACAGAGTATTCTAGTATGGAGTGTAGTGATACTATTTAATTAATTACCTACTTATAGTTTTTTAAACAACATTTGTAAGAAACTACACTCTACTACACAGAGTATTCTAGTATGGAGTGTAGTGATACTATTTAATTAATTACCTACTTATAGTTTTTAAACAACATTTGTAAGAAACTGCACTCTACTACACAGAGTATTCTAGTATGGAGTGTAGTGATACTATTTAATTAATTACCTACTTATAGTTTTTTAAACAACATTGTAAGAAACTGCACTCTACTACACAGAGTATTCTAGTATGGAGTGTAGTGATACTATTTAATTAATTACCTACTTATAGTTTTTAAACAACATTTGTAAGAAACTGCACTCTACTACACAGAGTATTCTAGTATGGAGTGTAGTGATACTATTTAATTAATTACCTACTTATAGTTTTTAAACAACATTTGTAAGAAACTGCACTCTACTACACAGAGTATTCTAGTATGGAGTGTAGTGATACTATTTAATTAATTACCTACTTATAGCTTTTTAAACAACATTTGTAAGAAACTGCACTCTACTACACAGAGTATTCTAGTATGGAGTGTAGTGATACTATTTAATTAATTACCTACTTATAGTTTTCAAACAACATTTGTAAGAAACTGCACTCTACTACACAGAGTATTCTAGTATGGAGTGTAGTGATACTATTTAATTAATTACCTACTTATAGTTTTTAAACAACATTTGTAAGAAACTGCACTCTACTACACAGAGTATTCTAGTATGGAGTGTAGTGATACTATTTAATTAATTACCTACTTATAGTTTTTAAACAACATTTGTAAGAAACTGCACTCTACTACACAGAGTATTCTAGTATGGAGTGTAGTGATACTATTTAATTAATTACCTACTTATAGCTTTTTAAACAACATTTGTAAGAAACTGCACTCTACTACACAGAGTATTCTAGTATGGAGTGTAGTGATACTATTTAATTAATTACCTACTTATAGTTTTCAAACAACATTTGTAAGAAACTGCACTCTACTACACAGAGTATTCTAGTATGGAATGCAGTATGTAGTTAATTCATAACTTATAGTTTTTCTTTTATGAGACAATCTCATCTCATCTATACTAAGTCGTATTTGTACACAAAATTTTTAATAAAATGGATTACGTAATAGTATTGTACTGAAGCCAAAACTAAAATTTTTAGGTTTCCATACCCAAAGGGTTATCAACGGGAAATATGTTTGAGTTCTGTATATGGTTCCTATTCGTCAATCGAGGAGAAAAAGTGTGTTTGAAGACCTCATTTTAACAATTATTTCTATCGAGGAAAATTTATCCAAACATGTTTTCCAATTTCAAAACCCTACATTATATAGTCAAGATGCATATACCAGAAATTTATTAAAATTTTCCGTGTATTTCATGAAATATACAGAAAAGAAACACCCGTATTTTTTTCGCATATCGCCTTAAAATATGCTTCGAACCTTTCAGATTATAAGGTATACTTTATAACCTGAAAGAATTTCTTTAAAATCGTTTCTCTCGGAACACGATTTATCAAAGCGGCACGCAACTTTCATTGTTATAGTTAGTTTAATATTTACAGTAATAGTAAATATAAAACTTGTAGACGGAATAAATACCATTTGCCATTATAAGTACAAAAGATCATAAAAAAAAACAAAAAATATTATTGTAACATCAGAAAAATAAAACTGTTATTTTAAGAAAATCTCTCGAATAGCATTGACCCATTCTCAGTACTTATTGTGATTTAAAAAGACGACAAAAAAAATCAGAACCGTAGTAAAATATCAAAAAACAAGATAAAAAGCAGTTTTCCGATACGTTTTATAATTTTCCTGCAATACGTATTAAATTTCCAAAAAAGTGATCAAAATCGTTGAAGTTTAGCGTGCGTGGTAGTTGATTAGAGCGAGATAGACAGTTAAAAAACAAAAGCCTTAGAGCAGGACTTACATCAAGCGAATGCCGACATTTAAGAAAGTTCATGGGGATTGGAGAACATACGTGCGTAAACCTTCAAAACTGGAAACATCGCCAATGACCTTGAGCATTTGACCTCAATGCAACAGAAGAAAAGAGCGAGAATTCGCTGCCGCGCAAAGGGCACAGCGCAGACGGTAAAAAAGTGACAAATTACAATAAAAATATACTAATCATAATGTTTATTTATTTATTTATTTATTATTTACATTTATACTACACAATCTTTACAGGCTAACCTAATGCGATTGGTAACAAATTATATTTAAAGCAGTTTTTGCGAACTCCGTCAAAGAACAACTAAACAAATCGGTATCTGTAAGGTTGTCGATTCTGTTGAAAATATGGAGTGCCTTTACAACAGGTGACTCTTTAAGAACATTAGTGCGCGCATGCTGCACGCAAAACAACTTATTATTTCGCGCGCGAAGATAGTTATCCGGCACAAACAGCTTCAAAACTAACAAAAATAAAGTAAAAAGTCACGTTTGTTGATAATAATAAGATCTTTTTTTCTGTGACGAATTTATTTTATACGTATACCTATTCCGTTTCCGATCGGATTTAGTTTAAATAATGTAATTAGGTACTTAATTAAAGATGTATTTTTTGGAAGGTTAAGATATAATTTATTTGAACATTTGTAAAGATACAATCCTACATATAATTTTTCCAAAATTTTCCGGTGGCTAGTTTGGGCAGCAAAATGAGCTAAGTATACATACATGATTGCCTTTAGAAAAAAAAAAAACTTTTAACAAAAAAATAGCAACCGACTTCAATATTAACAGCAGTCATTCACTAAAAAGTTAATAATAATTCTATAAAGACCGATGGTACCGAAGCAACACTTTTGCCGACTTCTTTCTTCCTGAAACGTTATGTTATCTAGAAGTCGGCGTTCTTATATTGGTTTTTATGTTGCTATATCGTAGGAAATACGCCGACTTCTAGATAACATAATGTTTCAAGAAGAAAGAAGTCGGCAAAAGTGTT
Source organism: Ypsolopha sequella (assembly GCA_934047225.1). Taxonomy (NCBI): domain Eukaryota; kingdom Metazoa; phylum Arthropoda; class Insecta; order Lepidoptera; family Ypsolophidae; genus Ypsolopha; species Ypsolopha sequella. The sequence continues at coordinate 17,950,514 of OW204010.1, read as the reverse complement.
GCTTCGGTACCATCGGTCTTTATAGAATTATTATTAACTTTTTAGTGAATGACTGCTGTTAATATTGAAGTCGGTTGCTATTTTTTTGTTAAAAGTTTATTTTATTTCACATTTTTTAGTGTTGCTGGGTTAAATTGTGAAATATGGGTAGTTCTTGCAAACGTGGTTTTAATATGAAACGAAGTTCAAGTGAGTATAAGTAGCTATGTTTGAGTAGCTTCCTGCTATCAATCTCGAGTTATGTGCTGTCATTCGTTAAAGAGTTCTACGGTGATGAAGCCAAGATCGAAGGTCAGGTGGGTACACTGGCAATTTTCAAGCAATGCCCTGCAATGAGCACCATAACACAAACTGATTGCCGCAATCCAAAGTTATGTACTGTCATCCGTTGAGGAGTTCTATGGTGATGAAGCCAGGATCGAAGGTCAGGTGGGTATTCTGGTAATGTCCAAGTAATACCCTTGAATTAGCAACCTAACGCAGTGATTGCCGCAATCTCGAGTTATGTGCTCTGATCCGTTGAGGAGTTCTATGGTGAATATGGTGATGAAGCCAGGATCGAAAGTCAGGTGGAAGAATTATGATTTTCAAGTAATACCTTGTAATCAGCACCCAGGTACAAAGCGATTACCTCAATTTCGAGAGGTATGTTGTCATTTTCTGAGGAGTTCCACTGCCTATCTCTGGAGACCTTCATCAGATCATGACCAAACCCAAAATGGGACCTACCTGGAAGTACACTCTTTCAAACAAAAAAAGAATTGTTCAAATCGGTTCAGAAATGACGGAGTTATGGAGTAACAACGCCAAAAAAAAAAAAAAAAACATACAGTCGAATTGAGAACCGCCTCCTTTTTGAAGTCGGTTAATGATGTTGACTACCTATAATGTTGTATAAGCAATATGTCGAATTCCCAATTAATCTATCTATGATTATGTTTATTTTGCGAAATCCATCACTATGAATACTTTAAATATTATAAGAGTGCATTACAAACTTTCAGGCCAGGATTCGAACCTGCGACCTCTTGTTATCAAGACAAGCGCGCTACCAATTGCACCACCGAGGTCCACTGTTATTTTTGCATCTGGTTGATATACTAGCTTGTACTGCACATACAGAACGCTTACGAGGGCGTTATGTGATTTCACGCATTGTTCTTAAGAATTTTTTCAAATTCTTGTCTTTGGATTTGTTTCTGATTGATATTTTCTAGTTTGTAATGCACATTTCCCAAAATGTTGACTTCATATATTATAATGTTGAAATTTCAAAATGTTAAATTCCCAATATGTCTATTCCTGTAATATTGAATTGCCTTTTCTATGTAACATATCTTCCAAGTATGATGCTATTTGAGATTGTCATACTCTGTATGTTCTTACCGACACAGGTATATTTGTACCGAAACAGGTCGATCCAAGGTCGTTGGTGACCACCTGCCCCTTAATGTGCCATCCGAAGCACGGTGACGGAACACAAATGTGCCCCTACGTGATTTGAACCGGCGACCTCCGAATTATAGCGGTCGACACATTTGAACCAATACCCTGCCAAAAATGTATCAGCCCAGCTGTTATGCCGTGGACAAACAAACACTTGGACGAAATGCTAGAAAAGGAGTTGACAAAAAAAAAGATAATCTTTAAAATAATTTAATCATTTACCATGATCTAATTAACAAGTAACAAAATCATCTAATCACTTATACATTTAAATTAAAAACCGTACAATGAGGTATAAAATATCAAGGTACATAATTTAAAAATCACATTAATTCATGTGTCGTTCTTACGAATTGTAAAGAAATCACTCGAGTTCATCCAACTATCCATCAGCTTGGTTCTTCAACTCGTTCGTCCACTGCTGGAGTGGACCAGCCTGCTGCGTCCACTACTGGAGTGGACATAGGCCTTTGTTTATTATTGGAGTATTTTTCATTTAATGTTATAATTAATTTCAATGTTATTTGGATTCCATTCGTTTTACATAGTGACGTAATTTACTGTTTTTACATAAATACATATGTCTCAGATCAAATACAAAGTCAAGACACGTAGTTAACTCCATGTAACGTGTGAAGCAGGCCAAAAGTGAGACAGTTTCGTGTTCGTACACGGTTTGAAACTCATACATGCGTAATCTGTCTCTGTTTTTACTGCGCAGAAACATTCTGGTAAAAAAAGTGTTCTGTGGCGGATACACGCACAAAGCGCACACATTTTTACAAAACAGGGGCTCTACCGCGTAATTCTCATTTGTATCAACTTCAACCAAATGGATGCGAAATTCAACGCGTGCAAAAGAGATGGCATGTTAGGCGGGCGTCGTCGCACGCACGTCAAATTTCAATATCAAGTTGATGTTGATGAAAATGAGAATTACGCGGTAGACCCACCGGTCTCACTTTAAGGTTAAACGTCAGTCGCTTAGCGTAAAGTGCATAACTTAACATTGTTTTTCTTATTTAGAAGTTAAAAATTAAAGCCCTTTTGGTACGTCGCAATTGAAGCCAATAGTTCAGTATTAGTGAGGTTTATAAAGCAAGCATTGTATACACAATTAGTCATGATCTTTTCAAAACCAACTTAAAATGCTATTTTAACTTTGTTTGCACCAAATCACTACTAATTGTGCATTAAAATTCAAACTCATGCTTTATAAACTTCACTAATACTAAACTATTGGCGTCACCTGCCACATACCAAAATGTTTTTCAATTTTGATGTTTAACCTTAATGTTGACAGCGCTACGTCTTGACTTTTTATTTTTATGTAGTTACAGCACTTGACGATACAAAAACGAACCGTATCTTCTATCTTTTGTTATATCTATCTATAGAACATAACTTTTATACATGATTATTATGAGAGATATATTTTGTGTTATAGTTGGTTTATTTCGTTACAAATCTTAAGAACCGAACCGTAGTATGTAATATTATATTCACAATTTGGCACTTTAATTATTAATAATTATTGACGGCCAATTAAAAAGCCAATGACATGATTTTTAGTTAAGAGCCCTCATGCAGGCGGATTGTAAGAAACCCGCCTTTTTGTTATTATTCAAAATATCCTACAAAACCTTAATAAGTACCTATGTATTGTATACAACGTGTAACAGAAAGGTGTAACCATATTTAAAGAGCTTATTCAGTCAATGGTATAGAACAACTTTTACTATGGAGCCAACCCTAAAATCTCAAAAAAAAAATCTACCCTTGCATACATTTTGGCCGAGCAGCATTGCATTTTTCTATGAAACAGTAATTTTTTTTTCGAGATACAGGTTTTGTTCCATAGTAAAAGTTGTTCTAAACCATTGACTGAATAAGCTCTTTAAATATGAAACTATGACAGAAATAAATTTCTATGTTTGAACACTTGGCGAATATGGTTACACCTTTCTGTTACATGTTGTATACTGTCATCGCAGTTTTCATTGGTATCTGTAAATTAGACTTTCAAAGTTTTAAATATTAAAATTCAAATTCACTGAAACCAATGGAAACTTTGCGATGATTATTATGATATTCATTAAGGTTTTGTAGGAAAACTATTGAGCAAATTTTTTGATTAATTGCAAATATGCGGGTTTTTGCAACTCGCCTGCTAAACGGCTCTTAAGAGTATTATAAAATTATATAAAATTACCGGAAAATAGAGCAAGCCCGATTTCAGAATAAAATAGGCTTAGACTAAAAAGATTTCTAATGTGTTAGGGTAGTCTGTCCAAAAACCATCGATACATTTGACGCGTTTAACGCACTCGATGCAACTGCAGCGATGAACTCTGCAACTGGTTGCGGTGATGGATGTGTGATTTATAAACGACCTTTTTTACCTGTGGGCCAAACTAAAATGGCTTCTATATTCACTGTGTGGCAGTCTTCGTCACCGGAATACGATGCAGAGACCATCGGAAATTATTTGCGATGTTCAATGCTTGCATCGATGCTTGTCAAAGTCACGCGAAATGGTCGTTTATAACTAACTCTTTACTCGTTGCACACTTCATCGTTACGGCGATGTGTGCGTGTTAAACGCTACCATTGTACGATGCATACAAAATGCTAAACCAAGCGAAATTGGTAAGTGCAACTTCACTGAACTAAGTTTTTGACAGCTTTCGGCCCGTGAGATCTTTTACTTTTACTCTTACATAACAATAATACGTTTATATTTGGTATTTAAGGCCTTATATGCTGCTAAAGTGATTTTTAGAAAATTTCTGATTAGAATAACTGGAAGTCGGCTCAATCATTTTTCTAGAAATAGCAATGAAATATTTTGAATTAGCAAAGTTTTCATAAACAACGTCTATTTATACGCAAAAATTTGGAATGACCTACCACCACCTTTGCGTAAATACATGTGTTCTGTTACCTTTAAAAAACATATCAGAGTATGTATTCTCAGTTAGCAATGTAATTAATGCTGCTTCGTTATTTAAGCTTCTTTTTTTTTTATTTTGTTTTTATAATTATTGTGTTGCATGTTATTATTTTATTCTCTATTAATTCTAATTCAGATAATGCTTGTTTTTTTTATTTTTTTTGTGGACATTAGACAATTTGATTAATGTATTAATTGTTAAATTAATTATTTTTTGTTATATTTTAATTATGAATGATTCCTAGTCGGCGAGCAATGCGAGCGCGTAGCGCGAGCATGCGAGCTATATTATATAAAATTACAAAACGGTAACTGACTCACTCACTGATTGACATGGTTGTTTAGTTGGAAGGAGTCGTTTGGGGTGGTAGTGATGTATGTATGGAATGTTGGGTGTCTAATACTGAGTGGGGAAAAACCTCGACATTTGACATTTTTTGACATTTGACATGGGTTTTTGACATTTTAGTGAGGCGGGTCGTTGTATGGGATTGTGTATGGGAGTTTTGAAAAATTCCGCGAGTGAGTAGGCGAGCCCGAAGGGCGAGCCTACGAACGAGCACGCGAGCGCGAAGCGCGAGCGGGCGAAGTTCGTAGTGATGTACCTGGGTACTAGGGATGGGAAAAATTGACATTTTTGACAATATTGACAGAACAAGCCCGCGAGCGCGAAGCGCGAGCGGGCGCAGTTCCTAGGGATGTCCCCGGTCACTAGGGATGGGATTTTTTTTTTTTTCTAAAATTTACTCCAAAAAAATTTTGATTTGGCCATATCTTCGGAACGGAAGGTGGTACATCCCTAGGGGTCAGACCATAGGGTGACAAAAAGGTTTTTTTTTTTTTTCAAATGTCAAAACTTTAACGGCCCGTATCTCCGAGACGGCTTGAGTTAGACCCATGTTGATGGGTGTCTAAGAAAAGGTCTCGCCGAGATCTAGCTCCCCCCGGTGTCAAAACTTTAATGGCCCGTATCTCCCAAACGGCTGGAGCTAGACCCATATTCATGGTACTCTAAGAAAAGGGCTCGGCGAGATCTTTCTGGAAATAAAATAAAAAAAAAAAGTCGAAAAAAAAAAATTTTTTTACGAAAACTTTGGTCGGCCATATCTCCCGAACCGTAAGTCCTAGCGAGTTGTGGTTTCAACTTTAGTGATCGGTTTGCCGAGCGCTACCCGACCGCATAAAAAAATTTGACATTTGACAGAATTTGACATTTTTTTGACAGGTCCAAAAAAGTGCTCCGATTCGCTTGAAACTCGGTATCCAGGAGTAAGTGGGATCGCTGATTACGAATTTGTTGTCAAATTTGACACTTTTTGACAACCAACAGGGATTTTGACACTTTTTCGAAAAAAAATTGATCGGACATTTCTTCGGATCTAACGGCGAGGCCGAAAAACGAGCATGTGAGGACGGAGAACGCGCCAGTGAGGCCGAAGGCCGAGCTGGCAGCGTTCGGAGTCCGAACATGCGAGTTTTTCGGCCGAGCACGACACCGCGGCTACCAGAGTCATATCTGATGTCATCCTAGGGAGGCCGAAGGCCGAACCGAGTATAAGCGAGGCCGCGATGAACGAACATACGAGGCCGAAGGCCGAGTATGTGAGTTCATGAGGCCGAGTTCACATTACCCCGAGAGCATTACAAGACAATTTCTATTGGATCTATCTCCCAAACGTTTGAGATTGGGCTTAGCGGGATTCGACTACGCCGAAAGTTGGTTCAAGCACATTTCGACCGTTGACAGTTTGGACACTTGACAGCTATCAGAGGAAACATTTCGCGTAAACGATCCCGGCGAGGCCGAAGGCCGAGCCAACAAGTGTCTTTCTAGCGAGGCCGAAAAACGAGCATGGGAGGACGGAGAACGCGCCAGTGAGGCCGAAGGCCGAGCTGGCAGCGTTCGGAGTCCGAACATGCTCGTTTTTCGGCCGAGCACGACACCGCGGCCACCAGAGTCATATCTGACGTCATTCTAGGGAGGCCGAAGGCCGACCCCGGAGGACGATTCCGGAGGAATCGTCCGGAGGCCAAACAGTACCAAGCGGCGAGGCCGGAGGCCGAGCCTGTGAGGCCGAGTTCACATAACCCCGGGGGCATTACAATACTGTTTCACTTGGACATGTCTCCCAAACGTTTGAGATTGGGCTTAGCGGGATTCGACTCCGTTGAACGTTGGTTCAAACACATTTCCACCATTTACATTTTGGACTTTTGACAGCTGTCAGAGTACACAATAGCAAACAATTAGTCCATTTCTATTGAATCAAATTTACCACACGTATTTCAACGCGCTATTACGGTTACGACGATGACAATTTTGAAAACTGATCATGACCGATGACTTTTTTTCCCACCCGATCATGACCGATGACATTTCGTGATACAATTGACTTCTGCCCATTACTTGAATGTCGTCTGATCACCTGTTTCAACTCAATTTCAGCTTCCAAACGTGTTTTAAACTCGAATTCTCCTCAATCCTGTCACTTAAACGAAAAAGTTAAAACAACAACTAAATAACAACCAATAACAACAACCAACAACAAGTTACAATAGGAACAATAGCGTTTACCACACACGCGGGCTGCCTGCAGCCCGCGCACCACGCAAAACACTAGTTTAATGTATATAGGTACAATTTCTTCTTCATTATTATTATTATTATTATTTTACCCATACCTGCCATTGTATTTTTGTATCATATGCTTTAAAAAGGGGCAAACTGAAAATCAGCGCTGCAAGTTGCCTCAACTTGTAGTACTTGCTGAGTTTGCTCCTTTTTGCCATTTTGCATTATGTTACACTCTTTTTTTTCCTTTTTGTGTGTTTTTTTTTTTTGGCAAATAAATTTATTTCACTTTCACTTTCACTTTCACTAAAATTTAAATTTATGCAAAAAGTAGCTGTTTTTAGAAAACGTTAAGACTTTTGCTCGTCGAAGACGGTGTCGTTAAAAATTAGAAAGAAAGAAAGAAAGAAAAGAGCTTTATTTCAGAATATTAATTATGCTATTTAAAAACAGTTCATTGCTAGAATTTTAATAATAATTCTGATAAGTAAGTAGAAATTATTAGTTTTGTACTTTAGCATAAGGGCTGCTAAAGTTTAGTTTAGTTTAGTTTAGTTTAGTTTAGCAGCCCTTAGGGCCTTTACATTTAACTTAATTATTTGGGAGCCACTATTTTATAACAATTTTAACTTAGTTATTTTAACTGAATTTAACCCTATATTTACATAGGTTTCATATAGCTACCTATAATATGTATGTTTGAGTACATTGCCCCATTAATTTATTTATGATTGCACTTACAATAAATTATGATAATAATAACCATAATTGGAAATATTAAATTATAAGCAAGCAGTTTCAAATTAGCAATTTAAACATAATAGAGTCACTGCACTGCTTGATGAGTAATTAATTAATTGTACTTTGTTTAAAAATAACTACCTGTTTATATTTTCATTTCTAGAAACAGATAAAAAATATATAATTTAAAAAACACTTAAAAGTATTTGACCATAATAATATACAAAGTATATAACGAATGCCCAAAATAAAAGTTGGGCTGTCTTGTCGACGTAGTATAATCTGAAAAAAAAAGAGCATTAACACACATAATTTCCTTTTTAATTGTTTTAAGAGAAAACTTCTTTAGGCGCGTTAAGGCCCAGTATCAAGCTAAACTTCCGTCCTGCTTATGTCCGTCCTACTTTCATTTCTTTACTCTATAAAAAAATATTTGATTTTGTAGTTAGATCAGTAGACTGATCATACTAGTTCCAAAGCCAAATTATGTTTTCCGTGATTTTACTGATCTTTTCCATTTTTTTTCTCGATGATTGTGATACTTGTGTCAAATCTGAAAATTATAATGTAGTCTAACTTCTTAACTACTTACACAAATTTTACTGGTTAAAAATATTTTGTTTTAATAAGTTAAATTGTCCAAACGCGAGAGCATGTTTGGAGCAACCGACCCTTAATGCTGATTTTTTTTTAAATCGCTATAGTTTTCCTGTAATTGGCCAGTTGATCTATAATTGTAATTTTTTCCATATTTTTCGGTTTACCGGTTTCGGAGATAAGGGCCCCCCCGGAGGTACATATTTTTGGGGTTTTTTAAAGATTTATCGAAACCAGTGTCAGTGAATATATTAAAAGTATATATTTGTACAATCAAATTTTTAAAATCTACAATTCGATAACCACATTGTATTTTTAGGCTAATATTTTTTATTTTTCTCACTTTTGTTTTGGAAATATTTTGAAAAATTTCAAATTTTTATATTTTTCTTTACACCCTAATTGTGGGCAAATTAATGCTAGTTTTGTGCCAAATTTCATGTATTTATCTTTAACGGTTCTAAAGTAATGAGGCTTTGACATACGGACGGACGGACGGACAACGGAGTCTCACCATAAGGTTCCTTTTGTACCTTTTAGGTACTACGGAACCCTAAAAACGTTAAGAAATTTAGGTGGAGACATTATAAGATACTTATGGGAGTATTTCTTTTTAAATGTTGCTTGTTGTTTTTCGTTTGTCGTGTTTTCTATATGTTAAATTTTTTAGTAGAATCTGTTTTGGTTCAACAAATGTAAGTAACTTAAGTAGATATCTTGTCAATAAAACACATTCTTGGTAACTGTTCCACTTTTATATGTATATTACACTAGCGACCGGTTTCGTTATAATAACATCGTCAGGCTATGATTCGTATCCAATAGCCTGACGATGTTATTATAACGAAACCGGTCGCTAGTGTAATATACATATAAAAGTGGAACATTTACCAAGAATGTGTTTTATTGACAATATGTTTCAAATGTTCCATCAAGAACCAACAACGACAAGTATCAATAACTCAAGTAGGTTAGTGACTCACTGGTTGATGAGCTTCCTCGCCTGCGGTAATGTTGAGGGGTCCTCTTTGCAGCAGAACTCCCGCGCTCCCTTTATGTAATCCCGGATGTAGAGGTTCCAGTCGATTTATATAAGTAACTGAGTAGGTTAGTGACTCACTGGTTGATGAGCTTCCTCGCCTGCGGTAATGTTGAGGGGTCCTCTTTGCAGCAGAACTCCCGCGCTCCCTTTATGTAATCCCGGATGTAGAGGTTCCAGTCGATTTATATAAGTAACTGAGTAGGTTAGTGACTCACTGGTTGATGAGTTTCCTCGCCTGCGGTAATGTTGAGGGGTCCTCTTTGCAGCAGAACTCCCGCGCTCCTTTTATGTAATCCCGGATGTAGAGGTTCCAGTCGATTTATATAAGTAACTGAGTAGGTTAGTGACTCACTGGTTGATGAGTTTCCTCGCCTGCGGTAATGTTGAGGGGTCCTCTTTGCAGCAGAACTCCCGCGCTCCCTTTATGTAATCCCGGATGTAGAGGTTCCAGTCGATTTATATAAGTAACTAAGTAGGTTAGTGACTCACTGGTTGATGAGTTTCCTCGCCTGCGGTAATGTTGAGGGGTCCTCTTTGCAACAGAACTCCCGCGCTCCCTTTATGTAATCCCGGATGTAGAGGTTCCAGTCGATTTATATAAGTAACTGAGTAGGTTAGTGACTCACTGGTTGATGAGCTTCCTCGCCTGCGGTAATGTTGAGGGGTCCTCTTTGCAGCAGAACTCCCGCGCTCCCTTTATGTAATCCCGGATGTAGAGGTTCCAGTCGATTTCCTGAAGCAAAAAAAAAAATGTTTGATTAAATTTGCTCGTTTCCTTTGTAGGTATACTTATTTACCTATAAGTGACTTGTAAGTAAAATATTCCAGTCCAAAGTCTAGTCAAAAAATTCATCTATGTGCTTTAACCGCCGGTGGGATTCGAACTAGGGTCTCTATATTAAGAGTCCGGTCTACCGACTGAGCTGTGGCTGCTACCATTACCACAGTAGAGACACAGTATAAGGAAAAGGAAGCAGTATTATGACTGGGGAGTGTCCTTGAAATAAATACCTACGGCCGCTCGATACGTAAACACGCACTAGGGCTGCCCCGTGGCCAGTAACTGTTTGTTGCGTTACGTTTTTGTCAGGATTTAACCATTTCACCACACTTTGTCAAGGTTGATTTCAGTGCATAAATCGTTAAAAGGGAACAAAAATACGAAAGAGGTGTGTCAGGATCGTAATTGATAGTAGTCTACAATTTCTTCAAGACTTTTAGGATTTTCCAAAAATTTATTCAGAAGTTGAGCTGATTAAAATTTTAAATGCAACATAAATAAAATGAAAGAGGTGTGTTCGGATCGTAGCAGGCGGTAGCTTAAAATCCTTTTAAGGCTTCCTAGAATAGTTTTACCTTGTCAGCTGAGTTGGTAATTTTAAAAAATGTTAAACCTCGTTCCGATAGAGGTGTATTGAAACATCCCCACACTGAACAATTAGCATGATAGCTACGTGCCAAAATTTACGTAAAAAACTCATAAATGCGCGGGTGCGTCTCAAAGTTTTAGCGTGCGTACGTGACTGAGGCACACACAACTGCGACTGCCGCCCCCCGACAGCTCCCGAGATTTCGAAGCGCGTCGTTTCTATGAAGACATAATACTGCTTCCTTTTCCTTATACTGTGGTGGAGATAACTGTTGCTATTTTAATTAAATAATAGTACAAGAGGCGCATGCAACTACAATTGTTCAATATATAATCTAATAATATAGTAATATACTTGTGTTGCTAAGGAATTAAAATTACAGTTATTACATTATAATTGTTAAATTAAATGAAAAACATACTCGCAGTGGTTCAAAATAGCGCGTTCTGAACCGTGGCTATTAAGACAGCAGCCTACTGAGCAACTCGCGGTCACGAAAATAATTAAAATAAAACTCTTATTATCTTAGTAAATCTTGAAAGATATGGTTATATTTTTTTTCAATATATTTATTTATGTAGATGTAGGTATAACAGATACACTTATTACGATCACGATAATCCGATTTTTTATCAATAACTCTTGAAATATATGGCTATAGTTTTTTTTTAATATTCATTTATGTAATGTAGGTATAAGATATACACTTATTACAGGTCAGTTTTAATGTGAGTAATTAAAGTAATTTGATAATATTGTGTATAGGTAATAGTTTTATGTCATAAATAATAATATAGGGAAATACGCAGGGGAATAATAAAGGTTGGGTTTACTTAAATTTAAATAAAAAAACACGTTTGAATAAAAAAAAATATAGGATTGTTTATGAAATTATGATTATATTATCAAATTTTTGGCTTTGTAATTTGTATATACCTGTATTTGTAATTTTTTTTTATACCATACTCATATTTAGTACAAATAGAAACTCGATGAAAGTTAGGGTAAGTTCTTGATTTTTTTAAATCGAGGCAATTTTACAGTATTTCGTTTTGGACCATTTTGAGCTTTTGGGATTATAATGTCCTAAGCATAATTTTTTTTGCAATGATATTAATTTGGTAGTCTGAAATTCAAATTTAGAATTGTCAATTATCATTATGCGCTCTCCAGAATAAAAAAAATGGAACCCCAAAAGGATCAGTCTATTTTTCACACTTTGGAAAGTGCGGACTTTGGAAAACTGCGGACGAAAAATAGGTAGCAGGTACTTGTGTCCTCTTGGAGGCCTTTTAAAAGTTAGTTCGCATAGCTTAATTTTTAAAAGATTTTTTTTTAATTTTTTTTAGAGAATATACGCCATTTAAGGACATAGTTTTTATTATTTTTTGGTATACAAATTAACCATTACTTTTTTATGATTTTTTAAAGAATTGTCCGATGACCTTGTCACTTGAGAATTTTGGACATTATACTGATTGTGATGTGTGATTGCTTATAAAAAAGTGGTCTGTCTCTGTCTGTCTACTCAACTGTCATCTAGATGTCAAATTAGTCTGAAGCAAATTATTATAAATTTATCTTGATAGCAAAGGACACGTTTCTAAACAGCCGTTACTCAAGTGACAATGGAAGTTGCAGCATTTTCGTAAAAATATTCATCATCATGAGGTTTTTTAGACCAAAACTTCTAAAATACGGTTTATTAAACCTAAATCTCGAAATGGTTTTCGAATTAACACACCTTAACATAATTAAATCTATGCCTATTATAGAGGGTAACAGATGTTCTAACCTTGATGTCCGTGTAGAAGGTCAGGTCATCCTCTTCAGAGATCCTCTTCCTCAGTGCCAGGAAGTTATCATTCTTGAAGTACCACTCCTTGGTTGTGTAGTACTGCAGGACTTCGAGCCCTGTACTCACTTTTTTCTGGATTTTTACCATGCTGGAATAAGGGAAAAACCATGTTATCATCATTGTCATCGTCGTAGAGAACACCTAGTTTTTAGGGTTCCGTACCCAAAGAGTGTAAAACGGGTCCCTATCATGAAGCTTCCGCTATCTGTCCGCCCGTCCGTCTGTCACTTACAGGGGTTTACAGCTTCAGTAATAGGTAACCAGTTGGAATTTTCACAGAATACGTTGTTACAGTGTTGTTACTATGGCCTCTATCACAGAATACGTTGTTACAGTGTTGTTACTATGGCCTCTATCACAGAATACGTTGTTACAGTGTTGTTACTATGGCCTCTATCACAGAATACGTTGTTACAGTGTTGTTACTATGGCCTCTATCACAGAATACGTTGTTACAGTGTTGTTACTATGGCCTCTATCACAGCAAATAATAAAACTTGAGAACTTGGAACAATTGACCCCAAGGGTGTCTCCAAACAAAAATCAAAGTAGAATAGGATATGAGTTAATTTGTTTTCAAAATAATACATACCTACAGTTAAAAAGTAATTGAAATATATCTATGACATTTCAAAGCATTCAGACGAAAACAAAATGGTCAAAGATACAGCATGTAGCTATTAAGAGGATGGCCTACTCTAGCAACTTTTTTTTATTAGCACAATAAGTCCAATGGCAAAGACTTTATTTGCTTTTGATAGAGGCGATTATATGTTGGCTCATTAACTTAAATATTAGATTTAAGTATTTCATATATCTATTACCGTAATAAAAAAAAAACAGGTAGATCTCTTAACCGCGTTCTTGAATCGAACGTTTAAAAACACAAAAAAAAATAAATATATTTTTTTGTGAGTCCGAATTTCTTCAAACGAATCCTCGAAAGTCTGGCGTTGTTCATGCTCTAGGCTCATGTACAGTCTTAAGAGGCTATGCGAATTTTATTTTTGTCACTGTCACTGAAACTGAAAACACGCTCAGTGCGAGAGGGGCGGATTCAGGGCGAAAGCGGAAATGTTAGTTTTATAATTTTTATAAAAAAATCCTACTAAAACGATATATCCATCCCTAGTAGCCGGGCCTTATATGGAACAGACTGGTGACGGGCAGCGGCGTCACTGGTGCGAGGGTTCCTGCACCGCACTCACCAACCCGCCTGCCCAGCGTGTGTGAGTATGGGCAATTCTTCCAGGATGACCGCCGGGAGTGGCAAAGTCCTGGAAAGGCTTATGTCCAGCAGTGGACGAACTAGGCTGATGGATGGATGGATGGATGGATGAGGATGTACGCCATTTTAGCTCATAGTTTATTATTTCGGTACATAAATTAATCATTAATTTTTATGAATTTTTAAAGAAATGTCCGATATAACGTCACTTGAGAATTTTAGACATTATACTGATTGTGATGTGTGATTGCTTGTAAAAAAAGTGTTCTGTCTCTGTCTGTCTACTCATCTGTCAGCTATCTGTCAAATCAGTCGTCAGAAAGTTTTTTATAAATTTATCTTGATAGCAAAGGACACATTTCTAAACAGCCATTTTTCAAGTGACGTCACACGAAGGCAAATGGAAGTCGCAGCTTTTTCGTAAAAATATTCATCACCATGAGGTTTTTTGAACCACAAGTTCTAAAATACGGCTTATCAAACCCAAATCTCGAAAAGGTTTTCGAATTAACACACCTTAACATAATTTAATCTAAGCGAATTGCTCCACCCATAACTTAAATGGTTATCGGCCGAATAGTGGCCTCCACGTGACCCTTAACCGACTTTTACTTTATGAGTACTTTGTATAAGACAAGGGACATTATTTTTGCATAAATTTCTTGGGCATCGATGTTCAAAGTCTGCTAAAGTATTTATTATACGAATACGATATACACAGTATAGTATTTTGTGCAACTAAAAACTTAAAAATATACAATGTGTAACAGAAAGGTGTAACCATATTTGAAGAGCTTGTTCAGTCAATGGTATAGAACAACTTTTACTATGGAACGAAACCTGGAAACTCAAAAAAAAATCTGCCCTTGCATACATTTCGACCGAGCGGCATTGCATTTTTCTATGAAACAGTAAATTTTTTTTTTCGAGATACAGGTTTTGTTCCATAGTAAAAGTTGTTCTATACCATTGACTGAATAAGCTCTTCAAATATGGTTACACCTTTCTGTTACACGTTGTATACAGGGTGGAAAAATTTTAAGGGCCCTGGAATTCCTTAAATCTTAAAAAACCTGGAATTCCTTAAATCTTAAAAAACCTTAAATCTTTTAGTTAGCTTATTTTACTGAAACGAAACATTCCATTATTTTTTAAAAGAAACAAAACTGCATTCAAAGATCTTCTAAAACTTGCTTGTCTCACCCGGGAACTGAACCAACTAAAAATTAAAAATTAAAGCCCCGCTATTTTATTATACGAATCGGTAGGATTATTGTTCAGGATAAAATTTGTTTAATATACATTTAGTCTAACACTCATCTGTTGTACGAGATACCCATGAAATTGAATATTTATTACAAGTCCTTTATTAACAATACCTAGTACTGTTTACTTGTAAAGTAATAATGATACGCCATTATTACACAATGACAGCACGGAATGAAAGCAAAACAAAACAAAATTTGAAAATCGAACGAATATACTTTTATTGATTTTAAAAATGTTGAAAGTTATCGTTCGAACTTCAACGTTGCAAAAAAAATACGTTCCCTTTTCAAACTATTCGTCGGTGCACGCCTAGTGCAAGAAGGAATTGTGCTGTGCATAGATTTATTATTACTTATACTTATGGTGCTAGAGAGTATTTGTCTTGTCTTGTCTTGTCTGGCTGAAGCTGTAGACCCCTGTGACAGAAAGACAGACGGACACATCCCGAGGATGCCTCGTTTAGAGGCGAAAGGCGTTTCTATATGTTTTCTTGCTTGTTATTTAAGATTGCTTTTTTATGCTCGTACTGCTTTCTTGTGTATGTTTTACGCGGGAGGGTGGGTAGTGCTTGAGTCTGCATTTTGAACTGCATGATAAGAGTGTTTAGCGGAATCTTGTAAATTATTAATATATCCATAAAACGGATGGACAGACAGAAAGACAGCGGAAGCTTAGTAATGGGGTCTTGTTTGGCAGCCTTCAGTAGCCTAAGCATGAAAAAATCTTCGTATAGTTGCGTTTCAAACAAGTACATCAAAATCGTAAGGAATATGGGAAACCGCTCCAAGCGGACAGTAGCGGAACTAACAGCTACGTATGGCAACCTAAGTTTAGTTTCAAACGCAGGTATTTATCATTATATGGTATTTAAACATTATCATTTCACATTCAACTCACAAAGTCTTCTTCCCCATCAGCCAGAGCACCAGGTCGATGAAGTAGGCCGGCAGCGTGTGAGTGAGGAAGGCTGCTACCTGATGCTGCAGCAGCGAGGTCTTGCATGAGCCACCAGGGTACCAGAGGCAGACGGAGAACGGGTACTTGTTCACGTGGGACCGACCTGAGGAAGTTCAGTTACATTCTAACGACGGGTTTGGTTGGACGGGACCGTCCGTCCGTATATTATGTCGTCCAATGATATTTCGTCCGACGATATACATAAAACAACCGGCACAGATTTTATGGGGTCATTTTTCAGTGTTATCATACTTCCACGTTTTTTTTAGTTCGCAGCATGGAGCCAACACCGTTGTCTGTGATGTATTTTGGAGATGAGTTTTTTACGATTTTAGGGTTCGTTACAGTTCGTTTAAATAGAATTCGAAACGTTTTTGGCTTTTATTGATGAAAATTATTTTGGACCTTTATTTCGTTTAAAAAGGTTGGGCGCTTTCACAGTTACGCCGATATTAGCTATACCATCACTTTTCTTTGATCAATGTTTTGTTTTTAAATTTGACGCCAAATATTTTACGAGAACTTTGTATGGAAATTGATCCCTTATTACGACATGTTGTAATAATGGATCAGTTTCCATAGACAATTAACCAAGGATCCTTTAAAAGTGATACCTAGTGTAATATCAGCCTTTAGTCTAAAATTTTTGTGCCACACAGATCAACTGAAAATATTACTACCGCTACCTAGAGTCTTGAACTGAAACAAAATAGTTTTTCCACTTGATACTAGAGGGTGCTATTTAAGCGTGCGTTTTGTGATGGCTGCTGTCTGTAGCTGCGCTGATATTAGTACGTCTATTTGACAACAGATGGCCAGTACTGGTAATATAACTTATTTTCTTACCAAAATTGATAGCATCTTCCCATGTCAACGGATTCACTCCCGATTGTGTGATATTGCAGACGCGGATTTCTTTAGGCCTGAAAATAAAATAAAGTCTGGAATAAGCCGTACAACACAGAGCATCATAGGCGATCCCAGGCAAAGAGTATAGTAAGTGTCTTATATTTTTTTCGATGTTAGTAAGGGGGTGGTCTGTCCACTATGGTCTAGACTCTAGAGTCTTATAGACAGGAAATAGTAGATTATTGCCAAGGCCGGCAAGTTAGGCATTGATTGATGAACGTGATAATGTGGGCCGAGGCGTAGCCGAGGCACACATACGTGAGTCCATCAATACCCAATTGCCGCCAAGGCTTGTATAGTACTTTTCTTAAACAATGTGTGGTCATTCATAAATTCACACACAATTCACAAATTCATAACTGTTAAGGTATGTTGTATGTTTACGCGATTAAGACCCGAATCTTATACTCATAATGTGTGAAAATCGCGAAAGTTTAAAGTTTACCAAAGCGGTTTGTTTGAGAAAAAGGATTTTTATTATAATAGGATACCGTGTTATTTGCAGAGCTGGCCCAAGAGAAAAGAGAAAAGGATGAAGTGAAGGGTTTGTGTAGGTACCTACTTGAATAATAATAAGTCAGATAAGTTAGTAGACTTGAATTATTTAAACAAAAATACATACAAACTTACCTTTTAAATTATAAAATGTATACAACAAAACTAGAATAGAAAATGCATGATTGTAAGATTTTTCTTTCAGTTGTGGCAAAGCATCTTCCTTCGTACCGAACTTCATGATTGTAGGTCACCGAGAAGTAACCTATAGGTTCTGATGATAGTCAAGCATGAGTAGGATTTTAGTATGAAAATATGCTTTGAAAGGCGATATCTTTTTACATTATAGACTTCTTTTTTTACAACAGTATGAGGCTTTATGTTGACCTTACAATATTAATTTTAACCCCAACTTGTGCTTGAGTAATAGGGCCTTGACACAGGAACAGACAGACGGACAACAACCCTTTATACGTTCCGTATCTCCATAACGAGGTATGGAACCTTAAAAATAAAGAAACAAACCTGTCGATGCCTACAGTGTACGCGAGAAGTATGGTTCCATTGACCACCAGGTCCACTGGAACCACGTCAGCCTTGTAGGCTCCATTGCAGTGCATTGAGCGGATCACGCCTGTAGTTAGAAATGGACTTAAATTTGGACACAAATTGTATACAGTGTAGAGACAGCAAAGGAGATAATTAACCAGGACCAGCGCAAACACATTGATCCTAAGATTTAAGATATCATTGTTTTTTTTTTTGTAATAATTATATAAATTATAATATTTATTTATATAAGTATTCATCTTTACTTAAGTTTGTTAAAATACTTTTGATTACAAATTTTTTCTTGTGTATTTGTTTGTATAAATTTAACTAAAATAAATTGAACATTCTGTATTGTATATACATTTAGTTTCAAGCACTGGGCACCTTGTGGCGATAATAACAAAAGGCATCCCATGCAACGGAGAACTCTAGTCTGGGAGCCGACATAATTCATATTTATATTGTGTTTACTGTTAGTTTTTACAAAGATGTGTTATATATAAACTGACGCTCTTTACTGTATTGTACTAACCTTAGGTTAAGTTTTTTTTTCTTCTTTGTAATACTAACCACTTAAATGAAAATAAATTGAATTGAATTGAAGATCCACAGGTGAGCTATAGATGAGATGTGAAATACTTGGTCAATACATATACACATGCACTATTTATTATATCATCAATCACTCACCAGTACCCTAAGCATGAAAACATCTCCGTATCGTTACGTTTGAAACTAAACTTAGGTTGCCATACGTAGATGTTAGTTCCGCTACTGTCCGCTTGGAGCGGTTTCCCAGATTCCATATGATTTTGATGTATAGTTTGAAACGCAACTATACGGAGATGTTTTCATGCTTAGGCTACTGTGGGCCCTAGGATCAAAGTGTTTGCGCTGGGCCTGTTTACTTATCTCCTTTGCTGTATGTACCTGACATTCCGTCCCTGACGCATCTGTACTATTATAAATGCGAAAGTTTGTTTGTTGGTTTGTCCTTCTTTCACGCAACGGAGTAACGGAACGACGTGATTTTTTACATAGAGATTAGTTTATGGGCCGGAGAGTGACATAGGCTATTTTTTATATATTTTTTAATATATATTTTAACTAAATCAGCGCGAGTGAAACCGTGGGCAAAAGCTGGTTATGAATAAATAAAATATCTTATTATCAAGTTAAAAATATATAAAGGAATTTAATTGCTTAGAATAAAAAAAACACCTAATAAACAACTTTTGAATTTTAGCTACCCCCATTAAACACTCAGCAGGAGTTTTCAGAATATTTTCAAAAAGAAACAAAGGAAACTTTATGTGAAGAGCCGTTATTTAGTCTGTTCAGAGATTTTCACAAAATCTACGGAAGGAGTAACAGACGAACATAGAGGGGGGGGGGGGGGGTATTCTGTCTATGCAGACGAATGACTGACACTACACAACTGCCCCCAACCCCCACAATGAGTTCGTTTCCTACATGAAGATTTTCATGAAAATCATTTGCGTTTACAAGCTTAAGACAGGAGTAAAATTAATTTTTCGATATCTAAAAAAATGACGAAATTATTGGTATTCAAAGAAAACTTAAAGGAATGTATGATCGTGACGTCATCAACACGATTTCATACAAAAAAGTGATAAATATCGCTATCGCTAACTACGGCAATAATGGGAATTTTTCAAAAATTCAAAAAGTTTTGGACTCTGCAGTACCTAATTAATTAGTCACCATAAAATATGCTGACATTTCACTACTGAGGGGCTACTCCGAAGTGACAAAATTCGATTGAATATCGTTCGGTCGTATATCCATCTCTATCACACTCTCTATGCGTGCGTCAGAGATGGACGTATGCTCGGACGATAAACGATCGACGGAATCTTTTTAAGAGTACTGGGCCAGGAGATAAGCTCATTCTGGCAAATGCCATGAGGTTACATACATAAATAACAATATATGTTCTATGTACCTTTCCCAGCGCCAACGAGAAGTCCCGTGGGTCCGTTCAGGTTGTCCACCCAGCCTGGCATTGGCTCCTTGAACGAAGCCGTCACTGTAAAACATATTTATTGAGGAAATTATTAAAAGTAAAGGGACCGATGTAGTTGCGCGGCGTCACTGGTGCGAGGGTTTCAACACCTCGCTCAACAACCAACAAATGACGCAGGTGGGTAGTGACACTAGCCCAGGTCTTGTCGGTGACCGCTCTGTACCTAGCGTTGCCATCCGTCCGGCGTTACCATCCGTCCTGATAAAGCCGGATAGTGTTAGGCTTTTGTCCTCTTTGCCGGCCAAATTTGACTGCGTCCGGCCCGTCCGGTTTTTGTTAGGCTTTTTATATCTATCGTTCAGTCAGAAACGAGCGAGCCAGACGAGACTCGCTGACTTGCCAAGACACGCAAGTTCACATTGTATTCTGTGTCTACATATTCTGTGTTACTACCCGCGGCCACGACACCCCCGCACCGAACACACCTCAATTTTTGTCAGAAATCCCTCCTTTTAGCGACCGGTCTTGGGACCCAAAAGTCCGGCTTTTAATTTTGTGTTTTATTCGTCATTTTTGTCAAAAACCTTTTTTTTTCTTAGCGTCCGGTCTTAGGACCCAAAAGTCTGGCTTTGTTAACGGTTAAGTCCGGCTTTTAAATTTTGAGAGAGGCAACGCTATCTGTACCCTAGAGCTCGAATGTAGATAACAGTTTATTTATTATTGTTATGAACGACCTCCTGCGGATAACTCAAAATGCTGATTTCGTCATGTACGCGGATAACATTTGCTCGGTCGTCGCCGCATCTACCGGTGATTAACTTATCACCAACTTGCACTCAGTTATCAGTGACCTCACTAAATGGTTTACTGCTAACGGCACAAAACCAAGTTGCTTCGTACTCGGAGACCAGATCTTCAGTCAGATATTTGGGGTACTCGTACGTATTGCACTCACCTATAGATGGCCTGGCGATGGCTATCGGGAACTTGCCCTCGTACTCAGAGACCAGCTCTTCAGTCAGAGACTTGGTATACGCGTACGTGTTCGGCTGAGGCTCGACAATCCTGAAACAGCAGATTAGTCTCTATCCATACATCCAATACTATTAAACGAGCAATATTTTCATATTCATAATCGGGTTCTAGGTTCCTTCATACTTTTTTTACATTTGAAATGTGGTGGCTAGCTTCACGCTGCTACCCCATTTTAAATCACCGAAGCATTCCGTTTTCTATTATAGTCTCTTCATCTTCTTTCAGGTCTCAAAGATCCCGTAGGTCAATATTTTTAAATCTATCATTCAACATTAAACCACACCACGTAAGGAATTCATTTCAACTGAATTCACTTTACTTTGATGTTTATCTTGCCATACCCAACATTTACTACCATACATAAGTGTAAGAGCCAACACTCCATTATGAACCGCCAATCATGCCTTTGCAGTCACATTTTGGCTGCCCATAAAGCAGTGTAGGGCTCCATTCACTTTATTTCCCGCATTCTCTCTTCTTTCAAAGTCACCGTCACATTTTCCATCGCACGTAAACAGATAACCCAGATAGATAAACTCGTTAACCTGTTCTACTTCCTCGTCTCCAATCTTAACCTTGCATTCAGTCACCACATCATCCCTCTATAGTACCATAGGTGGTTTGGACATGTAGAGAGGATAAATAAAAGTAGAGTGACGAAAGAGATTTATGATGCGCAAGTGGAAGGTACAGCTCGACCAAGCCGCCTTAGAAGGACGTATGTTGACCAAATTGGTGACATACTGAAGAAGGGTAATCTCAAAAGTACCCAGAATAAAAGAGCTTGTATGACTAGATTGATGTATGTGGAAGAAAGGAAAAATGCGTGTCTGGATCGTAGCAGATGGAAATATGTAGTCTCTACCTACCCCTCCGGGAGACAGGCGTGAGTATATGTATGTATGTACAAGGTTTTGTGGAGTTAATGAAATTAGTTTTTACCAGTGAAATCATTAACTTGTGAGTTGGCAACCTACTTTACATGAAATGTTTTTGGTGGGATATTTTTATCTTATTACGATTAAAAAAAGTCGAGGTTTTTTGGTACTGAAACAAAGAAAATATTCTTTAGTAATCGATATTTAATTTCAACTCGATAAAGATATCTCGAGCCATACCTGAAAAAGTAGCCTTTTAACACGGACAGACAGACAGACAGACGGACAATAACAGTGATCCTATAAGTTTTCCGTTTTTCCTAATAAGTGTCATCGGTGTCATTAAAAGAAAAATAATATGCATAATCTAGGTACTTCGGTTCCAAATGCTTCAACATCTCATCATCCATCCACTCCACGCTGTCCATGACATGTTTGGGCTTGTGCTTGGCTTTGTACAGTTTCTCTTCGAGGATATCCAGCTCGCAGCGGTTGTAGGCCGTCGACACGTGGATGAACGCCTGGAAGAAAATTGCCAACTTTAACCAACTAAACCTTAACCACCAAATAGGTATTTTCTAAAGCTAAATTCTCGTTTATGGCTACACCAAATACCTGTTATAGAGGTATATTGAAAAAAATGTGTATGAATTATCAACTCTAAAACAACATATGCAACATAATGGAACATGGAAGATGAGCGTAATTATAAAAAAGTAAAAAAATACATCGTTACGACATGAATCCCCGAGGGCGTGTCAGAGTTTTTTAAATTTAGGGCAAGCAGGTTTCCGTACGATGTTTTCCTTCACCGTTCAGCAAGTGGTAAGTAAGAACAAATACTATGGATATAAATTCCGAAAAACTCATTGGTGCATGCCCGACCGGGGATCAAACCTGGATATCAAGATTGAGAGGCCAGTGTTCTATCTCTGAGCTACCGCTGCTACACTTATTGATGCGCCCAACCGGGCATCGAACCTAGATCTCATTATAAATAGTAAAAAACATAGGTTTTAAAGTTAGAATGGAAACCAAAGCGTAGCGTAGGCTGAACTCGTGCCAGCTGGACCAAACGACCTGAAGGACGTTGCCGGTAGCAGCTGGATGAGGAGGACTCAGAACCGCCTAGAATGGCGAAACATTGGATGGATGGATGGAAAGGAGAACTATATTTTTAATTTGCGTGGGTTATGTTTCTTTGAGAAAGTGGTTCAGTCTGATTAAGAAAGAACTCTCTCTGTCTCTCTGCAATAGAACCAAATAACACATCATCACCGTCCTGGTCCCACCATGGGGGGACCTAAGGTGAATGTTTATTAAGATGTCACTGAACGTGAACATTCTCGGCGCACCCTCTTTGTCATGTAAACCTAGGCATATCATATTTCTGTTAAAACTAATGGGGTTGCCTCTCTTGGTTCTGCTTCGCTCGACTCCCTAGATTAATTTACATGTAAACCTAACACGCTTCTCCTTACTCCGCTTCGCTCAACTCGTCGTCGCACCAATTCTTGACTTTGGTAAAATATTTCTGATTACAATACTTTATGGTCTGCCTAATTATACGATCTGACCACGACAGATATACCACCATCTGTCGGTCCCAGGCATGGTGGGCCACCTGGTTATGCCTGTTTGAGAGCTGTCCTCTTATTCTTCGGGGAAGGTTGCAAGTAAGATGGTGGTATCTCCACAGTCGAGCCCGGCATCAGCTCTACCACCAAAATTCACTTACCTCCAAATTCTTCATCCCCTCAGCAAGTGTTAAAACCATTTGGGTTCCACCAGTGTTCAGTTTCACTGCATCTCGGATATTCTGGTCAAACCTGGAACACAATAAAATTACTAATTGTAAAGTAATGGGTTGACAATGGGTTGACATAACATAATATAATGACATAACAGGCAAGATAAGGAGATCGATAAACGTATCGAAAACGCCTGGAAGAGCTACTGGTTAATGAAAGAGCTGATGAAGGGCAATTTTCCATTATCACTAAAGCGTGAACTTGTTGACATGTGTGTATCCTATCTGTTCTTACCTACGGTTCTCAAACGTGGTCACTAACCGAACATCAGAAGTTCAAACTCAAGGCTTGCCAACGAGCAATGGACCGCAGCATTTCAGATGTAAAACGGGTTGACCGTATCCAAAACATTGAATTGCGCTCTCAAACTCGAATGCAAAATTAAAATAGAACTGGACTGGCCCAATATCATTGGGCTGGCCACGTCAGTCATATGCACCCAGATAGATAGGTGAAAATCACGACCCAAGTGGTTGCCAGATGAGGGCTATTGACGGCCAAACAGACCAAAAAGACGATGGCGGGACGATCTCCATTCATTTTTACCGTGGTGGTCGGAAGATATGTGGTATCAGAAAAAGAAAGCCTTTGCCCAGCAGTGGGACACTCTATAGGCTACATAAAACAAAACAAAAATGGGTTGACAGAGCCCTTACTAGAAAGAACCACAATAAAAAGACCTTAAGATCGATTCTGTTTTGTAAGAAAATCTTAAGAAATACTTCCAACGACAAAAAAAATGTCAGACAAAAACTTAGAAATATATGCAAAATAGCTTTAGGATTATCTGAATTAACTTGTGTTCAATCTGCGGGCTTTGAAAGACACGTTAATCTGTTGGTCCATATGTGTCCAAAGTACAGCGATACGGTTCACCACCCATTAGGTATGGGACGTAATAATCGGTGGTGAAAAACGGGTGTACCAAGGGTGGACTGTGACTTACATTTCAAAGTAAACACTTGGGAACACCTCTGTCGTGATGATATTTGTGTGTTAGAATAACTAGGTAGTTGTATTTTATATAGTCGCTTCGCTTCGATTGGTACTTTCTAGGATTCCGTACCCAAAGGGTGCCAAATGGGACCCTATTACTAAGCCTCCACCTCTGTCTGTCTGTCTGTCCGTTTGTCTGTCTGTCTGTCGGTCTGTCACAGGGGACAGCCGTTATAGGTAGCCAGTTGAAATGTTCACACTATACGTATTACTATGGCCTCTATCACGTCTACATTCACGATCTACGTCTCTCTCTGTAGCCCAGCTCGGTCATCATTGGACGGGCCTAGCTCAGAACGGATGATGTCACCGGAGATCAGTTTCAGCTTCTCTCATTTGACATAAGCGGCACAATGGAACAAAACTCTCTCTGTAGCTCAGTTTGGTCATCATTGGACGACAAGCCTAGCTCAGAGCGGAGGATGTCACCGGAGTTCAGTTTCAGCTTCTCTCACCTGACACAAGCGGCACAATGAAACACGATCTGCGTTTCTCTCTGGAGCTCAGCTCGGTCACCATTGGATATGCCTAGCTCAGGGCGGAGGATGTCACCGGAGATCAGTTTCAGCTTCTCTCACCTGACACAAGCGGCACAATGGAACACGATCTGCGTTTCTCTCTGGAGCTCAGCTCGGTCACCATTGGATATGCCTAGCTCAGGGCGGAGGATGTCACCGGAAATCAGTTTCAACTTGTCGAAGGCCTTGGGGCACCCGTCGTGGATGCGGTCGAATACCTGGAAATAATCGAATAGACGAAATAATAATAAAAGATAATAATAACAAAACTAAACGGACACTACTGATCATACTGAAGAACTTTAGCGAAGAAGCAAAACCTGCGCAAATGTAAAAAATGGTTCTCCTTCTCTTCCTTGTATTGTAGTTCTTTTATGGGCTAGTACAATTTATTTTCCATTTGCGTGGGTATGTTCCTTTAAATAAAGTAAATAGTAGTTATAAATAAGTAAATAGTAGTTATAAATAAGTAAATAGTAGTTATAAATAAGTACAAAATTTGTGTTGATTCAGTGTAACACGTTTTAACTTATTTGACAGGACTAAACTTGATTTAAACGTTCTGTCTGTTTCTTTCTGTAGCGAAAAGAAAAAGACAGGACGCTTAAAATAAGGTTCACTCCTGTCAAATAAGTTAAGTTATGTTACACGGAATCTATATATTATATATATATATATATATATATATTATGATATTAATAATTTAACAAACCAACGCACATAATAATAATGAGTAATAACTTTTATTATGTCATCTGTGTTATATTAGTAGTTTATGCTACAAGGGCGCAAAGGAATAAATTACGAGGACGATTTAAAACACGAGCGTAGCGAGTGTTTTAAACGTGACCGAGTAATTTATTGCTCTTACGCCCGTGTATCATACTACGTTTTTCAATGCATAGTGTGAGGAAATAAAACATATATATTTTTGTGAACTTTAAATTGTAATTGGCTCAAAAGGACTGTATCCAGAGCCGTTAAACATTGGAAAAAAAAGCATGACATTTATGGTACACAGGAAAGGCTGCAGGTTAGCCAACCATTGTAAATAAATAAAAAAAAATAATAAAGCCCTAGGGCAAAATAATCGACTTTCTGTTCGGTTTTGATGCATAAAAAGTGGGCCTTTACGAGCACATGCATTGAAATAGTAGTTTATGCTACAAGGGCGCAAAGGAATAAATTACGAGGACGATTTAAAACACGAGCGTAGCGAGTGTTTTAAACGTAACCGAGTAATTTATTGCTCTTACGCCCGTGTATCATACTACGTTTTTCAATGCATAGTGTGAGGAAATAAAACAAATATAATTTTGTGAACTTTAAATTGTAATTGGCTCAAAAGGACTGTATCCAGAGCCGTTAAACAGTGGAAAACGAAGTATGACATTTATGGTACACAGGAAAGGCTGAAGGTTAGCCAACCATTGTAAGTAAATTAAAAAAAAAATTAATAATAAAGCCCTAGGGAAAAATAATCGACTTTCTGTTCGGTTTTGATGCATAAAAAGTGGGCCTTTACGAGCACATGCATTGAAAAATAAATAATGCACAGTTGAATTGAATGGTTAGGTAACAAAAAGAAAATACAGTAGGTAGGAGGTTAAATAATAACAGTTTATAATCAATAAGTAAATTGTGTAACATTATGTCAGTTATCTTTTGAAAAACAAAATCCCTTAAAAATTTGTATGGGAATATTGGTGAAAGAAGGCAACAACAAAAACAAACCGGATACATCCACATGTTTAAAATGCGTTGAGGTATAATAACTTAAGAGCCCGGTCCGCGACGACGACAGTTTTGATGCAAAGCATTTTGTTAAACATTTTTCTGGCCTTTATCGCGATTTATATGATTTTGTAAAAACCAAGGACATACACCACTTCACATTGGCCGTTTAAATGAATGCCTAAAATTATTTGATTGAATTGTTTCTCTTTTGCAAATTATTTTTGTACTTACGAGCCCGTTGCGAATAGTTCTTCATAATGTCTAAGTACCAAAATAATTCGCAAAGGAGAAAAAATTCAATCAAATAAATCTTAGGACTTCATTTAGACGGCCAATATGAATTGGTGTATATCCCTGGTTTTTACAAAAACATCCCGGTAAAGATGAGAAAAATATTTAAAAAATACTTCGCATCAAACGGACGAAAAATACGGAGCGGTGACACTGGAAGAATTTAGTACCGCTAATCAGCACTAGATGTCGCTACTGACCCGACTGTTGATAAGATCCTCTAGCCTCTCTTTGCTGTTTTGCCCTTTCTTCGGCCGCATCAGCAGGTAGATTCTGCTGACGTCAGGGCAGGACCTCAAAAGTTTCTCCACGAGCACCTTCCCCATAAAACCTGTGCAGCCAGTGATGAAAATGGTCTTGCCCGCGTAGTACTGCGCCACGCTCACAGATGGCGCCATTATGCAAGTTCTGAAATAGAAAAGTAATTTAGACTAATACTAATATAATAGCTACCAAAGATTTGATTTTAAGGGGGGGGGGGACATTCTGACATTCAATTTTAAGGCTCCTCTGCCCAGCATCATCCGAAAATTACTCTATTGATAGAGTTATTTGTCTTAAACAGTATATTTAAAAATTATGGAAAAAACATATATTGTTTCGATTTGGTGTAACACGACTTAACTTATTTGACAGGACTAACTCATTTGTCTTTTCGATACAGAAAGAAAAATATAGCACGCTTAAATTAAATTGGATTTTACCTTGTATAATATATTTTACCTATCATTTTAATCGTAAATATACTGCTACATAAATTAAATAAACGTTTAATTTAGTTCATGTACATTTATTATTTCATTACATATATTTTCTTTATTAGATTAAACGTGTAAAACGTTTATATATCTATACCTGCTATTCAAAATAAACTATTTGAATTTGAATTTGAATTTAAGTTTAGTCCTGTCAAATAAGTTAAAAAGTGTTGCACCGAATAAACCGACTATAAAACTGGTTATTTCTTTGAAACCACTAATGGTATTTGTATGGCTCTTGGACTGAAATACAAGAAACATATTGCTTAGAAAAAGTATTATTTTCTCCTATTTAGCGCTATCCGGAGACCCAGCGACGTCATAATGCAGTGCGTGCTGATATCAAAGTTATTTCAATATATTGAAATATACAGTATGTATTACTGTAAATATACAGTAATAGTTTCTGTAGATATTTGTACCGATACATAGCAACTCAATTTCGTTGGCGGCTACCTGCCCCTTAAAGCGCTTATGGCAAACCTCTATAACTTATGTACTTATGCAATGTAAAAATGCACCCGAATCCAACTGAAAAGTCGTGTCAAATATATATATAAAATAAATCAAATAAATATGTATCCGCCAATGTACTTTGGCAAGTTATATTTAGGGGGGTATCTCTGGAACTACTGAATCGATTTTGAAAATTATTTCACTGTTATAATAGTTAAACTCTTCTCTTGGACATACTCGTATGCTCCAATTATTATAATAAAACTCGTAGGCTCTAGCAGAGTAAATATATGCTATGGTTGGTTCGGTATCGGTAAATGTATGGCTTGTCCCTAGGGACAGACAGTTCCCTAGGGACAAGCCATACTTGTCCTAAACTAAACTTAGGTTGCCATACGTAGCTGTTAGTTCCGCTACTGTCCGCTTGGAGCGGTTTCCTAGATTCCAAACGATTTTGATGTAGTTTGAAACTGTTCGGGAACTGTCTGTCCCTAGCCCTAGGGACAAGCCATACATTTACCGATATCGCGCTACGAGCCACGGAGCGGGCTATTGCTTGGGATACCAGTAGCCTAAGCATGAAAACATCTCCGTATAGTTGCGTTTCAAACTACATCAAAATCGTATGTAATCTGGGAAACCGCTCCAAGCGGGCAGTAGCGGAACTAACAACTACGTATGGCAACCTAAGTTTAGTTTCAAACGCAGCGATACAGAGATATTTTCATGCTTAGGCTACTGTTATGGCGAAAATCCGAAACCAGGATATTCGTCAGAGATCGAAAGTGACATCAATACGTTGAAGTGGCAGTGGGTTGGCTATATTTGTCGCGGACGTGATTGGCGTTGGAATGGAGACCAATTTTCCAAAATATTCGACAGGCCTATGTCCAGCAGTCGACAATACAATACAATATTCTTTATTTCACACCAAAAACAAAGTAAATAGACAATTTCTAAAAGTAAAAGTAGGGTACAATTGGCGGTCTTATCACTAAAAAGCGATCTCTTCCAGACAATTTTTGGATGGAGGAACTCTTAAAAGAAAGAAAAAAATGTGTAGAGACGGTGTACGGACTAAAAGATACAATTATACATATGTATATATATTTAAACATACCTATACATAAATAATAGGTATAAACAAAAATAAATCAGTGTAAATGTAAAGGAACAGGTAGAAATAAAAAATAAAAATAAGAAGAATAATAAAGAAACAATTTGATCAGAGTAAAAGATAATATTGTTTTACCAGAGTTTTGAAAACTTGGAGCTTGTCTTATTGCGAGAGGAAGGGAATTCCGTAAAGTATAGCTTCTATAGTAAACAAGTTACTGTAATAACAGGTAGTATGAACTGGAAATGCTAAATGATGATTTTCAGATGACCCAAGATAATGGTCGTTATTACAACGAAGAAAAACAAAGCGATTTTTCAAGTAAGAAGGAGTGAAAGGGTTGAACAAAACATAGTAAAGAAGAAAGAGAATATGAGAATTCCGACGAAGACGGATAGGGAGCCACTACAGCTGAGAACGATATCGTGAGACATGCGGGTCTCATTTTCATCAACATCAACTTGAGATTGAAATTTGACGTGCGTGCGACGACGCCCGCCTAACGTGCCATCTCTTTTGCACGCGTTGAATTTCGCATGCATTTGCTTGAAGTTGATACAAATGAGAATTACGCGGTAGAGCCGCTGGTCATATTTGCGCAATCCAAATATAAACCTAATAGAAAAAATTTAAAAGAATATCTAACACAGGCTGATGAATATGTATGACGCGGGTGATGTGCATGACGTCACCTAGTTAATTCATATACATATAAAATATCAATTATAATGTTAATTGTTTCATTTCTATTGTTAAAAGTACGTAGGTATATTATGTAAATTAATTAGTTAGAATTTATAATTAAAATAACATGTGTTCATAGTGTATTAATTATAATATAATTTGTAAATGTATTTTGAATTTGCATATAGGTATTATTAATATGAACTTAGGACTGCGTTAAAAGAAAAATACGATTTCATACGTAATTATAATAGTAGTTTATGCTACAAGGGCGAAAAGGAATAAATTACGAGGACGATTTAAAATACGAGCGTAGCGAGTGTTTTAAACGTAACCGAGTAATTTATTGCTCTTACGCCCGTGTATCATACTACGTTTTTCAATGCATAGTGTGAGGAAATAAAACAAATATAATCTTGTGAACTTTGAATAAAGATTGGCTCAAAAGTACTATATCCAGAGCCGTTAAACAGTGGAAAAAAGTATAACATTTAGGGTACACAAGAAAGGTTACAGGTTTGCCAACTTCTCGTAAATAAAATTGAAAAAAAAAAATAAAGCCCTAAGGCAAAATAATCGACTTTCTGTTCGGTTTTGATGCATAAAAAGTGGGCCTTTACGAGCACTTGCATTGAAATAAATTTATTTTTCACTTCTCACGCTCTAAAAAGTACTCGTTTTTGCTTGCTACTAGGAGACTAAAACCATGGTATGAATATAAACTAGGTTTTACGCTCTAGTGCATAAAAGTGTTTGCTTCCTCTAAGACTATGGCAATAGAGATAGACCATACAGCCAGATACACAATACAACTCCGTAGACAAACTTTTTGAAACTCAATAATGTTCGCGCTAAGATTATATCATATTAGCGTGAACTGACAGGACAGAAGCTTCAGATGATGCTCAAGGATATATACAGTGATTTTCAAGAGAGATAATATAAAATAAATAAAAAGACACGCATGTATGATTACTTATTTGGGTTATTTAGGCATGGCTGTATGGGGTAAGTTCCCTTTGCTTTCCCACTTGGTAGAAGAATTAAAAAAAACTTGTCTTCCCACTTGGAAGAAGTATAAAAAAAAACAGTGGCGGGAAAGAGCTGTTGTTTTTTCTCAGTCAGCAATACATATTTAATTATTTGATTATTTAAATTTGCATTAAGTATTACTGAAAGTTAAATATGTCGTCCATTAATGATGAAATAATACTGTTTCATTTCAATGCAATCGAAGAGTTTATTAGTGAACTAAGCTACAAATGAGCCATATTACCTCGAATATCTCGGATAATATGGCTCGTTTTATGCACTCGTATAACATCTACTTTTTATTTTATGAAAGCAAAAATGAAAAAAAAAAATCCCTTTAATCGACAAATAAAAATACTTAAAATGTAACACACATGTAATAAACAACTGTGATCCGAGAAAAATCCGAGGTGGGTATATACAATCTTTTTTTAAATGCTTCATTGTAGCACAAATATTTTCCGAGAAATCTGAGGTTCGAAAACAGATCACATGACTTCTTTTAAATGTTGACGGAATGGTGAAAATCCATCCATCCAGTGACGAATTCGAAGTACAACATTTTGATTTACACAGAAACTCATCTTTAAGAAACTCTTAGGAATTCTTTATTCTTTAATGTACACAGAAAAGCAGTTAAAACATATAATTAAAAGATATGTACACAGGCGAGCTTATCTCTAAAAAGAGATTTCTTCCAGCAAACCTAAGCGGAATATGCAAGACCTGCGCTTACCTTGGCACCGACTGAACAAATATGCCAGATCAGTACATGTTATGGGGGTAAAGATCTATAATAAGGTCCCTGAAGACATTAAGGAATGTAAGACCTACTCTTTATTTATAAATAAATTCAAAATAGAAAAAAAAAATAAGGCTTATTACTTTGTAAACGACTATCTAATTGAATGATGTAATGATATCTTGATATTGAATTTAATAATAATATACACTATAATTTGTAAATCAATGTAAATTATGTGTATTTTTGTAAATGTGTATTGTATTGAATTGTATTTCTGTATTGTAAATGTGATCTCTTGATTTAATTGCTATTTTGTATTATTTAATTTTTATTGTACGTGTGGAATATTTTTTGTGACGTTGTATGTATATTATTGAATAATAAATGAATCTGAATCTGAATCTCTTCCCATAAATCAGGAAGTTGCGTTTACCGATGTTGTGGCCTATTTTGGTCAACCTTCTGTCATTATCTATGTTTTTTAGCGAAATCCATAGCTTTGGATACATACTTTAAATATTATGAGAGTGCATTACAATCTAGAATAGATCAAAAAGAAAAAAAAAAGTTGAATATCCTCGGGCCTGGATTTTGCTACCTCTATGGCAGGTGCGCTATCGACTACCGATTAAATTAAAACAGTACTTGATCACGGTTTGTCCATACAGTTTCAAAGAATTTCTTGAAACTACTCCATAAAAATGTATAAAAAGGTAAAATTGTTAAAATATTGTTAACCACTGCATGAATAAATAGATTTATTAACTATATAAATTAAAATGTACGATTTACGTATTAGAATAAGTTGTATGCATGGAAACAGCAAAGATTAGATATTGCACATACCTCATTTAATTATTATTATACTTAAAGTTATATTTTAATACTAAAATTAAGAACATTGTTACACCCAATGGGTAAAATTGCATTGAGCCATAATTATGTACATATTTATAACATCTAAAACTGACATGTAATTTAATGCAATAAATATATTGATTGATTGTTTGATTGACTATGCAATCGAGCTCATCCTAAACCGCTGAATTTTTCTACACCTACCTAATTTTTGTAACTACTTGATATACCAGCCAGTAATGCACATACTGATCGCTCACGAGGGCGTTATGCCCCCGTACGTAAGATCCTGACTAAGTCAAATCAAAAACCGTCGGTGTAAAGTGTTGGCCAACTTGACCGCTCGAGTGCCACTCGAAAGCACCCCTGACAACTCTCCGAGGATATATGTCGTGATGACACGTAATTAATATGATCTTCTATGACATTGTGCTACAAAAACTTCTATAATAATTGAGCAGCTGATGGCCATAGCACAAAGTGTACTATTACAATAAACGACTGCGACATGGGTTGTTATTATTTTGTCACTGCAGCCAGCGGACATAATTCTGTTTGACGTAAATGTGCAATTTGATGCAACATGATGATTAAAAAAATTCCTCAGTATGAGTCAATGGGAACAAAAACACTATGAACGTCACGACATGAATCTCCGAAGGGGTGTCAGAGGTGTTCCGAGTGTGAACTGTTAAATGCAAGTCACAGTCCACATTCGGTACACCCACGTATCACCAACGATTACTACCTCTCAAACGTAATGAGTTGTGATAAGGCTCACGTCACGTAAAATGGGATATTTTTATTTGCACACCTAAAATACAATTTTGCACACTAAATTTCTATTCAGAAATCTTTCAGCGCAGAATTGAGCTGTTAGGTTAGGTTAGAAGAACGTGGTTTCGCGACCGCCATACCTAACCTTCATGGTTATTTTTCATGACATCCCAGAAATCCTATAAGAGCTCAGTTAATGTTTTAGTGTGCACGTCAGTATTTTTTTGATGTGCAGTTAGTATTCTAGTGTGCAAGACCGTATTTTTTTGATGTGGAGTTAGTATTTTTGATAAAAAAATTGTAGTAGCGTTTTTATTATTTTCTATTATGCGTTTAAATACCACCCACACAAAAATCGTCGGTGAAAAGAGGGTAACATAGGTTTGACTGTTCCAGTGAACAACATATTTCATAAGATTTGTGGATTTTTGTTTAGAAAACAATACATAGTAAAAACAAGGGCAAAGGGCACGATAAGTGTAACGTGCTAGTTGTGCACCATCAGGGAAAGTTCCGCTTTTCACTTATATTACAATCACTATAAACGTGAAACGTGGACAGACAAAATTTCCCGATAGTACTCAAATGGTATGACATGAAGCAACGATCAATATTGTAATAATTTTAATGATTCTCCTGACCAAATTTAGTACCGTTCAATGATGATGGTCTCCAAGCCGACACGGCTACGGCGACTACTATTGGTGAGGGTGTGAGTGTGATGGGCTTCGCTGGTGTGCCCGAATGTGGCTGACGTAACCAATCTTGGCTTTAAATGTTCGTCCGCATATACCACATTTGAGTGTTCCATTCTCGTAGTTGTAGTCAATAGCCACAGGTGGTCGGGCCTTGAGTTGGTCACGCTTGGAGTCGAGATCTGCTCGTCTTTGTGCTTCAAAGCTAAAAACATTTGATTGCACAAGATGTCTCCACTCTGGTCTTTGAGCTGCGTGTTCCTCCCAGGTCTCATGGGGTATATCGCAACTCTTCATATGTCTCTTCAACACGTCCTTGAATCGAAGAAACTGGCCTCCCTGTTTGCGCTTGCCTTCTCGGAGCTCCGAGTAGAAGACACGCTTC
Source organism: Ypsolopha sequella (assembly GCA_934047225.1). Lineage (NCBI taxonomy): Eukaryota > Metazoa > Arthropoda > Insecta > Lepidoptera > Ypsolophidae > Ypsolopha > Ypsolopha sequella. Next base: position 17,915,765 of record OW204010.1, on the reverse strand, counting down.
GCCAGCCTCTCATTAGACATGCGCGAGACATGGCCACACCAGCGCAGTTGCCGTCGCATGATATAAGATTCAATGCCGCCAACTTTAGCACGGCGCAGCACTTCTGTGTTCCGAATGCGATCAGACCATTTTATATTTAAAATTTCGCGAAGACATTTGAGATGGAACCTATCTAAAGTACGGATGTGTCTTCGGTATAAGCACCACGTCTCCGCTGAATATAGCAGGTTTGGCAGAACAATGGCCATTTATACAGCGATCTTAGTTGACCTTTGGATGTCGTGTGAGCGGAACAGCTTTAACTGCAGCTTTCCGAAAGCAGCAGAAGCGGCACCGATACGGTTGTTGATCTCAGCATCTAGATCTCCCTTTGCTGACAAGGTACTTCCCAGATATCTGAACTTGTCTACCTGCTTCAGAGTGTCTCCACCTAAGCGAATATTCAGCGTAGCGCCGGCCAACTGCAATGTGTCTAATGTCATAACTTCAGTTTTCTTTACGTTTATTTTCAACCCATATTTACAGCATGCCTCATCTAGCTTGCACATGAGCAGCTGTAGACCCTCTGGGGTATCCGCTACAAAACATAGGTCATCTGCGTACATAATGTCTGTGATGACATCGTGAGAGACCTTACTGTTGGCCTTAAGTCTGGCAAGGTTAAATAGCTTCCCGTCCATCCGAAAGCGAATATGGATGCCTTCTGATGTTCCTTGTAAGGTTTCTCGGACCACCACGGCAAAGTATAGAGCGAACAGAGTGGGTGCCAAGACACAACCTTGTTTGACTCCACAGGTAACGGAGAAATAATCTGTCTGCTCGCCATTAGCTGTCACACAGCACGCCATGTTGTCGTGTAGAAGTCGGATAAGCCTTACAAACTTATCTGGGCAGCCATACTTTTCCAGGATTAACCATAGGGCTTCACGAGGAACACTATCGAATGCTTTTTCTAGATCTACGAAACAAAGGTGGAGCGGTTGGCCTTGCTCTTTATTCTTTTCTTGCAGTTGACGTAGACTAAAGATCGCTTCACAGGTTCCTCTTTCCGGTCTAAAGCCAAACTGGCTCTCTGGCAGCAGTGCTTCGGAGGTGGGAATAAGTCGATTTAGGAGAACTCTAGCGAATATTTTTCCAGGAACGCAGAGCATTGAGATACCCCGGTAGAAATTGCAGTCTGAACGGTCGCCTTTCTTTTTATATAAAGGACAAATGCACGAGATTTTAAAGTTATTTGGTACACGTTCCTCGTCCCACATTCGCAAAAACAATTTCCATAAGGTGTTGTGCAGCTCCTCTCCTCCATACTTCAGAAGTTCTCCCGAGATGTCGTCAATACCAACCGCTTTGTTGTTTGGTTGCTGTTTTATAGCTGCGACAACTTCCTCCAGAGTGAGTGGTACACACAAATCCATTGTCTCAGGAAGTTTTGGGAGTGCTCTAATGTGCTGTAGATCAGCTGATCGATCTACGTTTAACAGCTGGTTGAAATGCTGTGCCCGACGATTCAGTGCATCTTCCTTAGAAGATAGTCGTTGCGTGCCGTCCATAGATTTAAGCGGCACACTAACACGGCGTACGCTCCCAATTAGCTTCCTTACTTCACTATAGAACAAACCCAGCTGGTTTGACTGAGAAAGCCAGTTGATGTAATCTGCTTTCCGTTTCCACCACTGATCCTTAACTTCCCTTGTAAGGGTCCGCAGCGCTATACTGCTTTTCTTTATCTCCTCCAATGCCTCTTGAGATTGCCGCCCTCGACACTGACGTCGCAGTAGGGCTCGGTGCTTATTAATTGCTTCGGTCAACGACTTATCGTTTTCATCAAACCAGTCTTCGTTAGTTCGGATCGATTTCCCTAACGTGTGTTTGGCTGAGTCAATTATTTGCGAACAAAGGAGATCCCATGTCGCCTGTAAATCACCGTTTGTGTCAATAGTCGAGGTTGCGCTGTTTAAAACTTGACAATAGTTTTGACGAATTTCCAAGTTGGCAAGTTTTCCAACGTTGAGTCGCGTCTGCTTAACTTTGTTGGATCTAATTGGAGGGCGAAGTTGCAGTAACATTTTAGTGACCACTAATTTGTGGTCCGTCCAACATTCGGCTCCGCGCATGACTCTTGTGACGAGTACTTGGGATATATCAGTTTGTCTAACGATGGCGAAGTCGATCAGGTTCATGGTCAGATCAGGTAAATTGCTTACCTTAAAACAACAGGGAGGCAGTAACCACGGCTGCCTAAGCATCCCTCCAATTGTGGTCGAAATAATAAGAAAATTTACCCTAAATCTTTAAAAATGACCTTTGCTACATGGAACGTACGAACACTGCTTGATCGCAGCACAAACCTGTGTCCTGAAAGGAAATCCGCAATCGTGGCCCGTGAGCTTCGTCGCTACAATGTGGACATAGCAGCGCTCAGCGAGACACACCTGGCTGACGAAGGAGAGATAGTGGAACACGGTGGCGAATACACCTGATGGCGAAGTCGATCAGATACCGTTCAATAAATAGTACGTGAAGACATTTAATTGTTATCGATTAATATATAACCTTCCACTTCCACTTGCGTACCATAAATTTCTTTCGTCACTCTACTTTCATTCATCCTCTCTATTCCCTGCGGTCCGAAATAGAATTACAATGGATCATAAGCCATTCACTTCATACTTTCGTAATCGATTTTAGCGATGTAATTATATTTCGGACCGCAGGGCTTATGTCCAAACCACCGAAGTATTCCGTTTTAGGGTACATGGTCGCGGTCGCGGCAAGGTTTGGGTTACGTGCGAGAGTTCATTCGGGGAATCAGCTACTTACCTAAGCCAAAAACACAAGGTATAATTTCGTTTGGAAAAAAAATTTTTTTTTTTTCAGCCCCTATAGGCAAAAGGTGGCTTACATATTTTTGGCACAGTAAATATTAGTAATAAATAGTTTTTTTTTTTTAATAATCCCCTAATGTTTGGCATTTCTTAGTAAAGATTAGATAGCGTATCTACTTTAGAAGGTAATTTGGAGGAAAAGAGCCATAAAAACCGACATAACCGTTTCCTGTCTGTCTGTCCATATGTCACGGGTCTCTAGCTCTTAGACGGAATGAGATGGAGACCTGAAATTTTATATGTTGTTTAAAATGTTGACCCAAAACCGAATTTCGAATTTAAAATGTAAAAAAATAAATAATTTCAGCTGGGGCCGAAAACAAAAACGGAGCCGAAATAGTATATTTCATTACGAGTGCGGAAAGCCTGTCATTGCAAAGAGTTCCGACAAATGTCTACCCGAGCCGAGGCGCAGCGGTGAGGCGGCGACTTTTTGACTTTTCCGGTAAAATGTTCTCCGAAGCATTTTGTGCAATTATACTGACCTGAGTTCCGGTGGTGTTAATTCAAATAAAATATCGTTGAAATTACTCATTTTGTGCAACAAACAACTAAACCCGCAAAGAAAATTTTTGGAAAATGGCGCCAACCGTAAAAGAATATAAGCAGAGTTTTTTTTTGTTTTCTTCACCCATTCTGGGTAGGCAAAGGGAACTATGCCCATACAGCCAAGTCTTCAGCAGAATTTTTTTATTGATATGAAATGAAAATGAAATTTAATGAGATGAAATGAAATGAAACATTACCTAACTCATTGAATCAAATCATTAAATCTGATTTTGAAACAAATTAGTAGCTTCTTTTTAGAAATATTTGCATGAATCATAAAAACTTCTATGAATTTTTTTTAGTAAAAACTTCTTGGTTGTTTTTTTCTTTTTAATAGACATTATTTTGACAGTTGGGAAAGAGAACGCACGAGTTCGGAAAAGGTAAAGAAAAAGCTCAAGTATGTAATAGCCCACATCCCGAACGCTATACGTCCCTGCAATACGCCACTTTTTGAGCAACTGTATTAAAAAAGTTTTTTTTTTCTTGTCCTGTGCATTGTCATTGTCTAGAACTGCTTAGATAGAGTGTAAATATTTTCATTTTTTTTGTCTTAAAATATAAAGAAATGAAGGGCTATCAAAGTTGCCATTTTTAGACAGTTTTTGTTACGAGATTTATCTCAAAGGCCAAAGCAGTTAGAATTTTGAAATTTCTGTATATTATGTGACATGCTGTATTTAAACAACAATTTATTTATTTATTTATTTATTTATTATCAACAATAGAACACTATCCTTACAGCTAAGCCAATGCGATAGTGAACATGAACATTATATATACCTACCTACTATATATCTATACTTACAAATAACTATATTACAAACAACACATTAGAAACAAAGCAGATACAATTTTATAACACAACAACAACAACAACAGGCAAAATCATTAATATTATACACAATCATAAATAACAAATAACATATAACGCTGTTCGTGTGAACTCACTCAGGGAACAGTGAAATATGTCAATATGGTCATGGATCCTATTAAGCAGCTCCAGCGCTCGTGTCAGAGAAGCCTTCTGGTGGAGGTTGGTCTTACTGCGCCCTATCTTAAACAGTCGGCTCTGCCGCGCCCTCAGTGAGTCATTGGGCACCCGTAACTTACATTGCGCAAGCAAAACTAAGTTGAATTCTTTTCCACGCCATACCCTAAACAAGTATGACGCCAGAGCAAGTTCGCGCCTAACCTCTAGCTGATTATATCCCACCATACCCAAAACGAATAATGTGGGATACATCAACGGGTATTTAGGATATACGCCATAAAGTTTCATGTAGAGTAATCTCGTAAATTTGTTTTGTATTTTCTCTAACATGAGAGCATACTTTACCTCATGGGGGGCCCAGACGACCGCATTACATTCCAGCTTGCTGCGAACTAAAGTATTGTACAAGACCTTAATAGCTGTGATGCTAGTAAAGCTGTTACTCGTCCTGAGAACAAACCCCAACGTTTTGAATGCCTTCTTGCAAACATTTACAATGTGCTCACGAAATGTTACGTCTGCTGACATCCGCACGCCCAAGTCGCGCACTGACGTCACACGCTCCATCGCGCTACCCTCCACCGAGTAATGGTGAATGCGGGGAGAGAGGCTACGGCTGAACGATATGACGTTGCACTTGGACACGTTAAAGTGGAGTTTGTTCTCATGACTCCATGCCACAACCCTATCTATATCACGTTGAAGCTGATTATGATCTTCCTCGCACATAACTTTTGTGTACAGCTTCAAGTCGTCCGCAAACAATAGACACTGAGCATGTTTGACTACTTTGGGCAGGTCGTTAATTAAGATAATAAACTCGAGCGGCCCAAGATTGCTACCCTGACTGACTCCGGAGTATGTACAGTACGTTTCGGATGCACTGTTGCCACACTGAACATACTGTTTTCTGTCCCTCATGTAACTGGCGAAAAATCTCAACGTCTTATGTGTGCAGCCTGCCCCAGCCAACTTCACGAGAAGCACGTCGTTGTCAACGGTATCAAAGGCCTTCCTGAAGTCAAAGTACGCAGCATCCACCTGTGTACCTTGGTCAACGTGGGGTACTATGTATGACATAAAGTTTAAAAGGTTACTAGTGGTGCTACGACCCGGTCTGAACCCATGCTGTGCATCAGACAAATGCGCTCTGATCTCCTCGTAGACAACGTTATACAGTGCTGACTCGAAGACTTTAGCATAGGTGCATGACACTGCCACCGGCCTGTAATCACCTACATCTGACCCGCCCGCTCCCTTAGGAACAGGGATTACCCGAGATGTTTTCCATTTCTCCGGAAATGTCGAGCTCTCCAAGCACAGGTTGTACACGTGCGTGAGTGGTCCGACTAACACCGTCCTACAATCACGCGCCAGGTATGGTGGGATCCCGTCCGGCCCCACGGAGCGCTTGGGCGGGAGGGCGGCGAGCGCACGGAGTACCTGGGCGGGCTCGAGCGCTGTGAGGTGCACGCGCGCCGCGCCCCCCACCTCGCCCTGGCCACCCGCGCGCGCCGCCGTCTCCGCGTCCAGTACGGGAGGCTGCGAGTTGTACACGGAGTGGAAGTACTTGGCAAATTCCTGGGCACATTCTTGCTCAACGAGAGTACAACCATCTCTTAGGATTGTGTGCTTCTTCGTATTTTTCCGCTTGGCTTGTACAAAATTCCAAAAGGATTTAGGATCACTCGCTAGCTGTTCCTGTAACCAATCTCTGTTATTGCTTTGATCTACAAGCATCCTTTCCTTAACTCGTGTTCTACTTAAAGCAAACAATGTGTAATCGTCAGACGATTTACTGCTTTTGTACCTCCGGTGTAGCATTGCTTTATGCCTAATTTCACGAATGAGATCTGCCGAAAACCATACCGGATAATTATAGCGAGAGTTTGCGATAGTTACTCTCTTTTTGGGTACGCAAGTATCTATAACATAATTTAACTTCTCGTATAGTAAATCCACGGCTTCGTTAACGTCTTTAACGTGGTAAAGCTCACTCCAGTCAATTTTGCCCATTATCGAGTATAATGCAGAAAAGTCTGCTTTATAAAAATTCCAGGAGTTCCTGGCAGGTTTGGAAGTAGAGGAAGGGTCCCCGGAAGGCGAGCGGATCGGGAGGTGTGGCGCGGGGGACGGCGCGAGACGCGCGGTTATCGCCAGCGGCGGGTGCAACTTGTCTATGCTCACCAGAGGCTCCTCCGACAGGCACACCTCGACCGCATCCGTCCCATCGGTGCTCAATACTAAATCTAAACAGCGATCCTTATTATTTCGTATAAAATTCCTCTGAGTGAGTCCACAGAACGAAACAAAAAATTCAAAATAATTTTGTACTTCTACTGAACAAGAATAATAAATACTAAAAACGCCGATTTATGGTGTTGTTTTAGGGTTACGTCCCCGAATACTCAACCAACTTAATTTTGCAGTTTTTATGTCAGACAGAATTAGAGCATTATCTAAAATTAACTAAATATCTAGTTTGAAATAATTGGTCATATGTACGGAATCCTAAAAGGGCGGGACCAGACTCTCACTTGGCTGGTTTTTTTGTCATCTCCCCAAAGGAACACTATCCATCTATCCATCGGCCTAGTTCGTCCACTGCTGGACATTTATGCCTTTCCAGGACTTTGCCACTCCCGGCGGTCATCCTGGAAGAATTGCCCATACTCACACACGCTGGGCAGGCGGGTTGGTGAACGCGGTCCCGGAACCCTCGCAGCAATGATGCCGCTGCCCGTCACCAGTCTGTTCCATATAAGGCCCGGCTATTAGGGATGGATATACCGCCATCCATCGGTCCCAGGCATGGTGGGCCTCCTGGTTTTTTGCCTGTGAGCTGTCCTCTTACTCTCCCCCGAATTACTTCGAAGGGGTCTCCAAGTAAGATGGTGGTGCCTCCACAGTCGAGCCCGGCATCAGCTCTACCACCTTAAAAAACGGCTATAAAGAACAATAACTTGTAAGTATTTCAGTCGGAGTTCGTACGTAAAGCCGGACAAATAAAAATCAAAGGAAAAACTCACCAAAAAAATCTGCGTTTTCCCTTTTAGTGCGCATGTTTTCGCGCATCTACGAGAAGGTTGCCTTTACGTCTAATCAAATAACAGCATCGGATTGAAATGATGTCATAAATTCTATATTTATGTTAGACGTACCTTGCGGGTGTTGTCCGTTTACACATTTACACATTTACATAAATCATCATATAATAACAGAGCAGTAAGTAAAAGAGTAAATCGACAATCCTATTGAATAATTCGGATCAATTTGTTATTGTTTCGTACAAGTATTGTGAAGTATTTAGAAACAAAATAGTAGATTAAAACTACGAAAAAAATCGGCCAAGTGCGTGTCGGGTCACGTGCAGTGTAGGGTTCCGTAGTTGCCCTGCACAATATACGGACTTCTTTTCCAAGTACATTTTATAAGTTTGTCGACTAATACAGGTCGCGCCAAACTTCTAGTACGCTCGGAAGGTTGCTCTTCCCAAGAACGGGCCATACATTTTGTTCCTGCTGATGCGAATCGCCCCGTGTTTAGAGGGGACTAAAAGTTTGTCGCGATCTGTACTCGTTAACTTGTAAAGCCTACTTAGCTGTGATAGTTTTCCTTTTTAATTTCGTTATGTATACTACTGCCGTGATTTTTTTCGCGTTTCGCTGGACACTTGATTCTAACAAAAATTAACACTTTTAAGCTTAATATTTCGCAAACGAAACCCTGGATCAAAAAATGGTCCCCTCACACCCCGAATAGTTTTAAATCCCCTATCCAATGACACCCCACACTAGGGGATAAACGAGAAAAAAAATATCATCCCACTTTACGTGTAGGGGAGTTACCCTAAAAAAAAACTTTTTAAAAATTTTACTTTACCACTTTATTGGCGTGATAAATATGTATATCCATGCCAAATTACAGCTTTCTAGTACTAATAGTCTCTGAGCTAAGCCGCGGACAGACACACAGACAGACAGACGGACATGGCGAAACTATAAGGGTTCCTTGTTGTTGACTACGGAACCCTAAAAAGAAAGAAACATTGGCGAAGCCAAGGTTTTGTTATAGGGAGGATATGGGGAGGGGGCCTAGTGGGGGCCAGTTTGATACAAAGTTAATTTTGTTTAATATTATGGTTGATTAAAATGGAATTTCCATAGGAATCGAAAATCATATAATACATAAAATATTAAATTTCCTTCAATCATACGTTCATGTTAAATTGGCCATGCTTATGATTTCTGGATTGAAACTTAAATACTCGTATATTTGATTTTTCAGGGGGGTACTGAGTTTTCAAAGGGGGCCCTGCCCATATCCTGCCCCTATCTGGCTACGCCAAACAAAAAACGCAGTAAGAAGAAAGAAATAATACTTACCCAAGTACGTAAAAAAAATAATTAATATTAACTTTAGTGTACATAATGTCATATATATCGGTGAATATAGCGTACATAGTTAATTATATCCATCGGTGAACATAGTGTACATAGTTAATCACATTCATCGGTGAACATAGTCCCTGATATCAACAGGTACATTAAAACAACTTTTGTTTGGCAAAAAGTGGCCCGCTCAGCATTGGCCGTCGGAGACTTATAAAAATTCCTACAGCGCTGATTTTCAGCGAGCCCCTTTTAGCGAAAATAGTTTACTTAAGTTTGTAGTGGAAATATTTGCGGCGGGCGCTCTTGTTAGGTTATTTAATTACAAGATACATTATTTACTTCACAGAATTATCTTTTCAAATTTTTACAAAGTATGATACAAATGGTCTGAAAATGAACATATTGAAAACCAAATACATGATTATCAACAAGAATGCGGTAGATTCGAGTACAATGACATACTCTAGTAAGCTCACAATTAAAGACGAATTAATAGAAAGGGTTAAACAATATAGATACCTAGGAAGCTGGCTGAATGAAAAGTGGGATCCAGAAAGGGAAATCCGTATCAGAATTGAAATCGCCAGAAAAATGCTACGTATTGTCAGTACTTATGTATGGTGCCGAGGGATGGACTTTAAATAAAAACATTGAATCGAAATTGAATGCTTTTGAAATGTGGCTCTATAGACGCATGTTAAAGATTTCATGGAGAGATAGAATAACAAATGAAGAAGTGCTTAACAGATTTAATAAAAGGCTTGAAGTATTAAAAACAATTAAGAGACGAAAAACAGCATATTTTGGTCACATTTATCGACATGAAAAGTATAACATGTTGAAGAACATTTTAGAAGGGAAAATGGACGGAAAACGGGGAAGGGGGAGAAGGCGGATGACATGGAGTGATAACGTAAAAACTTGGACTAACATAAAAGACGCTGCCAGTCTCTGCAGACTGGCACAGAATAGAGAAGAGTTTCGTGTGGTGGTCGCCGACATCCGCTAGGATATGGCACCCCCAAGAAGAAGAAGATGATACAAATTAAAAAAAATGATTTCAGCAATTATGATATAAACGGCGGCAACTACGGACTGGTGTCTGTTGAAAGTTTTACATAATGTAGTACATATAATATGATAACTATATAAAATATCATATCGAGCGGGACAGTACATTGTTTCCGGGGGCCGGAAAGCAGGCCGGGACTTCCCCGAAAGCAAAGGAACAGCCCACGTGGTCAAATAAAATCAAAGCAAAATTTACTTACTGAAAACTAAATTAGTACATAGCCGTTATAAAATTACAATTAAACAATTAAGTTATAAATTATCAAATAAAAATAATTACATGCATCAAAATTATTCACACAACAAAATCTCAAAAAGTATATTCGACAGAGCCCAGCACTCGTAGCATAGTGTTTAAGGCGATATGTAAAAGTGTCCCTGTTACTCCATATGCAAAAAAACCCTCAGTCCGAGAGGGACGGATTCGTGGAAAAGTAGCAAAAAGTCGGTTTTTTAGTAACATAAAATGTACTAAAAATGCTATCAAAATTTCGTTTAACCAGGTCTACTGTTAAAACCCATCTAAAAAAATATAATTGCAGTCCATATGTCATTCTAAATTGTCAAACCATAGTTGCCTGTGTACACTAAAATATACGGCGATTAATGATTAAGATATTTCCTTTTGGTGCATTGCTTTTTAGGACTGAAAGAATGATTTAAGAAGGGTAGCCATTAATTTTATTAATGTAAGTTTTTTATGTGGGTGGTAGGGGGGGGAGAGATTCCTGACATTAACATTGTAGCTAAAAGGTCAAGTTGGGTATCATTTTCGAGTAAATCAAATACGTAGAATTCATTTCTGCTATTCAGTTTGCAATATTTTCCACAGAAAAGCTAAAAAAAAAGAAAATATGTAATCGTCATTTTCCTTTTTTTTGTACAAAGTCGTCCATATCATTTTTAATCTAACAGATGATAAAATAAAAATTATTAATTTTAAAAGCCTATTTAATCTCCCTTTTAAAAAGTACCCACATAATGTATTAGTCTGAGTAAAATAGATGAAAAAAAAAAAAAACTCCACAATATCGAGAACACTATAAATTACAAAGACCCGATTTTGACCACAAACTCTTATGACAGAAAAAGATGGTGCAGTTTAAGTTAGAGTAAGTATGTCTAAATAGTGCCTGTTACTGGTATTCAGGACCCAGGTAGTGATAAATCAAACTAAAATGCCTTATTTGAAAAATGCGAGAGTAACTTTAGTTTCAAAGGGGAGAAATTTCTGGAGACGCTTAAGGGAATGAAATGTGGCAAAGACTTTCCTGTTGACCTCATTAATATGCGCAGCCCACGTCAGATTACAATCAATTTTTTGCAGATTTAGTGTAGGCAATAGGGATATCGTTATAAACTACTTGTGGAATTACCGTTTGATTGAGAAGGTTAGTCATATATCTGCTACCGAAAATAATGGCTTGAGATTTTTGGGATTAACCAAAAGTCCGAAAGCCTCCGCCCACCTGTGAATGTTTGAAAGATCACTGTTCATTTCTGAGACAGCAATATCTGCCTCAATTACAACAAAGTGGCGGTAGAGTTGTAAATCGTCTGCGTAAAGATAGTAGTTTGAAGAAAGAACATTGGAAACAGAATTTATAAAAATTGAAAAAAGGAGAGGAGAGAGGACACCACCTTGAGGTACACCAGCAGTTAATTGGCACCACTCCGAGGAAACTTCATCCGAGCGTATGCACTGCAGGCGACCCCTTAAATAAGTATCAAACCATTCTGTGACAAGAGGAGATACGTTAAGAGAGCTAAGAATGCTAAGGAGTACATCGAAGTCTACACAGTTAAATGCATAACTGAAATCTAATAGTGTGAGTATAGTCAGTTTCTTACTGTCAATAGCTAATCTTATATCATTGGAGACTTTCAGGAGTGCCGTGACCTATTTTTAGATAAGAAATACGAAATTTGGTTGTGGACTAAAGACTCAAGAACTTTAGAAAGGATAGGAAGAATGGAAATTGGACGATACTCAGAAAACGATGAAGGGTTTGTAGTCTTTGGAAGAGGGATGACATGTGCATTTTTCCAGGCTGTGGGGAATGAGCTGGTGACAAGGGAGCAGTTGATAACGTCAGCTAGGACAGGTAAAAGTTCATCTAGTATAAGATGCAGCGTTTGAGAGCAAATTTCGTCATCACCCACAGCCTTTGAAGTAATAGAAAGAATTGCTCTCTTAACGTCACACTCAGAAACAGTCTTGAAGGTAAAATGATCGCAGTCAGGTTTGGGCTTATTACGAAGGTTTAGGAGAGTTTTGTTTTTTAATTTGTCTTCTAAGGAGACAGGCAGTTTAGAAAAATGCTGATTAAGTGCATAGAATGAAACGCTGAAACGGTGTCACACCCTGTGAATGCATGGTAGCCTCTTAAAGCTTCAGTTTTATCTGCGATTAAATGGTTTGCTACTTCATGCACCGGTATGTAGCTATGGTATTTGCCAGTGCCGAAAGATATCCACAGCTCCTTGAGACCATGTTACTGAAGTGAAAAATAAAAGGATATCACTATAACCACAACATCTGAATCAACCGTGTGTATCGTAATTTTTGACGCGCCATTGAGGGCCATATCTTATGCATGTAAAAAAATACGGCTATGTGCCTCTTCAACATAAGTTAAACAGATTAGTGAGTCGTTTGGATCATCGGACCCGACAAATTTAACTTTAATTAAATTATCGTCAAAAAAGTAAGATTTTTTTATAATTTTATTTTAATTTCGAGGTTTTTATATGAAATACTATAAGTATTATTTCGTATATGGCCTGTACGTTTCAAGTTTAGTTAAAAATGATACTAAACTTAACGTTGTAACTAGAAAAAAACATATATTGAATTATCATATTTTAATAACGAAAGCCTTACTCCCTCTCTTTCCTACATCATTTTTTTTTATGGCTACCCTTCGTAAAATGATCTAAGGGATCTAAGTATTCACTTTGCAAAAGGAAACCTTTTAATCATCAAACGCCGTATATTGGGGTTTTTTGTCGTCTACAGAGGCAACTACCAGGAGAATTGGTGTCGATAAAGACCTCATTTCAATAAATATTTCTATCGAGCCAAAATTCCCCAATCGCGTTTCAAAAATAATGTACTATTTTATCAAAATCATACATTATTTACCGAAGTAGATATAGAAGTTCTAAACGTGTAATTTTTTTTTCCGTAGCGCCTTGTGCGAGGAGCGTGATACCAGAGAATATAAAGTATTACTAGTGATACAATGTGTTTGCGATTAAGGCGATATGCGAAAAAAATTCGGTGGTTTCTTTTCTGTGTATTTCACGAAATACACGGAAATTTTTAATAAATTTCTGGTATATGCATTTTGACTATATAATCTAGGGTTTAGAAATTGGAAAACATGTTTGGATAAATTTTCCTCGATAGAAATAATTGTTGAAATGAGGTCTTCAAACACACTTTTTCTCCTCGTTTGACGAATAGGACCCATATACAGAACTCAAACATATTTTATTATGTGTGTTTCAACAATATCTAAAGATTTCATATTTGAAATTTTGCTAGCTATTTTAGTTTTTTTAATAAAAATTTAAAACCAACTTTTTTCCCTTTTGCCCTGAATCCGCCCCTCTCGCTCTGCGCGATTTTTCGCTTCGAGTGACAGTGACAAAAATAAAATTCGCATAGCCTCTTAAACAGGATGTCACACTTCTTGCACTTGTGATTCATCTATTAGTGGCGTCGCGTCGCGCGCGATTAAACTCTATGCTCCGGACCCTGAAGTCAACGTTAGTAAAAACTGTGTTGCAGACTCCAGTCTCCACCAGCTAGTTACATGTTAAACAGGTAATATTTACAATGTCCATTTTATGATAAATTATATTTCATTTTTCCTTTATAGTTAAAAATTTCATGTCCCTATGTGAAATGTAATTATTCCAACCACAAAGGGCGTCGAGCCAAACAGTACATAAATACTGTTAAACGAGTCACCTGGCTCTCAAGTACCAAGCCTTAGCTTAGTTTGAGAACCGCCGCTATAAATTGGGCTTTTTATGGAAATAAAGGAATTTTTACTTTTACTTTACTATGGTTTAATATTTTACAGTTATATAACGTGTAACAGAAAGGTGTATCCATATTTGAAGAACTTATTCAGTCAATGGTATAGAACAACTTTTACTATGGAACAAATCCAGTATAATTATCAAAAAAAAAAATATTACTCGCGTCATAGGAAAATGCAATGCCGCTCGGCCGAAATGTATGGAAGGGCAGTTCTTTTTTTAAGATTTCAGGGTTGACTAAATAGTAAAAGTTGTTCTATACCATTGACTGAATGAGCTCTTCAAATATGGTTACACCTTTCTGTTACACGTTGTATATATATATATAAAAACAGTTTATAAACAACACAATGGAAGCTACATAGCTTCCTGGTCATAATGGTCAATTTGATTACCTGTTCAATTATATATTAAGTTAAAAAAAACCGGCCAAGTGCGAGTCAGACTCGCGTACCTAGGGTTCCGTATTGTGGATGATAAATTTTAATTTTGTAATTTTCTTTCGTGAAAATTTCTCAACTGCTTTATTTTTCCTGTAATCTTTACGTAAGCATGTATTACCATGATTTTTTTCATATTTTTCGGTCGACCAGTTTTGGAGTTTGTCCCAGGGGGGACATACTTTTTTGTGGTTTTTAGGATTTCTCGAAATAGATGCAATTAAATATAGCCAAACTATATATTTTTACAATCAACTTTTTAATACCTACAATTGAATATCCATGTTGTATTGTTGTATTTTTATAAAAAAAAAATTATTTATTTTACTTTTTTATTTTAGTTCTCATTTGTGCAGAATTTTTTTTTTATGCTATAGTTTTCCTGTAATTGGCCAGTTACGATCTATAATCGACATTTTTTTCATATTTTTCGGTCTAACATTTTCGGAGATAATTTTTGTGGTTTTTTATAGACTTCTCGAAACCAGTGCCTATAAATATAGTATAAGTAAATATTTTTACAATCAAATTTTTAATAACTACAATTTGATACCTACCCATATTGTATTTTAAGATAATATTTTTTATTTTTATCTCTTTTGTTTTGGAAATATTTTGAAAAATTTCAAATTTTTCATATTTTTTTTTAACACCGTGTGATTTAATGTTATTTTGTGCCAGATTTCATGTCTTTATCTTTAACGGTGCTAAAGTTATGAGGCTGTGACATACGGACTGACGGACAACGGAGTCTCACCATAAAAGTTCCTTTTGTACCTTTTAGGTACTACGGAACCCTAAAAATCAGGGTCCTTAGACACCATAACCAAATCAAACCAAAACTTTAATCATAATAATAAATATTTGTAACGATTTGGCTCAAATCGGAGCCATTAGTAAAAAAATGTTTGGGGCTTACCACTCGCTCAAACGACAGCAGTTCTTTCTTCCATTACAAACTAAAATTATGCTGGCACAGTCTCTTCTGCTCCCATGTAAGCTATCATGATATGAGCATGATGTAAGCAATCTTGACCTAACACAGGAGCTACTGAGCAAACTCGAGCGTCTCCAAAATTTGTGCATTCGCTTTATCTACGGATTGCGGAAGTATGATCATGTCTCAGAATTTCGTGCTCGTTTAAGGTGGCTCCCAATTCACCTTCGGAGGAATACTCACATATTAAGTCTCCTATATAACGTTTTAAATGATTCCTCTGCTCCTGAATATCTTCGCGACAAATTCAATTATGTCAATTCCTTACGCTGCAGGGAAAGTCACCTGCTTAGTATCCCTAAGCACACTTCTACTGCATATGGGAATTCTTTTGCGGTCAAGGCTGTGTGTCTTTGGAACGAGTTACCTACTGAGATTCGTATGTCGTCTTCTTTGGCGATATTTAAGAGGAAAGTCAGATCTCACTATGAAGTTTCATTAGGTTGGTAGTCTCATCACTTATTTACCCTTATTAAATTGATATTTAAATGTATATACATATATATATTATATAAGGTGACTTTTTGATCATCGTCCAAATTCATACTGGTGGCTTGGTAAGTGATCAGTATCATGGATCAATAACAATTTTGGTGAAATTCGTAAAATTAAATTTCGACTCCCCATAGTGATTCACTCGGGAATGGAACTGAATTTATATGGGAAGCCGAAATTTCATTTTACGAATTTTACAAAAATTGTTACTGATTCAAGATACTGATCACTTATCAAGCCTCCAGTATGAATTTGGACGATGATCAAAAAGTCACCTTGTATAGTATAGATGTATTTATTAATATATTCTTGTGTATTTGTTTATGTAAGTCTATGATATCTATTAAAATTAAGTTTAATTTGTTAGGTTATTTGTATTAACACTTTATTGATTTTCATTTAATTTACTCTATCTATTACGTCTATCCCCCTATTTTTACTTTTCTAGTGACTATTTCTTCACCACCCAAAGGTTGGCTGGAAGAAATCGCTTTAAGTGATAAGTCCGCCTTTGTACAAAATTATGTTTTCAATACTCTGTTTTCTTTTATATGTCTTTTGTGTACAATAAAGTGTCAATTCATTCATTCATTCACGATTGTGTATGTTCATCATGCCTTATTAGACCTTGACGATAGGCGACAAGACCACAATAATAAATAAATCAGGCCACGTGAGAGGCGGGCAACGTGTAAAAAACTTACACGGCTAACAGGGCAATGGCATTACGCAGGGCAGCTTGAGGTGAGCTGCTGGGCAGTAGCGACCCCACGGACCCGAACGTGCTCCCGGGGGAAGGTCCTGTTCCTCATCTTCAGCTTGCCTTTGTTGCAGCCCGGAGTGAACAATGACGAGGGACAGATCCCCCACCTCTGGCTTACCATGGGAGGCCAGTCTGAGTGGAGTAGCAAGAGCTATATGCTCGAAGGATGGATGTGAAACGTAAGTGGCGAGTGGGCACATGATGCTGGACCCTCAGGGAGCAAGTGATCGTCGTTTAAAGTCCAGTGGCACCTCTCCACCCTTTAGCCGCTGAGCAAATGTGGCCCCTTTGTCTCTCTGTGCGAGCGACCATTTGGGTACCCATTTAATTGAGTCGGCGAGTCTCCGCCTGCCCATTTTTCCGGCAGGCGCCATAGTTCCTTCCATAGACCCAGATATCCAGTCCAGTAGCACCTCAACCCAATAGTCTGTTTTCCTTTGTTTCCATTCCATACAATAGTCCCACACAGACCGTGGGTTGTCCTTGGGTGCACTCCTACAGTGCGTACAGGGATAATCGTCGGTTGGTGTCACATCACATTTGTATTAAGGCGCTCTTATCCCAGAAGAGTGACTCTCTGTCTTTTTCTTTACGTGTAAGGAGTAAAGAAAATAACCACACTTTTGTACTTTTTCGTTGTTTTTATCGGTTTTTAAATTGTTTAAAAATAAGGGATATGTTTATTAAAACCCACTTACGTGGGCGACCTAGAAAATTTAAAGAGCAATATTACCAGATATGTTTCGTTAATAAAAGAGTGGAATTATGGAAATGGCATGGTTTGAAAGGTCTTATTACATGCTGTGTTCGTGAATTATTTCTATCAAGCAAAGTTTATCTGATCGTGTAACACATGCGTGGAAGACCTAGATAAAGGTTCGAACTATATTGCGTATTTTTTTTTTTAAGTTTTAGACAATATTTGAAAGTTCTATTTGACTTTGAAATTACTGATTTTGGGATAAGAGCGCCTTAAATTGACTAAAGGGCCTCTACGTGTTATAATATAATATAAAAATATTATTTAGAGTGCATTACAAACTAGAAAATATCAATCAGAAACAAATCCAAAGACAAAAATAAAAAAAAAATCCCCGGGCCAGGGTTCGAACCTGCGACCTCTTATTATCAAGACAAGCGCGCTACCAATTGCGCCACTGAGGTTCCTACCCATACCGGCGAATTCTTCCAACATACTTGTCCACTGTTATTTTTGCATCTGCTTGATATACTAGCTTGTACTGCACATACAGAACGCTCACGAGGTAACCTATACTAATAGGTTACATATATAAATACATGCCTACCTCCGCCCATTCGATTATTATTATTAATAGTATATTTGTCCTAAAGCATGTTACAACTTTAGGTCTTAAGTTAATTGTATAAACAAGTTGGTTACAATGCTCTCTACCAAGCTAGCACACAAATATTTAAAAGTAAATTATTAATAAGTAATAATAATTCAAACTATCACTAAAAGTTTTAACCCAACAAAATTAATCATAAATCAAATATAATATATAAAAATAGACTTAATTTCATAATGTCACAAAACAATGTCAATACTAAAAACAAATAATGACACAATTCAATTTCAAGTATTAATTTCATTGTCCTCTAAAAAACATTTAACACTGTTACACGATATCTTTTTTGTGATATTCCGGCATAAACAAAAACTGGCTTTTCCAAAAATCAAACTTGCCAAGGTGAGTACCTCTTTCGTAGGACATGGTAAAAGATTTTACAATAAACTTCCAAAGGAGGTCCTTACTTTGTCGGAGAATAAGTTTAAACTGTATATTATTGTAAGCAGAGCCTACTGAAAAAGGCATATTATAAAATAAATGAATATTTGGATGACGGTGAAGCATGGTGTTATAGTGATTATGACATTTGTCATGACAGTAGTTTATAATTTAATTAAGTACCTAGTGTAATTTCCTAATTTATAATTCCTCTGAGGAGTTAAGAGGATGGCAAACCCTAGCAACTTTTTTAATTACCCGTCCAGCACAATAAGTCTAATGGCAAAGACTTTATTTGCTTTTCATAGAGGCGATTATATGTTGGCTCTTTGGCCTCTTTTTCTTGGACGCGTAATACTAGTGATCACGCAGTGAAGCAACAAATTGGTGTGTTTTTAGCTGATACTGAAATATTTTGTAGGGAAAAAAATATTGAATTTAGGTGAAATATGAAGTTCTATTACCTATTTTATGAAAAATAAATCAAGTTGATCTCTTAACCGCGTTCTTAAAGCGAACGTTTGAAAACAAAAAAAAAGAAGTTGCAAAACATTTTTTTTTTACAAAAGTATAAATCTTAATACATTGTTTATACGTAAGATCCCCAGAGAAAAGATTAATATATATATATTTTTTTTATACAAGGAGAGTCCGAATTTCTTCAAACGAATCTTAGATAGCCTGGAGTTGGTCATGCTCTAGGCTCAGGTACAGTCTTAACGTTAATTAATTACAGACTGTAAAAGGAAATACACTATATGATACAGGTAGGCAATGTTTTCTTTTTTTCATTAACCTGAATTCCTGCTGTCTTGTATTTTCTTAAGTCATTTGTATAGTATAAGTTTTATGTTAAAAAAAGACATGATCTTGCTAAGTTTCTTGCCCTTCTTCTTAGGAAGACTAATCGAATAGGTGGAGGTAGGCATGTTTTTATGTATGTAACCTATTAGTATGTAGTGTATAGGATGGGATTTAGTCGGCCGCCTGGATTCGTGCTGGGGGCTTGGTTGGTGATCATTGAACCTTGTTCCTGGTCCCTGGCCGGGTCTCCGGTATGGGTTCGGGCGGTTGATTGGATTTCACCTTGTATAATATATATTTTACCTATCATTTTAATCGTATATATATTGCTATATAAATTAAATAAACCTTTAATCTAGTTCATGTACATTTATTAATTTATTACATATTGTTTTATGAGATTAAATTTCACTTGTAAAAAGTGTATTATATATACCTTCTTTGCAAAATAAACTATTTGAATTTGAATTTCAATTGAGAACTATAATAGACTTAATTTCATGATGTTAAAAAACAATGTCAATAACAAAACAAATAATGACATACCTAATTAAATTTCAATTATTAATGTCATTGTCCTCTAAAAACATTTAGCGCTGTTATACGATACCTTTTTTGTGATATTCCGGCAAGAAACCACAGAATATCATTTTTAACGTCATGTTTGTGAAAACCCAATAAACCTGGTAAAATTAGAAAAAAAAAACATCATCGATACAAAAGTACTTTTTTTCTGACCGTACCACGTAAGTGCGAATGTTAACCTCGGTTAAACATCATCATATCCGTAATCCTTTGCAAATATTCAAGTCATAGAACGACATGAGCTCAAAGCAAAAGATGTGAGGATTTTTGATTGGTTATTGACATTGACACTAGTTGCTTTCTGAATGAGCGTTTTTCCTTGTGTCAAAATTAATGTTAAATAAGATTCCTAGATGGCACTGTCGTATACTTTAGCAACAGAATCAAAGACAAAATTTGCAAAGATTCTAAACAAACTAAAAACTACTTTGACATTGACAGCGAAACGGTAAACACAATCCCTCTATAATTTGTGGGTAAACAGCTAGACGGACAGCTAAAACAGGTAAACGATTCCAAAATTATCTGTGATGGTATTAAAAATTGTAGCTGAGTAATTACATGGTTAAGAGACTATGCGAATTTTATTTTTGTCACTGTCACTCCAAGCGAAAAATCGCGCAATGCGAGAGGAGCGGATTCAGGGCAAAAGGGAAAAAAGTTGAAAAAAAAACTAAAATAGCTAGTAAAATTTCAAATATCAAATCTCTAGATATTGTTAAAACACACCTAATAAAATATGTTTGAGTTTTGTATATGGTTCCTATCCGTCAAACGAGGAGAAAAAGTGTGTTTGAAGACCTCATTTCAACAATTATTTCTATCGAGGAAAATTTATCCAAACACGTTTTCCAATTCCAAAACCCTAGATTATATAGTCAAAATGCATGTACCAGAAACTGATTATAATTTTCCGTGTATTTCATGAAATACACAAAAAAGAAACACCCGTATTTTTTTCGCATATCGCCTATTTCGCGAACAGCGGGCCTATTATGTATCTCTAGTTGCCTTCTGGACTGGGTGTCTATCATCAAAAACATAGATATACTATCGAATTCCGATGTCCTAAGGATATGTTCGCACTTGAAGTGACGACACAGATTGTTAATAGTTCAATACCCACTAAAGGCAATTTTGTAATTTCAGTTTTTATCTATGTTTTTGATGATAGGCACCTCGTTCAGTTGGCAACTAAAGATACAGAATAGGGGGGCAGATCCCAATCGAAAAATGGTTTTCACACACCCGCAATATTTTTAGACGACCTATCCAACGACACCCCATGATCTACCAAAAGAGAAAAATGGAATACGACTGTATCGACGGCGCGTGGTAGACCTGCTGAGGTGATAAATATCAGATATATGCGAGATTACAAGTGTTTTGTAAGAAGAAGAATGAACATCAGTCCGAAACATTGCGAGGATAATTGTAAGATGTGTAGGTTTGTGTGATCACCAATCAGATAAGAGGATATGTTGTAGCATATTGCAGTAATAGACACTTGTACTACATTCGCGATGAGTTATATTGCACGACTAGACTTTCGCCTTCACCTCCGCCCGCAATTATTCAATCTTTGCCCCGTTTTCGGCTTGGTGGTTATTTTATAAACACCCCCAGGGTCACTAGATTGATAATAAAGAAAACCGAATCCAAATCCGTTGAATGGACTTATGACTTGGCCGTTTCATGGAACTATTACATGATACAAGATCTGCACTTCCTTTTATGAGGGGTTGAAGTGTGAAAGTTACAGATTTTAAAATTTTTCTTTTTTTTTGTACAAATCCTAATATTTCAATATTTCAGCCTTTTAGGACTTTTGGAAGTTTAGAACAGAAATTGATACATAATACGGAATCAGAATCCCCTTTATGAAGGATTGGAGGGTGAAAGTTACAGATTTCTTAATGTTTTTGTTGTGTGTCTGCTAAGTTTAGCCTACAAACCTTATTTCAGCTTTCTAGGACTTTTGAAAAGAAATTCTTATATAATACAAAACCGGTTGCCTTTCCGAGGGGTTCGAGGGTAAAAGCTACAGATTTCTTATTTTGTCTGTTGCTTGTGTTTTAATTCTAAGCTGCATACCAAATTTCAATTTTCTAGGACTTCAGGAAGTACCCTAGAAGTTTTGATGATCATGAGTGAGTGAGTCAGTCAGTGACGAAATCGACGTATTTTAGGTATTAATAAAATCCAAAGTCTACAAGTTAGACAAATGAAACTTAGCAAATTTTATAAGTCTCTATTATTCTGAAAATTTGAGCTCTCTAGTGTTATCCAGGCGGAAGCTTTGAGGGTTCGAAAATACGACGAATCGTTTCGAGACAAGGTACGTAATGGCCTGCTTCTCTTGGCAGGGGCACTACCGTGCCCGCAGATTTTCTCTATGTTTAGCGCTATCCGGAGACGCAGCGATCGTCGTAACAGCCACTTTGCAGTACGCGCTAATATGAACGTTATTTCAATGTCGTTTCTGTCGATATTTGTACCGACACACATCGAGCTGCAAATTTATCTTACACATTCATTCACGTATGGTGGCGACATCATAAGTCCCGCGTTGCAAAATCGCTAAGTTTCATTTTATGCTTCATAAAAGCTTGAGGTAAATTTTATGAGCTTTTGATGCTATCCTATTATGGCGTAATGGCCTAACCGCCAGATTGCCAGATACCTGAAACTTTACTCAATATTTTGTGTATTTTTAATGGATGTGGTTGTCATTGTGAACTGTGTGGCGTAGTGCTTATTATTCGACTATTAAGGGGCTTGTACCCCCTAACGACCTTAAGTCGACTTTGGTCGGTACAAATATCGATAGATGATGATATAAAATAACGTTCATATCAGCGCGCACTGCATTACGATGACGTCGTCGCTGCGTCTCTGGATAGCACAAATAGAAGCGAAAATAAAAGTTTTCATAAGAAAGCACGCGATGGACAGAAAAAAATATTCCATCAATCATTTTTTAAAGCAATATTTTTCTTGTATTTTGGAGAACCATAAAAATAACATAGTCGTTTTAAATAAATAACCGATTTTAGTCCAAGAACAGCTTGACTTATCAATACTTTCATGCTGTTTCTCGAGAATGAGCCATTTTTGAATGACGCAGGAAGTGGTGCCTTAAGAATTTTTCTTAAGAAACAACAAATTTTAGTTCGTTGCATAGAAAAGCTAAAACCTGACTGTGAAAGCAACAGCTTATTATTAATTTTTTTTCATAAGTATTATCTACCGACATCTAACTACGCCTCTCTCTACACAGCCCAAAAAGAAAAATTTGATGAAACACCATCAAAATTGCTGTCATGATATCGTGAATATTGCCTCGTTTTTACGCAAAGTTTAGCAAGTTGTATAATTTTTATCTATACTGGAAATAAAAAAAGAGAGAAATACAGACGTCGTTTATGTAAAGAAGACTAAGTTTATACACTTTTATATAAAGTTACCGTTTACCATTGTTTTTACCTGAAACCATTTCATAAATTCGGTGCTTTTTGAATATCTCGCCATCTCTTGATGAGAGATGGTGTGGTGTAGAGAGGAAGGGGAAACATATATAAAAATGTGTGCAAAGTTTCATTGAGATCAAAGCCATCAGGACGTCACAAACACCAAAAGCATTTGTATGGCAGCTGAGCGGGATGGTGAGGCATTGAGTTTTCAACGGGCAGTGTCACTACAAGCGGAAAAAAGCGTAGTGCGTTTATTTGAGGGTGAAAAACAAAAAATTGCTTTTTTATATATATAAAATTACAAGAATAATTTACAATAAAAAAATGTAGATATTGTTAAAACCCATCTAATAAAATATATTTGGGATCTGTACTTACATGGTAATTATTCGTCAAACTATAAGAAAGTGTGTGACCTCAATTTAATAATTAATTCTATCAAGTGAAAGCTTTTCAATCGCGTTTCTGTATTAAGGAAATCTATAAAAATATAAACGTAAATAATGACAAATTTAAATAAGTAGTATATTATACTAATTTATCAAACGAGTAGCTCCTTACTGAAAGTAGTAAAACTACTACAAAAAGTGTCAATTCTTCGCGGCGGCGTCGCGTCGCCTTTGTTGAAAATCGCGTGCGCCGAAATCATTCAGAATGAGTCTGATTTTAAAATAAAATATGATTTAAATTGAATAATGAAAATAAACGAATTTAGGAAATAACGTGAATGGAGCCCTAGACTCCTTTATTGGCAGTCAAAATGTGACTGTAAAGGCACGATTGGCGGTTCATAATGGAGTGTTGACTCCTACACTTATATGTATGGTAGTGAATGTTGTGTATGACAAGATAAACATCAAAGTAAAGTGAATGCAGTGGAAATGCGTTACTTACGTAGTATGTGTGGTTTAACATTGAATAACAGAGTAAAAAATATCTACATACGAGATCGTTGCGGCCTGAAAGAAGATGTAGTGACTAGAATAGAAAAAGGAATGATTCGATGGTTTGAACATTTAGAGAGGATGAATGAAAGTAGAGTGAAGAAAGAAATTTATGGTGCGCAAGTGGAAGGTACAGCTTGACCAGACTAGAAACGTGAACAGACAAAATTTCCCAATAGTAGTTACTCAAATGGTATGACATGAAGCAACGATCAACATTGCAATAATTTTAATGATTCTCCTGACTAAACTTAGTACCGTTTAATAACTAGCACGTGAAGACATTTAATTGTTATCGATTAATTAAATAACCTTCCACTTCCTTTTGCTCCCCATAAATTTCAATCGTCTCTACTTTCATTCATCCTCTCTACATGTCCAAACCACCGAAGTATTCCTTTTTTATTCTAGTCACTACGTCAACAAGTGGAAGGTACAGGAGCCGTATTTTTGAATCGTTCGTTTTCAATTTACGTGCGAAAGTATATACCCATCTCACGTAGCACATTAGAACTTGTCGTTTGCAAGATAAGACAGGTATATTATACATTTTCGCACGTAAATTGAAAAAGAACGATTCAAAAATACGGGTCCAGGTCGTTCAGGCCGCCCTAGAAGGACCTATGCTGACCACATGGGCGACATATTGAAGAAGGGCAATGTCAAAAGTACCCGGAATAGAAGAGCTCGTATGTCTAGATTGATGGATGTGGAAGAAGCGAAAGAGGTATGTCTGGATCGTAGCAGATGGAAATCTGTAGTCTCTGCCTACCCCTCTGAGAGGCAGGCGTGAGTATATGTTTGTATGTATGTATGTACGATTTCAATTACAATAAATTATAAAGGTTTATTTTTTTCCATCCAAGTCTTAATACAGTATGTTTTCTTGCTGTGAGACATTACATTTTAGACATAAAGTATTTATTTTAATATTAGTTTATGCTACAAGAGCGCAAAGGAATAAATTACGAAGACGAGCGTAGCGAGTGTTTTAAACGTAACCGAGTAATTTATTGCTGTTACGCCCGTGTATCATACTACGTTTTTCAATGCATAGTGTGAGGAAATAAAACAAATATAATCTTTTGAACTTTAAATTGTAATTGGCTCGAAAGGACTGTATCCAGAGCCGTTAAACAGTGGAAAAAAAGTATAACATTTATGGTACATAGGAAAGGCTGAAGGTTAGCCAACCATTGTAAATAAATTAAAAAAAATAATAATAATGAAGCCCTAGGCAAAATAATCAACTTTCTGTTCGGTTTTGATGCATAAAAAGTGGGCCTTTACGAGCTCTTGCATTGAAAAATTATTTATATCGAGGAAAATGTATCCAAACATGTTTTCCAATTATAAAACCCTAGATCTACATATCTTAATCTAAGTCAAAATGCGTATACCAGAAATTGATTACAATTTTCCTTGTATTTCATGAAATACACACAAAAGAAGCACCCGTATTTTTTTTACATATCGCCTTGAAGTCATGCTTAACGTGTTTTGTTATTGTAGGTATATTGATCATTATGGTAGTATATGCTACAAGGGCGCAAAGGAATAAATTACGAGGACGATTTAAAACACGAGTAGCGAGTGTTTTAAACGTAACCGAATAATTTATTGCTCTTACGCCCGTGTATCATGTTTTTCAATGCATAGTGTGAGGAAATAAAACAAATATAATCTTGTGAACTTTAAATTATGATTGGCTCAAAAGGACTGTATCCAGAGCCGTTAAACAGTGGAAAAAAAAGTATAACATTTATGGTACATAGGAAAGGCTGCAGGTTAGCCAACCATTGTAAATAAATAAAAAAAAAAATGAAGCCCTAGGGCAAAATAATGGACTTTCTGTTCGGTTCTGATGCATAAAAAGTGGGCCTTTACGAGCATTTGCATTGAAAAATTATTTATATCGAGGAAAATTTATCCAAACATGTTTTCCAATTATAAAACCCTAGATCTATATATCTTAATCTAAGTCAAAATGCATATACCAGAAATTGATTACAATTTTCCGTGTATTTCATGAAATACACACAAAAGAAGCACCCGTATTTTTTTTACATATCGCCTTGAAGTCATGTTTAACGTGTTTTGTTATTGTAGGTATATTGATCATAAAGTATTTTATTGTTTATTAAATGACACGGCAAAAATGAGAACGTGGCAAGTAATGAACAACGCATCTATTCATTTTATAACAAACTAGGTTTTGCCCGCGGCTTCGCCCGCGTTGATTATGTTTTTGTATGTCGTATCGAATCTGTAAATTTTTTCAGACCATTAATTTTTCAGTACCTAGGTAGTTTACCTGACTCTGGATTGGAGTGTTTGAAGTGTTTTTGGTTGTCATCATCTCTAATTTGATCTCCATGTAAAGTGTCTTTGGCGAGGCCGAAGACCAAGCCACGTTTCCGACTTTGGCGAGGCCGAAAACCAAGCCGCTTTTCTGATCAACAATATAATTTGTTTTTTGAAATTTGTCACCCCATTGCCATACCATGAGAACTGATATATGGGATAAAAAGTAGCCTATGTCCTATTTCAGGTCTAGAACTACATTTGTGCCAAGTTTCAGCCCAATCGGTAGGTACGGGGCGTGAAGGAGCAAAACGTCACTTTTCTAAAGAAATTTGACACCCCATTGCCATCCCATGGGAACTGATTTATGGGATAAAAAGTAGCCTATGTGTTATTCCAGGTCCAGAACTACATTTGTGCAAATTTTCAGACCAATCGGTTCGGTAGTTACGGCGTGAAGGAGTAACAAACATCCATACATCCATCCAAACTTTCTCTGTTCCTCTGCTAATGTGTCTTTGGCGGTCTTTGATAAAACTGACTGAAGGCCGAGCCGCGTCTCTGAACGACACAATTTTTTGTTCCCATGGGAACTGATTTATGGAATAAATAATAGCCTATGTCCTATTCCAGGTTTAGAACTACATTTGTATAAAGTTTCAGCCCAATCGGTTCAGTAGTTACGGCGTGAAAGAGTAACAAACATCCATCCATACATCCATCTAAACTTTCCCATTTATAATATTAGTGGACTACTGAAGAATGAATAAATAATTTATATTATAATAACAGACTAGCTTTTGCGCGCTGCTTCGATCGCCTGGAAGTGTCTTTCAATCAATAAACTATTATCGACCATTTTCGGCTTGGCGGTTTTTCATCGACATCCCTTATTTATAGGCACAGTCTCGTAATTTTAGCACCGTTAAAGATAAAGACATGAAATTTGGCACAAAAATTTCCAGTACAAAAGAGAGAATCCTAATTATACAACATGGGTATCAAATTGTAAATATTGACTATATTTACTGGCACTGATTTAGGGAAATCTTTGAAAAACCACAAAAAATTTATGTCCCCCCACCTTTATAACTGGTATACCAAAAAATATGAATAAAGTTCGATGGCTAATTACAGGAACACTTTAGCGATTTAAATTTAGATTTAGTTTAGTTTTATATCTCCAATATTGTAATTTAGCTTTATAATGTGTGTTATTTTTGTATGTTCAATAGAATAACTTCAAATGTCGACATAATAAAAAATTAATTTAACGTGTACTTAATTTTATATTGGCCCCTGCTTATTTAAATAAAAAGTTGGACGCAAATAAGATAGATAAAAAAAGCAAAATAAATGAAAAAAAAATTTTTTTTTTGGAATGCAATATGGGTATTATTAATATAATGGGTATTAAAGAGCTGGTTGTTAAAATTTATAGCTTGACTATATTTACTTATTCTCGAAAAACCACAAAAAAGCTACCCCCCCCCGACCCCCCCCTTATCACCAAAACTGGTGGACCAAAATAATATGAAAAAAATCACAGTTTCATGTCCTTACGTAGAAATTACAGGAAAAATATAACGGTTGAGAAATTCACGAAAAAAAATGACAAATTTCTCAAAACTGTCGAGCGTGACCGGATTCTCCGTTTCTTACTTTATGAACTGCAAAATGCTACTATCTGCCCATGAGACATGGACAGCGTAATAACTTATTTAAGGGCAGGTAAAACCGCGGGCAAAAGTCTAGTTATAAAATTACGGTTTCAATATTATATTTCCGCTGCGTTTTTCCTATACGATTTGCAGGGCCAAACTAAGGGAGGATAAATGCAAAAATGGCTTTGTACCGACACATGGAGGGGTTTCGTCAATGTTTTAGTTTAAATTAGCTGTTGCCAGCGACTTCGTCCGCATGGAAGAAGATAATGAGGCCAATCCCTTGAGAATCCCGCAATAAAAGTGTCCCAGTTTTTAATTTGGGTCAATTTAATCGAACAGTAATCTCCCTTCCTTCTTTCTTTCACTGCTGAGGATCATACACTTTGCATGATGCATTAAATTTAATACCGACAAAAATTCCAATTTTCGTTTTGTTTCAGTATTTTAATTGGAATCTCGTCAATGTACAGACAGACATAGCTCCTTTCTTTTACAGTTTTTTTAATAGTTTTTAGTATAATTAGCTTTGAATTTTCAGTTATTATTATAGTACCTAGCCCGGTCCATCAAAGAAAATATTACCAGCTGTTATACAATTGCTGCAACTAATTTCGCATTAAAACTTTTTATTAACCTACCAAAATAGACGATGCTATTTAAAAGGAATAATTAAATATTTATTTATGCGCAGTAATGAATAGCACCACTTGTTGATTTTTTCATGTACTAAAATTTTATACGCTACGTAATTTTAACCAAAGTTTTCTTGTTTTTTTCTTGTAAACAATCGTTAGTGACGTCTATAGACCTTTATCGCCAGGAATTATTATTTGCTACGTAACTTTTAACAGTAACAGTAACTTTTTTATAATAAATAATCGGATCTAACCACGAACTTCAAACTTTTTAAAAACTTTTTAGACTCAATTATATATATTATAATGTGTACGAAACGCCAGAGTTTTTTTTCCGACACCTGACAAAGCCTATATTCTAATCCAAACTAAGTTCCGTCCACCTAAAAAAAACATGAAAATTTGTTCAGTGGTTTCGGAGATGTGCGTGAACAAACAAACAGTTTGACGTGCTGCAGACTGTACATAACCGCTTTAATGTTTGTACATCAATGGGGGTAAAAGAGGCCCCCCCTCGTAAAAATATTCTAATTCCGACCCTGGTAAATCAATTACAATCTGGTTTTCACATGAGTCGATTGTTCTAGAACAATGGGATCAGATGCAACGGGACTAGATTGCTAGATCTCGTGTTTGTGTATAGTCTAGACTGATTCTAGGTCTGAACCTAGGGTAAGCTGTGCAGTTAGGAGTCGGTATGTCAAGTCGTGAAACTCGGCATTTGGAAACTTAAAATTTTTAACTGCGTCTAGATACCTAAATCAGTTTTTTTTAAACTGTTCTTGTTACCTCATTGAAAATATTTACAAATCAAGCAAAAGTCAAAAAATTTCATCTTTTCAAATAAAAAAGTTCAATCAAACTTGCGGGCGGGACTAAAAAGGGACGGGACAGTGCTTCTAGTGTTAAGGCGATACGTGAAAGTTTTAGCGTCCCTGTTACTCCATATGCGAAAAAACCCTCAGTGCGAGTGGGACGGAATCATGGAAAAGTAACAAAAAGTCGGTTTTTTATTAATATAAAATGTACTAAGCTATTTTGTCAAAAGGTTTTCAAGGAGACTTTACAAATACATAATATCCACATTTTGAATGCAATTTTACAATGAATTTAGTAAGGATTTCAGAATTATAGGAAAAAATAAAACAATTTAGAGGTAAATTATTATTACATACGGCTTGAACACTCACGTGTGATTGTTGTTGACTATATGCCAACCGTTTCACCGATACAATTTCGGCATTATCAAGGCGAGTGTCGTTCTTAGGACGAAACGGTTGGCATATAGTCAACAACAATCACACGTGAGTGTTCAAGCCGTATGTAATAATAATTTAGTATGTCAGCTCACGCGAGTTTTAATAATATTACAATTTAGAGGTCTTTTTGGAATTAAATTCTATGGAGAAAATTTCATCTAAACGCGTTTTCCTTCAATGAGAATCTTAATCAAATACTCAATAAACATTTACCAAGAAATGTAAATACGTAGATGATGTTATAGTGGAGTAAATGGATTCGAAAAAACCCCATTTTTTTTTGGTATGGCCTTAATGTAGCAAATAAAAAAAGAATTTCATTATCACGAATTAGTAATTTAATTGATGGTTGCTAATTAAATAAAGATTCTAAATGCGCTTTTAAATTGTTGGTAAAATGAAATTACTCGATGAAAATATACTTTAGTCAGACAATTTAAATTTTACATACATATATTTACTCACACCTGTTCTCCCAGAGGGGTAGGTGGAGATTACAGATTTCCATCTGCTTCGATCCTAACACAACTAAAGAGGTGAATTTGAATCAATTTTATAAATATTCCTTTGTGGGTTAGTAGTTCGACCGTACCGACCACAGCCACTAATCCGAAGGTCGTGGGTTCAAAAACAGCTCTTCCACATTAAAATACATTAAACAATAACGACCCGACATGTCGTCAGCCACAGCGACGGCGATATAATAATAATAATAATAAATAATTTATTTAGGACATACATCCACAGTGTTAGTAACAATTTACTTATACCTATGTTAGGCCTACTTGAAGCATGATTGAGAAAAAATCCTTAAGGTGGTATATCGTCAAAATAGACACTTTTTGAAGTTATTTATCTGCTGTTCAAAAGACATCTGAAGTTAAATAAATTAGTGTAACAATTTTGGGACGCGATTGGAGGAATTTCACTCGATACAAATAATTATTGAAATGAGGACTAAATTTACACTTTTTTTGATATTCTGACAAATTGGGTTATTATCATACAGACCTGAAAATTATTTATTTGGATGGGTTTTAACAATACCTAAATTACTGGTTTTGGAATTTTTCATACCTATTTTCGTTTATTTTGTATTAATTTAAAAACGACTTTTTGTCAATTTTCCCCGATTCCGTCCCTCTCGCACTGCGGGTCTTTCCACCTGGAGTAACGGGGACCTCTGCACGGACGATATATCACCCTAACCCTCGGGTTAACTAACCCAAAGAAAAAATTAACTAACCCGACATTTCATTAGTCCTATATAGCACCATGATACGAGCTAAGCGATTGTTATTTGACATTTATTTAGAACTAGCTTTCGCCCACGTTGAATAAATTTTCGTTAATGAGGTAAACAATGGAACATTATTTTTCGAGCCTATGACTTTATCGTCAGCCCAAGCTTCAACAGAAATCCTCAATTATCCTTTTGAGTTGCCGTTTCCACCTTCCAGTGAAAGCGCCTAATGGAGTCGGTCAAAAATGTGAGCTGATAATCGTTGAAAAGTTAATTCTGGGTCACCAGTACAATTTACTGACTGCTTATCTTTAACTTCATACAATTGATCCTGACATTGTCAAGAGTTTGTATCGTATCTTTAAACAATAACTTTAACCTGTTAGCTCAACTAACCTCCAATTTGAACACATGTGTTTTGTTATCTCTCTTCCATTGTATTTTTTTATTACACTTAAATTGATTTAGTGTCGATTCGGTGTGATACGACTTAACTTATTTGACAGAACTAACCTTATTTCAAGCGTCGTAGCTGTCTTTGTCTTTTCGATACAGAAAGAAAGAGACCGAACGCTTAAATTAAGTTTATTCCTGTCAAATAAGTTAAAACGTGTCGACTCGACACTATTGCCCTTTTTGCAAATGCAAATGCAATGAAATGCAATGTCAAAAGCACCCGGAATAGATTGATGAATGGATTTTCATTTTATTCAAGTGTATTTTTATTATAAAATTTAAGTAAACCCAACCTTTATAATTCCCCTGCATATTTCCCCAATTTATTATTTATGACATAAAACTATTACCTATACACATATATTATTTAATTACTTATATTACATTAAAACTGACCTGTAATAAGTGTATCTGTTATACCTACATTACATACTACGTTTTTCAATAAATAGTGTGAGGAAATTAAACAAATATAATCTTGTGAACTTTAAATTATGATTGGCTCAAAAGGACTGTATCCAGAGCCGTTAAACAGTGGAAAAAAGTAAAACATTTTTGGTACACAGGAAAGGTAGCAGGTTAACCAACTCCTCGTAAATAAATAAAAAATAATAATAATAAAGCCCTAGGGCAAAATAATCGACTTTCTGTTCGGTTTTGATGCATAAAAAGTGGGCCTTTACGAGCACTTGCATTGAAAATAGATATATTTCATTTCATTTTATTTCGATGTGGAAAAGGTAAAAGAGGTGAGTCAGGATGTTTATGTATGTACTGTACGTAATTTATTAAAGTATATTAAGGCTTTTATTATTTATTTCTAAACATTTTAAAAATGTTACGTAAGCCTTCACCGTTCAGCAAGTGGTAAGTAAGAACAAATACTATGCACACAAACTCCAAAAAACTCATCAGTGCATGCCCGACCGGGGATCGAACCTGGATCTCAAGATTGAGCTACCTCCGCTTTTTTATATCAAATAGCTGACTATTTTTCCCGGGGCCTTATTGTCTTACTTCAACATCTATTGCTATCGCTTTCAAAGGTGACGTGATTGGCTAGATATCAGGTGACACGTCATTTATGGCCATCATGCGTACCCTTGAAAGCGATAGCAATAGATTTTGAAGTTAGTAAGTAAGGTAAATAAGGGTTTTAGGGATAGCTCCATGGTAAAAGTTGTTTGTATAGTATGATGTATTTTACATAGATATAAACACTTGATTAAATAGCTATAGGTGCTATATTTCGAATGAATGAATGAATGAATGAGTTGAATGATAGAGTATTGAAAGGCGGACTTTTCACTTAAAGCGTTTTCTTCAAGCCAACCTTTGGGTGGTGAAGAAATTGTCACTAGAAAAGTAAAAAACCCTCAGTGGAGTCGTCATCTGGCGAATAGAAAAATAATAGGTATTTACAAATGAAATTGCCGATTTTTTCATACATATTCATGAGTTCATAATTCCTGTAATTCAATAGCTATTTCAATTATTTGTTTTTTGTTTGAAAGTTGATTTCAAAGTTGTACATCTACGTATTAAATTTTGTTTTTATTTTCAATTTGATTATAAAAATTAAATCTTCAAAAATAGTTCGTCCTAAAGGCCATCCATTTGCATGATAAGATTAGTTATAATTTTTACAATTGACACTTTTTTTAAATTAAATTAATGTTGCTGTTAGCTTAGTGTTATCTCATTCATACACAAAATAAATTACATAGTTTGGATTGGTCATTCCTAAAAAAAATACAAAAATGTTATTACTGAAAATTGAGCTCCCTTCAAATTTTCTATAGAAAACGGCAATTTCATAGGTAAAGACCTAATATTATTCGACATATATAGGTGTCAACAGATGCCAGCGGTTTTCTTACTTCAAACACCTACATAATATATGTCGTATAATATTTTTCTATTCGTCTGATCACGACCCCACTAAGGGGTCAAACTATAGTGCCTAAAACTATTTAATCAAGTTTTTATATCTATGTAAAATACAATACACAAAAATATAAAAACCGTTAAGCGGTGTTATACAAAAAATGTTTTATGAATATATTGTATAGTTTGTACTATCTTTAAATAAAATCCAACCAATATAAATATAAATATACAGTGACTAATATTTATGTAGCCATATTCATGCTGGAGACTCGGAAAGTGGTCAGGACCAAGGTACAATGACCCTTTTTGTGAAAAAAGTTTCCTGTGTTAATTGACTTGGAGTTGTTCACAGTGGTGTATTTTAAGATTTATCGCGCTGGGCCTGTATTCTGTACCTTTAGTTGCCAACTGGACTAGGTGCCTATCATCAAAAACGTAGCTAAGAACGGAACTTTCAAAATTGCCTTTAGTGGGTATTGAACTATTTACGAACTGTGTCGTCACTTCAAGTGCGAACATATCCTTAGATAATCGGAATTCGATAGTATATATATGTTTTTGATGATAGGCACCCATTTAAGATGACAACTAAAGATACATAATAGGCCCGGGGCCTGTAAGGTTTGCCGCCCCATAAAATAACGAGAAAAAAGCAAAAATATTTTAATTATAAAATAATATCCAACACTGTAGATTTAAGACTGTAATAAATGAAAAAACTAAAATGGCCATACAAATAAATAAACACCATTTATTCAATATTTACATTTTTCTGATGGCCAAATTAGTTACAAAATTATTCAATGACACTGTCATAATTAACGGATATTGTCAAGTCAGCTTCGTTAGGTATTAAGAATAACAAATTTTTAATTTCTTGTGCCGCCCCCCGCAGCCTGTCGCCCCGGGCCATGGCCCTTTTGGCCCTAGGGTAAATACGCCACTGGTTGCTTGTAAATTAGTATAGGGTCTAAGGTATAGGGGGACAAACATAATTTTTCGTATTCTGCAAAAAAGGTCATTGAACCTTGGTCCTGACCATTTACCGAGTCTACACTCTACAATATGTATTTGGCTATACAAACGAAAAACACTTTTTATATAACATTACTATGTCAAACCTATGTCAAACTATGGAGGTACCACCATCTTACTTGGAGACCCCCGGCAAAGTCCTGGAAAGGCTTATGTCCAGCAGTGGACGAACTAGGCTGATGGATGGATGTCAAACAAAAATACAAAATTGGACACTGTTCCTTTGTCAGCTGTATGTAAACAGCGCATTTTTTCATTTTTTATTGCGGGTAGTTAGCTTTATCAGTACAATAATTTAACGTGCATTTTTGCATTAATTCGTATGAAATTACCTTGCATTGCATTTGTTTTGTAAAATTTTTTTTTTTAACGTCATATGATTTATGTATGTATGTAAACTTTTATATATTTATAAGTATAAGTATTTCAAAATTGAATGTGGGTATCTCTTAATAATTTAAAATGTTTATTAGCATATAATGCTATATAATTTACTGAGTATTTACGTAATTATGTACCCTCAACAGCTTCCCCATTGCCGAAGGTTAGCTGGCAGAAAATATTCCATAGCATTAAGCTACCCTATTTACAAAATTTTATCTTGTGCAATAAAGTACTTTAATATTATTATTACAACAACTTCAAAGAAACGCAATGAAAGCAAAAGTTGCAAAGAAAACTGACTCACCAAAGAAATGCGCCAATAAAAACAAAAAAACACACTGCACTCGCAAAAAAAAAAAACAACACTTAAAATTCGAATCGCGAAGCGTCAAGCGCGAAAAATATTTCGTCCTCGAAACGTATGCTTCGGAGCCTGGTAAAGGAATGAATGCTGACAGCCTGCGACACCAGAAAACGTTTACCGATCAACACAATAGATTGGATCAACCCATTAACACAAAAGACGGCTTAGTTTGACCCATTAGCAGGAAAATTAATTAATTTCTGTAATCATAGTGGCGATTATAAATCTTTTTACCGAATGATTCACCAAAAAAATAACCTGTAATTTGGAGGGTCTAGTAGAATTTATTCGATAAACATTATTAGTTCCGGTTGACCCCAAAAAACTCCTAATTGTGTGGAAAACAATAATATCAATATGATGAATAACATGCGTCGTTGACGTTTGACGTTTGACGTCATAACATGATACACGTGCTACATTTAAGTAGTTACAAATCGAAAATTACATTTAAGTACTTAATTTATGGGTATTTTATAATTTGTTATTCGAAAATTGAGAGTCGGACGGCGGACCTGCTATGAAGCGATACAAAAATAATTTTTATATCATGTAAATTTTTTATTTATTATCTGTTTATTTCATTTAAATTTCTTACATTTTTGCCATTTTTGCATTCTACCTATACAAGGTGTAACAGAAAGGTGTAACGATATTTGAAGAGCTTATTCAGTCAATGGTGTACAACAACTTTTACTATGGAGCAAACACTGAAATCTCAAAAAAAAATCTGCCCTTCCATACATTTCAGCCGAGCGAGCGGCATTGCATTTTTCTATGAAAAAGTTTTTTTTTCGAGATACAGGGTTTGTTCCATAGTAAAAGTTGTTCTATACCATTGACTGAATAAGCTCTTCAAATATGGTTACACCTTTCTGTTACACCATGTATATCATCGTAAACATTATTAGGAGTACGGGACTCACCGTGTTTGGTTTTTATATTTTCCCGATTTTTCGGCAGAGTGATGTAACTCTGCCGAAAATTCAGGAAAATATAAAAACCAAACACGGTGAGTCCCGTACTCCTAATAATGTTTATAGTGACGGTTTAAATTTAAAATCATATCTTATAGTATCGTGATTTTATAACATCGCAACGCCATTCTATGTCGTTGCCTATATATATTTAGTTTTTGATATAAATACCCCGTAACAAAACAGACAAATTTGACGGCCCCCTGACTGAGGTCTAGAAAATGACACCCCACATGCTAGAATAAGAAAATATTTTCTGTTTTGGAGTCTCCTTCATATATTAACTATTGTAATATTGTCCTGAAAAACAATTTAATCGAATTTTTAAATAAATATTCGATTTTGGGTGCATGAAACTTTCCTGCATGTCACTATTTTGGGTGAATGAAACTTTCCTGCATGTCACTATTTTGGGTGAATGAAACTTTCCTGCATGTCACTATTTTGGGTGAATGAAACTTTCCTGCATGTCACTATTTTGGGTGAATGAAACTTTCCTGCATGTCACTATTTTGGGTGAATGAAACTTTCCTGCATGTCACTATTTTGGGTGAATGAAACTTTCCTGCATGTCACTATTTTGGGTGAATGAAACTTTCCTGCATGTCACTATTTTGGGTGAATGAAACTTTCCTGCATGTCACTATTTTGGGTGAATGAAACTTTCCTGCATGTCACTATTTTGGGTGAATGAAACTTTCCTGCATGTCACTATTTTGGGGGAATGAAACTTTCCTGCAGATCACTATTTTGGGTGAATGAAACTTTCCTGCATGTCACTATTTTGGGTGAATGAAACTTTCCTGCATGTCACTATTTTGGGTGAATGAAACTTTCCTGCATGTCACTATTTTGGGTGAATGAAACTTTCCTGCATGTCACTATTTTGGGTGAATGAAACTTTCCTGCATGTCACTATTTTGGGTGATTGAAACTTTCCTGCATGTCACTATTTTGGGTGAATGAAACTTTCCTGCATGTCACTATTTTGGGTGAATGAAACTTTCCTGCATGTCACTATTTTGGGTGAATGAAACTTTCCTGCATGTCACTATTTTGGCCGGTTGTCTATTTTCCTTTAGAAGATGCCGTCTCTTAAATAATTAAGGCGGATATATACTCAAAATGAAGCAATAGACCTGTCCTTGAAGGCCTACTCT
Organism: Ypsolopha sequella; assembly: GCA_934047225.1. Classification (NCBI taxonomy): domain Eukaryota; kingdom Metazoa; phylum Arthropoda; class Insecta; order Lepidoptera; family Ypsolophidae; genus Ypsolopha; species Ypsolopha sequella. Next base: position 17,878,193 of record OW204010.1, on the reverse strand, counting down.
TCCCAAACCGGTGAGCGAAATACAAAAAAAAAATATGATGGGCATATGCATAGCCAAAAATAAATGTTAAGTTTAATATTTTTTCTTTTGTTACTTTTAAAATTGATTGAAAAGGCGTTATTTTGCGGAAGTCCATCATGAATTTGTTCAAATTGCTGTCGAGCGGTCGAGCGGACTACACATCCCGAGGATGCCTCGTTTAGAGGTGAAACACGTGTCGATAAGTTTTCTTGCTTGTTATTTAAGATTGCTTTATTTTGTGCTCGTACTGCTTGCTTTGCTTGTGCATGTTTTATGCGGGAGGGCGGGCGGTGCTTGAGTCTGCATTTTGAATAGCATGGTAAGAGTGTTTAGCGGAATATTGCAAATTATTAGTATACCCACAAATTTAAAAAAACGAGAGTTTCCTATGATTTACGCAAACATTCTTTTACTGCTTCCGAACGCCTGAAGCGATTTTGATGATTCTTTCATCAAATTATAGACATTTTATAGAACTATAAAATTAAGTTGCGTTCATGTGAAATGTATTTATTTTTAAGTTAATTGAGCAATTGGAAATAACATCCCCTTGTCTCACGCCGCGCTCAAGGCGTATTGGTCTTGTTAATACACTTTGTACTTGGACGAACATAGAAGCGGAGTCATACAGACATTTCAGCATCTCCACGTAACGCCAGTCAACCCCAAAACTGTTTACCACCGCGTTGGAGGTCGTCTTTAAAACACTGGACTGTCATGGTCGAGGCATAAATGTGAACGGAGAGTACATTTCACATCTTCGCTTTGCCGACGACATCGTCACAATGGCGGAATCGCTGCAAGAACTGGAGGAAATGATGCGCAGCCTAAGTGATTCTTCCAGACGAGTAGACCTGCGGATGAACTTGGATAAGACTAAGGTCATGTTTAACTGCCATGTCATCCAAAGGCCAGTAACCGTCGACAATGTCAGCATCGAAGTTGTTCAAAAATATGTTTACCTGGGGCAAGCTATCCAGCTGTGTAAAAACAACTTCGACTCCGAGGCTGACAGAAGAATATGCTTGGGGTGGGCAGCATTCGGGAAGTTGCGTCACATATTTACGTCACCAGTACCGCAGTGCTTAAAGGCTAAAGTATAGAACCAGTGCGTCTTTCCAGTGATGACGTACGGCGCTGAGACGTGGTCTCTTACCAAATGCTTGATCTATGGAGCAGGCTATGCTTGGGATATCTGTGATGGATAAAATCCGAAACGAAGATATCTGTCAGAGATCGAAGGTGACTGGCATAGCCTGCCGAATCATTAAGTTGAAGTGGGCCGTAAGGCATTGGAATGGAGACCACGTACAGCAAAGCGCGGCGTAGGCCGCCCTCGTGCCCGCTGGACTGACGATCTGAAGGACGTTGCGGGTGGCGGCTGGATGAGAATGACTGAGGACCGCCAAGAGTGGCGTAATATTAGGGAGGCCTATGTCCAGCAGTGGACGAATACGGGCTGATGGTTGGATGGATGGATGGAGCAATCGGAGCAATTATCGTCGTAACAGTCACCTTGCAATGCGTGTTTATTTTTTTCAATGTCGTTTGTATCCATATTTGTACCAACATACTTTGAGTTGCTAAATTAGAGTATGTATGCACCTTAAATGCAATACAAAACAATATTTCTGGTCATACAATTAACACAAGAAAAAATAATACATTGAACTTAATTCACATTCGTCCGTTAATGGTGCTAATGGTTTCGGCCGTGACTTGTCAAGTTGTCACCACCTTCATGGCTAAAACCATGACTCGTCGCGCCGTGTTTAGGGGTTGCAATACTGGTTCTAGTGCCATCTTTGTCGCACGCGTTGAAAATTGTATACGCTATCCTGCAGCCGTAGCACAGTGTTTAATCGCGCACGACACCACTTAGTTGAATCACAAGTGCGAGGAGCGTGACACGAAGTTTTTGCGATTAAACAGTACGTCACGCTCCTCGCACTTGTGATTCAACTAGTGTCGTTGCGCGCGATTAAACTTTATGCTACGCCCGCTGCTGTCAGTGTTGGAACCTGACGAAGGAGAGAAGGAGTGATGAGCCGGGCTCGACTGTGGAGGTACCACCATCTTACTTGGAGACCACCTCGAAGTAATTCGGGGGAGAGTAAGAGGACAGCTCACAGGCAAAACACCAGGAGGCCCACCATGCTTGGGACCGATGGATGGCGGTATATCCATCCCTAATAGCCGGGCCTTATCTGGAACAGACAGGTGACGGGCAGCGGCGACACTGGTGCGAGGGTTCCGGCACCGCGCTCACCAACCCGCCTGCCCAGCATGTGTGAGTATGGGCAATTATTCCAGGATGACCGCCGGTAGTGGCAAAGTCCTGGAAAGGCTTATGTCCAGTAGTGGACGAACTAGGCTGATGGATGGAGAGGAGAAGTTGGTAGCAGTTTCGTCGCATCTGTCCGTTACTAACTTCCGTGGAGTTTGCTAAAACTCCTGGCGACCTTGGGTGCGTGCGTCTCACTTTCTCACTCCACTCGTCCCGCACTGTTTTCTCTGTCATTCTGTCAAATGATCCAAGGAACTCATTTCTTGTTAAAACATCCTCAATTTGACTAAGTTTCAATTTGTTTCTATACAATACTTAATTTTAAATCGGACCTTATTCGATAAAGAACTTCGGTCCAAAAAAAGTTGTTATTGTTTTTTGCAGTTTATGGCAATTCATCATTTTGCCTTAATAAATACAACAACGTTGTCAATTACGTAGGTCTATGCTAAAATAGTGACGTAATTCTAGATCTATAAAAATACAGCCCAGAAAGACGTCTATTGTTCAACATGTTGCGTACAAATAATTATGTCAACAATCGAAACGGGATACTGCAATCCTATTGGCTCTTACAATCTTACGTATAGCGCCACAAACTTATTTTTCTCGAACACGAAGACTCTAACTTAATGATAATAGAAGCCATTTTGGTTTGACCTACTGAAACATATAATTTTGGATTGGCGAATTGTATCTGCTGGTTCAGTCAGATGTGTTGACAGAAATCGGTCGCCTGTTATGAGGAGTCTGTAGGCTGTATTCGTCTATGTTTTAGATATTTGTGGTCTGACTAACGAATTTTCACGCTGCCGAGTGACGCTTTTAACGCTTGTTTCTTAGGGCTCTGTAGTCAACAAAAGGAACCTTTACAGTTTCGCCGTGTCGGTCCTCTATCTATCTGTCTGTCTGTCCGCGGCTTAGCTCAGGGACTGTTAGTACCAGAACGTTGTAACTTGACAATTGACATGGGTATACATATAAATATAAATAACACATATAAATGACGGCAACAAAGGGGTACAATAAAATCTTTAGAAAACAATTTTTAGCGTACCTCCCCAACTCGTAAACCGGGGATGATATTTTTCATCGTCTGTCCCATGATATCGTTGGATAGGTCGTTCAAAAATATTGCGGGTGTATTAAACATTTTTTAGATTCAGGGATCCATTTGCGAAACATTGTGCTTTAAAGTGCAATTTTTTTTTACAGTCAAGTGTAGCCTGCCAGCTAAACGGTTGTTTTTGTATATGTGAAAAAATTCAGGGCAATAATAGAGGTATGTATAACAAAGTTAAAAGGAAAACTATCACAGCTAAGTAGGCCTTACGAGTTAAGGAGTAATAGTTATAACTCCTTTAGTTACCATCGTCCTATGTGGGCCCGTTTTTAGACGTTATTAGCCGTTAAATCGTAAACTCGAAAAATATTTGTTCGTAGTATCAAACAAAAAGCCTACTTTGCATTTTGTGACGGGCAACTACGGAACCCTGCGCGTAGCTCGACACGCACTTGGCCGGTTTTTATTTACCTGGGGGTAAAAATAAATAAAATAAATAAATAAAAACCATACCATAGCAGACCATATCGAGCTTTAAGGCGATTACCATCGCCAAATTAGCAGCTCGATATTTGTCACTACAAATATCAACGGAAACGACATTGAAATAACGTTCATATCAGCGCGCAATGCATAGTGGCTGCTACGACGCTCGCTGCGTCCTTGAGAGGGCGAAATAGGAGAAAATTATACTTTTCACTTGGACGTGATTACTCGATTGAATAATCTTATGTTATGTTTATAGCTATAAAGTTTATCTATTTATCAAAGCATAGATGAATTAAATCGGCCAAGCAACTCAGGAGCAGTAGGGAATTTGAGGTCAAAAAATAACATTCAGTAAAAAAAAAAAATTCATGTAGAAGTTTTGGTGGTATGAAAAAGAAAACTGTTGCATATGTTGTCTAAGAGTTGATTATTCAGAATACATTTTTTCATTATTTTTGGTGTGGCCATAAACGAGGAGTAGGCTTTAGAAAGTACCCATTTGGCAATAGTAAGGGCCTTAACTGCTCGAAACAACATGTATACCTTGTAATGAGCAGGGGGTCTAGCATAGCAAACCATATCGTGCTTTAACCGCGTGATACAAAATGTATATCCCTCTCGAGGTAGATCAACAGAGTGAAAGAGAGCACTGTATCACATGTTATCGAGCTCGATACGGTTTGCTATGCTAGACTCTGGATAAGTACACCTTTTGAGCATTCGGCCACAGATGTGGTCTCTACCGAGTATACTTTCAAATAATATTTTTTTTTTTGTTTTTAATAATTATAATCATACTTAAATAAAAATTAAACATAACATTCATAAAATACATTACCGAAACCGCAGTCCCAAGAATGCTGGCGACATAACCTCTTTAGATGACCAGACTGCGACTACGACAAATTCAACCTATTCCAACAAATTATGCATATCAACTATCAACTAGGGGTCGAAAACGATAAACTTTTTTCAAGTAAAACACGTCGATATTGCGAAAATTACAAAGTAAACAAGGTCTTCTTTCCACTGAAGACCTTTTATTTCTGGAGATTATGGGAATTCAGGGCATGTATTTGTGAGTGGTCACGCGAAAAGGGACCTGAAGGACCTAAAATAATTTGGCAAATTAGAGCTTTCAGAGATAAGTTTTAAAATTCGATTTTCTCTGAATTCGCGTGACCGCTCACATTTTATAATAAATGATCACTCATTTATCATTAATCAGAAAAATAACAAATAAGTGCCGAGAGAGGAGTAGTTATTGTTAAATTATTTGTTTTTGGTTACCAGTCTGAAAGATTGAAAAATATCTTAAAAACCCCCGTAACTCGGAAACCATTCATTTTCGACCCTTAGTTAATAGGGCTCAATTTGTTGGAAATGATCTCTAGTATAACTCATTTCAAGGAATAGTTTGAATTTCCAAGCATCCTGTATACTTCTCGCTTGCTGTCGGTGAAGAAGAATACTGTGTGTGAGGTACGCCTGCACGCACTAAAATGTATTTGTGCTCAAAGTACGACAACAAGGTTGCACCAGTATCACATTATGATTTATAAATCGTCGGTGAAAAGAGGGTGTACAGAGTGTATTTATATGGCGTGACTCATGACCAAGAAGTTTGTAACCAGACTGGAGTGCTAACCTCCGTTGAAAGCCGCACGCTAACCTAAATGAATTTTACATAACCCTATCACTCATGAAACTGTATTCTCTTTGAAGTAATCGCTGTCTCTATTACTCTTGAAAGGTAAACAATTTGAAGATTACTTAAGGAGCATTTTCTTTCTTTGTAAATGTTAGTTAAATCCCTACGTCTGCCACTAATATTTATTTACTTTTGGTTTACGTATTATATTATTCATTGTTGTTATGTATTAGTGTATATATTTATCGTATTATATGTATTTGTATGTACAATGTTACACTTGTGTATTTATTTTAGGTATTTGCTATCCATTTAATTATTATTATTATTTATTTTGTGCACCACCTTCGCGTTATTTTTTCCAACGATCAATTTCCACCCAAAGGTTGTCTGGAAGAAATCGCTATAAGTGATAAGGCCGCCAATTGTTACCTTCTCTCATAAGTTTGTTCTTTTACCTTATTTTATTTATTTGGTGTACAATAAAGAGTATTTTCTTGTCTTGTCTTGTCATGAAGGCCAAATATTTTGGCGTTGAAGGAAGTTCTAGATATTAGGACAAACCAGTTTGGCCACGTCGTGACGTGACCACGTCGTCGTAACCATAGTCCGTAGGTATCTGAACTGAGGAGATAATAATAATATATTTATTCATGAAAAGCTTAGCTTATGTTACAAAAAAATGCTTACATTAACAATTAGTACACAAGTGAACAAAAAAAAAAATCTACAGACGCCAACATGATCCTTTGGTACGTTCAGTTGCGACGTCATTCTTCTTAGCAAGACTAATCGAATGGGCGGAGTTAGGCATGTATTTATATAAATAACATATTAGTATGTAGTATATAATTATTGATTTTAGCTGTCGTTTGAATCGTATATTTATTTATTTATTAATACACATGAATACATTACAGACACAAGTCCAATGCGTATACATGGAAAACAGAAACAAATTTTAATACACTAAAAATCAAAATATACATAGAATAAAAATGGTTACTGCTCCAAGTATTTCACCACACATGTGTGGATTTGGCAGAGAAAACATCCACCTATATACATTGCTGCATTAATTAAATAAACTTACCTTTAATGCACGTTCATGCACGTTTATTATTTTATTAAATATATTTTTGTAAGATTAAATTTTAATCGTAAAATGTGTATTATGTATACCTACATTACAAAATAAATTATTTGAATTTGAATTTGAATAATTCATATAAAGAAAACGCTTGAACCGTTAATTACCGCCAACGTCTATACAAGGTGTAACAGAAAGGTGTAACCATATTTGAAGAGCTTATTCAGTCAATGGTATAGAACAACTTTTACTATGGAGCCAACCCTGAAATCTCAAAAAAAAAAAAATTATCCTTCCATACATTTCAGCTGAGCGGCGTTGCATTTTTCTATGAACAGTTAATTTTTTTTGAGATACAGGGTTTGTTGGAACAAATCCTGCATATCGAAAAAAAAAATACTTCCTTCATAGGAAAATGCAATGCCGCTCGGCTGAAATGTATGGAAGGGCAGATTTTTTTTTGAGATGTCAGGGTTGTCTCCATAGTAAAAGTTGTTCTATACCATTGACTGAATAAGCTCTTTAAATATGGTTACACCTTTCTGTTACACCTTGTATATACATATAAAACCTGAGTATAGCCAAAATTAAACTTGAGTGTAACAAAAGGAATTAGCCCTGAAACCTACGATAGTATGAACTGTTCTGTAGGTTCCAGTCTCCTCCATGTAAGCGATGCCAAGAGTTACACGTCAAATAATATATTTTTGATATATATTTTTAAAATTGAATTTTTCATGAAGTAATCTTTAGTAATCATAAATTAAGAAGTAATCTTTAGTAAAAGTTCGGTGTCCTCATAATTTCGATTGCGACCGCAACAGGTCAAAAATAGCCATCATACGAAACCCAATGTGATGTATTGTGTTGCAAATCGCTACAGTTCGACGCACTGCCATCTTTTTGCATGTGTTCTATTAAGGCCGCTCTAAATTCTCGGCGAGACTTTCGCCATGAAGGAGACAAAGCTATATGTGTAACAGAGATAGATTCTATTTCGTTTCTCCTTAGTCGTTTAGCTTTGTCCCCTTTAGGCATAGTAAAATACTATGCTTCGGGCGAGTCTCGCCGAGAATGTGGAGCGGTCTTAATATAATAGAACACATGCAAAAAGATGGCAGTGCGTCGAATTTGCGGTCGAGCCGTCGGGCGGACAACACATCCCAAGGATGCCTCATTTAAAGGCGAAACACGTGTCGATAAGTGTTCTGGGTTGTTATTTAAGATTGCTTTATTTTGTGCTCGTACTGCTTGCTTTGCTTGTGCATGTTTTATGCGGGAGGGCGGGTGGAGCTTGAGTCTGCATTTTGAAATGGTAAGAGTGTTTAGCGGAATATTGCAAATTGTTAATATATCAACAAATTAATTAAATTCCTACATGATTTAGTAAATCAGGAATTAGAATAGAAAGACGATTTTAAGACTTCCGATCTGCACCGAGTTCAGGACTCAACGTTGGCCACAACCGACACCATATGACAGGAATGTTGACTAAAATAGTGATCAGCCAACCTGCTAATATCGGAAGTTATAACAGTGAGAAATATGAGTACGTGTCGGTAAAATAAGTGGGAGGAAACAGGTAGCCATCTGAGCACGAACAAATATCGTCTTTTGCACAAAGATTTGCTCCGTATCTTCATCCCCATGTTTACAACAATATGGTCAAGTAATGCAACATTAAATACTCCTCTAAAACTGAAGCTAAACAGAAGATTGAAAAATGGCTACTAACTCTCAACTATGACAAAACAGAAAATATTTTAGGGATTTATGAACAACAAACAGTATATACCAACTAATACATATATACCATAGAGGACTATCTCCTCTATGATATGTACAAATTAACATCCCATTAATATTATAAATGCGAAAGTTTGGATGGATGGATGGATGTTTGTTACTCCTTCACGCCGAAACTACTGAAACGATTAGGCTGAAACTTGGCACAAATGTAGTTCTAGACCTGGAATAGGACATAGGCTACTTTTTATCCCCTATATCAGTTCCTATTGAAAGGCAATGGGGTGTCAAATTCCTTTAGAAAAGTGATGTACTGTTACTCCTTAACGCCGTTGAATATTAGTGGGATGGGATGAGATGGGATAGTATAGTGAGTGGCATTGGATAGCGGCATTCGATTCGACTATACAAAAACTTAATCAACGCGCGCAAAGCCGCGGGCAAAAGCTGGTAGTAAATAAATAATAAACAAATAAAACTAATATATATATAAATAATTTAAAAACCAACATAACATAATAATAAATTCTATATTTATCAATATATTTTATAAGTTATTTTGAATTTATAATTATGTATCCTTTTATATAATTTATACAGTCTTTTATTTATATTTATTAGTATTATTTTTTTCTATATTTTAATTTTATTATTATTATTTCGAGAATTTTTGTTCTCGTCTCTCCCTCTTGGCCAAAAGAATTTAAAGAGAGAGAGACGGTACATCCCTCGGCAGAAGCACAGTCGACCGAGGTTCAGAGCCCCACGGAAAGAAACCTTATTATTATTGTTATAGTTATCCCAATCTTTGATTGTAAACTTAGCTTTAGTTTTAATTTTAGTCTTCTAATAAGTCAACTTTTCCTATTTGATCTTTTATTTTAACTATATCTTATTGTCAGTTTGTTATCCACCTGTACGAACATTGTATAATATAATCTATATTGTAATCTGTTTACCGGCACCCATGGTACAAACTCTCCATGGTCTACTCTGAGAGCCACTGAATGCTGCTTCAATTGTAAATATTTTTCATTTTCATCAGAGCTCGTAAAACGGTGTGTGATGGTAATTCCGGCCCCATACACGTATTTAGCAGTTAGAAACGTCATCCTTTGTCAGCGAAGATACCCATGGTGTTACGTCACAGTGATCATGATACGTGGACCCGAGACAAGCCATACTCGCCTCTATGTTCGTGCGTGTAAGAGCTAGTTTAGTTTGCAAGATTAGTGTTGCAATTTTATTGTGTGTGACAGTCTGCTTTCATTCACATAACTTAGTTTTACAACCAAAGAGGTACAGATGTTCTATTCCACGAAGTCCGTTTGTCTATGGTTGTAGTAGTGCGTGCACATGCATTTTTGGGGTTCCGTAGTACCTACAAGGTACAAAAGGAACATCCGTCCATCCTTTTTTTATATCTCTCATTTATACTTAACTTTTTTTCAATCGCTATAGTTTTCCAGTAATTATTATCCAGCTATGATCTATAATCGACATTTTTTTCATATTTTTCTGTCTACTAGTTTCGGGAATAAGGGGGGCGGACATACATATTTTTGTGTTTTTTTAGGATTTCTCGAAACCAGTGCCAGTAAATATAGTAAAAGTATATATTTTAACAAATTGCTTTTTAACATCTACAATTTGATATCCATATTGTATTTTTGGGATAATATTTTTTATTTTTCTCACTTTTGTTTTGGAAATATTTTGAACAATTTAAATTTTTTTATATGTTTTTTACATCGTGATATGTGGGCTAATTAATGCTATTTTTGTGCTAAATTTAAAGTCTTTATCTTTAACGGTGCTAAAGTTATGAGGCTGTGACATACGGACGAACGGACGGACAATGAAGTCTTACCATAAAGGTTTATTTTTGACCCCTAAAAACCATAGAAAATTAAATGATGATTCAAAATTTAATAATTAAAATAACATGATTATGACGGCGAAGACCGACGACTGTTAATTATTAAAAAAAATATATATATATATTAATTTTTATATTAATCAAAATTCAAAATTCAAAAAGTTTATTTTGCAAAGTAGGTATATATAATACACGTTTCACAAGTCAAATTTTAATCTTATAAAAATATATGTAATAAAATAATAAATGTACATGAACTACTTAGATTAAATGTTTATTTAATTTATGTAGCAATATATATACAATTAAAATTATAGGTAATATATTATTATACAAGGTGAAATCCAATCAACCGCCCGAACCCATACCGGAGACCCGGCCAGGGACCAGGAACAAGGTTCAATGATCACCAACCGAGCCCCCAGCACGAATCCAGGCGGCCGACCAAATCCCATCCTATATACTACATAGTAATAGGTTACGTATATAAATACATGCCTACCTCCGCCCATTGGATTAGTCTTGCTAAGAAGAACGGGCAAGAAACTTGGCAAGATCATGTCTTTTTTTTTTAACATAAACTTAAACTATACATTGAATTACTTATATCTACTTTAACCAAGGGATAAGAAAATACAAGTACAGCAGGAATTCAGGTTAATGAAAAAAGAAAAACATATATATCTTTGCCTACCTGTCTCATATAGTCTATTTCCTTTTACAGTCTGTAATTAATTAATGTTAACTCTTAAGAGGAATCAAAAGTTAGGAAATTATATTAATTAATTAAATTATTACATACTATCATCAAAATCAGTATCACTATAACACCATGCTTCACCATCATCCAAATATTCATTTATTTTATAATATGCCTTTTTCAGTAGGCCCTGCTTAATATACTGTTTAAACTTATTCTCTGACAAAGTAAGGACCTCTTTTGGAAGTTTATTGTAAAATCTTATACCATGTCCTACGAAAGAGGTACTCACTTTGGCGAGTCTGATTTTTGGAAAAGCCAGTTTATACTTATTTCTGGTTTCCTTACAATGTAGCTCACCAAGCCTTGGGAGAGACTCAACATTTTTTCTAACATATCTAAGGACCTGGTAAATATATTCACAAGAAACAGTTAATATATTAATTTCTTTGAACTTTTCTCTTAATGAATCCCGGTGCTTCATATTATAAATAGCCCGAATTGCTCTCTTCTGCAAAACAAAGACTGCGTCTGTATCCGCGGCTCTACCCCATAACAGCATGCCGTATGACATAATGCTGTGAAAGTAACTAAAATAGACTAGTCTAGCAGTATCTACATCAGTAATTTGTCTTATGCGTCTAACAGCGTATGCGGCCGAACTAAGTCTACCACATAGGGCTTCTATGTGGGGACCCCACTGAAGACGAGAGTCTACCGTAATGCCCAAAAACTTAGTTTCATGTCTGTTAAGCACAGCGTTATCTATCAGATAACTTGCTTATTTACTTAATAGTTTGTTAACCTTTTTGTATCGAGCTTCCTTGATAGAAACATAGATGGCGCTAGGAGTGCCGATGTTTATTAAGTTAATTAGCATTAGCAATCGATCTTGTTGTCGTACCGAGCTCCAAGTAAACGCACGTATTTATAGAAATTATTTTTTCTTTTATTTCGGTCACACGATATACAATGTCTTGAAGTGGTAGTCTTACAAAAGTAAGTCTTACAAAGTTTATTCAGAAAACTGAATAAAAAAAAATCTCAATTATTCGAGAGGTAATGTGGCAAGTATTTTGGGCACTCTCCCGCAGGGCAGTGACCTAGAGGCAATTTTCTTTTTATAATTAATTTTTCATGATTATTTTTATCTACTATTTTAACCCCTTTAGTTATGTAATTCAATATTCTTAAGTGTTTATGAAAATAATAAATTTAATTATTCGAATATTTCAATAATATTTTAATTAAAACGTTTAAGTTATAATTTATAAAAGAAATCTATATGTTGCTGTGCGTCCGTCGTCCCATGCAGCTAGGGATTCTACTTATAAAAAATGTATTATTAATACTTAAATGTTTTCCACCCTCTTTCAAACGTTCGTTTTAAGAACGCGGTTAAGAGATCAACTTTTTTTTTTTTTTTCATAAAATGGGTAATAGGCATATGAAGGGATTCTACTTATATCAATATTATTATTTTTTTCTTACAAAATATTCCAGTGTTAAAAACATACCAATTTGTTGTTTCGCTGCGTGATCATTAGTATTACGCGTCCAAGAAATGAGCCAACATATCAAAAACAATGCAAGCGAAATGAGCCAACATATCAAAAACAATGCAAGCGAAATGAGCCAACATATCAAAAACAATGCAAGCGAAATCAGTCAAAGTTATTTATTAAAAATAAAAAAACGCAATGAACATCACAAGATCACAACATATCTTTAAAATAATATATACAATTTTAATAATTTATTTCTGTCTTATTCACCTAATAAAAAAATAATTAAATACATGAAAAACAATACGAAACTATACTAAATATTAAAAAGGACAGTTTCCATAATGACAAGCAATATAAACACACAACAATATAATGAGCAATCCTAAAAAGATGTTGCCTTTTTGCGGCTGTTTCGGACCCGAGCAATCCGTCTTTGATGATGTACTTCCTCAGACCAAGCCACCAGATGGTAATGAAGGTCATATGATCAAGATCTGCGACGTCAAAATTGAAGATCAGCTTGTCAGTTTTAGACAATTTGTTGTTCAGATCAACAGTATTGTTGTCGTGCAAGTCCAACGTGCTCAGTAGGAAGTAACTTAGAACGACGTTCAGTTTGTAAGCTTGGTAGTAAATCTTGTTAAATCTGAAAAAAAAAGAATAATTTGGCTAGTCGAGAAATCGTTTTGTTGCTGCTATGAATGCTTTGAATAATGAGCGGTTTTCTAGACTGACCCTGATCAAGCTTTCAGAGGTGAACATAGATGGCGTTACCCTGCTTTCAAGTGTCAAAAATCAAAGATTATTTTTTAATCTGTGGTCAGCAATATTTTGTGGGCTAAAAAATTTCAAGTCAAGTGTCAAATCCAACAACACTCTTCACAAAAATATTCTTATTTTGTTGTGTATATATGGTTTTGTTTTCTACTTGGTGTTTCATTCAACTTTCAACATGGTTGTGGCTAATTGTAAAAATATAGGAATACACAGTTTCCCTAAGAATTCACTATGGAAAGAAGAATAGATCTTAGTAATAATACATGAATCTAGTGTTGCCAGAAACACATTTATTGACACTTTTAGTACAAGCTGCACCATCTATCGAGTCGTTCGGTACTACTTTTTCTTTTTTAATTTGACTTTGAAAACCCCTCATTATATTTCCAGATTTAATGTAATTTTTATTACGTTTTAAAACTTATTTCCTTCATGTCTTTTGACCCGTAAGCTTATAATTATAGCTGTGCCGATCGGTATGTAACTGTGTCGTTGCAAAACAAGAAAAACAAACAAAAATAAAAATAATTCAATGATAGTAAAAAAAAATTGTAGGTAGTTGTTTTTGACCTAAATATTACGCCCCTTTTTTAATTTATGGTTATAGAAATATTTTTTTTATTTTTTTCTGTATATTATAATATTTGATATATATAAAAAAAGTATAAAGAAAAAAAGTTTTGGCTATTTAGATAAATATAAATCTATATAGTATAATATATGTTATGGACCAAGTGATAAATTGGTTATTATGAAAAATGCCCAATATGAGAGTGCAATTTGATAATTATTATTCAAATAATCAAATTTACCGGGCATTATACATATTCTCCGTCACCTTTTGGGCAAAGTAATACAAACATATTAAATTACTATTTTTATTTGTGTTGTCATTTAACTTAAAATAAACTAAATGTTAAACAATTTAAATAATCATACTCATTATTTTGATTAATTAGCAATGACTTCTACATTAAGAATTCACTAGTTTTTGCATTTAAAACTTAAGGAAAGTCATATTAAAAATATAGGTAACACAAAACATATAAAATTTAAAACTAAAATTTCACAACATATCTTTGTATTATAGAAGTTTTGACATATTATTATAAAACATAAAATAAACTAAAGTTTAAGCAATCAGGCTCATTATTTGGCATAATTAGCATCTAATTGTTTTCCCTCCCGCTAAATATAGCTTCATTATCAAATTGCCCAATTGTCACGTAGCTACATAATAATAACCGTGCAATGTGATAATGAAGTTTAGATAGTAATTAATCACTTAGCCCGATAGAGCTAAACAATATTCATAATGCTCACACATTATGAATAATGCCCGCATTAATTACTTGGTCCATAACATATATTATACTATATAGATATATATTTATCTTAGCAGCCAAAACTTTTTTTCTATCCAACGTGAAATTTAAGTCATTTTGTTAACAAAAACTGGTGATAGTACTTGTCCATATAAACAACTTTTACTATGGAGCCAACCCTGAAATCGTAAAAAAATATATCAGCTGTTCCATAGAAAAGTTAAATATCTACTCGACCCAAATGTATGAAACAGCTGATTTTTTTTATCACGATTTCAGGGTTGGCTCCATAATAAAAGTTGTTCATATGGACGAGTACTATCACCAGTTTTCGTTAGCAAAATGACTTAAATTTCACGTTGTATACTTTCTCCGGTACATAAAAAAAAAAACAACTTTCCCTTTTTTTTTTAAACTTACTTATAGATAATTTAATCTAGTTTTTAAAAAAAGATTAGGGCGCGAAAAAAATATCGTCCATTATTCTACAGGTTTTAATCTGTCTGTATAATTTTAATTTTTCGTTTATGATCTAATATTCCAAATTATAATATTTTTTTTATGTGTAAATAAGTATAATAATCTGGACCTGTAATGAAATATTACATATAAAGATATGTCAGCCTTAAAAGTTTTCCAAACAAAAAACTTTATTTTCTTAAATCTCACCTGAATTTTTTCCCAAGAGCCATCAGTATAATGTCGAAAATAGCCGAGGGTATAAAGTGCAGCATCGTAGTCCAGAACAAAAACATGAGTTTGTTTGTTGTAACCATAGAGAACTGATACCAGATCGTTTTCGGTGATGATAAAGTCTCGGAAACTGATTCCAAAGTGGATCGCATGTCCCCTAAAAAAAAACGATCAAGTGTGAGTTAGACCAAAGGGTTCCATACCATAACACAATACAAAACTTGATAGTAAAATATAACTAGAAAAAATATGAAAATAATAAAAAAATATTTTGATAAAAATAAAAATAAAATTTATACCTATGTGATATATGATAATTAAACCACATTATCTACTAAATACTGAATATAAGGTTACCAGATGGAAAATATTATGCCCATGATCTACACAAATTTGTAGGATAAACACAAGCTTTGAAGAATTTCTATGTTGTGTTGATTGTTATTTAGTGCAATTAAAGTTGATTGTTGATTGCCATATATCCTTAGAAGAGAAAAAGGTTAATAATAAATTAAACATTACCCAACTAACACACAAGCTGCTTTATTCGCTTCTGTAAATCCTCTTGGACGCAAAAGAGGGTTATAAAAGCGGTGAAATTTACTTGAAGACATAGAAAAACGTTAGCTAATGCTCTCAGCAATTGTTGAAGCTTTGAGGTGCAGAAAAGAATTAGTAAATGCTATTTTAGCGATTTACAACTCCAATAGGCAGTAATAGTATGCTTAGGAAATATAAAGGTGTAATCATAACGCCAATGTATGGCAGCCGTATATCCAATATTACTAACTCCGATATAAGAATTAAGCACGTACAGTTGAGTTTAAATACTCTCGTAGAGTTACACAATGCTTAAATGGAGTCTATTAGAGTTTATGTTCTCCTAATTCTGTTAGAATTTGCCATTTTAGACCAGTGACACAAGAGCTATTTATATTTCTTATATACGTGACATCGCCGTATATCAGCGATTACAATTACCTAATGGTGTTTTAACCAGCTTCAAGAGTAGAAATAGGAAGTATTACTTCCTAAATTTTATAACCTAAAACCAAGGAACAGCACATGTCTGCCATTTTTTGACAAAATATCGTAAAAAGTAAATAAAAAGACGGTCAAGTGCGAGTTGCACTCGTGCCTTCAGTGTTCCGTACACACTTTATCAATGAAATTCATGTCTTTTGTTAAATTCGCTTTTCAAATAATTTAAAATAATAATAATGTGATGATGATGATGATGATGATGATGATGATGATGATGATGATGATGATGATACGATACGATACGATACAATACGATACGGTACGATACGGTACGGTACGGTATGGTTTGGTACGGTACGGTACGATACGATACGATACGGTACGATACTGTACGGTACGGTACGATATGATACGATACGATACGACATGGTACGGTATGGTACGAAGAAGTACGGTACGGTACGATACGATACGGTACGGTACGATACGATACGGTACGGTACGGTACGATACGGTACGGTAAAGTACGGTACGGTACGGTTAAGTACGGTACTATACGATACGTAATATAACCGACACCGACCCGAAATAATATAAATGAGATAACAGTATTTCTATTTAAATTATCATATCTATCAGTACCTATTATTTATATTTATAAAACAAAAAACATTAAAAGCTTTTACAGTGTATTTAATTTTAAACCATTATATATTTGCTACCGTACCCTAAAATTTTATGATCAACTGCTATCAAGGCCATAATTTGGCTTTATACACCGCTATTATATCGCGCTAAAACTTAGTCACTTACTTTCTACGTCCTAACGACGTATAAAATGCTCAGAGAAGTTACATACTCCTAAGAAATATTCCGCCATTGTTATTTTTATTTTCTTGAATTGGTTCATCGAAATTATCGTTTCGTTACAGATATGGACGACAAAGAATGAAAGAATTTTTAAAAAGAATGAAGAAGTACTACATTACTGCAGTTGCAGCCGATAATTTAGAAAATAAACGAAATATCTAACCTAACCTCTTTGCACATTTCTCTAATTTTCAATCTTCTTTCACATTATTAGGAAGGCGTATTAAAAACGAAGTGGAAAACTATATATAGAATACCAGTAAAATTATCTTCGTAAGGAAATTTCACTCACAACACACATAATGCTATACCATGGAAAAAATAACTTCCAATTTATTTGCGTCTCATATCGTTCACTTTATTTGTATCTTACACAATTTTAGGTTATGTTTTAAAATGAAAGAGTTCGCAAATTAAACATTTCAAGGAAAGAAAGAGATGGAACATGACTCAAATCGCAAATAGAAATTCAAGGTAGACGTATAATTCGCTATTGTATCGCTTTTTAGACTCCTCCGTGGGTATAAATCGCTATTGTAACCCTCTTGTATGGACGAAATCGCAAATAGAAATACAAGGTAGTTAGTGAACTCCCAATGACGTATAAATCGCTCTTGTATCGCTTTTTAGACCCCTCAGTGGGTATAAATCGCTATTGTAATCCTCTTATATTGACGAAATCGCAAATAGAAATTAAAGGTAGTTAGTGGACCCCGAATGACGTATGAATCGCTCGTGTATCGCTTTTTAAGCCCCTCGGTGTCTATGAATCGCTATTGTAACCCTCTTGTATTGACGAATGCCGCTTAATTTGTGCCCAAATGGACATATGGCGGAGGTATAGCGGGAATATATCCGGATATAAAGCCAGTTCGTATTTCTTCAATGCTTAACGGCTTACGCTCTATCGCTCTTGTATTTCTCAGTTTTGTTAGTTGGGTACTTTTAAGATTTGTTTCAGCCTGACAGGACTGGCCAGAATCCTGGACAGGGGCCTAAAAAGCACGACAGTTCAGGACAAATCCTGACATCTCGTAACCTTAACTGAATACTAGGCGGCGGTAGCTCAGCGGTAGAACGCTGGCCTCTCAATCTTGAGACCCAGGTTCGATTCCCGGTCGGGCATGCACCGATGAGTTTTTCAGAATTTATGTGCATAGTATTTTTATTATCAGTCGACTGAAGACGGCCCCATACCGTGGGCCGAAATATACCGAATAAAAACCTATGTTTATTGATTTAATATTAATAAAATAATAAGTAAACCAATTAAAAAGTAAAAAACCTGGGTTTGCATATTCAGAATACAATGTCCTGGGATTTACACGTCTCAGAAATAAGTGGAAAAATATTTGCATTTGTTTTGACACTCTTTTGGTTCGAACACTTTTGAGCGCAGGTCCGATGTCTATTTGTTAGTACGTCAATGGTAAATTGGTATACATTTATTTATCCCGAATCCCAGCTCGGAACAATACTACTGATGGCACAACCGATATTCTTACTATATCACGATAATATCGATAGACTATACTATCGATGGCCACGCAACACTACCCTGGATAACCACTCACCCATAGTCAGCCAGTTCCTGATCCTGGAGCAGGTATATATCCTGATGTCCCGCTCCCCACATTCATTTTTTTTTGCCGTTTCCCAAGAAGCCGCAATGGTGAGGTTATTGACATAGTCCACAGGAACCACGTCCAAGCGAGTTCTGTAGTCGCTTAGTAAAGTTCGTACCATGCCCAAGAAACCACCTAGAATTATCTACAAAAAAAAAAAAAAATACCAGTGAGCGAAGCGAGTGAAGTTCTCCGAATCTATTTGAACAGTCTGGCGTTTGTATGTAGACTTTTGTAGGAGGTATCAGTGTCAACTTGATATCTCTCAAGCAAAATGGTCTTGACAGATGTACAGACAGACGGACAACATAGTGACCCTATAAGGGTTCCGTATTTTCATTTTGAGGTACGTTATTAGCTTTTTATTTGTAGTTTTAACAATTATATGATAATAATTAAAAAAATTATTATCATATAATTTTTAAAACTACATTTTGAGGTACGGAACTCTAAAAAATTTTAACCCAAGGGGTCTCCCCATACAAAAAGCTTCGGAAAAGTAGCATGTTTTAGATGGTAATACATTCAGGTTTCAGATTAGGTCAGGTTGTAGTACAGTGGAGACCACATCAAGCTATACACTTGCAGTACGACATTAGCCCGTACAGAGAAGAATATAAGATAGGTACAAATTCCAATGTGTCTTACTTGATGCGGTCTCCACTGTACATACCCTAAAGCAAAAATACATTGAAAAAAAAAATGCTTTCCGTCAGAGGGTGACGAATTGTTTGTCAGGCACTACTATTTTAGCGGCTTGTTTTTTGTCACCTTGATGTTGCTATGTGGCATGTATATTGTTGTTAATTCCATATTGTTTTTCGGGTTCCGTAGTCGTATTGTGTGGTGCTACAGAACATTTTATGCGCGAGTCCAACTCGCACTTGCACAAATTATTTATAACGTGTTGAAAGTATAATTACCCCACTCGGGCCAAAAACGTTGCTCTTGTCTAGCCATCCTGGCACGGGCTCTCGCTGCGAGGGCACCACTGAAATTAAATTCATTATTATATCACTGCATGATACACCCACTTTTCACTTGAACAGTCTGGCGTTTGTATGTATGTATGTATTCGTATAAATGAATGTTTGTCCGATGACAACTCGAGTATCGTTGATCAAAACGAGTAAGTAGGCGAGTAAATAAGACAAAAATAACTTTAAAAGAATTATATTAATATAATAAAATATGTACAGACATTTTTTACTACTTTAAAACTAAATAATCCTAAGAAAAAAAATAAAAGAAAAAGCCCTAAAACCTTATACTAATAAAAATATTATACTAAATAAAACATTATACTAAATAAAAAATATTATCTAAACCGTTGCCGTCGGGTGCGGTGCCCAAGGGGCTGGCAGCATTACCCCGCTGGATCGCCAGACTGATCCTCTGGCCGAGGTATGCCCCAGCCCTTGGATCACCAGAGGCGTCGATCAAACGTGCCGAAAGTTCTTTGAAAAGGCGACGTGCGCTCGGACCCCACGGCCTCAGGGTTTCAACACCAAACGGCGCAAATATGTAGCCCTATCGCCAAATTAGCAGCTCGATGTTTGTCGGTACGAATATCAACGGAAACGACATTGAAATAACGTTCATGCATTGCGCGCAATGCATTGAGGCTGTTACGATGCTCGTTGCGTCCTTGATACGGCGAAATAGGAGAAAATAATACTTTTCACATAGACGTGATTGTTCGATTGAATAATCCTATGTTATGTTTATAGCTTAATAGCTAAACTTAATAGTTTATCTATTTATCAAAGCATAAATGAATTAAATCGACTAAGCCGCTTAGGAGCAGTAGAGAATTCAAGCCAAAAAACACCATTAGGTTGAATTTTTTTTTTCATATGGATGTTTTGGTGGTATGAAAAAGAAAAATGTTGCATATGTTATCTTAGAATTGGTAATTCACAAAACATTTTTTCAATATTTTTGGTTTGGCCATAAACGAGGAGTAGGCTGCAGAAAGTACCCATTTGGCGATACTAAGCGCCTTTAGTTCAAACATGAGTCAAATCGTTCAAGGGGTTGCCGAGATATGGGGTTGTTAGAAGGGGTCCGAAGGTTCACAATTCGGGACAAACTGCTAGTAGTATACACAATGTTTTTTTTTTCATTACTGCGTTTTACTTTAGAGAGACTTTTATCTAAAAAATACGTAGCAGCGGTAGCTTAGTCGCAGAACGCTGGTCTCTCAATCTTGAGGTCCAGATTCAATCCCCGGTCGGACATACACCAATGAAGTTTTCGGAATTTATAGGCATATAATTTTTTCTAGTTACCACGTGAGGACAGGAGGTAGAGCTGATGCCGGGCTCGACTGTGGAGGTACCACCATCTTACTTGGAGACCCCCTCGAAGTAATTCGGGGGAGAGTAAGAGGACAGCTCACAGGTAAAAAACCAGGAGGCCCACCATGCCTGGGACCGATGTATGGCGGTATATCCATCCCTAATAGCCGGGCCTTATATGGAACAGACTGGTGACGGGCAGCGGCGTCACTGGTGCGAGGGTTCCAGCACCACGCTCACCAACCCGCCTGCCTAGCGTGTGTGAGTATGGGCAATTCTTCCAGGATGACCGCCGGCTTATGTCCAGCAGTGGACGAACTATAGGCTGATGGATGGATGGACCACTTGAGGAAACCTGCATGCCCTAAAACGCGTGTATTTGTTCCCATCACGTTGGGATGTAATAATCGTCAGTGTAACGCAGGTATACCGAGCATGACATGATCATGTGACTTGCATATCACAGTTCACACTCGGAACAGCTCTGACACCCCCTCGGGGATTCATATCGTGACGATACTAATAGTAACATTATATCTATCTATAAAATAGTAATTAATATACTAATAGTAATAAACAAAGTTGTGCCTGTACATTGAATATTTTTGCGAAGTTTTAAATGAATTGGATTATTTGTATCCAAAACTATATTTCTGTCGGTCTATATGTATGTTCCACAGAACTGTATCTATGTTCCGTTTTAACTCAAGAACCACTCGACCGATTTGGATTCGGTTTTCTTTATTATCATCGTCGTGACCCTAGTAAACAATATACATTAGCCTTTTGCACCGAACTGTCAACTCGAGATGTACCTCTTGCAACCATATGCTACTTCTTGACTCATTTGGCTCATGTTCGAACTTAAAAATCATTTTTGTCTCATTTACTTTACAAATGGTTATTGTCGGGGCAGAGGTACTAGCATGAATTTGGTATCGACTCGACATCGATTCGATAAATAAAAATGTAACTCTTATCTCATTGCAATAAGGGCTATCGTTTAGAATTTATCGATTCTATCTGTCAAATTTATCTAATCGACGCGTACGTGCTCGTATAGCAGTCTCGGGAGCTCAGGGTTTCTCTAAAAAAATTGTTTTGGCGTGTGATGCCTAAGTATTATTTTTAGTATTTGCAATAATTTGTTTCATTTATATTTAGTTTAGTGTATTCAATATTGTTACATAAAATATAGTGTGTTCCTACCTAAATGTAAAAATACAAGGCTATGCTGAAAATAGGCAGTTGTCTATCTGACAGCTATGAGCCGAGCATAGATCTTTTTGCTTTCTAGTTTTAATTTTAAGTTTTAATCTTGTTAAGGCCCTTACCATTGCCTGTTAATTTCTAAAGCCTACTCCTCGTTTATGGCCAAACCAAAAATAATGAAAAAATGTATTATGAATAATCAACTCTTAGACAACATATGCAACAGTTTTCTTTTTCATACCACCAAAACTTCTACACGTTTTTTTTTTTTTTTACTGAATGATGTTTTTTGACCTCAAATTCCCTACTGCTCCTGAGTGGCTTGGTCGATTGAATTCATCTATGCTTTGATAAATAGATAAACTTTATAGCTATAAACATAACATAAGATTATTCAATCGAGTAATCACGTCCAAGTGAAAAGTATAATTTTCCCCTATTTCGCTCTCTCAAGGACGCAGCGAGCGTCGTAACAGCCACTATGCATTGCGCGCTGATATGAACGTTATTTCAATGTCGTTTCCGTTGATATTTGTAGTGACAAATATCGAGCTGCTAATTTGGCGATGGTAATCGCCTTAATGTGCATGTTAGTTTTAAGGATCTTTATTATTATTATTTTGAGAATTTTTGATCTCGTCTCTCCCTCTTGGCCAAAAGAATTTAAAGACAAAGAGACGGTACATCCCTCGGCAGAAGCACAGTCGACCGAGGTTCAGAGCCCCAGGGAAAGAAACCGGCGAACGATAAGAGCAGTATCGAGCAGAACCGCCTTCTGCATCCGCGCTGGAAGCGAACTGCCGCGGAATCCCAACCGTCTCAGGTTGGTTTCGAGGCTGGTTGGTATTAACCCGTTCGCGGATAAAACAACTGGAATTATTTCGGTGGATGCCACGCCCCACATGTCGGTAACCTAGTGAGCCAGGTCGAGATACTTCCTCCTCTTCTTGGTTTCGGCTTTCACGAGGTTCTCATCGTGAATCATCTCATCTCATTATTATTATTACCAAATTTCATGACGTTCCGATCAATGATACCCGAGTTATCATCGGACAGACATACATACATACATACAAACGGACTGTTCAAGTAGACTCTGAGAACTTCGCTCGCTCGTTCAATAACGCACCTATGGCCGGCCGCACCACACAGATGGATAGTCCAGCTCCCATCACCCGCACTGTCTCTTCTGCTATCGCTTTTGAAAACGTATAGGTGTTTGGCCAGCTCCCCACGAGTCTGAAAAATTGAACAAGTGCGGTTGAAACTCAAGCAGCGGGGGATCCGTATTAAAAAAAATGTCTGCATTCTCTAAATAGTAGAGAATTAAGAACACAAATATAAATGGGCATAGATTATTTAGAGACACAAAATGATACTTAAATAATATTAAAAAACTACCTACAAAATAAAACTTGCCTAAAACAAAACAGTAACCTAAAACCCTTCTTTTGACTTGTGAAACGTGTATTATATATACCTACTTTACAAAATAAACTATTTGAATTTGAATACGAAACCTTAATCACAATTCCCATTAATTTTTAAAAGACTTTTTTTTTTTTTTTCCGGGAGTAAACGCCATTTTAGGACCTATTTTTATTTCTTTATTTTGGTATGTAAATTAACCATTATTTTTTATGATTTTTTGAAGAATTGTCCGATGATTTTGTCACTTGAGAATTTTAGACATTATACTGATTGTGATGTGTTGCTTATAAAAAAGTGGTCTGTCTCTGTCTGTCTACTCATGTCATCTAGCTGTCAAATTAGTCTGAAGCAAATTATTATAAATTTATCTTGATAGCAAAGGACACATTTATAAACAGCCATTACTCAAGCAGAGAATATAAAACTCAAGTGACGTCACACGAGGGCAAATGGAAGTTGCAGCTTTTTCGTAAAAATATTCATCATCATGAGGTTTTTTAGACCAAAACTTCGAAAATACGGCTTAAAATCTCGATATGGTTTTCGAATTAACACACCTTAACATAATTTAATCTATGCCAATTAGAGAAACAAAATTACAACACATTACGATACGCACGTTATTAAAAAAAGCTCTAAATTTTTCTGATTTTCAACAATACATAAATGTTGTCTTATAACTATGTATAACCCCTTTACTTTTAGAAAACGCAGAATCCAAAAAAAAATATTTTTTTTGCAGCTGGCACAATTTGTTTATGGGTATGTAAAAAATAGCCGAAAAAGTAAAAGAGAATCATTTCTCTATACTTTTACATAATAATAGTGCCAATAAGTGCCAAATTGAAAACACGAGCGCAGCGAGTGTTTTCAATGGCACGCATTCGGATAAAAACCTTTTACGCTCAAGTATCTTACAACATTTTTCAATGCATTTTGCGAGGAAATACAACAAAAAATAAGTATAATAAAGAAAATTTATCATTATAGAATTAAATGAGACTTGAGGATAATTCATGATTTATATAAAAACGGCTCACCTCAATACGTGTTATGATCGGGAAAGCGTAACGTCGTGTGAGGCGTAACGTCGTCGCGTAAACGTCTTTACTCGCCCAGATGAAGGCAGTCTAAATCTGCTGAAACTGGTCGGCTTTCCCGATCATAACACGTATTGAGGTGAGCCGTTTTTATATAAATCAAAAATTTATCATCATTCAATTATTGCTAAAGCGCGCATACTTATAAATAATTGTTTTTTTTTGGACAGCAAAACCTCCTTGCTACTTTGTAATTTTTTAAATTTTATGACTTGCACTGCACTTGCACTTGCATGCACCACAGAGTCAAAAACTTAAAAAAATTACTTTATTTCACGCGTGAAATAAAGGATTTCAGTACTGTTTTATTTCACGCGTGAAATAAAGAGTCGGTTTCCGCATAATTTTGTTACACAAAAAAGAAAACTTTACGAGCAACTGCATTGAAAAGGAGTATATAATACTCACGCGGGTGTCATAGCATCAAGTCGACTCTCCTCCATGCTCTCCACCATTTCAATTATCGTCGCAGGCGCCATGGGGCTCGGGTAGAACTTCTCCGACACCTGCAACATAATTAAATATAAAACTGATACTATATTATAAATAAAACTGTAAATATTATATAAGGTCTTTCAATTTAAATGGAAAGTAATTTAGGAGGTGATTCAGTATCGTTAATACGAGTACATCACATTCCACTGCAAAGCACTCTTTTATGTGCGAACTTTTTTTTCAATTCTCAATACAAAGTGGTCCGATCAGCCATAGACTAATAAATTTATTAGTCTAAGGATCAGCTGACTCAGTTTGTATGGACAAGTGAAGAAAAAGTTCACGCATAAAAAAGTACTTTGCAGTGGAATGTGATGTATTACCGATACTGAATCACTTCCTAAATTACTTTCCATTTAAATTGAAACACCTTACATACCGAATGTAAATATACAGCTACCTTTAAATGAAACCGTATATTCTACCGATCATACTGAACCACTTCTCCCAAGAAACAATCAATCAATCAATCAAAAGTTTATTTGTCCGAAAGCATGTTACAAAAGTTTTTATGTTAAATGTACAAACATGTTAGTTTCAATGCTATCTGCCAGGCTAGCATACAACTATTTATGTTAAATGTACAAACATGTTAGTTTCAATGCTATCTGCCAGGCTAGCATACAACTATTTATGTTAAATGTACAAACATGTTAGTTTCAATGCTATCTGCCAGGCTAGCATACAACTATTTATGTTAAATGTACAAACATGTTAGTTTCAATGCTATCTGCCAGGCTAGCATACAACTATTTAAAAGTAATATAACGAGCAGCCAACTCGTCACGGGATATAGCGGGATTCTCCTTTAATAAAAAACCGACATTTTGCTACTTTTCCACATTAGAATGCTACATTGTCCCTGAAAAACACAGGCTATATTTTAAAACTCCAATAATGTAACCCAAAGTGTAAAAAAATTTATCATAAGTGGAACCTATTAATGATAGAACAAAAAATGTTGTACAATATTAAAGAACATTATCACGCGATACCACACGTCCAACTATTGTAGTAATGTCAACTACTTATGTCCTGCATAAAGATACATTTACTGTACGTTTATCCCAAAATGTTTAAAAAATAAATATCCACCCGCGCGAAGCAGGGACGGGCCGCTAGTGTACTATACAACGTCAGAAAGGTGTAACCATATTTGAAGAGCTTATTCAGTCAATGGTTTAGAACAACTTTTACTATGGAACAAACCCTGTATCTCGAAAAAAAAAATTAACTGTTTCATTGAAAAATGCAATGCCACTCGGCCGAAATGTATGGAAGGTTGGCTCCATAGTAAAAGTTGTTCTATACCATTGACTGAATAAGCTCTTCAAATATGGTTACACCTTTCTGTTACACGTTGTATAGATTTAACGCCTTACCTCCTTCCTGTAACAATGCGAATATGCTGTCGACACATAGACCATACTCTTCAAGTTGTGACATTCTCTGGCGAGGGTTATAGCTTCTCGAGTTCCTCGCACGTTGCACATGATGGCTGACTTTATCGGCTCATTGAAGAGCACTGTTGCAGCTACATGGTATATGAAGTTTACCTGCAATGACATGACATGAATTTTATTTTTGTCACTGTCACCCCAAGCGAAAAATCGCGCAGTGCCAGAGGGGCGGATTCAGGGCAAAAGGGAAAAAAGTGGGTTTTATATTTTTATAAAAAAAAACTAAAATAGCTAGCGAAATTCCAAATATCAAATCTCTAGATATTCTTAAAACACACCTAATAAAATATGTTTGAGTTCTGTATATGGTTTCTATTCGTAAAATGAGGAGATAAATTGTGTTTGAAGACCTCATTTCAAAAATTATTTCTATCGAGGAAAATTTATCCAAACATGTTTTCAAATTACAAAACCCTAGATTATATTAAAATTTCCCGTCTATTTCACGAAATACACAGAAAAGAAACACCCGTATTTTTTTCGCATATCGCCTTAAGGTGGATGGCCCAAGGCAATCTTCATACAAACTTGTGGGAACCAATAACGACGACAGAAGTATTATTATTTAATTCTGTTACCTTTTTCCACACGTTCCATCAACTTTACACCCGCGGATAATCAGTTTTTTTACAAACAATTTTTTTTAGAATATAATTTTGTTATTTAAAATTTTTGTAATCCAATGTGTAAAAGTTTTAAATTGCAAAATTAGACTGTTAAAACATTTTGTTTTTAAGAAAAACTGAATATTCGCGAGTGTAAAATTATTTGAACGTGTAGAGAAAAGTAACAGAACCAAACTGTTCTACTTCTGTCGTCGTTATTGGTTCTCACAAGTTTTTTATAAAAAATACCTTGGACCATCCATTCTGTCTACCTATCCAGAGGTGAACAGCCACATCTATATTCTAGGCTAGATAGTCGTTGTTAAAAAGTGGGACAGCTGTTGCTTGCAGAAGGTTTTGTGATGGTAGAATTTGCTGAAAGAGCTGTACATTATCATACAGCTCAAAAAATACTTTGACTATGGCTACAAGATTAATGATTTTATACTACCTCTTGTGTCAACGTTTCCCAATCTTCATGCTTTATGCCAAGTTTAAGTTCTTTAATGTCTCCTTCAACAGGAACGATGCGTTTCTCAAACTCAGGGTCTATCTTCCGGAGCTGATCGAATACCTGAAAAAGTTCATGTTTGCTAATAACCTAGTGAGTGACATTGTGATGTGAATTACGGGACATTGTAACCTCAACAGACATTTCTATAATATAGGTCTGACAGACAGTCCTCTATGCAGAGCTTGTATGGAGACCGAAGAAACGCCGACCCACGTGACGATAGACTGCGTAGGCGTCAGCACACAACGGGCTAAGATCCTCGGTGAACCGGGGACGCTTCGCCAATCCTGTGGCGACCTAGGCCGCCTCTTGGGATTCTGGCGAGAGCTGGGCTGGCTGGAATAGCCAGCTCCACACTTTCCACGCACAAAGGTCCAAGTAAGAGACTAGGTGCGGAAACCGAGCCCACCAAGAAGAAGAAGAAGAAGAACCTAGTGAGTGATCGAAATTCTTCACGCGTTCTCCTAAAAACAAAATGGTTGATCAAATCTGCTTATAGAAACTCCAGGCCACATTACCATTACCATTTTGGACTGAGTTTTCATTATATTGGTATGTAAATTAACCATTACCTTTTTATGATTTTTTAAAGAATTGACCGATATGATGTCACTTGAGAATTTTAAACGTTATACGGATTGTGATGTGTGGTTGCTTATTATCATCTGTCAAAGCTGTAAGCTATTAGTCGGAAGCAAATTATTACAAATTTATCTTGATAGCAAAAGGACACATTTCTAAACAGCCATTTCTCAAGCGACGTCATACGAAGAAAAATGGAAGTTGCAGCTTTTTCGTAAAAATATTCATCATCATGAGGTTTTTAAGAAGACAAGATCTAAAATACTGCTTATTAAACCTAAATATAATAATAGTCAGACCACTCAAAAGATGAAGAAGAAGAAGGTAATGGAAGATTTTTTACAAAGCAAATAAGGGCTGATATTTACACTACGAATTTTGACCTTAATGTTGATGCTCGTGATTGTTGGCACTTGGAGGAACTTATGAAACATTGTGATATTGAACTTGTCCACTTTTTAATTATGTTAAAATATTAACATAAAACCAAAACAAATGCATTTAAATGTCAAATTGATCTGAGTAAAGCATTCGGTAACACAGTCTGCTGTGTGAAAAAAACTAAAAGTCTAAGATATCTCTAAACACGACATAGACATTTTGAAAGTGAGGCACTTTGTGCAGTTAACGTAGAAAGCTGGCTTCTCTACTCTGGTCATATTAAAGTGTGGCGTGAGGCAGGGAGGCTCCATGACCCCAGATCTATTGAACTAATGGATACAATGTTTTCGGGCTAATGTCATATATTTTATTTTATTTATTGTGGCTTACTAACAGGATCTTGGAATGTTCTCTTTAATCTCTCCTCCATAGTTTTTCCCTTTTTGCTTCTTGTTAGAAGATAAATTTTCTTTATGCCGTGGCAGGCTCTGTAAATATTTTAATAGGTTCATGATATTTATATTTGGGTAGGCAAAATATGTTGAGATGTTGATACAGAGATAATTATTAGACATTAAATACAACTTTCATACATCTTCATCCGTTGCGATCCTGACAAATCTCTTTTCAACCTTGCAACATCCAAAATTTTCATTAATTATCAAGGATAACTTTTTATTTTCTAAACCCACTGGTTCCTATTTTATGTCTTTTTTAAGTACCTTAGCAATTTCTCAACCAGTTGCTTCCCAAGGAACCCCGTTCCACCAGTAATGAAGATAACGGAACCTCTATACAGCTGTTGTATCTCAGAATCTCCCTTCCCTTCGGCCTCGTGCACTGCACTCATCCGACTGAGCATCTGTTCCATTATTGTAGCTGCTGGGTCCATCTTAGAATTTTGATCAGTACTTAAACCTATAAAGAACAAAGTTATTGTAAGGTGATCGATCACTTATGTAGTCTAGTGGTTGGTTGCTGCGTTAGCAACGAAATCCTCGACGTCACTAGGACATAATACTGTTGTACCTACAGACACAGACAGACACAGACTACAGACACAATTGGAAAAAACTTAGAGCCCTTATTAGGAAATAAAATAATCAGAAAATCACCACCAATTGCATACCAGGGCGGCTGTTCTAGCATGTGCAATAAAATTGCGAATACATATTTCGGGTGATATGAAAATGGTTTTTCTGTTAATGTCTTTACATTTTTTCGATTGAAAACGTGTGGTACGTATTCCTTACATTTTGTAATCACCATCTAATGGATTATAGTCATTCACATCGCGTGATATCTATCATGCTCTAAACAAAAGTCGAATGATTGATATTTCAATTGTAAAATAGTGCCAGAATTGCCGTCCAGGTGCGTCTTTCATGCAAATTGTAGAATGTTTGCTCAAAATGGACTATAAGTTAAATACCACAATTGTTCTGTTGATAGGAAATAGTACAGGTATCACACAAAGTGACCTTATAAAATGTGTGAATTCCGTTATTCATAATTACTTAGAGGGTCTCAAAAATGTAATTTACCTTATATCGTTTGAATATTTAAAATAATAACATAATTTCTAAGTAAGTCACACTGACAAGTACAATATTTTGATACAAATATTTAGATTCGCGATTTTGTTTTGACATATGTACAAAGTATTATAAAAAGTGAATTACTATGGGAAGTCAAAATTTCGTTATAAGAATTTCACAAAAATCGTTATCGGTTCATGATGCCGATCACTTACCAAGCCTCCAGTATGAATGGACGATGGTCAAAAAGTCACCTTGTATACATATATTGTTCTGAAGCTTACTTTTTATATTATTAGTGTTTATCTATCAGTACATAAACCTATTTTTATGTTCTATTTATTGTTTAAAATTTAAAATTGTAAAGCCTTTTTGCACACCTGCCTCTGTAACGAGTGTCCGAGTATGGACTGTGCCTTCCATTTTACAGTTCACACCTAGTAACCCCCTCGGGGATTCATATCGTGACTATATGTATATGTTCACTCACCTTATACTTTAATACAATTTTACACAAAGTCGTTCACTTTAACCCGTCTAGTTTTAGATTTTAGATAACAATTAAAGAACAACAGATATCGCGCGCTGTGGAATAAGACAGGTTAACAAGATAATTTACAACTTTTATGTTGTAATACAGTGTCTCGCTCTATACTAGATAAACAACTGAAATAAACAAACGATTTCAGTAATTTAGCTCACTTCGCTATTAGTACTTCATTTATAAGACTAATAAAGGGATTTAAATAAAATTCAAAAATTTCAAAAACACGACTACATGAAAGTTGTAAAAGAATGTATAAAACATATTCTCACTCAATCGAAGTTCCAAACTTAAGAGGTTATAGACGCTGGATTGCGTTTAGGGACGTTTTTGAATCGCTTTAAGCTTTCTATAATGAATAATACAAAATTTCGAAAAAAAATTTGACATTTATTGACTTATGTTCCGTGATCGTGAATTTTATTTAATATGCTTTAAGTAAATAAATATCTTTCAAATGTTTTAAAAAACCAATAATATTATGCTTTACACATATACTAAGTACTACAAAAATCTAACGAAATGTTTAAAACTATAAAGCTATGTAAAATGTAATACTTATTTAGCATCAGTAAAAATAAATTGCGAACTACCCCGTGAAAATAAACTTTCGTCACAGAGACGGAAAACTACGTTTTTTTTTATATAGCTATTGTAAAAAATGCATAATCTAGCACTTTTCTTATTTATGCCTGAGTTTTCCATAGAAGTACATTCGTACCTGCAAAATAATGTAATTTTCATAATAGTTTTGTCACAAACTAGATAGCTTGCCCAACGTCTAACCATGGGTTGCAGTATTGTCGAAGTAAAACATTGTATAAAATATATTTCGAAAATAAGTTTTATACAATGTTTTAATTAAACAAAAAATAAAAATAAAATAAATGCTCTATCTAGCAATATGTATATATTTATTTCAAGTATTGTCGAAGCTAACGCAGTGACAATCCAGTCATCTGTTTTGTAAAAAATCTAGCGGTTTTGTAAAACAGCTGATTCGACAATCTAACTTTGAATCTAACAAAGAAAATATTGGCCAAATCGCAGCCGTTTATTTTATGTTCTTGATGACTGAAGTCCCGTGAAATTTTAGTAGTTTTGGAAACGGAGTGGTTCCAAAGTAATAATTAAACTCACAAACATACTCACCTACTAAAACGCTGTAGCACTCGTTTTCTATGCAGTAGAGTAAAAAACAATCGAGTATGTATCTAATTTAAATTTAAATTTAAAACACTTGCGTAGGGCAAAATGTACACGCAATTCTGCCTACGTAACAGAATCTGTCCAAAACAAATTTCTTTTCAGGGTTCCGTACCAAAAATGTGTATAGTCAACAATTTAAAAGATTATTTAGTTTAGATTTTAATTTTTAATGTTATTTAAGTTTAATTTATGTACCTGTTAATAAAAATTTTATTATGCGAAAAAAAAGATAAGATAAAATAAAAAATAACGGACACCCAGGACAGGACAAAAATTTGGACACCCAGTTGGAATTAAGTTCTTTTCGCTACTGATGCGCACTCCGCACGTCTATCCATCCACCCATCCATCAGCCTGTCTTCGTCCACTGTTGGGCATATTACTTTCCAAGATTTCACCACTTTTGGCGGTCCTCCTGCCTGGGAAGAAATGCCTATACTCACACTCGCGGGGCTGAAATCCTCACATCAGTGACGCCGCTGTCCATCACTAATGTGTTTTATATAAGGACTGGAAATTTGGGATGTTAAACCGTTATCAATCGGTCCCAGGCATGGTGTACCACCTGGTTGTACCTGTTTGAGAACTGTCCTCTTACTCTTCCCTGAATAACATCAGGGGTTTTGCGAGTATGATGATTTACTAAAAAGTTAATAATAATTCTATAAAGACCGATGGTACCGAAGCAACACTTTTGCCGACTTCTTCTTCCTGAAACGTTATGTTATCTAGAAGTCGGCGTTCTTATATTGGTTTTATGTAGCTATATCGTAGGAAATACGCCGACTTCTAGATAACATAATGTTTCAGGAAGAAAGAAGACGGCAAAAGTGTTGCTTCGGTACCATCGGTCTTTATAGAATTATTATTAACTTTTTAGTGAATGACTGCTGTTACTATTGAAGTCGCTTGCTATTTTTTTGTTAAAAGTTTATTTTATTTCACATTTTTTAGTGTTGCTGGGTTAAA
Organism: Ypsolopha sequella; assembly: GCA_934047225.1. Classification (NCBI taxonomy): domain Eukaryota; kingdom Metazoa; phylum Arthropoda; class Insecta; order Lepidoptera; family Ypsolophidae; genus Ypsolopha; species Ypsolopha sequella. The sequence continues at coordinate 17,845,145 of OW204010.1, read as the reverse complement.
TTGTGAGGTATGGGTAGTTCTTGCAAACGTGGTGTTAATATGAAACGAAGTTCAAGTGAGTATAAGTAGCCATGTTTGAGTAGCTTCCTGCTATCAGCACCTTAACACCACATGATTACCGCAATCTCGAGTTATGTGCTGTCATCCGTTGAAGAGTTCTACGGTGATAAAGCCAAGATCGAAGGTCAGGTGGGTACACTGGCAATTTTCAGAAATGCCCGGCAATGAGCTCCCTAACACAAACTGGTTGCCGCAATCCAAAGTTATGTGCTGTCATCCGTTGAGGAGTTATATGGTGACGAAGCCAGGATCGAAGGTCAGGTGGGTATTCTGATAATATCCAAGTAATACCCTTGAATCAGCACCCTAACACAGTGATTGCCGCAATCTCGAGTTATGTGCTCTGATCCGTTGAAGAGTTCTATGGTGAATATGGTGATGAAGCCAGGATCGAAGGTCAGGTGGAAGAATGTCGATTTTCAAGTAATACCTTATAATCAACACCCAGGTACAAAGCGATTACCTCAATTTCGAGAGGTATGCTGTCATTTTCTGAGGAGTTCCACTGCCTATGTCTGAAGACCTTCATCAGATCATGACAAAAAAAATACAGTCGAATTGAGAACTTCCTCCTTTTTTGAAGTCAGTTAAAAAACCTTTTTTTTTCGGTATCGCCTTAATATATATGTACGAGTATATAGACATACGCTTGTAAACGCACAAACACAAAAATGTTGTGACAATCGAAATGTTGCACTTTTTTCGGCCTAGACCTCATTCGCCAAATGTTTGAAGTCTGGAGTGTAACGTGCAACAAGGAACTTCGTTGTAAAAATATTTATTGTTAATTATTTTATATTTTTAACTAGCTTTTGCCTGCGGCTTTGCCCGCGTTGATTAAGTTTTTGTATAGTCGTATCGAATCTGTAAATATTTTTCAGCTCATTGATTTTTTAGTACGTAGTTGACCTGACTCTGGTTTGAATATATGGAGTGTTTTGGATTATCATCATATCTAATTTGATCCCCATGTAAAGTGTCTTTGGTCGAGCCGCTTTTCTGATCGACACTATTTTTTGCTCTCCGAATTAATCCCCTGCTAATGTCTCTTTGGCAGTCTTTGATAACTGATTTAATCCCCTAGTATAGTATCTTTGGCAAGGCTGAAGGCCAAGCCGCGTCTCTGAACGGCACTTTTTCTTGTTCCCATGGGAACTGGTTTATGGAATTAAAAGTAACTTATGTCCTATTCTAGGTCTCGAACTACATTTGTGCAAAGTTTCAGCCTGTATCCTATTCCAATTTGTCAGAATATAAAAAAGTGTAAATGTAGACCTCATTCCAAGAATTTTCTATTTTTATTTTCTTAATATAAGTAATTTGATGTATAGTATAAGTTTATGTTAAAAAAAAAAGACATGATCTTGCCAAGTTTCTTGCCCGTTCTTTTTAGCAAGACTAATCGAATGGGTGGAGGTAGGCATGTATTTATATATGTAACCTATTACTATGTAGTATATAGGACGGGATTTGGTCGGCCGCCTGGATTCGTGCTTGGGGCTCGGTTGGTGATCATTGAACCTTGTTCCTGGTCCCTGGCCGGGTCTCCGGTATGGGTTCGGGCGGTTGATTGGATTTCACCTTGTATAATAATATTTTACCTATAATTTTAATCGTATATATATTGCTACATAAATTCAATAAACATTTAATCTAAGTAGTTCATGTACATTTATTATTTTATTACATATATTTTTATAAGATTAAAATTTGACTTGTGAAACGTGTATTAATATATATCTACTTTGCAAAATAAACTTTTTGAATTTTGAATTATTTCTATCGAATGAAATTCCTCCAGTCGCGTTTCTGATAGTCCAAAATCTGGAAAAAGTTCCCAAAATTGTTATACTAATTTATTTGACTTGGGACTTATTTTGAACAGCAGATATCTTTGGAATGTGTCGATTTTGACGATATTTGCGTTATACAATTATTATAAATTTTAGCTATCATTTGAACCGTATATATGTATATAATATATACATTGCTGCATAAATTAAATATAACTAGCCTTTAATTTAGTTCATGTACGTTTATCCTTTTGTTAAATTTACTGTTATACAGTTAAATTTGCCTTGGAAAAATTGCATTATGTATACCTACTTTACAAAATAAATTATTTGAATTCGAATCAATTTTGCAGTTTTGTATCAAAAATTTATACATGGTGATTGTATTTTCTGTTCAAATTATTCAATTCAAGTCTAACGTATTCATATGTCATATTCCAACTTGTACTTGAACGGTTTTAACATTCCTGCAGTTCCTTCGGGACTGAAAACATCGCTAATGCCCTTAAGCATTTGACCTCTAAACGACAATTCTTAATACAAAGGGAAAAGAAGCACTTGTACATTATATTTTCACAGTGGCGTGCATAGAACTTTTTTCCGGAAAAGCAACCAGAAGGTCAAGTTTGTCGATAAAAAAATATGTAATAGTAGTTTATGCTACAAGGGCGAAAAGGAACAAATTACGAGTGTTTTAAACGTAACCGAGTAATTTATTGCTTTTACGCCCGTGTATTTACAATTTTTCAATGCATAGTGTGAGGAAATAAAACAAATACGATCAAAGAAAACAATTTAATTATTAAAGTTGAGAGTTACATTGTTACAATTTTGCTGTATCCAGAGCCGTTAAACAGTGGGAAAAAAAGTATAACATTTATGGTACACAGGAAAGGTTACAGGTTAGCCAACTTCTCGTAAATAAATTAAAAAATAAATAAATAATAAAGCCCTAGGGCAAAATAATCGACTTTCTGTTCGGTTTTGATGCATAAAAAGTGGGCGTTTACGAGCACTTGCATTGGAAAAATTTAAATAACACTTTAAAAAAAAGTTAATATGAAAATGTTCACTCTAGAATAGACATTGACACCGATTCGGCGCTACACAACTTGACTTAATTGACAGGACTAAACTTAATTTAAGTGTTCTGTCCTTTTCTTTCTGTATCGAAAAGATAAAGACGGGACTCTCAAAATAAGGTTAGAATCGAATCGACACCAGTGTCTACCCTGGCGTCATACACACTTATTTTTTTAAAGTATTATTTAAATTTATTAAGGTCTTTCACTTTATTGGTTATGTTTTATTTATTTTTATTATTTATTTATATTTATTGTTTACGTTGCTCAGAGCTAGAGCTGGAGTCAGTGAAATATTTTAATTAACATCTTCCGTTGAAAATGGTGTAAAATCTGAAACTGGTTGGGAGAAAACATAAATAAAGTGAAAAGTGCTTTAAGTACAAGTGCTTTTAACTCAAGATGTGTTTCAAGTTTCACCAAGTGCCGACAATCGCAAGTATAAATTTTGAAAAGATCGAGATTCGCTTAGACTAATTTGACAGCTGGATGACAGATGAGTAGATAGACAGAGACAGACCAATTTTTTATGAGCATGCACACATCACAATCAGTATAATGTTTAAAACTCTCAAGTGACGTCATATCGGACAATTCCTTAAAAAACATAAAAATAATGGTTAATTTACATACCAAAATAATAAAAACCATGTCCTAAAATGTAAAATGTAGCATATTCTCTAAAAAAAAAAAAAAAATAACTTTTAAAAATTAACCTATATGGGAAATGGGAATGCGCTGGCGGCGGTACCGCAGTGCAGGCGGTAAAAAAGCGACAAATTACAATAAAATCACTCACCATAGAAAACTGACATAGAAAAAAAGTTTAGTTTGATTAATTTTAACATGATAATAAATATTTTTACTTAATAAAAGCTTTTTTTACCGTTTTATTATATATATACCTATAAACAGATTCTTACGAATATTTTGGTAGAAATTAAATAAAAAAGAAAATCTTCGATATATATTTCGACCCACTTGGGATCGATTATATATTCGACTGACGACGATCCCAAGTGGGTCGAAATATATATCGAAGATTTTCTGTTTTATTTAATTTCTACCATAATATTCGTAAGAATTCATTTTAACAAGTACATTATAATACATTATAACTGAGTACATTATAATTTTCTGTTAGCTAGTTTGGGCAACAAATTGAGCTAATTATTCACGATTCTTACACTTGTCTGAGTTTGGTAGTACGTAATGCTCGGAACAATAGACATAATATTAGGCGGGTTAACAACCTTGTTTTTGTATCAAATGGCTATAGACAAAAAAACCGGTCAAGTGCGAGTCAGACTCGCGTACCTGGGGTTCCGTATCGTGGATGAAAAATTTAACCTTGTAATATTTTTTTTATTTTTTTTTCAACAGCTACATTTTTCCTGTAATCTTTACGTAAACAAATATTACCATGATTTTTTTTATATGTTTCGGTCAACCAGTTTTGAAGATAATGGGGGGGACATACATTTTTTCGTGGTTTTCAAGGAATTCTCGAAATACATAATATGTGCAAGAAAATATATTCAAACTGTATATTTTTACAATCAGCGTTTTACTACCTACACTTTGATACCCACATTGTGTTTTTATAAAATATTTTTTTCATTTATTTTACTTTTTTTGTATTTCTTAAATGTGTTCTGTGAACTTTTTTTTAATCACTATTGTTTACCTGTACAATGACAGTTTTTTATTTTTTTTATATCTTTAATATTTAATCTTTAACAACTTACTTATATTTAACAACTTATTATCTTTACTTATTTCTACATATAATCTAAGCTGTACCAAGGGAGTAGCCCTGTTCCCTAATCTAAGTAAACTTGAAACTTAGGGTAACAGTGTCAAAAATCCCATGCAAACAAAAAGGTGACAAATATATATATAGGAAATCAAATAAACTAAACTAAATAAAAACAAAACAAAAAGCCTATACTAAAAGTTAAAATAAATGAAAGCGTGTGTTTTAGGGTGTGTGTATCGTGAGTAAATGAGTGAGAGAGATCAGTATGTTAAGGTGTGTGTAGAAGTTATGTAAGTCCTATTCATTCCATAGAGAGCAATAGCAAAAAGACTTAAGGGCAGGTTATCCGGGACCTGTAGGTATTTATCGCTACCTCAGCCCCCGCCAATTCACCGCGACGTATTTATTTACGATGCAACTGCGCGGCTAGAATCGTGACCTCACATGACTCGCCACCGACCGCCGCGTACATTAAAATAGGTTCGGGGCCAGTAACTGTACTTCGTACTAATAAGAATTGATTTCGATAAATGAACCAACATAAATTATTCCTACTAAAAAACAGAGTTAGTACAAATAGGGGAGTTTATTACATTGGATCATATGAGCAATATCTAAGCACGCTCTTGTAAAACATTTGGAAGTACAGCTAAAAATATTTAATACACTTGGTAACCATATGAGCTAACAAAGCTGACTCTGAAGGCTTTCATTGTAATCTAGGAGCTGTCAAAACTAAATTTTGTTTATTACAAAATTGTTCATAATTATTAAAAATAGAAGCTAAATTACTTTGGAATAATTTAGGTTTCGACGGCACTAAAACTAAAATTATAGGCGTAGTATTTAAATGAGCGAATATAAATTTAAATATAAGGTGGCAAAAATACTGAATATAGCGTACTACAATACTAAGTGGACGAAAGATTGTAAGCGAATAAAAATGTTGTAAACGGCGACTTGAAATTACAAATTTGAATTGAGTTGATAATTCTCAGGCGAACAATTTTCTATTTTAGTTACAATTTGATTTTAAGGCGCTACGTAAAAGTTTTAGCGTCCCTGTTACTCCATATGCGATAAAATCCTCAGTGCGAGTGAGACTGATTCGTGGAAAAGTAGTAAAAAAGTTGGTTTTTTATTAATATAAAATGTACTAAGCAATTTTGTCAAAACGTTTTTCAAGGAGACTTTACAAATACATAATATCCACATTTTGAATGCAATTTGACAATGAAATTAGTTAGGATTTCAGAATTACAGGAAAAAATAAAACAATTTAGAGGTATTTTCGGAATTAAATTCTATCAAGAAAATTTCATCCAATCGCGTTTTCCTTCAGTGAGAATTTTAATCAAATACTCAATAAACATTTACCCAAAAATTAAATACGTAGATGACGTTATAGTGGAGTAAATGGATTCGAAAAAACCCCTTTTTTTCCGCTTCACTCGGCTCCTTATTTTATATTACATGTAAACCTAACACGCTTCTTCTCGCTTCGCTCTTCGTCGCACCTATTTTTTGATTTTTGGTATAGTATTTTTGATTTCATACTTTAAATTCGCCCACTCGGTATTTTTAGTCGCACGATTTGTTCAGTTGTATGTGTGCTAGTGCTAGGACCCGGTTGCGAGGTGTCATAGCTTGATTGTTGCTCCGAGATAGGTGAAGGATCCACGTTTTCTTATTAAATATTATTTTTATTATCATGCAAAGTCAGAGTTCTTATAGGCATCCCACGTGTATACCGTGGGTTTACTATACCATGTTGTTATTTTATTTTATTATTTTATATGTAAATTTCCATTTTTATTCATTCCATTTCTGAATATGTCTTTTATCTCAAATTTTCTTTGCATGACATCCATTACAGTCTATTCCATTTACGAGGTTACATTTGACAGATGTGTTTATGTAGAGTACTAGCGAAGTACCATATTAGTCGATACACAACGACATCGACTTTCGATTACTATTACCAACAAATTTAAATCGAGTTGACAGAATCGAAACGTAAAAGATTTGCAATAGATTAATATAATAAACAAAAGTTACTTAGTCAAGTTTTTTAATTTGATTACATACTATTATTTTTCAATCTTATCAGCATGCGACTTATGCGTGCTCGCTATTCAAAATCGTTGCATCATATTCATTGTCACCATCGTCGTCATCACCCTCATCATCGTCAGTAGGATCCACCGTATTTATTATAATTTGCTTATCTATTAGGGCATCGATATGCACATCTTGGTGCCAATCAGCGAAATTTAGATTTAATGTTCGTAAAACCACACTTCTCTAATTTGCAGCAGTAACGTTATAGCATGCTTCTTGCAACAACGACAGCATTTTGTTTGTGTGACTATCGACCTTCTAACTTTTTTCTTAAGTGGCGATTTTAATTTATTATCTTCAGGTATATCTTTACCATGCTTTTCCCTTCCTTATTTGGGAAACAGTTTTTCGACTGATAACGAAAGAGTGGACTACCATTCTGAAACTCACATTCAAAGTAATGTTGTAGGCGTACCACAAACTCCCGCGCTTGACTGCCCAACACTGTTCTTTTAGTGGTCAAGCAAGAACAAAACACACGCACGCAACGTATACAAGGCTTCTGCACCGTACTGAACAGACAAACAATATGGCTGATCGTGATTGCCATGGTAACCATGGTGATTGCGAGGTGGACCATATTTCTAGTAGATTTTTATTTCCTACGACCTCGGTACACAAGAGAATAATATCTAAAAAATAATAAAGATATCTAAAAAAAATACGTTGATTATGTTTGTGAATTAATTGTATAATGTTTTGAATTGATTGTGGTTTTTTCAAACGGTGATTTACTCTCATAAACAAAGACTATTTATTTTTTAAATTTATGTCAAACGTGCAGAGTTACGTTCTCAGAAGTGTCAAACGTAAACTCGTAAATGGAATAGACTGTAATTATTTTATTTGTAATTCTTTGTCAAATTAATTATTTTTTAGTGTGTTTTCAATATTATTTCAATTATTCAATATTATTTTTATGAATACATTATTATTATTCATTATTTTCTTAGTCAATAGTATAATTGTTCTAGGTAAACTTCTTAATTATTAATTATTATGTTTTACTTCTATTTGCTATTGTGTTTAATTCATATGTGGCAAACTGAAAATCAGAGCTGCAAGTTACTTCAACGTGTAGCATTTGATAAGCTTGCTCTTTTTTGCCATTTTGTTTTGTGTTGTACTGTGTCTTCTTTTTTTATATGTTCTGTGGCAAATAAACTCATTTCACTATCACTTTCACTATCTCTGATATTACACATTTTATATAAAATTGTATTAGCTTCCTCTCCATCTTCGTCATCCAAAAATCATCATCTCTTGTAATGCGTTCAATATGTACAAGTTCATTATCTCCTACCCAAATGCCAAAGAGACATAATCGCCGTTCTGTCACGTAAAGCTGTCCTTGTACCTGGTAATACAAATTACTGTTTTTATCGAGTTTTGTCGTACTTGTTGCCTCTATGCATTGTCTCGATGCGAAGGTGCCCTGCTCAGTACGAAGAATTGATAAGCTGAAGTTAAGAAATTTTATTTATTCACTTAGTTACATACGATTCATACTTACGCTTACAAAAAAATAATAATACGTAAATACAATCGCATTATTTTTTATATATATATATATATATTATATTTACATAATATGTACATTATATATCTTTACATTCTGTCTGACTGCAAGAGTAAGTACTGTTACATTTTACTGTTGTACAGTTATACTCGGACTCGTGAGTTGTTTACATTTTTTGCGTAATTTCAAAAGTTGGTTGTTCTGTACGATCAATAAAACATCTCGTTACAGTTTCAAAGAATTGTTTTCTTATCTTCAGCACTCTCAAATTTGATGATTTGTATGGTTCCGAAGTACCTAAAAGGTAAAAAAGGAATCTTTATGGTGAGACTCCGTTGTCCGTCCGTCCGTATGTCACAGCCTCATAACTTTAGCACCTTTACAGATAAAGACATGAAATTTGGCACAAAAATAGCATTTACTTGCCCACATATCACGATGTAAAAAAAATATTGAAATTATTCAAAATATTTCCAAAACAAAACTAAAAAATGTTATCCTAAAAATACAATATGGGTATCAAATTATAGATATTAAAAAGCTGATTGTAAAAATACATTGATATAAAAAAATGTATGTCTTTATCTCCAAAACTGGTAGACCGAACATTATGAAAAAAATCATGGTAATAGTGTTTACGTAAAGATTACAGGAAAAATAAAGCAGTTGAGAAAATCACGAAAAAAATAGTAAATTAAATTTATCATCTACAATACGGAACCCTAGGTACGCGAGTCTGACTCGCACTTGGCCGGTTTTTTTCTTCATATTTCTAGTTTCCATCTTTTTTTTTAAACATCCAAGCAAGATACAACTAAATGATTTTTATTTACATGTACACTACTGATAGTTTGATGTCTATCTATTTACACGATTATTTAAATAATAATAGTACACTCTATCAGAGCTTCGAGGCGAGTGAGGGGGAACCAGGGCTCAGAAAACTGACATAGATCTTGCCTCGACAGCCGCTGGCGGGCAACTGGCGGCCGCTCGCCGAGTAGTCGCGAATCAATTTTTCTTTTTAAATTAAGAAAAAAAAACGATTTTCACTAAAAAAGAAGTAACCACAAAAGTTATTAGTACAATAGTTTTTCTTTAATTATCTGCAATTTTCATACAATTTGGTTAAGTACACGTTACATAAAACGAAAAAAATCTTAAAAATCGATAAAGTTTCGGATTTTTTTTCGATCGAGCAAAGTGTAACGTCTCGCAAATTGAACCACAAAAAAACCTGCAGAAAAGATGTATCTGAAACATATATTTTTTTCAGATTTTAAAAATAACTATTTGATGCTTTAAAATGAGTTTGAAAATAGACAAAATTGGGATAAGCCCCCCTTAAAACCAATTAAGTTTCAACTTTCAACAGGTTCTCTGTTTGATCAAAATTCAAATGAAGTAGATGTTTATAAACCATTTGTGAGAAATTTTTTGGGGGTTAAGTGTATAATCGTGAGGTCCTTGCTCAAATTATTATACATAAACGGAGCCAAAAAAGTGGCACCAGTTATGCCAGTTATGTTCTATATAATCGTCATTTTTCGCGATAACCCCCCCTTAAAGCCATACATACATACATACATACATTTTTTTGTGGTTTTTCAAGGATTTGCCAGCGCCAGCAAATATGGTATAAGTATATATTTTTACAATCAGCTTTTTAATATCTACAATTTGATAACCATATTATATTTTTAGGATAATATTTTTTTATTTTTCTGTCGTATGTTTTGGAAATAACTATTTTCAATAATTTCGAAATTTTCAAATTTATTTTTACACTATGTTATGTAAGCAAATTATTGCTATTTTTGTGCTGAATTTCAAGTCTTTACCTTTAACGGTGCTATAGTTATGAGGCTGTGACAAACGGACGGACGGACGGACAGCGGAGTCTCACCATGAAGGTTCCTTTGGTACTTTTTAGGTACTATGGATCCCTAAAAATAAGTTCGATCGATCGATCGATCGTTCGATCTTGTGTATCTATTTTTTGAACCTTCTTGTACGTTTGACATTGGTCTCACTCACATTGGGTGTTAATGTACGGAATGCCCTTTGTGCAGTTGTTTTTGTTACGAATGTAGGATTGCCCTATTTAACACCGAATTACTAATGTCACAAAATGACTAGAGACTGTCTGATCAAGCTGCGATCAAGTGAACATTTGTTAACGAATAGGATATTTTTATTTACACATCATATCATATAGTCATACAAGCTTTTCTATTACGGGTACTTTTGTCTTTGCCGTTCTTCATTATATCGCCAATTTGGTCAGCATACGTCCTTCTAGGGCGACCTGTCCCCGTAGCACGATGACGCACTATGATAGGTCGATTGGTCGATCGCGCGCGATAAAACGCGTAACAAAATAAGTCGCACGTCATCGTGCTACGCCCGGGTTCTGGTCGAGCTTTACCTTTCATGTGCGTACCGTTTTATTTTGCCACTCTACTTTACATCCTTTGTATGTGCCCAAACGTTTCAAATCTTCTTTTATCAACCATACAGCTGCTGAGATGTGGAATTCCCTGCCGGCGTCCGTATACATTGTTATAGTTGGTTATATGTATTACATATTACATACAATATATATTAACACTAGAGTAGGCGCGCCCAAATTGACTCCTGAAACGGTCGCGCGGGGTACATGTGTAGCCCATTTTGAATGCAAATATTGTGGGTCATCTTTAGGTAGAATGAAAATGTTTTTAATTTAATGAATAATCATCTTTATTTTTATCGTTTAATAATGAAAAAATAAAAAACATGAATTTTTAGGTACTTTTTAACGAAACAATAGAATACTTGGAATAATCAACATGAGACTCAGACGCCGCCATGATTTCCTAAAAAGATATTAATACTAAGTATATTTGTTATGAAACGGTATGTAACATGCAAAAATTACACGAAAATGAAGTACTCTTAAAATATTAGTACAATTTTTGCATAAATAATAGGGATTTATTACATTCCTTGAACGGTCGCGCGGGCTACATACGCAGCCCATTCACTTTATTAGTCGTTCTGTTCTGAAGTCCGTGTGCTGAGGATAGCGACACGCTACTGAGCGACGCGGGGGTCCATAGTAGAGGAATACACGGAAGAATAGCGCAGTAGTGTGACGCGTTTGAGAAAGAAGCACCAATAATATACCCTGGTCTACACCTGTAGCCCACGCGTCCACTCTAGTGTTAATACCTCGGGCAACAATTCAGCCTTGCCATCCAACGAGGTAACGCCGCCAGTGTCCTGGGTACCCTGCCCGGCGATAGCGATGACTTAAATAATGTCTTTTATTTGTTGTAAATCATTCGCATTTGTATTTTGTTTGTTAGTTTAGTTTTTAATATATTTATTTTTAGGCGTTTAGTTTGTTTAAGTTTTAAGTATTTTATAGATTTATCTAGTTTTAATACAAAGTTAATTTTTTGTTATTTAAGTTTGATATATTTGAAATTAAAAGATAAATTAATCTACGTCAGAATTAAAACATATGAAATATATTACATTATATTAAATTGTTATGTTACATATAAAATTGTCGAAGTTTTCTTACAGATTCATGAGTTGATAATTCTTGTGATTCAATAGCTAATTCCATTATTTGTTTTTTGTTTAAAAGTAGAGTTACATCTACGTATTAAATTATGTTTTAGTTGTCAGTTTGATAACCAAAATTAAATATTTTAAAAGAGTTCTTCTCAAATGCCTAAATAATTTTTTACAGCTGACACTTTTCACAAATTAAATTAATGTTGCTGTTAGCTTAATCTTGTCTTATTCACACACAAAAGAAACTACATTGGGTTTTATACTTAACGATCAGCCCAATTCTACGATCTGCCCACGATATACTTACAAATACAAGTAAAACTAACAGTGTTCGAAATAAAAAATAAAAATGCGAATAAAAATATTTATTTTAGTAACATAACTTATAATATAAATGAGAAACAAAATGCAACAGCAGTAAATGACCAACATAAAACCTTCCAAACAAAAAAGAAATACAAAGCCAAAACAATGAAATGGAGAAGTTTCATAAACGGCTGCTTCCTTGTGATTTTGTCTGTCCCTTTTAAGTCATCTTTAATGACGAACTTTCTCAGACCGAGCCACCAGACGATCATGTAAGTTTTATGGTCGATCTCCTTGATGTCGAAACGGAAGATTTTCTGGTCAGCTTTGGATAAGTTGTTGCTTAAAGCGACGGTATTCTCGTCGTGGAAGTTCCAAGTGTTAATCAGGAAGTGGCCGAGTACTATGTTCAGTTTATATGCTTTGTGGTAGATGTCGGTGAGTCTGGAAGCGAAAAGATTTATGGTCATCATTTGGCCGTTTCTGTGCACTGTAACATAGCTAGGCAGTATGTTAGGTTTAGGTAAGGTTAAAGGACTATTTGTTCGTGTTTAGTTGGCAATCGATAACCTTTATGGATCGACATACGTCGTATTGACTGATTTATTTCATGTTTTCCAAAAATGAAAACAGATCCAGTATAAAAGATCTTTCAAACAAAACACGAGCAAGATTCCTTCTCGAGTCCCTGTCGAAAAAAAGGTGTTGAAAGACTCTCCATTGGACTCTCCTTGGAGACATGGTGTCGTCTTCTTTGAGTATAGTTATTTTAACGTCCCAGTACCTCCCACACGACAAACGAGTGTTCTACGAAGCTCAGGGCTCCCCTAACTTCATCAATACAGATGGTAACCAGGGAAGAGTGAGAAAAGAATAAAACAAAGACCCAAAGTGCAATACGTTGTATCATTCAAGAAGAACCCTGTTAGATCCCACTACGAGCTAGCCCGCTCGTTATAGTACCTAGCACGTGCCAGAGATAGGTACAGCGCCTACCTATCCTACTTGCGCTCTTACGCGTACCACATTTGTCAAGAACAAGCGTGACAAAAGACGTTATATCTACGGCGTGTGCTGGACCTCCTGGAGTTAGGGCGAGGCTCACCACCCATCAGGCTGCGACGTAATAATGGCCGGTGAAACATAGGTGTACGAGCGTGGACAGACTTAGATATTTCCATAGTCCAACCACGAAAACAGTGAGGAGAAGGAAGATGATAGGAAAACTGATTTGATAAGACAGTTTCTTGAAAAATATCATAGAAGGAAAAGTCGCGGGGAAAAGAAGACGAGGAAGCTCAAGATACTCCAATTAACTAAAGTGATGTTATGTCATATTAATACGTTGAAGGACAGAGATTGTCTTCATATAAGTTGTGTTGTGACACATGGTACGAGGGCGACACTGAAAGTTCTTAGAAAATCAAAAACTGAACAAACTAGCAAGTTATCAGTTTTATTATATCTTTTCAAAATAGTGTCCATTCACATCAATACATCGCTGCATTCGATGGAACCAGTGAGAAAAGCACTTTGCCCACTCGTCTTTAGGGGTCTCTTCGACGGCCTTTTCAAACGCAGCCACTGCTTTCTCGGCGTTCATAAAATGTTTTCCTCGAAGTTTTTCTTTTATTTTCATGAATAACTAAAAATTGCAAGGTGCGAGGTCGGGGATATACGGCGGATGACCCAGTAATTCCACGTCTGACGTCGCCAAATAGTCGATCGTTTGCTTGGCGGTGTGTGACGAGGCGTTGTCGTGGTGAAGGAGGATCCTACTGCGAGGTCGTTTCTCCCGAACTTTTTCCAAGACAAGTGGCAAACAATTGTTAGTGTACCACTCTGCAGTAACTGTTTTTCGATCCTCTAAAACAATTATTGCGTAATGACCTGTCTTTCCGAAGAACGAGGCCACCATCTTTTTTCCCACGCTTCGACCTCTCTTCACTTTAGTTGGCGACTCCTCGAAAGGAAACACCCACACAGCAGACTGTCTCTTAGTTTCAGGATCATAACAGTAAATCCAGCTTTCGTCACCCATAAGTATGTCGAACACAGAATTTGAGTTACCTCCGTTAAATCTTTGAACCATTTCACGGCACCAATCAACACGACGGAGTTTTTGGGCCTCTGTCAAATTATCAGGTATCCACCGAGCACAAAGCTTCCTGACCGCTAAATGTTCATGGAGGATTTTGTGCACTTGACTCATACCGATGCCTAAGCTTGTCCAAATCTGCTGATAGGTCACTCTTTTGTCAGTCTCTATCATACGCCGCACAAGACTGATGTTATCTTCAGTCATCTCTGTAAAAGGCCATCCCTCACGCAGATCATCGGTGAGATTAGTGCGACCACGTTTAAACTCATTAAACGAGTTGTAAACAGTGGCACGAGACGGAGCTTCATCTTGAAAGGCCAATCGAAATCTATCATAACTTTCTTTTTGACTTAAATGACATCGAAAGTCATAAAAAATAATTGCACGAAAATTTTCTCGCGTTAAGTTCATGCTGACGTGACACAGACAATTTTCAATTTGCCGCCAAATCGTAAAACAAATGACAAATTAATGAAATACATACACAATCATATTAGCAAAGAGTTCCATTTTCAACATTTTAACTTGCTTTTTTATTATATCGTTTACAAGTGGCCCATTCTAAAAACTTTCAGTGTCACCCTTAGTAGGAAGACGAGGGAAACGGACATTCAGGCCCATTGGATTGACAATAGATCTCGCTTGAATGTTCACTTTGTGACACAATAAACAACACGTACTGGTTGTAGAGAAATTTCGACGCTGCTAGCCGTTCTGGCACAATTCTACAGAAAATCGATGATGCCATACGGCGTCGTGTTCAAATTGGTATATTGGTATATAAATAATAGTATGCTGTAGGACGCTGTCCAGTGTCTCTGTCCTTCAAATCATTAGCAGAAGATAGAGAAGAATTGGGGTTACTGCACAGACAAGAGCGTAGCTCTTAAGTTACAATCGGAATTCGGGATTCGTATCGTGGCGATGTATTTATTCCTTACCTAAAATTCTTGCCAATGGCCACCAAAACAACGTCAATGAAAAAAGCCGGCACAAAATGCAACATTATTGACAAAAACAAAAACAATAATTTGTTTGGTGTCAATATGGCGTCTGGATACCAGACCGTTTTTGGTGACAAGTGGTTCCGACAGTCGCTGTTGGCTAGGGTTTGTACATCACCTGTAAAAAAATAAGCTTATAAATGGTCTAAACTTTATTATAGTACTAGCTTTATTCCACGGCATCGGTCCCGTGGAACTGTCTCTCAGTTATTGACAGTTTTTGGCTTGACGGTTTTTTTATTAACATCCCTTATGGAGACCACTCAAGGTCACTACGATGATAACAAGGAAATCCGCACCCAAATCCATTGCGTGTTTCTCAAGTTAAAATGGAACAGACAGACAGACAAAAATTCTAATAATTTAGCCTCAGTAACTAGTAAGGCATTTCATTTAAAATTTTGCAAAAATATTCAGTGTATGACTTATTACTACTTGAAGTATATATTTCATTTGCTTTTACCACCAGCTTCGCCCGCTTTTACTCTCCCCCTTTCTGGGTAAACGCTCATCATTAGGCGCGGTAATGGCCAAGCGTAAGCCAATAGAAAATAAAATAATGTATATATGTATTATAAATGCGGTAGTATGTTTGTTGGTTTGTCCTTCTTTCACGCAGCAACGGAACAACGGATCGACGTGATTTTTTGCATGGCCGTAGAGTGACATAGACTACTTGTGTCCCGGAAAAATGCAAACTAAATCAGCGCGGGCGAAGCCGCAGGCTAAAGCTAGTTACAAATATTTAATTGTTTAGGAAGTAATCATCGGCCAACTTAACCCTTAAATGCATAGCATATCAAAAAATGATACAAGGGTTTGTAAATTTATTATAATTATATTTGTGAAAAATTATAATTATTGGTTGATATAAGCTAAAAATATGTTTGGCAACAGCTCTTGATTTTTTTAAATTAAAATTTATTAATTTATGTTTCTTTGTTCTTTTTTGTATTTTCTGATAAAGATAAAGAGTGATAAAGATTAATAAAGAGATCTTGATAAAGAGTGCTTTTGGAAAAACAAAATCTTATAAATATTCTGCTTGCATATATTTTTATAGCTTTAATTATACTTCAAAAAGAGTTCAGCTTTACGAGTAATAAAAAAAAAAACTATAAAATAAAATTTTTATAGCAAATTAAATTTGTTTTTTTTTTCTTTTTTTTATTCAAAAATTCACTTTTCGATAAAAAAAATTGTTTATTATTTTTTTCATATTTGTTTGGTATTTTTATATCACTGTTTTAAATTTCATACAAAAATAAAATCTTGTACGTTTGAGGGTTAATTAGACCGATGACTTTGTCACTTGAGAATTTTAGACATTATACTGATTGTGATATCTTGATAGCAAAGGACACATTTCTAAACAGCTATTACTCAAGTGACGTCACACAAGGGCAAATGGAAGTTGCAGCCTTTTCGTAAAAATATTCCTCCAAAAAATATTAGACCAAAACTTCGAAAATACGGCTTATTAAACCTAAATACCAAATTGGTTTTCATAATTTAATCTACATATGCCTAATATGTACCATACTGTTTTTAGGGTTCCGTACCCGTATTGTGTGATGTTACGGAACCCTAAGTGTGTGAGTCCGACTCGCACTTGGCCGTTTTTTTTTATTTCTTATTATCCAGAATCTTGCAATCATTCTATTTGTCAATATGGACTATCTATTATCGTTCTTAAATTTTTTTAGCTACCGTTTTTTAACTAATTGTTTAATTCATGAATAGTCTATGTCCTGAATTTTTACTATTAGGAATCTATTAATTACTAATTTATAATATGACGTACTTCAGTGGTGTGCGTAGAACTTTTTTCCGGAAAAGCAATCAGAACAAATTTAAATAAAAATTTAAATAAAAAATTTAAATAACCCTTTGAAACAAGAAAATTTGTATGACGCCAGGGTAGGCACTGCCTATCCTAGAGTGAACATTTTCATACAAACTTTATTTTGTTCACGGGTTATTTGAATTTTTTCATATTTTTTTTATTGTCAAACTTGATTCATTTGATTGCTTGATTGCTTTTACGGAAAAAAGTTCTATGCACGCCACTGACGTGTGTACCGTCCATGTAAGTAATTAAAATTAGTTTAATATACTTATGTTAGTATTGTAATCTATTGGAAATAAATATTTTAGTTCTTGTTAAGGTGTTAAAACAAGCGAAAGTGTTGCCACAACACGAAAAAAAAATTTTGTTTTCTTGCTAGAATAATTATTGAAAATCTGCTCAAGTAAATGTCTACTTATAGAAATAGCAATTAAGTATTTTTTCAATGCAAGTGCTCGTAAAGGCCCACTTTTTATGCATCAAAACCGAACAGAAAGTCGATTATTTTGCCCTAGGGCTTTATTATTATTTTTTTTTTTATTTATTTACAATGGTTGGCTAACCTGCAGCCTTTCCTGTGTACCATAGACGTTATACTTTTTTTCCACTGTTTAACGGCTCTGGATACAGTCCTTTTGAGCCAATTATAATTTAAAGTTTACAAGATTATATTTGTTTTCATTTCCTCACACTATGCATTGAAAAATGTAGTATGATACACGGGCGTAAAAGCAATAAATTACTCGGTTACGTTTAAAACACTCGCTACGCTCGTGTTTTAAATCGTCCTCGTAATTTATTCCTTTTCGCCCTAGTAGCATAAACTACTATTAAATAGCAAAGTTTTCAGAAACAACTTCTTTTTGTAGTTAGAATTTTAATTTATTTCAAAAGCGGCCGTTTTAAGCAAAAGTTAAAATTTTAGCTCATCGAAGACGTTGTCTAATAAAACTACGGTATGTAAAAATAGTTCATTACTATTTCTAGACATTATCTTGAGCAGATTCACGATAATTTATTCTAGCAATTAAAACATTATTATTTGTTTTTTTTTTTTTTTTTTTTATGCGTTTATCGAGTAAAGACAAGAAAAATATACGATATTATAAGACTTATACAGCTAACGGAAACCATAAAGAGGTTTATATGTCGCTGCAAGCGCTCACAACTAAAATTTTACTTATTTAATTTTATAATTTTTTTTATCGAGATAGTGACACTTTAAAATAGTAAAATAGTATTATCCCATTTAATCCTTTCCAAATTCCACTTTTAAATACTATTATTTTAATTGTTCTGAAGTGGTTTCGCAGGATTTTTGCGATGATCCGATTTTTGCCGATTATCCTGCGACATATAATAGATCTTTACATATGAAATTGCCGAAATTTTCTTACAGATTCATAATTCCTGTAATTCAATAGTTATTTCAACTATTTGTTTTTTGTTTGAAAGTTTATTTCTCGGTTTTACATGTACGTATTAAATTTTGTTTTTATTTTCAGTTTGATTAAAAAAAATATATCTTCATAAACAGTTCATGTTCATCTTAAATGCCATTCGTTTCCATGATAAGATTCGTAATAATTTTTCACAGCTGACACTTTTCAAAAATTAAATTAAAGTTATTGTTAGCTTAATGTTGTCTCATTTGTACACAAAAGAAATGACATAATTTGGATTTGGATTAATTTGAAAAATGTTTGTACTGAAAATGGAGATTTCTTCAAATTCACTATAGAAAACGGCAACTTCATATGTAAAGACCTAATATACGGAGAAGAAACTGCAAACTCACCACAACTCAACCTATTCCTAAACCTGGATGACGTGTAGATCTTGGTATCCAGCTCTCCTCTCTGGAACCTCCTCGTGGTCTCCCAGGAGGCTGCAATGATGAGGTTATTGACGTAGTCCACTGGTACTATGTCGAGAAGGGCACCAGTGTTCAGATAGAGGGTCCTGACTATCCCTATACCAGTGCCTAGAAGTATCTGGAAGGCAACGCATGTTGTTTTGTTATTTTTGAAGTGAAAACTTCTTTAGGCGCGTTGAGCGATTTTTGGTAGGGTTCGCGTCGCCGTCACCGAAATGCTAATTTGACAGTAAATTTTTTACTTCTGCCGGCAGTCCCCCTGACTGCCTATGTTTTTTTATGTTCAAAATTCAAATTCAAATTCAAAATTCAAAAAGTTTATTTTGCAAAGTAGGTATACATATATAATAGACGTTTCACAAGACAAATTTTAATCTTATAAAAACATATGTAATAAAATAATAAATGTACATGAACTAGATCAAATGTTTATTTAATTTATGTAACAATATATATATACGATTAAAATTATAGGTAAAATATTATTATACAAGGTGAAATCCAATCAACCGCCCGAACCCATACCCATACCGGAGACCCGGCCAGGGACCAGGAACAAGGTTCAATGATCACCAACCGAGCCCCCAGCACGAATCCAGGTATCGAATGTATGCCTAGATCGCGAGGAAGTGTCCTTAAATTGTCGATAGTTTTTGGATTTTCTGTTATTTTATAAACACTCTTTATAGCCAGGTTGACCAGGATCAAAATGATAAACATTAAGGAAAACCGCATCCAAATCCGTTGAGAAGTTCTTGAGTTAAAACGGAATATACAGAAATGTGAAACTTGTAGTTTTGGCCTCTATACAAACATTTCATTTCACGTTTTCACGTTGTAATGACATTTTCACTACTTTATTATTACGTGTAGTATAGATTGACAGAAAATAAACTTATCAATTTATACGTTACAATACAATATACTACAATAACTTTGGTAAGTGTCAAAATATGTATATTCATTTCTACTATAGAAAACTATATGAGGGAGAAAATGTATGAATACTCACTCCACTCGGGCCAAACACGTTGCTGTTATCCAGCCATCCTGGTACGGGCTCTTGATACGATGGGACCACTAGAATAATAAGGAATAAATTATATTATACTAGGCTGGTTGCTAGAGCTGATGCTGGGCTCAATCTTCTCGCAAACCTTCCCGAAATTATTCGGGGGAGAGTAAGAGGACAGCTCTCAAACAAGCACATTCAGGTCCTTCCATGCCTGGGACTGGGATGGTATATCCATCCCCAATAATAAAATAAATAGATAATTTCAAAAAGTAAAAGTAGGGTGCAATTGGCGGTCTTATCACTAATAAGCGATCTCTTCCAGGCAACCTTTGGACGGAGGAACTCTTAAAAGAAAGAAAAAAAATGTGTAGAGGCGGTGTACAAAATAAATAGATCAATTATACATATAAATTTTAATATAAATAGTATATAAACGAAAGTAAATCAGTGTAAATATAAAAGGAACAGGTAGAAATAAAAAATAAGAAGCATAATAGAGAAATAATTTGATCAAAGTAAAAGATAATGTTGTTTAAACAGAGTTTTGAAAACTTGTAAGGATGGAGCTTGTCTTATTGTGAGAGGAATTCCATAGATGTATAGTTTCTACAGTAAACGAGTTAATATAGAAACAGGTAGTATGAACTGGAAATACTAAATGAAGATTTTCAGATGACCTTAGATAATGGTCCTTTTTAAAATGAATTGCACACAATTCTAAATTCGAGGCACAATTTATAATTTTATAATTAAATGTAAATTGTAAAAGTTGTCAAATTTAATTCTAAAATCGTGTTATTGGGCTTCGAATTTAGAATTTCGTGCCTGAAGATGTCGTTTAAACGATGAAACCAGTAGCACACCTTTAAAAGATTATACATGATTTGTGGAACTGAGTATCAAGGATTTGTATTTACAGAAACCAGTGTAAGTTACCTATAGATGGTCTAACAATACAAATAGGTAGTCCCTCTCCCATCTCCCGCACCACCTCCTCTGCTATGGCTTTGGAGAATGTGTATGTGTTTGTATTTACAGAAACCAGTGTAAGTTACCTATAGATGGTCTAACAATACAAATAGGTAGTCCCTCTCCCATCTCCCGCACCACCTCCTCTGCTATGGCTTTGGAGAATGTGTATGTGTTTGGCCAACTTTCTGTGAGACTGAAACAGAAAAGGAATTATTCAAGGAAATCAGTTAAAACTTTAGTCTTACGTGATATAAATATACCTAATACTAGCAGACGTCCCGCGGCTTTGCTTGCGTGGTTCCCGTTTCTAATACCGATACCGTGAGAATTTAGAAAAATTCCACTTATTCTTTATCTAAATTATAGAGAGTACCTCTGTGCAAAATTGTGTTTGGGCTGGGCGTTGATTAGTCAATGAGTGAATGAGCCAGGACTTCTCTATAATAATATAATATATAATTTACACATACCTCGCTTTTTTATTTTATATACAGGTAGAAAAGTCAAGATGGGTCACAAAGGACAGCTAACTAGTAGAACCATTAGAGCTAGGGTTGCCAACTCTCGGAGGAACCAACCCGGGAGATTTGAACAAATCGGTGGGCAATTGAATGAAAGTCGGTAATATTTGTTATTTTTAATTTGCTTTAAAATTTACAAATTGTTTACTTTGCTCAGAGCTAGTGCCTGGAGTCAATGAAATGTGTTTTAATTAACATCTTCCCTTGAAAATGGTTGGGAGAAAATATAAATAAAGTAAAACTAATACTGTACAAGTGCTTTTAACTCAAAATGTGTTTCAAGTTTCGCCAAGTGCTAATAATCGCAAGTATAAATTTTATTAATTCGCTTTGTTTTGTAGCAGCATATTTCATATTTGATATGAAAAATCAATATTTATTTCGTCATTAAATTATTTATTTCGCGCGCTTTATCTATTTAGTTAATGACAATTTTTTTTTTGAGAAAATCCGGATAATTTATTGCATCCCGGGAGCTCAGGAGGTTGAGCAATATTCCCGGTGTCTCCCGGGCATTCCGGGATGGTTGGAAACCCTAGTTACAGCCGTAAGAAAGGGCAGTATCACAACTTGCTGATAAGTGCCTGTCTATAAAATCTCGCTTTTCGTACGTATTATAAATATTATAATATTTAATCACCTCTACCGCGATGTTTATTGCTAACTTTTTTTGAGGAAAGGAGTCCTCAGAGGTACCTTCAAAAAAAAAGGTAACAATAAATATCGCGCTAGATATTTTCAAGTACCTGAAAGTTATATTTTTATTTTGAATAAATATATACACTTATTATCATAATATATATTCTATTGTCCCGAGGTCAAAGCACTGGCATTTGATTGATTATGCCATTGTACGTCAAAGAGATCTACCTCAAGTGCAAATCACTCGAGTTATGAGAGGAGCAGAATGCTGGACAGACCACCGACTAGTCATTATCAAGGCGAAATTGCGGCTCCAGTCACCAAGTCGCCGTGGTAAAGCAGCTTGCTTACACCTTAATTTGGAGAAGCTCCAGTGCCATCAGACTCAAATCGCCTTTGGGCAAGCTCTGAACAGCAAAATGACATCACATGGTTTTGCTGAAGATCTTGAGGAAGAATGGAAATCTCCACGCTCCATTCTTGTTGAGACTGCTACTGAAACTGTAGGACTCAGAAAACGTGTTCACGAAGACTGGTTCGACGACAACAACAAGATTCTGGTAGAAGCTATCGAGAAGCACCGAAAACTCTTGCGAAATCAAGAACGTAAAGATAATCCCACAAACTTACAAGAGGAGATCAAGACCAGCACTCGAGAATTAAGAAAGCTCACTAGAGATACCAAGGATAGATGGTGGCAAGAAAAAGCACGTTATATGCAAATCCTCGCTGACACAAAACAGTTAGGTGCCTTCTATGGCGATGTACGGAAATTGACTGGCACCAGATACCACGGAAACGTGCCCCTTAAGTCTCTTGATGGCACGGAGAGATTGACGTCCAAAAAAGACGTTCTCAAGCGATGGGCTGAACATTTTAACTACCTGCTCAATGTGGACCGTTCTGCTGATTTGGCACACATCCGATCCATTTCGGAGTGCATGAAGGTAGCTGAGCTTGATAAACCACCAACACTCAGTGAAGTAATCTATGCTATCAATCAGCAGTAGAATAACAAAGCCGTTGGTATCGACAACATCCCAGGTGAGTTGCTTAAATATGGCACCGAAGAACTCCACAGCAATCTCTGGAAGCTTTTTGTGCGAGTGTGGAGCGAGGAACAAGTCCCAAATGACTTCACTGTGTCGCTTATCTGTGCACTATACAAGAACAAAGGTGATCGTTCTGACTGCAATGCTTACCGAGGAATTTCTCTGCTGTCGACTCCTGGGAAAATATTTGCCCGCATCCTACTCAATCGCCTCATACCTGTCTCTGAAACAATTTTACCGGAGTCACAGTTTGGCTTTCGCCCGGAAAGAGGTACATGCGAAGCCATCTTTTGCCTGCGTCAACTCCAGGAAAAGAGCAGAGAACAAGGTCAACCTTTGTTCCTCTGTTTCGTTGACCTTAAAAAGGCCTTCGACTGTGCGCCACGCGAAGCTCTCTGACTGCTACTGGGTAAATTAGGATGCCCCAACAAATTCGTCCGGATTCTTCGACTGCTGCACGATGACATGAGGTGCTGTGTCAGCACAAACGGCGAGCAATCTGACTTCTTCTCCGTCACCTGTGGTGTGAAGCAAGGCTGTGTACTTGCACCTACCTTGTTTGCTCTATACTTTGCAGCAGTAATTAAGGAATCGATATCCGAATCAACAGCTGGTGTCCACATTCGCTTCAGAACAGACGGGAAACTCTACAACCTCGCCCGATTAAAAGCGCGTAGCAAATTATCCTGTGACACCATCAGAGAAATAATGTACGCCGACGATCTGTGCTTTGTATCGGATTCAGTGGAGGGGCTGCAACAGTGTATAGTCGTATTCGACCAGGCATGTCGTAGGTTTGGCCTGAAAATCAGTGTCGGCAAGACGGAAGTTATGGCCATGGACAGTCATGCAGGCACCGACTTAACACTCAGCGTTAAGCTTGGCGTGGATCAACTTAAACAAGTCAAGAAATTCAACTACTTGGGTAGTACTGTATCAGCAAAGTACGATCTTGATCCTGAAGTCGACAGCAGAATTGGAGCTGCTGCTGCAGCTTTCGGCAAGCTGCAGTCTAAAGTGTTTCGCTCGCATGACATCAGGCTATCAACCAAAATGGCTGTATACATGGCGATTGTTCTCCCAAATGTCCTCTACTCTGCTGAAACTTGGTGCCCATATCGTAAGCACATTCACACGCTAGACAGATTCCACCTAAGATGTCTCCGCAACATTCTGAAAGTCAAATGGTCGGACCGTGTCAGAAATACGGAAATACTGCGACGCTGCAATGTAGGTGGTATCGAGGCTTACCTGATGAGGCGCCAGCTGCGCTGGTGTGGCCACATGCGACGTATGCCAGAGGATAGAATGGCGAAACGCATTTTATATTGCGAGCTTCGCAGTGGAAAACGCAAACAAGGCGGGCAGTTCCTTAGGTTTAAGGACGTGCAGAAACGCCACATGAAAAGTTGCAATATAGAACATTTAACATGGGAGGACCAGGCTGAAGACCGAACTGTGTGGCGGCATACAGTCAACACTAACATCTTCGAGTTCGAGGCAAAACGAAGAGCTGCTCTTGACGCCAGACGTGATGAACTCCGATGTAGACCACCAGCTGCCATACATTACAACTACTACAATGGAAAACTTACATGTAGCCTGTGCAACCGCACTTTCACGAACAAGATAGGCTACATAAGTCACATGAGGGCACATGACCGACGCTCTCCACAGCCGCAACAGTCTCCGTGACTGAACTCGGTCGGATGAATCATCATCATCATTCTATTGTATTTGTCAATTTGACTGACGACGACCAAAAGGGGTCGAAAATCGAAAAAACATTTTTTCTTTTTAATTATATTAATAAGTGTGTATATTTATTAAAACTTAAAATAAAATCTAACAAATAGTAAAAATATTCATTATACTGATAGTTACGTATGTATATGTGACACATACACCACAGAGAGCTTATAACTAGTGAGGTAACCTAACCGGTATAGCTACTCACGCAGGTGTCATGGCGTCAAGTCGACTCTCATCC
The DNA here is from genome assembly GCA_934047225.1 of Ypsolopha sequella. Taxonomy (NCBI): domain Eukaryota; kingdom Metazoa; phylum Arthropoda; class Insecta; order Lepidoptera; family Ypsolophidae; genus Ypsolopha; species Ypsolopha sequella. The sequence continues at coordinate 17,819,916 of OW204010.1, read as the reverse complement.
ATGCTCTCCACCATTTCGATCATCGTCGTTGGTGGCACGGGGCTCGGGTAGAACTTCTCTGATACCTGCAACCAGTGAAAACATTTTGTTGTTTATCACACCATCCATGGACTAATCTATCATTCACGTGAGAATACATAAGTGGGTACAGATATCATCAATATTGACGATGGGGGAGGGGTTGTGGAGGTGTGTTAAAAAAGAACAATGACAATTTTCTATAAAAATGTGCTTTGTTTTGGGGAATGGTAGATTTGTACCTCACCAAGTATCACCAAGGGAGAAAATATGACCTTAAAAACTTAACACAATTAATACATATTTTAATATCCTTATGCAGCTCACCACCTATCACGCTGGAAGTAATAATCGTCGGTAAAATGTGTATACTGTGACTTCCGTTTCACAGTACTTAATCTGAAAAACGAGTAGTAAGATGGAGGTACCACCATCTTAGTCACAACACCCTCGATCTTATTCGGGGGAGTAAGAGGACCTATCAAAAAGGCACAACCAGGTGGTTGGGATGGTAGGATATCTATGGCAGGCAAATGGTAAAATTTCGCCGCTTACAAAGTTACAAAGTCAGTTTCTAAGGGTTTTACCTCTTTGTCATACTATTTTGTCATACTGGTATGACTGTCGGGATATGCATGTCTAAGCCCCGCCGTTTGTAAAATGACTTTCTTATATTCTAAAAAGCCGAAATCGAGAGTCTTTCACCAAAAAGTGAAAAATAGGTGCGACAACAAATAGGTTAGGTTAGCGGAGCGAGGAGGAGCGTGTAAGGTTTACAGGTAAGTACATATTGGGAGCCGAGCGAAGCGGAGCGGAGCGACGCGACCCTAAATACTTCTTACAGAATTGACATGACGAGGCAAATTAGAAAATGCCGAATTCTACTATATGACGAAGAATCGACAAACAGCAAAATAGCGACCGTTTAGAAACTGATAACGTCGTTTCTAAACGACAAAGATTTTACTATTTGCCTGCGATATATCCACCCACAATTGCACAGACTGGTGACGGGCAGCAGCGTCACTGGTCCGAGTGTTTCTGCACCGTGCGCACCAACCCGCCTGTTCATGGGCATTTCTTCCAGGAGAACCGCCAAGAGTGCCAAAATATTGGATAAGCCTTTCTATATAGGTCCAGCAGTGGACGAAGACAGGCTGATGGATGGATGGATAAGCCCTTTGTCGGTTTGCAAATAAGACACATTCTAGATTTAATATTCTTAAAATCTTACCTCCTTCCTGTTGCAGTGTGAATATGCCGTCGACACGTGGACTAAACTCTTCAAGTTGTGACACTCCCGGGCCAAAGTTACAACCTCTCGAGTTCCTCGCACGTTGGCGATGATCGCTGTTTTTATTGTTTCGTTGAAAAGTACTGTTGCGGCTACGTGGTATATGAAGTTAACCTGCAATAATGTCATAAAGAATTTTGGCATAGTTACTAACAAGCGCCATTTTGTTTATTTTTTTGTTAATAATCAAAATAATAAAATAGGAACTCCTAAAGCGTCAAGTTGCAGGGATATATTTGTAAAAATAATAGCCACGAAACTTAATTTTAGGGGATTTGTTCCTCAAAATTCACACAATAGAAAAAAAAAATCTTGAATTGTAATTGTTTGTTTATGTGCATTAGCAAACCCATTAAAAAATATACATTGGTAAAAAGCAGGCACAGTATTAAATGTTTCGTTAGGTATGTATTTACACAAAAAAAGAACAAAAATTTCCAGTTTCTCCATGAGATGAATACCAAACCTCTTGAGCGATAGTGTTCCAGTCTTCATCCTTTAAGCCAAGTTTCAGCTCCATGATGTCACCCTCGACAGGAACTATGTGCTTGTGGAATTCGGGGTTCTTCTTTCGGAGCTGATTAAATACCTGGAAAGACCATAGTCAGACATAATAAATAATGCTTACTTTTTAGCGAGGTTTTTAGTTCACTGAGGCTCTCTAAATGACGACAGTAGAACCAAACTGGCATATGAAATGTTTGCTACATTCAACTATTTGCATTTTAGGTCTTTAAAAAGTTAAATTTTCATGCAAAACCGGTCTATGTGCAAAATTAAAAGTGTTAACTCTATCTATCTAGGTTTTTTAACCTGTAGTAATAGTGTTAGTTGTTAAACTAAATAAATTAAAAAAATCTTTTGTTGTGATTTCCCTAATGAACATTTAAATATCCTTAAATAGCACACTGAAAATATATAAATTTTAACGCGTTTGATTATTATCTCATTATGGGATAGATCAATTAAGATCCACTATTGTCAAAATACTATATAACAAAATAACGTACTGTGTTAAAGAACTGCAATTATCCATAGCTGACCTAGATTAACACCATTGAAGATAATTCATAATTAGGTTTACAGCCTGTATATAGGATCTGAGCAAAGAATGCATGAATTACAAAGATTACTTCATCGAAACTAAATTTTGTTAATTATATAATACTTAAATACAATATATTTCGACTCCTTATGGAGTCGTCACCAGTAATTATTTTTTAAATTTATCTTATTTTATTTTTGTAATTTATGCATTCTTGGCATACACACAGGCTGTAAACCTAATTACGAATTATACGATATATGGTACGGGCATATTAAAGAAAAAAAAAATTTTATTAAGTACAAATAGAAAATGAGCAAATAAACAAATATCTAATAACTTATTGGATCACTGAATGTTTTCAATAATCTCTCCTCCATGCGTATACCCTTTTTATTTGTAATACACAAATAAACAAATATCTAATAACTTACTGGATCACTGAATGTTTTCAATAATCTCTCCTCCATGCGTATACCCTTTTTATTTGTAATACACAAATAAACAAATATCTAATAACTTACTGGATCACTGAATGTTTTCAATAATCTCTCCTCCATGCGTATACCCTTTTTATTTGTAATACACAAATAAACAAATATCTAATAACTTACTGGATCACTGAATGTTTTCAATAATCTCTCCTCCATGCGTATACCCTTTTTATTTGTAATACACAAATAAACAAATATCTAATAACTTACTGGATCACTGAATGTTTTCAATAATCTCTCCTCCATGCGTATACCCTTTTTATTTGTAATACACAAATAAACAAATATCTAATAACTTACTGGATCACTGAATGTTTTCAATAATCTCTCCTCCATGCGTATACCCTTTTTATTTGTAATACACAAATAAACAAATATCTAATAACTTACTGGATCACTGAATGTTTTCAATAATCTCTCCTCCATGCGTATACCCTTTTTATTTGTAATACACAAATAAACAAATATCTAATAACTTACTGGATCACTGAATGTTTTCAATAATCTCTCCTCCATGCGTATACCCTTTTTATTTGTAATACACAAATAAACAAATATCTAATAACTTACTGGATCACTGAATGTTTTCAATAATCTCTCCTCCATGCGTATACCCTTTTTATTTCTTGTGAGAAGATAAATCTTTTTTATACCGTGGCAGGCTCTGGAAAGAACATATTTTGGGATTAAAGTTCCTTCAAGTTCATTTACCAGTATAAAGTAACAAAAAAGGAGTTACATAATATGTCTAAATAAGGCCGTTTCTTACGACACAAGATGTACCACTATTTTAACTGTACCATTTCCATACATGTTTGGTGCATACCTCAGCAACTTCTCAATCAGCTGTTTTCCGAGGAACCCTGTTCCTCCAGTAATGAAGACTACAGAACCGTTAAACAGGTGCTGTATCTCAGAATCTCCCTTCTCTTCAGCCTCGTGCACGGCACGCATCTGAGAGAGAATCTGCACGTCCACTGCTGCCGTTGGATCCATCTTAAGGCTGGAACTGAGCATAAAACATGAACAAAGCCAGAGTTCAGAGGAATCGTTTGAAGGAATTCGGACAAACCATAAATTGAAAAAAAGAAGATTTTTGCTTAGTTAATATTTTATTAAGGTATCTAATAAAAACGTTTTAAGATATACCTTTTGTCTAAAAAAATATATCAACATTACTTTTTTTTTTTTTTAAAAGTCTACTGTACGACGCTGGCAGTTCAAGCTCCCTATTTGTAAACAATTTTAACAGTTATTTCGTGGCAATAAGTGGCCCATTCGTTGCCTGCGCCTACCCTTTATTCATTTAAGCGGCTCCACAATGCTAAACATCAGTTTTGTATTGGATTCAGTTCCATCAATGTAGACGCTAAAAATTTGAAAAAAATATGGCGTGGCGTGACTCAAGGCAATTATTAATTACACTTTATAAATAAACATACTTACAATCTTCTATTAAATAAATAACTTTTAAAAAAGCATAAATTTCACGAAAAAAGCGATTCAGTGTCTATATTTCAAAACCGATTGAAACGAAACCAATACACGCAGATACTAACTAGATTTTTTTATTTATTACATAAAGAAATTATGGTTAATGTCCTAATGGAGCCACAATTTCAAAATAACTGAAGTTTTGCGTGCGCGGCATCTGATGAGAGCAGGATAGAAAGTTAAAGAACAAACGCGTTAGAGCAGGACTGAATTTTAGCATAGTGCAGCCCCTTAAGTAGATTTTTCACATTGCTATTATAAATATAATTTAGGCTATTTTTATTATAGTAATAAAATTAATACCTAAAATTAAAACTAAATAATCGTATAAATATTGGAATTTAGTGTTTATTTTTAGTATTATTTATGTTATTTAAGTTTCCTACAATTAAATATATAAGTATTATTCATGTCCATGTTGTTTGAAGGAATGTTTACCATAGAGGGCTGACTGAAATTGACTGAATCTTACTAATATTTGCATGTTTAATTAATTTTAAATATTTTACAAGAATTTTAGGTACATTAGCACGAAAGGTATTTTTAAGAGAGAGAGAGATAGTTGCTAGGTACATTACATAAATTTTACATTTTAATGTTGGTGTTTCCAATATGTTTACATAATGAATAAATTAATATAAAATGATAATTGACTTCTCTTGTCTTATATTTGATTAAATATTATATATATATATATATATATATATATATATATACCTATCTATATACGAAAACACAAAATATAATTATAGGTAGTAAAGTATTATTTCGACCACCAGTTGTGGTCGGCATCAGTTACACAATTACATATATATAAAAGTTAAAAATTAATAATTATAAATTATGGGTATGATGTTGTATATTTTATTTTTATAATGATGACAGCTAAAGTGATGGATGGGGAATTGAAGAAATACCGACCACAACTAGTGGTCGAAATGCATAGATTAAATTATGTTAAGGTGCGTTAATTCGAAAACCATTTCGAGATTTAGGTTTATTAAGCCGTATTTTCGAAGTTTTGGTTTAAAAAACCTCATGATGATGAATATTTTTACGAAAAGGCTGCAACTTCCATTTCCCCTTGTGTGATGTCACTTGAGTAATGGCTGTTTAGAAATGTGTCCTTTGCTATCAAGATAAATTTATAATAATTTGCTTCAGACTAGTTTGACAGCTAGATGACAGATGAGTAGACAGACAGAGACAGACCACTTTTTTTTATAAGCAATCACACATCACAATCTATAATCAGTCTAAAATTCTCAACTGACAAGGTCATAGGACAATTCTTTAAAAAATCATAAATAAATAATGGTTAATTTATATACTAAAATAATGAAAACTATGTCCTAAAATGGTGTATATTCTATGAAAAAAATAAAAAAAAAAAATCTTTTAAAAATTAAGCTATGGGAATTATATTTTGTGTTTTGGATTTTCTTTATTAGGATTTCTAGTAGTTAGTAAGCCTTAAATACAAACACAATTCAAACTTAATTAAATGCTTGACTTCTAACTTATTAAAGAAATCACAGCATGCAAATGATTAATTTATCTCGCCATATAAACTAAATGTTAACAAAGTACATATTAATTTACATTACAAATAATAATAATTTTACAATTTTGTGTAATTTTAAGTTTATCTAAATTATTTAAATTAGTGAGAGATTAAAAAAAAAGTTTCTTTAGTTTTATCAAAGCTTCTTTACAAGCAAGTTTAAATCTACTTGAATTCTTTAAGTATATATATATACCAGGTGACTTTTTGATCATCGTCCAAATTCATACTGGTGGATTGGTAAGTGATGAGTATCATGGATCAATAACAATTTTTGTGAAATTCGTAAAATGAAATTTCGACTCCCCATAGTGATTCACTCGGGACTGGAAGTGAATTTCTATGGGAAGCAGAAATTTCATTTTACGAATTTCACAAAAATTGCTATTGATCCAAGATACTGACCACTTATCAAGCCTCCAGTAATTATTATTAACAATCTAAATTATATTTTTCGATAAATAAGATATACAAATATAATTAAATCTCAAGATATATTTCGGGTCCGACCTGGACCCGGCATCAGTTGAGTATATATTTATATCTTTTAAAAAAACTTTAAAAGCTGTTATAGCGTATATAATTTAAAAAAAATATATTTTTCGTGTTTCCTACAAACGCAAGTTGTAGGAGGTCAATATTATATTTTACGAAATTGGCAAGAAGTGTTATAGGTTTGTGATCATTGAGTTACATAATTATATTTCTTTTACGAGCTTTTGATTAGTAGTGTTATTAAAACAATTAAAAAAATTATAACTCGATATATTTCGGCCCTCGGTATGGGGCCGTCATCAGTCGAATATATTTATATAAATATAATATAAATATATAATTATATTTCAATGTCTGTGATACTGATACACTCGCCTCCAATAATAATTTGGTTGCATTAATAAATGTCCCCTTTATATTTTCATTTCCGCAGGTGTTTTATGAACATTATACAGTACAATCAAAAGATAATGCGTTACTATCCATTTAAAAACGTAACGTTAAGAATTTAAATCAGTTTGCCGTTCAATATATAGCGAATTTCAAACGAAATCAAAATTTTCCCTAACAGTCAGTCGGATGGACGGAAAAATGTTATCATATTTTTGAAAGATTTTTAAAGTAAATAATGAATAGGTAGTTCTTTGTAACTACTGCCAACATTACCTAGATGTTGATTATATATAATAAAGTGAAAACACTTACCTTATTCAAAATGCAATTCCCACTTTTATTTATTGTTGAAAGGCGAATCTGTCGACACACTGACACTTCTCACACCATAGCAAGCAACTTCGATAGGTTTGTAAATATGAAGGTAAATCTGTTTGTAATTTTAATCTGTTTTTAATTCTACTATAAGTTAGGTAGGGTAGTTTTACCAATATCTGCAGAAGTGCACGTCACGAAATAAGTCTCGCGGATTAAGACATTTTCATGAGTATTTCTTCATGGTTAGTACTTAGACATATTTCGTTCGTGGTGTTACTCTAGGAGTGAACGAGGCGGGATCCGACCCGGGTGAAAGAGACAAACCTATACGACGAACCTTACAATTTGCATAAACTAAGGGACTTGATGTAGCAAGCGCCCCGGGCGCACGGACGTGATGCTGCTGCGAAGACAAACCCAATGTATGGCGCTCTATGGAACAAAATACAACAAGCGCCCGCCGCCCAGACTCTTTGCCCAGGGCGCTAGCTGATACAAGTCTCTTAAAAGGTATAATGAACAGAACATCACTTGTACTATCCCACAAATTTATTTACTACTTCCGGACCGTCAATGGTCATTGATCGCACTGGCTGATGTAAACTATTTATTGTATAATTAAGATCTTATATTAATTCCTTTGATAATGCCATAAAGGCGAAACCGGTCAGGAAGTACTAAATGAATTTGTGGGATAGTACAAGTGATTTTCTGTTCATTATGTATTGCAAGTTCCACCAAGTGCCAACAATCAACAGTGTAAACATTCTCTTAGAAGGCTTCACAGAATCACCGCGCTCTTTTCAGACTTGCCTTTCCAGTTTCCGCAAAATATATTTTAAAATGAATACTGCAGTTTTTGAAAAAACGAGATTTGTTCCAACGGATAAAAGTATAACTAGTCTTGTACGGGTAAGTATTATACATAAACTGATTTAGAGTAATAATCACGCACGTAAGAGAAATTTTCTTACGGATCTCTATATAAAATGTGATGTCATTCTGTAGGTTCGTTTATAATTCGGATACTACGAAACGGAATTTGATGCGGTTTTCAATTTATGTTAAGGGTTTATTAAGGTTCCGTACCGTATATTGGAAAAACGGAAATTTGGAATTCGGTCAGATTGTTACAGCCAACAATAAAAAATTGGGTTCCGTACTCAGAGGGTGCCGAAATAAGGCGAGAAATTGGTAAATTTGCACTTTTTGGAGTAGTTTTGACTACTTTTAATATAAAACTACTTGTTTTGTAAATTATTAAAACAGTTTTGGAATCTTTTTCTAAATTGCTGTAATACAGAAACGCGATTGGAAATTTTCACTCGATAGCAATAATAATTGAAGTGAAGTCTTCGTCGACAGTTTCTCAAAGTTTGACAAATAGAAGTGACATACAGACCTTAACCATTTTCATTAGATAGTTTTAAACAATATCTTTAATTTTGTAATAGGAAATTTGGCCAGCAATTTTTTTGATATTAATAAAAATCTACTTTTGTCTGTTTCAGCCTAAATCCGTCACTCTCTCAGTGCGTGTTTTGCCGCTTGGAGTGACAGAGATTGTTTAAAACCCAATTTCTCGTCAGTTTTAGCGTCTTGTTTTGTCAGCTTGATGATGTTTTGTTATCTGTTTTGTAGTAATTATTTACCGTCATGTTTTTAGGGTTCCTTACCGTTGTGTGGTGATACGGAACCCTTCGAGCGCGAGTCCGACTCGCACTTATTAAATTATTTTCCAAAGATTTGAAGAATCGAGTTGAAATTATTATCAAATATTCATTTCATTTTTTATTTTATTTCCCCACAGATTTTCGTTAAAGGAAATTTTAGTTTACTTTAGTTTTCGTTTTGTATAAATAAAAAAAAACACTTTCTTTTTCGCCTTGAATAGGTCCCTTTGGCACTGCGCGTTTTTTTAAAGCTTTAAAGTCAGCTGGCCAGTTTTAGTAAAACAAGTTTGAGGAGAGTCAAGGGCCGGTTTTTAGTGCGGGCGAAGCCACAGGCAAACGTCTAGTACCAGATAAGAGATTCAGATGTTAAAAAGCGTTTGTTTACAACATCCACACGTACAGTACACACTTATCTAAAACGATTAGCTAAACCAAAATGAGTTCTATTACCATCAAGCTACAGTCCTCATCTCCGGCTCGGGTAAGTTTGCTGCGCACTACGCATTTCGTGCATTGCACGTTTAAGACTTCGCACGTGACTGTTTGATACTTGGAACAATATAAGGTGACTTTTATTTAATAGCCAAAAATTCATACTGTAGGCTCGGGAATTGATCAGGACCAAAGGTTTAACGACCTTTCTTGCAGCAGACTACGATAAAACCAATACTGCCCCTATATACTCCGCTAATTTTATTTAGCTTTTTTGAACTTTGGTCTTTACCACTTACCGAGTCTCCGTTATGAATTAGGCTATTTACACAAACGTCACTTTATATACCAGGTGTAAATAGACTGTTCTCTTTGAATTAAATCACATACTCCACTGAGCATATATACGCCAAGTGCGAGTCGGACTCGCGCACAAAGGGTTCCGTAGCACTACACAATACGGATACGAAACCCTAAAACATGGTAAATTACAACAATACAGATGCCATAGCAAAAAAAAAACAAGTCGCTTTTATAGTCGGGCCTGACAAACAATTCGCTGAGTCCGGAACCCCAATTTTTATTATTTGTTTTATTTTTATTTTATTTTATTTTATATTATTCTATTATTATTGTTGTTTTACTTTAGAGAGTATAGTTGGTAGAGCTGATGCCGGGCTCGACTGTGGAGGTACTACCACCTTACTTGGAGACCCCCTCGAAGTAATTCGGGGGAGAGTAAGAGGACAGCTCTCAAACAGGCACAACCAGGTGGTACATCAAGCTTGGAACTGATTGATGGCGGTATGGCATTGATTAAATTATGTTAAGGTGTGTTAATTCGAAAACCATTTCCAGATTTAGGTTTAATAAGCCGTATTTTAGAACTTGTGGTCTAAAAAACCTCATAATGATGAATATTTTTACGAAAAAGCTGCAACTTCCATTTGCCTTCGTGTGACGTCACTTGAGAAATGGCTGCTTAGAAATAAATGTGTTCTTTGCTATGAAGATATATTTATGCTAATTTGCTTCCGACTGATTCGACAGATGGATGAGTAGACTGACAGAGACAGACCATTTTTTTCTTTCTCGTCTATCCCCTAATGTGCTAATGTGGGGTGTCGTTGGATAAGTAATTTAAAAAAATTGGGGGTGTGAAAAGACCATTTTTCGATCTAGGGTTTCATTTGTGAAATATTAAGCTTAAAAGTGTTAATTTTTGTTACGAGTCAAGTGCCCCCTCCCCCCTGCCAGCGAAACAGTTGTATTTGGAGACGTGAAAAAAATCACGGCAGTAGTATATATAACGAAATTAAAAGGAAAACTATCACAGCTAAGTAGGCTTTACAAGTTAACGAGTACAGATCGCGCCAAACTTTTAGTCCCCTCTAAACACGGAGCGATTCGCATCGGCAGAAACAAAATGTATGGGCCGTTCTTGGGAAGAGCAACTTTCGAGCGTACTAGAAGTTTGACGCGATCTGTCTTAGTCGACAAACTTATAAAATGTACTTGGAGAAGAAGTCCGCATATTGTATAGGGCAACTACGGAACCCTACACTGCGCGTGGCCCGTTTTTTTAAAGTATTTTTCCGTGATAGAGGATAATGTTGTTGTATCATGCATGCCATGCTGATTCATCATGAAAATTTATTTTGCATACAAATAAATATTACGCTCGTTTCTTGGAATCAGAAATTAAAATCACCTTCAAGAAGCTCATTAACCTGACTGGGGCGCTATTTATTAATACAAGGTCGGGCAAAAAAAAAAAACTTTCAAATTTTTTACATTTCAAGATTAAGGCCCAATATCAAGCTAAACTATAGTCATGCACCAACGCTTTTGTTTTTGATTTGTCTATGCTCTAATAAACTGTTGCGTACGCAAAACTCAAGTTATTTTGAATTTATGGCTACATTAGGACTTTTGTAATTAAAAATATTTCCTGTCACAACATAAAAGGTTTATATAAAATATTTATGAAAAATTTCGTGGCGCTATCCTCAAAAAATCAGACCAAAAAGTTGTTTTTCCTTATACAAGGTTAAATTATATTAGTTGGCGGAATTTGAAACATATGTAGAAGATGTCCATATCAACAACTTTTTCTATGAGGACTGTGCAAAATTCTTAAAATTTGTTTTCACCTTTCCATACTGTACCAGTCAGCTGATCGGGGCAATTTGTATGGGAGGAAGTGAAAAAAAATGACGAATATCGCTTAGCTCCCATACAAACAGTTGTTCATATGGACTAGTAGTATTTATATTTAAGTAAGTAGTACTTAAATATAAATATTCTGTATCCCCTGAAGATGGATTGATTTCCCAAACCGGTTGGGAAGTGTGCAACAAATATAATTATGTTATGAAACAACTAGTACAAGTGTTTGTGTTCAAAATCAAGATGCTTTCTATGTTTCATCAAGTGCCGACAATCGCAAGTATAAACCTATGTTTTAAGTTTCGCTAACTAATATTATTTAACCTTATATAGACCCACTTTTGTGTTTTTTTTTCTATTGAGAAAAGTTACCGTAGTTACGTTTTTGGCCCATCAGAACACTAAAGTATATCACTTAGTTAAATTAAATTTTAGGTATAAATAAATTTATAATACCATAAAATTGGTTGCGAAAACTGAATTTCGCTTTATACTGTGCCTTAACAGAAACACTTTCAAAGAGAAAAATATTTTATTAGTAAAAGAGATAAAAGAGATGCACATAAAGGCCATTTATTTTAGCATGCGGATTTCAATAGATGTTAGCACTCCGGTCTGGTTATAAACTTCTTGATAACCTCATAATATCCAATTGGCTTTTAATTACCACAACTTTTGTACTTCACAAAAATTAATAAAATTGAAAAACATTCTGGCGTACACTAAAACACGAAATTACAAAACAACCAAATCGTCAGTCCCCAGAGCAAACCCACAACCGTACAGAGAAGTAAATGCAGCATTCTTAGCTTATGTTGCCTTTTGATGGCATCCGGGATGGAGTCAGGTGATTCCTTTGCCAAATACGCTCTAATGCCCCTGACGTATGCCCTCAAATATTCGTTCCAGTCGTGAGACTCATAGTCGAAGCTAAAACTTTCTTGATCTGCCCTTGACAGAGACTTAAATAGTGAAACAGTGTTGTCATTGTGGAATTTCCATTGTCTCGTCGTGAAGTAACCAAGCAGGTCCTGGAATGCGGCCATCTTCTTGTAGACCTTCACTAATCTGTAAGAAAAACAATGATTTTGAAGCAGGATACCCAGGATTCGGTTTTAAGGCGCCGTTAGTCTCCAGTGACCTTGACACTGTCGCCCATCGCCTGCACAGACGAATGAAGAGCTCGACTAGATTCAATAGAAGCAATACTTTTCTTGTATTTTATTGCAAGAACCGTATAAACAACTTGAGTGGTTTCAAAGAATACTTCACCTCAGCCTCCGACTGCATTCAACTCGCGCGCCTACTGTAGTTCTAAAGTATTTTTTTTTCAATCAACAATCCTTTTATCAAATGAAAAGATTCATAAATTGTATTATTCTTAGGTTACTTACAAAAAAAATGTATAAGAAAGAAACCCCCATAATTAAACGAATTTATAGCTTTCTACAAAAAAAAAGAATAATTTTATTTCAGACACTTGAAAGACGATGTGATAACCGTTGGGGCCGTAAGGCATTGTAATGGAGACCACGTACAGCAAAGCGCAGCGTAGGCCGCTCTCGTGCCTGCTGGACTGACGATCTGAAGGACGTTGCGGATGGCGGCTGGATGAGGATGACTGAAGACCGCCAAGAGTGGCATAATATGGGGGAGGCCTATGTCCAGCAGTGGACGAGTACGGGCTGATGGATGGATGGAAGACACTTGAATTCCCAACTAACGTAACCTTTTATTGACCAAAAAGATGAAAAACTACTATACATTTTTTTTACTTCACAGATGGGTGAAAAACTGTTTTTTTCATGTTTTTGTAGTAAGGTGTAAATCGACACTAGCTTTAAAATGATTAAAATGTAACAGACTCTAGAGATGGTTATCTTAGATATGAATCTCGGTCATATGTTTTTGCTGAGTTTCAATGTTCCAAATCGACAGGATGTGTCTTTGACATTTTAAAATGTCGAATTTCACATTTTGACAGGGATAGTCGCCTTAATAAATATAAGATATTCTTTTTCTGATATAGACACATGATTAATTCTGAGATGTCTATACTTACTTAGGTTCCTTCCCAGCTGCGCACAAGAACCCATCCACTATATAGGCCGGGATCCAGTGCAAAAACAGCGATGCCACTTCGAACCAGAATTTTGACGCAATACCGAACAAAAAGTACTGGTATACAGCTTGTACAGAGGGTGTTTCATTTAAGTTCAAATGGCATATATCTTGGTATTCACCTGGAAGAAAACAAAATAAGCGTTATTGTTTGAAAATGGGTAGATCTTATTCTTGTATAAGAATAAATTAGAATCACTCACGCCAAGTAATGGGTGTCCTGGGCGATGTGCCAGCCATGTAGATGCGTGGCTGGGTCGTGGCATCGTTGCTCCCATGTGCCACATGCCACGCCACGCCAATACACGTGTTGATCACCAAGTCGGCTGAAATTGTTATAATACTACAATTATTAAGGTGATTACCGTCGCCAAATTAGCAGCTCGATGTTTGTCTGTATGAATATCGACGGAAACGACATTGAAATAACGTTCAAATCAGTGCACAATGCGTGGTGGCTGTTACGACGCTCGCTGCGTCCTTGATAGGGCAAAATAGGAGAAAATAATACTTTTCACATGGGCGCCATTGTTCGACTGAATAATTCTATGTTATATTTATAGCTATCAAGTTTATCTATTTATCAAAGCATAAATAAATTAAATCACCTAAGCCGCTTAGGAGCAGTAGGAAATTCAAGCCAAAAAACACCATTCAGTTGAAACAATTTTTCATATAGAAGTTTTGGTGGTACGAAAAAGAAAAATGTTGCATGTGTTGTCCTAGAGTTGATGATCCATAATACATTTTCTTCAATATTTTTGGTTTGGCCATAAAAGAGGAGTAGGCTTTAGAAAGTACCCATTTGGCGGTATTAAGGGCCTTAACTTTAATGTTAGCGGTGGTAGCTCAGCGGTAGAATGCTGGCACTATCTTGAGACCCAGGTTCTATCCCCGGTCGGGCATGCACCAATGAGTTTTTTGGAATGTATGTGCATAGTATTTGTATTATCCAATACCATATACTAAGTAATTATTACTTAGTATATGGTAATACTTACCACTTGCTGAACGGTGAAGGAAAACATCGCGAGGAAACATGCATGGCTTAAAAAGCTTGTATTTGTGCCCGAAGTACGGCGATAGGGCTCACCACCCATCACATTGGGATGTAATAATTATCGGTGAAACGCGAATGTACCGAGTGTGGACTGTGACTTGCATTTCACAGTGCACACTCGGGAACACTTTTGACAGCCCCTCGGGGATTCATGTCGTGATGATATATTTGTAATTTTTTTATTTACTAACTAACTTTTTCCCGTGACTACCTACCACCTCATTTGTGTCTCAATGACAACTCCATCTAGTAGTTTGATAATGAACTAATTAGTACACTGCAAACATTGCACAATAGTTTCAGATATTGATACAATGAGGAACAACAGTGATGGATCCAGGTGTGAAGTCCAGGGGCTGAAGCGGACCCCCTTTATGAGGGGTTTGAGGGTGAAAGTTATAAATTACTTAATTTTCTTGTTGTTTCAAATCCTAGCCGGCATACCAAGTTTCAGCTTTCTAGGGCTCCAGGAAGTACCCTAGAGGTTTTTATGATCATGAATTCATGAGTCAGTCAGTGACGAAATCGACGTATTTTAGCTATTAATAAAATCCAAAGTATAAAAGCTAGCTACATCTTAGCCTCATAACTTGGGCTCTCTTGTATTATGCAGACCAAAGCTATAAGGGTTCGAAAATACGACGAAACGCTTCGAGAAAAGATACCTAGTGACCAGCTTCCTTCAGTTAGCATGTGTGATGTGGCCGCCTGTGGTCTAGTGGTTCGAGTACTCGACTACTGATTCGGAGGTCACGGGTTCAAATCACGTAGGGGCACATTTGTATTTGGTTTGCGTACATCGGAAAACACGTTAGTATATCTATATATAGATAAAAATCTAAAATGTGCAGTAAATTCGCCCCCCGGGCGGACAATAAAAATCAACAGACTAGAAAATTAGTTATTAATAATTAGCCCGTAAGAAAATTCTTTCAAAATAAGCACTTTGTAATGTTATGCAGTCCAAATGTATGCATAAATTGATATCAACTTGTAAAGTCATAAATAATGTTTTTAGACAATTTAAATTTTTATCAAAAATAAGGAAAACAATAATAATGATGTGCATTGTGCACCGAAATAAAAAGTTACTACTTCAAGCTGTGCATCCAATTTGTGTCCGAATTACGGCGATAGGGCGGAACACACCTCGGTGGAACGTGGGTGTACGAGTGTGGATTGGGACTTGCATTTCACATTCCTCACCGGATTCATATCGAGAGCATCAAACTTAAGAGGATGGCATACCCTAGCAACTTTTTTTATTACCCGTCCAGCACAATAAGTCTAATGGCGAAGACTTTATTTGCTTTTCATAGAGGCGATTATATGTTGGCTCTTAGGCCTCTTTTTCTTGGACGCGTAATACTAGTGACCACGCAGCGAAACAATAAATTGGTGTGTTTTTAGCTAATACTGAAATATTTTGTAGGGAAAAAATACTGAATTTAGGTGATATACCTTCATATTTCTATTACCTATTTTGTGAAAAAAAAAAGTTGATCTTTTAACTGCGTTCTTGAAGCAAACGTTTGAAAACCAAAAAAATAGAGTGTGCAAAATATTATTTTTTGACAAAAGTATAAATCTTAGTACATTGTTTATACGTAAGATCCCTAGAGAAAAGATTAATAAATCAAATATTTTTTTTTATACAAGGAGAGTCCGGATTTCTTCAAACGAATCCTAGATAGCATGGAGTTGGTCATGCTCTAGGCTCAGGTACAGTCTTAAAAGGCGTATCTACAGATTTTCTGAATTCTGAAATTTCCGACTTTTTTAGTCGAATCTATATATTTAATAACTCTATAATAATAATAATCCCATCCTCATAGCCCACTCCAAGTCGCTTCCTCCCTGGCAATAGTTTGGCAACTGTGGGGGACTGTCCGTTAGTGTATCACAATGATACATTGAGGGAGAGGCCTCCATGGATGCAGCCATCTCACATTTAGATTAAATGGTACCAAAGGCCTCTTCAATGTTAGCTTCGGCCCCATGAATGCCTTTCAAATTTAATCGCGCATGCGTGTCTGAGGAGCTATTATGTAAGCGATGTGTCACCTGGTACGATATCGCTGACTAACGAGGCATTACAGTGCATTACATGCATCAGCCCCGCAGAAGAAGCCAGGGTCACCTGAGAACAAACAGCAGTTACTAGTTAAGGCGCTTTTATCCCAAAATCAGTAATTTCAAAGTCAAATAGAACTTTCAAATATCGTCTAAAACTTCCAAAAAAAAAAATACGCAATATATTTAGTTCGAAACTTTATCTAGATCTTCCACGCATAGTGTTACACGATAAGATAAACTTTGCTCGATAGAAATAATTCACGAACACAGCATGTAATAAGACCTTTCAAATCATGCCTTTTCCATAATTCCACTCTTTTATTAACGAAACATATCTGGTAATATTGCTCTTTAAATTTTCTAGGTCGACCACGTAAGTGGGTTTTAATAAACATATCCCTTATTTTTAAACAATTTAAAAACCAATAAAGACAACGAAAAAGTACAAAAGTGTGGTTATTTTCTTTACTCCTTACACGTAAAGAAAAAGACAGAGAGCCACTCTTCTGGGATAAGAGCACCTTAAGTGTCCGTATGATGTCAAATGCACAACTTCAAATGACCATTTCACATTGTGTAACTTGGTTAATCGGTTTAGTGAAAATAATATAGATATAAGACCATGATTCTGATGGGCACTTGTTCGTAAAAACGCAAAAGCTTTAAGTTCACTCGATCGAAAAAAAAATACGAAATTTTCTCTATATTTTATGTTTTTCAAATGATAAAGAATCTTCCTTAAATCATAAATCCTTGAACTTTGTATAAAAAATAAGTGAAAAAATTACCCCGTGGCTTGTTTTAGGATATTTTAATAATTTAATTTTCATCTAAAAGCCCAGTTATTAAATAAGAACGCAGTTTTTCGTGAGCGCGTGTTTCTTGGTGGTCATAACTGCCACGAACTAAACTTTGAACTAAAAAGAAACATCATAGAGTTTAGTTCTGATTGATGCAAAATTAGGTGCTCAATCTGACTTTATATGAACCCTTAACGCCCTGTACAAAGCTAAATGAACATTTTATTTAATTCATGTTGTCAGTTATTTATCACATAATTTAAAATAAAAATAAAAATTAACTTTAATTAAATAAAAATCTTTACTAATAATAAAATAAATGGTACAAAAATCGTGTATGTGCAAATAATATTTTGTTATTTATTAGTAATCAGTACAAGGCCAAAACTAAAATTTTTAGAATTTTTGTCTGTTTGTCTATCTGTACGTCTGCCTGTTCCGTTTTAACTCGAGAACCACCGGAATTGGGTGCAGTTTTTTTCATTATTATCATAGTGGGGTCACATAAAATAGTCAACATAAAGGCTATAAGAAGTGTTACTAAAATAACACTCTGACGAAACCTGTCGATAATTATAAGACAACATTTTAACGCGAGCAAAGTCGCGGGCAAAACCTAGTATATTATAGAAGAGGGCATACTTAAGACATTTATTAATTTGAAAAGGTAATTTATTTAACTTTGTTCGATAGAAAAAAAATTACGTTATTGACGTTATGTATTTTAAAGCTGTAAATCACAAATTTCGCTAGAATTTTCTACATAATTTAAGGGAAGGATTTTTAATAACATGAAATGAAATGAAATGAAATGAAATGAAAATTATTAAAAACAAAACATTAGGCTATATAACATAACATACACAAAAGAAAAACTTTGATACTTTTTGACGACATTGTTACTTAGCACTAATGAGATGGCTACTGTTGCCTAATATAGTAAAAACCGTAATAGAGGCATCAGTGCTTCTCCCATTGTTCACAATAAAAACAAGCACTTAGTTTAAATAATATTCGGTTACGTACCGTACAAGTATGTTTATAAGTCGGTCATTTGAAAGTCTGAAACTGAAGACACCACCTCACACTTCAACTTTCTACAGCAAGTCTTTCACAGTCGAGGCTGTTCGGCTGTGGAATGAATTGCCTGTTTCAATACGACGACGTGCTCCTACTTTGGCTGTTTTTAAAAGACTAAAGGAGCATTTTCTATCCCTTTGATAGTTTAAGTTTAATTTACCTCTACTTATTACTGTACTGTATATATTTATACACAAGTATATATTTTGTATTTAATTGAATGTAATATTTATTTATTTTGTGTCTAGTTTACGTATTGAGTTAATATATACATATGTTTAGACCATTATTTAAGTATTTTTGATTATAATAGGTACACCGCCTACGCCTTCACGTACATCCAAAATATTTTCCGATCAAAGGTTGTCTGGAAGAAATTGCTTTAAGCGATAAGACCGCCTATTGTTGCCTATATTTTTGTTTTTTTCCAACTTTGTATTGTCCTTTTTGTTGTTTTTCTTTTGGTGCACATTAAAGTGTATTTATGTTATGTTATGTTTATAAAAACATGTCCTAATGGAGCCGCAAATTTAAAATAACTAAAGTTTCGCATGCTCGGCAGTAAATTAGAGCCTTAGATCAAGATAGACAATTAAAAAACAAAAGCGTTAGAGAAGGACTGAACTATAGATTATTATTTATTAGGAATAATAACTAATAATAAATAAAAACGATTTAAATACGTAATAATCTGTATGAATAATAAAATCAAATATCCCTTGGCCAAAAAAAAGTTGATCCAAATGTCCTTTTTCTCAAAAGAGGGAGTTCAACGTATTTTTATTGTCAAGTACTATACGAAAATGCCTTGATCTGCAAACTTCGTTCATGAAGTCGATCATGGAAGTGACGTCCAAGTTGTGACCGAGTCCCCCTATACAAGATGCGAACATGGAAGTATCCACTGCAAAACTCATTAAAAGTCATCTTTGAAGTTTTCCAAATTTCACCAACGTGTATAAAGTGACATTTATTTATGCAGCCAAGTTTATGCTGAAGACACGGTGAGTGTTCAGTACCAGGGTTGGATGACCCTTTCAAACCTAAGCCCAGCCCTGATAAATTCCTTTATTTATCTATGCTCCCCGAGTCAACACTATGGAAAGTGAGAATTTCCTTTTTCAGATTGCGCTAACTGATGACTCACCAAGCCTCCAGTATGAATAAGTAAATGTTACCTTGCATTTCAGGGATTAGAGATGAGGGATGAGGGATTAGGGATTAGGGATTGGGGATTAGATAATTAGGGAAATAGGGATTGGGGAAGTAGAGATGAATGTACCTATATAATATTATACTTACACCGCTAGGTCCGTGACTATTTTCAACCCATCCTTCTAAAGGCTCTTTCGAAGTTCCAACAACTGAAAACATACGATATTTACCATCAATAAAATACATTATACATTAATTTATGCAGCCAAATTTATAAATATAACCAGCTCCTAGCGAATTCTGAAGATTGGATCTTAATCCTCTACCTCTCTCATCAGTGTAAAGTCGAACTTGCTTTAAGTTTGGTTTTGTGAAGTCTGTTTTTTGAGTATCCACATTATGTTCCGTTGTATTATAGCTGCTGCTTGATTGGAAGGTTGCATGTTTTCCTATATTGAAGTTATCTGGTGGAATGATAGTCTTAGCCCCAAGTGTCAGGTAGAGTTCGATAAATCGTTACTAGTATTTTTGTTGCGTTCGGTTCGGTAAGTTCTGGGTGCTAGAATTTTGTTTTCGCCGATATGCTGTATGACATTATACGTGAGATCTTGCTGTGAAGTACTGGAAAAGCCCTACGTGTTTTACGGTACTGGGGGGATACAAGTTTTATGGGCGATGATGTATTTTCCATGTGCATATCCCCTAAACCCACGGATTTGAGAACCTGTATTTTTTTCAGGTGATCGTTGTTCTCTCTACGTAAGGTAGAATTAGCGGAGTTTAAATTTTCAATTTCAGCATGCGCTGCCCCTATTTCAAGTTTCAATCTCTCGTTTTCGCTTTTAAAGTCCTCTAGGTCCTGACTATGATTGTGAACCAATGTAGTCGGTAGACTGACGTAGGATAAGCCTAGGGCAGACTCTTCGTACCCCCTGTAGCGTGTAGGTTTTCTTTGTGTCTAGTTATGTTCTTGTGTAGATGTTGCAGATGCATCTGTGATTTCCAAAAGCTTACTGCACTCATTGCAAGTGTAAACATTTTTTCGAGTTGCGTATTTGGCCCTATACTTCGCAGTCGTTATATTTACACAGTTGTAGTGAAAAATCTTTTTACAAGAGTCGCATTGAATTGAAGTAGTCAAGAAGCTTTCCCAAGCGCAATATGCATAACTTCATAGTGGTGACTTTATATACTTATGGCTCCCTCTATCGGGCTCAGTCAGAAGCACTGTCTGTCAGAAGTCAGAAGTCTAGCCTTTAAACATAGATGGCGTAAGTCAATCGGCGTCCTCTGTTGTTAAGTAGCAGCGCAGTCAAAACTAGTATCTTTAAACATAGATGGCGCTAGTCCATCTGCGTCCTCTTTTGTTGAGTAGTAGTACTCTTTGTTTTTAACCGACTTCAAAAAGGAGGCGGTTCTCAATTCGACTGTATTTTTTTTTTTCGAGTTTTTTTTTTTACACTTTTTCAAATGTCAATGATAACGATTTTATCTATTTTGATTTGAGGTTATAAATGCAATCAACACTTATATTTTAGACTATTTTGCACTGGATGTTTTTTATTATTTATAGGATCCTTTTGCTTAGTATGTCTGTTTACTTCTACAAAGACATAATCACACAAGTTAGAACTATTCTTTGGGTTAATGGAACTGTCACTAAAGTTTATTTAACACGGTTCACTTTTCACAGTTAGACATTCACCGACGTTAGTTAATCGTCCTTTCGGTATTTGTCACACATTTTTTAAGTTTTAAAATGTTTTACGCGTCTAAGTTAATTTCAAAATGGAGCCAGTACTTACATAGATGTCAACAGTAACACGCCGCCATTCTATTTATTAGATAGGTAATATAATATTTGACTTGTACAAGAGGTGACTGTGAGTCTACCACGTCAGCAAAATTGTAAAAAACAGGGCACATCAGTCCCAGAGAGGTAATTAAAGGGTTGGGTTAGGTACTTCTTAGATTTAAAGGTTTTTATGTTGAAAAAATACTACTACCTCTAATTAATACTTATCCATTACTTAAATAAGCCTATTCCTGACCATCAACACTCGGTATTACCTTCCTGCGACATATATATGGCCACGCCTAACACCCTATCTCGTGTAACACTTTATGTTCCATGCGTCACAGACTGTTCCGAGGCGAGCGTTTGGGGCTCACACTAACCCCCCTGATGAGGCCTCTCTCTGCAGCGTGCTTCTCTTACCCAATAGTGTCTCTAGTTACGTAGTAACTACTATATAATCTGTGGTCTAGGGATCAACCAGAGGTAGATATATTTTCTGCATCTCAGGTTCACACATCCACACACATCGCTTATCCACACACTTAGAGCAGTGATTTCAACAAATCATTGTATTATGATAATTTTTTGGTTAAGTAAATTGTTTACCATGTTATACACATTGGACAAGTGTCTGTAATGTATTTTATGTGTGTGTAAATAAATTAATAATAATAATACAAATATTTATTTGAAAGCTTTACTCACTAATGGAGGGCCTGACGATAGCTACAGGAAGCCCAGAGGAGTACTGCAGCACAATGTTCTCACCCGCTGCCTTTGTATATGTGTACGTGTTGGGATGCTTCCCGAGCAATCTGCAATGTAAGGTGGACGTGGTTAATAAAGCGGTAAGTAATCGGAAATATGGCTCATGGGAACAGAGCCTAATGACTAGTTTTGCCCAAATTGACAAGATTTGGCTCCCCGTTTAAAGGCGGGTACACACTAGCGAGCTAAACTGTAACCAAACGAGTTTCTGTAACCAAAAAACGCTATTTTTTTTTCTACAGCCTCTGTCAATTCTTTCATTATAGTATTATATAGACCGTGCACGCCTCAGCACAAACGTGTAAAAAAAGTTTTAATTTTTGGGGTTCCGTACCCAAAGGGTAACTAACGGGACCCTATTACTAAGACTCCGCTGTCCGTCTGTCACCAGTCTGTATCTCATGAACCGTGATAGTAAGATACTTGAAATTTTCACAGATGATATATTTCTGTTGCCGCTATAACAATAAATACTAAATAACAGAATAAAATAAATATTTAAGGGGGCTTCCGTACAACGGACATGTTTTTTTTTGGCATTTTTATAGATAATGGTACGGAACTCTTCGTGCGCGAGTCCGACTCGCACTTGGCCAGTTTTTTCTTTTGTCAAAACTTTGGCGGCCTATATCTCTGAATCGGCAGATGACCCATATTTATGGTACTCTTAAAAAAGGGTTAGACCAGCTCTATCTAAAAGTAAAATGAGAAAAAGTCGAAAATATTTTTTTTTGGTAAAATATTTTGATCGCGCATGTCTCGGGAACGGCCAGGTGCGACTAGATGTATTTGCCGGGTATAAATTATAAGATATGGTTTAAAGGGGGCTATTATATAGTTGGTCAAGCTCTTTTCAAAGAGTACCATGAACATGGGCTATTTCGGAGATATGGGCCGTCAAAGTTTTGACATAAGAAAAAAATACGTTTTGTTTTTGGGCAGAGGCTTGCACGATTTGTCACCAACCTTCTTGGAAATATAAGTAGTTAAAATTCGTCCAAACGTCTAGCAAAATTTTTTTGAGCACATCCCCATGAACATGGGCTATTTCGGAGATATGGGCCGTCAAAGTTTTGACATAAGAAAAAAATACGTTTTGTTTTTGGGCAGAGGCTTGCACGATTTGTCACCAACCGTCTTGGAAATATAAGTAGTTAAAATTCGTCCAAACGTCTAGCAAAATTTTTTTGGGCACATCCCCAGTATAAGGTACATCCCTAGTGTGAGGGACATCACAAGTGTGAGGCACATCCCTAGTGTGAGGGACATCACAAGTGTGAGGCACATCCCTAGTGTGAGGGACATCACAAGTGTGAGGCACATCCCTAGTGTGAGGGACATCACAAGTGTGAGGCACATCCCTAGTGTGAGGGACATCACAAGTGTGAGGCACATCCCTAGTGTGAGGGACATCCCTAGTGTAAGGCACATCCCCAGTGTGATGGACATCTCTAGTGTGAGGGATATCCTTAGTGTGAGGGACATTCCTAGTGTGAGGGCACATCCCTAGTGTGAGGGCACATCCCTAGAGTAAGGTGTGAGGGATGTCTCTAGAGCCCTGCGGGCTCGCGTGATAGTTTTATAAGAAACACGCCGTTGCACCGCTCGCCCGCACGTTTATATACTGCAGTAATGCACCTATACATGGATATAAACTTTTAATTGGATTTTAAGTTTAAATATACCTATAATTATAATTATGCTAAAGCTGTTCGGCTCTAATTCAAGCAGCTGTCCTGGCTGGGCTAACTGACCGGGGGGAAGTGCACAATATTCACGATTGCTGAGAATCAGTGCTGGACTCATCGCCCCCGCTACGAATTTAGCATTTAGAATATTTATAAGTTAGTTAAACTGTTATGCCCCTACGGCTCACTTATTTGTAATCTAAAACTGTAAGTTAAACTGTTATGCCCCTACGGCTCACTTATTTGTAATCTAAAACTGTAAGTTAAACTTTTATGCCCGTACGGCTCACTTATTTGTAATCTAAAACTGTAAGTTAAACTGTTATGCCCCTACGGCTCTCTTATTTGTAATCTAAAACTGTAAGTTAAACTGTTATGCCCCTACGGCTCACTTATTTGTAATCTAAAACTGTAAGTTAAACTGTTATGCCCCTACGGCTCTCTTATTTGTAATCTAAAACTGTAAGTTAAACTGTTATGCCCCTACGGCTCTCTTATTTGTAATCTAAAACTGTAAGTTAAACTGTTATGCCCCTACGGCTCACTTATTTGTAATCTAAAACTGTAAGTTAAACTTTTATGCCCCTACGGCTGACTTATTTGTAATCTAAAACTGTAAGTTAAACTGTTATGCCCCTACGGCTCACTTATTTGTAATCTAAAACTGTAAGTTAAACTGTTATGCCCCTTCGGTACACTTTTTTCACAGTATAAGAAATATACTGTGCTTATTTGTAAGCTAAAACTGTAATTTAAACTGTTAAGTTAAACTGTTGTGCCCCTACGGCTCACTTCTATTTAATTTTGTCATCCATTAGGTGAAGATTTTTTATCGGCATTTAGTTATATATTCAAAATTTTTACTGTACCTATTTGTCTGTTAATCTTCCTATAAGTTAATAAATAAATAAATAAATAATTTTAATAAACATACCCCGGAGTGATATTATCCAAAGTCTCAGAGTCCAGGGATTCAGCTAATTCAAGCAACTTGTCACCAGATAAATTTAAATCATAAAACTTCTCCTCGATGTCGTACTGTGGTGCGTTGCTGAAAACATAAAAACAATAATAATTCTCACATGAAAGCGAAAGACATGTATCAGGATCGTAGCAGATGAAGATTGTGGTCGCGATTTACCTCTTGAGGACAAGCGATATAATTATGTGAATGCTAAAATAAATTATTTATACAAGGTGTAACAGAAAGGTGTAACCATATTTGAAGAGCTTATTCAGTCAATGGTATAGAACAACTTTTACTATGGAGCGAACCCTGAAATCTCAAAAAAAAACTCTGCCCTTCCATACATTTCAGCCGAGCGCCCTTGCATTTTTTTAATGAAAAAGTTAATTATTTTTTTCGAGATACAGGGTTTGTTCCATAGTAAAATTTGTTTTATACCATTGACTGAATAAGCTCTTCAAATATGGTTACACCTTTCTGTTACACGTTGTATATTATTTATTTATAAGGTTAAATAATATTAGTTGGCGAAACTCAAAACATAGGTAGTGCTAGTCTATATGAACAACTGTTTGTATGGGAGCTAAGCGAAACTCGTAAATTTTTTTCACTTCCTCCCATGCAAATTGCCCCGATCAGCTGACTGGTCCAGTATGGAAAGGTGAAAACAAATTTTAAGAATTTTGCACAGTCCTCATAGAAAAAGTTGTTCATATGGACACGTTCTACATATGTTTCAAATTTCGCCACCTAATTTAACTTAACTTGTATATACAAAGTGAATTTGTGAACATAAGTGATCAGCATCATGAACCAATAACGATTTTTGTAAAATTCATGAAATGAAATTTTTACTCCCCATAGTGATTCACTCAGGACTGCATTCATGACGCTGATCACTTACCAAGCCTCCAGTATGAATTCGGATGATAATCAAAAAGTCACCTTGTATATACTATATGTATATCGCATGAATTTGAAAATCTGTCACCAAAAGTCAAAAATAGGTACAACGACGAGTGGAGTGAAGAACAGCGTGCTAGGTTTATATGTAAGTAAATTTTAGGAGCCGAGCAAAGCGGAGCGGAGCGGGGCAGCCCTTCTAGTTTTCGCAAAAATATGATCTATCAGACAAAATGATATGCCCAATTCTAATGCTCCTAGTGTCTATGTCGTGGGCAAATCGTAGAATTGGGCAGATCGTAAAGTATGAAATCGAATATCCTTCACCAAAAGTCAGGAATAGGTGCGACTACGAGGGGAGCAAGTGGAATATGTTTGTCTTTTAAACAATATAATACGGAACCCTCAGTGCCCGAGTCCTACTCGTACTTGACCGTTTTATAACGAGACATTATGATTTATTTATTTATTTATTTATTTTATTCATAAACAAAAATCCACAGCAAGTACATTCAGACTACTTGAACATGATATTCATCTTATTGTGCCAATAACGGATTTCATTATGCTAAACTAAACATACTAATTAAAAATTGGAACATAACAATTATAATATGGTTAAATTAATAAATTATTCGCAAAGAAGACGAATTTATAATACAAAGGTTTGTTGCTATTATGAGTTTGTTGAGTGTCGGGTGATTAGGGTGTGTTTGTGTGAGAGGGTGTGTGTGTGTGTGTGTGCGTGTCTCATCGTGTGATGATAAAACAGGTAATGAGTATGGATAAAGGTGGTCTTACATGGAGCATATTACTTATTTAATTTAATTAAATTATAATATGTGTAATATTACTTTGTAAGTATAATGTGGCAAAAAAGTAAAGGAAAGAAAATTAATATTCAAGTAATAAGACGATTTAAAGTGATGATGACTAGATCTCACGTGTAAGCCGTTGAGACGTGGACCAAACTCCTCAAATGCACACAATCCTTTGCCAGAAGCATCACCTCTTTGGTCCCTCGTACATTGATGGCTACAGCAGTCTTCAGAGGGTCGTTGAAGCGAACTGTCGCCGCGCAGTGGAAGATGAAGTTGACCTGTGACGTTACAAAACAAACTGTGGTGTCGATTCAATTCATCAAACTAGTAGAATTCTTCTTACAGGACCCCAAAATTGCTAATTATTTTCGAGTACTTTTAAGTCCATTTAACCTTCCCTCCATCCATACATCTATCCATCAGCCTGTGTTCTTCCACTGCTGGACTCTATATAAGGTTAAATAATATTAGTTGGCGAAACTAAAAAATTGGGTAGTACTAGTCTATATGAACAACTGTTTGTATGGGAGCTAAGCAATGATATTCCAAATTCGCAACTTTTTTTCTCTTCCTCCCATACAAATTGCCCCGATCAGCTGACTGGTCCAGTATGGAAAGGTGAAAACAAATTTTAATAATTTCGCTTAGCTCCCATACAAAAAGTTGTTCATATAGACTAGTACTACCTATGTTTTGAGTTTCGCCAACTAATATTATTTTAATGTATAAGCCTCTCCAATATTGCGCCACTCTTGCCGGTTCCGCCGCTTGCTTTTTGGTACTAAAACATACATATAGTTGGCCAACGAAACACGTTTTTATGCTATTCCTGTAAAAGACAAGACAGCATATCTTACATACCTCATTAACAATGGTTCTCCTGTCAGCTTCACTGAGCCCGAGACCAAGTTTCGACACATCTCCCTCCAGCACTTCGATCTTACTTACGAAGTTTGGTTGTTGCTTCTTTAGCTTACTGTACACCTGCAACAAAACTTTCAATTGAAGGAAAAATAAAAAAGCTCCATTGCAAAATGATACTTCATCAGATTCTTAGCACTAATTCTTGTTACTACTAGATGACGCCCGCAACTTTATTCGCATGGATTTGAAATATAAACAACCCTATGCACCCTTTCGGAAAGCATTGTTTACACCCTGTTTCACCACAAATGATAGTTACAGATCGCGCCAAACTTCTAGTCCACTCTGAACACTTGGCGATTCGCATCGACAGGAACAAATTATATGGGACGTTCTTCGGAGGAGCAACTTCAGAGAGGACTAGAAGTTTGACGCGATCTGTACCCGGAGTTCTAACTGATTGTATTTACAAAAAAAAAATAGATTGATCAAGTGTATACAGAAAAACATTAACTACAAACAAAAATATAAAAACATAAATGAAGGAAATATTGGACAAAGTTAAGAAGTGTGAAAGGAAAACATTATGGCAGAGGAATAAGCAGAAGCGTAAGTTGTATTAAAGATAATTCAGTATTACAGATAAAACTAATTTGTTCCTTTTCTCCAGCAAGAAGGTGTTTTTATGTTAATTTTAAGCGAATTAACGTATTTTAGGTCGCGGATCGGTGGTGGAAGATTGTTCCAGCATTTCGTGGCGGCGTACCTGAAACTGTCACGAAACGCAGCAGTGCGGTGCCGAGGCTTATACAAAAGTTTCATAGATGCTCGTGTATTATACCCAAACTAATTACTTTATATTCTCTGCCCAAACCATCTCCTCTATGACCCAACCTGATCACGGGACCATTTCAGTTTTTCCTTCAATATACTTATGTAATTTCTTCCTGATAATGTCGATGTAAGTTTGATCGAGAAAAAATTATTAGAACGGAACCAACCAAGCGATTTAGAAATAGTTTATCGTGTGTTAGCCGGCGACAACTAGCAGTTGAGTGGATATATGTTGTTCACGCCACAAGCGTGACGCATTCGGATGAGTAATTTCGCAACACAGCGCCTGGCGCCAACTCGACTCGCGCGCCGGCGCTCGCTCTGTTCCGTCCGAATCGTCTAGAACGACACATGTGTACACGTTCGCGCCGCCGATACAAACAATCTCGCGTATTTACCGTGTCTTGTGAACATATCAGTGCTGTGTATTACTCCAAGACATCCAGCTCATCACTGCTCATCACCGTCAACTCAATCAGCCCAACGAGAGGAGAAGAAACACGGCGGATTTGCCGGCCCATCGAAACATTCGAACCAGGTCAGCGCACCCACATTCTATATCCCACAATCTTTTTCTTCTCTCGTGTCAACCCATCCATCCTCTTTCATCCGCCCTGCAGTTCTGTAACCCCGCGGTTACATTTTTTGGCCCTTCGAACCGTTACTGAACCAGCCCCCGTCGATTACAGTCCATTTTCAATCCAAGAAAATTTTTGGTTTATATCACCCCCCGCCTATCCCCCGCCGGCCCGTAACTTTGTTTGAACCAGCCCCCGTCGATTTACTACAGTCCATTTTCACCCGGTTACATATTTTGCCCCCTTTCCCGGCAAAAAATATTTTGTGGTCTCGAATACCTATGGCGGGTAGGTAATTAGAACCGCCGCCTAGAAAATTCTATTTTATCGGTATAGAACCGGCCCCCCCACGCCCCTTTACAGAATAAACTCAGTTTGTTATTATTATTCAGCTCAGATAATATAATTATATTCATTCAGCCCAATTGTTTATTACAGTCCACTATACTTCTTTATTAAACCCAAATTTTACGAGATTTTGCGAGATATTTTTTCGGTGCGAGTATTTGCTTTATTTCGTGCATTTACGTAAGTTACGCGCATACGTAAAACCCACGTATACATAAGTTATTACGTAACGAACGTTTACGTTTACGAATTATTACGTTACCAAAGTTTGATCTGCATCATTGGATTGTCCGCTCATTTAGATCCGATTTCTGCGAGGTAAATACATTCTTTGTTTGTTTACGCGTTCGAGGCAGTAGATAGGTATTTTATTCTATAAATAGAATTTTCGACGACTGATGTTGTTGTTGTAAAGGTACTTTCGTGTAAACAAGAACCAAAGCGTATTGTCGGCACGTGATTTCAAGGCAAATAACATAAAAGTGAACAGGTTCATCAGCCCTTTTCGATATTTTTGTGTTGCGGTAATCTCACGTCGCAGTAATATATTGCCGGACCGTTTATTTGTGTTATTGTCTGCTTTTTTTACCCGGGTATATATATATAGCACAAATATAGTAAACAATTAGTTTTTTTTTCTCTTCTCATCTCTGATCTTGTTGTTTGTGGTACACATATAGGGTGTTCCACGTTGGTTTATCAGCTCATATACAGGTTGTTTAAAAAAAAAAAATTTTTTTTTTTTTTCTCTTTCGTGTTTATTTAAGAGTTCCGTATTCCGTTTGAACATAGTCATTGTTACTTCATCCGCGCAAGTATCTCAGCTCTATTCATCGATCTCATCAATTGTTTTAGTTGTACGTCCGCTCTTATAGTTTAGCTCAAACTCGTTGAGTATTTTATCTTAGTAATCAACCACCTACTTTAACAAGATTAAAATGCCTTCGAAATCACAAGCCGCGATGTTTCGTGAGGCCGTAAAGGCGATAGCTCTGTTAAAGGAGATCGGTGCGGCGGTCGAGGCAGGCGACAGAAAAACTTATTCTGTGGCGGACTTCACCGCTCGTTACGCAAACATACAAAGCGTTAAAACTAAGTTAGAGAGCGTATATTATGAGATCCTTGACGATGAGGATTTGTCCGACGAAACTGAGGCAACCTACACAAAAAATTTTCAGTCGGCACTTAGCAATTATGATGCTATACTAGTGGCATTCGAAAATTTAAAAGTAAAATCAGCTCTTCCGGACAAGACGCAACCCCTCAGCCCAGGTACACCCGTTGGTGTTCTACCAAAAATACCCATACCCGAGTTTCATTCGAACGTTGAAGAATGGCCCTCATTTATTGCCGTTTTTAGGAGCCTCGTCAGTGAGATGGCTACAGTCTCGGATGCTGTCAAACTGCATTACTTGTTAGGCGCCCTAAAGGGTGAGGCACATGATATGGTGAAACACCTCTACCCTACCAACGAGAATTATCCCATAGCCATGGAAATTCTCACCAAGCGTTACGACAATCGTCGTGTACTCATTGACCGGTTTGTGGACATTATAATGAACCTTCCGCACATCCACATGCGATCGGATATCCGCACATCATTCTTAATTCCGCTTATCTCAGCGCAAAGCGCTCTCCGCAATCTGGATCTGCCCATGAAGGATTCTGACTATGTTTTCGTGTCAATGGTGGTGCGAAAACTACAAGGCGAGCTCCGCACTCTTTTCGAGCGGAAGTACGGATCTCGTGCAACTCTGCTCACGCTCAAGAACCTCATTGAGTTTCTGGAAGAGCACGCACGCTGCAAGGAGAATGAGTCATCGTTCCTTGCGTCACAGGAGGCTCCTTCTTCATCACGGCTCGGCCCGTCAGAAAGGCTCGCTCAGCTCAATAAGCTGCTTCAACCCACTCGAGGTACTCCACGTCAGCCCTACCAGGCTCATCAAGAGTTCCGCCCCATAGCTCCTCGGCAGGACAATCGCTCCCCCCGTCCTATTCGTCAACCATTTATGGCATTTGAGACAGCGCCAGTTTACTCGGCCCGATCTTCCCCATCACCCACTCGCCGACAGAATTATTCGGCTCAACCTTCTTCCCCTACTGGTGGTATGCCATGCCCATACTGCAGGAATAGGGGACACAAACTCATCGCCTGCCCAGAGTTCAACAACCAGCCAGTTCAAGGTCGGTGGGACTTTGTGAACTCACGCAACCGGTGCCGACGCTGTTTGGGTCCTCATTATGAGAACGAGTGCAGGTCTACACGTGCATGCAAGGAGTGTGGGCGGTCTGACCACCATACTTCACTGCATCGCCATGGGGCCATGTCTCCGACACGCTCATCTGCTCATTTGCTGCCTCCGTCTCTACGTGAGCAGCCCAGACAGCGCTCAGCGCATGAGCCTCAGTACCGTTCGGCACATGCTTCACAGGCATATACGTCCCATCCCAACTCGCCCACTCAATCGCGATCGCCAAGTAGGTCTCGGGTAGGTAGTCAACAGTGACTACCTACAATAACAGAGCACTTTGAAGGCGAGGACGACCAGCACTCAGCACACTCAGCACACTCATCACACATTCACTCATCACATACACACTCAGCTCATTGTCACTCAATGACTTCAACTCCAACAGAAAATTACTGTAACTCCGCACAACGTGTAGTGAACGTCACCAACACGCCAATTTTGTTGCCAACCGTCTCACTTAAAATAGCAGACGTAAATGGTCAATTTCACTCAGCACGAGCCCTGTTAGACTGTGGAAGTATGCTGACTCTTTGTTCTCAGCGCATGGCCACAATTTTAAATTTACCATTAAAACATACATCTCTAAAAATCGCAGGAGTTGGAAATCAGCACACACAAAACTCAAAGGCATCAATCACAATTGTATGCCGACCTACTCACCGTGACACACCTATGATCACGGCCACAGCCCATATATTGGAGAACGTAACTGGGTACCTACCGTTGGAAAAGGTTCCAGATCTCGCTCAGTTAACAGGTCACCCACCAATTCCTCTTGCTGATCGAGAATATCACACACCAGCTCCGGTTGATCTAATACTAGGATCTGACGTTCTTGGTCAAGTGTTAGACGGAACCAAGGTTTCGCTCGGCCCTGGCAAGCCTATAGCCTTCGGCACGATATTTGATTTTACATTGATTGGACCTTTCGAAAGTTTACATACTTCACCCACGAATCAGGTCAACTCAGTTCACATTGTCGGCTCTCACACGGACTCAGAGCATTCCACTCATGACATTCACAAAAGTCTTGAGAGGTTTTGGGAATCCGAGGAACCCCAAACCTACAAGCATACCAGCCCATTAGAGGATCAGTGTGAGGACATTTTCCGCACCACAACTACTCGTGAACCATCAGGTCAATATGTGGTTACACTGCCCTTTCTGCACAACGCGCCGACATTAGGTTCCACTCACGCTATTGCACTGCGCAGGTTTCTCAACTTAGAGAAGAAGTTGCAAGCGAACCCGCCCTTCCGCTCGAAATACGTAGAATTCATGTCAGATTACATAAAATTGGGCCATATGTCGCCGTGTCACCCCAATACCTTTGCTCATAAATCCCATTTCTATATCCCACATCATGGCATATTCAAGCCAGGATCAGAAAAGTTACGCTGTGTGTTTGACGGAAGTTGTAAGAGCTCAAACGGCGTCAATCTAAATGATTGTCTTCATACAGGTCCAGCTCTTCAGCAAGATATTGTTGACATTATCATGTCCTTCAGGATCCACTCACAAGTTTTCAGCACAGACATCCGAATGATGTTCCGAAATATACTCATTCACCCAGAGCAAAGACGTTTTCAACTCATTCTCTGGCGGTCTTCACCCGACCAGCCCTTGCTCACGTATGCCCTTAATACCGTCACATATGGATTAAGGTCCAGCCCATACCATGCCATCCGCACTTTACTCCAATTGGCTGATGACGAAGGTCATCGCTACCCCCACGCTGCTCAGGTCCTCCGCAAATCAATATTTGTGGACGACATTCTCTCAGGTGCAGATTCTGTAGAATCTGCTCAGTCGCTCCAAAGCGAACTGATCGAGTTACTCGCCCTAGGTGGCTTTCAGCTCAGTAAATGGACCTCCAACTCGCCCCAGCTCCTTGAACGATTCCCAGATGACCAGTGCGACATGCCCAAGGACTTTGACTTCAGTCCCGACTCTAATTCCATTAAGGTTCTGGGAATACAGTGGATTCCTCAAACTGATGAGTTCACTTACCGCATTTCTCTGCCCACTCATGCTCAAGTCACAAAGCGCTCCATTCTCAGTACAGTAGCGTCTCTCTATGACCCCAATGGCTGGGTCACTCCAGTCATCTTCCGCGCAAAGATTCTTCTCCAGAAGCTTTGGCTTCTGAAAATAGAATGGGATGAGCCTATCTCTGAAGAAGTTCACACAGAGTGGCAACACATCTCAGAGGATCTTCCTCAGCTCTCAAACCTCCGTTTACCTCGGCACATTTGTAAGTACAAGCCCACGTCTACTTACTCACTTCACGGGTTCGCGGACGCATCAGAGGCTGGCTTTGGTGCCGCTATCTACCTTCATGAGCGCAATATCACTGGACATGTCAATGTACACCTAATCATTGGCAAGTCCAAGGTCGCACCCATAAAGACTCGTCTCTCAATCCCGAAATTGGAGTTGTCAGCCGCGACTCTTTTATCTCAGCTCATGACTCGAGTGTCAGCCCAATTGTCAGCTCATATAGACATTCAAACACACACATGCTGGTCAGATAGCACAATAGTGTTGGCATGGCTCAATACCCCACCTCACCGATTACAGACTTTCGAGGCCAATCGAGTGGCTAAGATCACAGCTATTTCAACTAGCCATACGTGGAGGCATGTGCCCACGAATCTCAACCCTGCTGACTGTGCAAGCAGAGGCATGTCTGCCCAATCTCTCTCACTTCATGACCTTTGGTGGTCACCCAGTTGGCTCAAAGAACCTACCTGCACTTGGCCCAAGATGCCACCCGCTCTAGGCCATCATGCTCTCCCAGGCCTTAAGCCCAAAAAGGTACCAGCACACATAGCAGTCCCAGATATCGATCTGGACTTGCTCACTCGCTACAGCTCACTTGACAAGCTCGTCGGAGTGACGGCTTGTATTAAAAGGTTCATATTCAATTGTCGGCACAGCCCAGATGCACGGCGCTCTGGTCCGTTGACAGCTAGTGAACGCAGGGACGCTCTGTTGCACTGGGTCCGCTCTGTTCAGCACAATGAGTTTGCTGAAGACATTAATCGTATCCAGACTGATAAAGTTTGTCCCGTTCGGCTCCAGCGTCTCTCGCCCTTCATAAAGGACGGCCTCTTGAGAGTCGGTGGTCGTCTCTCTCACGCGTCAATTAGGTATGACGCTCAACACCCACTCATTCTACCCAGCTCCAGTCCGCTCGTAGATCTCATTATAGATCACTATCACACAATACACTGCCACCCTGGAGCTGACACATTACACGCCATATTACGCCAGCAGTACTGGATTCTGTCCGCTCGTCGTATTATTAGACACCGCGTGTTTAAATGTATTAGATGTTTCCGGTGCCGCGCTCAGCCTAAGGCTCCGCTCATGGCTGATCTCCCAGCAGACAGAGTTACTCCTCAGCCAGTTTTTAGTCACGTCACGACGGACTTTGCTGGCCACTTCTTCGTTAAATCCAGCACGTTGCGGAACGCGAAACTCATTAAAGCGTACTTTTGTATTTTCGTTTGCCTCGCAACAAAGGCGGTTCATTTGGAACCAGTCTCTGCACTCTCAACGGAAGCGTTCTTTGCGGCATTGCAACGTTTTATCTCACGTCGCGGTACTCCGGTTCTCATTCGTTCAGACTGCGGCACAAACTATGTAGGTGCTAGGAATCAACTCATTGAAGTTCAGAACTTCCTCAGGTCAAACAATGATGCAATCACTCACAAACTCGCGAATCAGCACATAACTTGGTTATTGAACCCGCCTAAAGGGCCTTGGTTCGGCGCACTGCACGAAATAAACGTAAAATCCACCAAGCAACTACTTTATCGCGTGATAGGTGAACAGCACCTCACTTTTGAGGAATTCTCTACCCTTTTGGCTCGAATTGAGGCTGTACTCAACTCAAGACCCCTCTGCCCAATTTCATCCGACCCTACGGACTTTGAACCTCTCACGGCCGGACATTTCATTATTGGTCGTCCGCTCACCGCTCTACCTGAACAGTCTTTTGACGACAGGCCCATATCTGCTCTTAGACGCTTTCAACTCATTCAAGCGCTCTCTCAGCGCTTTTGGACTCTATGGTCCAGATCCTACCTCCATACCCTGCAAACCCGCTCCAAATGGCTCTCCCCTTCTTCCCCTCCTCAAGTGGGTGAACTGGTCCTCATCAAAGAGGATGACCTGCCTCCGCTCCAATGGAAGTTGGGGAGAATTCTCCGCACGATACCTGGCAAGGATGGAGTGATCCGAGTTGTGGATCTGGACACAGCCCATGGAAATCTGCGACGACCTGTGTTCAAGCTAGCCAGGCTGCCGTTGGATTCAGCTCAAGAGGAGTCGCAGCCCCGGCCCCCCCAGGATGTTCACGCCACAAGCGTGACGCATTCGGATGAGTAATTTCGCAACACAGCGCCTGGCGCCAACTCGACTCGCGCGCCGGCGCTCGCTCTGTTCCGTCCGAATCGTCTAGAACGACATATGTGTACACGTTCGCGCCGCCGATACAAACAATCTCGCGTATTTACCGTGTCTTGTGAACATATCAGTGCTGTGTATTACTCCAAGACATCCAGCTCATCACTGCTCATCACCGTCAACTCAATCAGCCCAACGAGAGGAGAAGAAACACGGCGGATTTGCCGGCCCATCGAAACATTCGAACCAGGTCAGCGCACCCACATTCTATATCCCACAATCTTTTTCTTCTCTCGTGTCAACCCATCCATCCTCTTTCATCCGCCCTGCAGTTCTGTAACCCCGCGGTTACATATGTACTGACCAGATCATTAAATTGCTCCAGTTTTCTCTGACTGACATCCGTACTCTTCTTCGGTCTGGTGAGCATGTAGATCTTGTTGATATCAGGACACGACCTGGGGAAGGTGTAGGGTTTCGTAAGTATCTCTAAGTGTTTATTCCTTACGTAAGGTCATGTTCCGTTGTTGTCTCTGTGTGTTCGTTCCTTACGTAAGGTCGTGTTCCGTTGTTGTCTCTGTGTGTTCGTTCCTTACGTAATGTCGTGTTCTGTTATTATCTGTGTGTGTTTGTTCC
Organism: Ypsolopha sequella; assembly: GCA_934047225.1. Lineage (NCBI taxonomy): Eukaryota > Metazoa > Arthropoda > Insecta > Lepidoptera > Ypsolophidae > Ypsolopha > Ypsolopha sequella. The sequence goes on along the minus strand of OW204010.1, from coordinate 17,783,365 downwards.
TTACGTAAGGTAAAATTATTACACTGTAGATGAATTCCTTAAAATAATATAACTATGAAACATAACTAGATTGTAATATATATTATCGTGTCTACCGCGATCAATTTTTATCTCTTTTACGAAAACGGGGACACCTGACGTTTCGAGACAGTTGCATGTCTCGTGGTCTACGGGAAACTGGCAAGTATGGCGAGGCGCAGTGATAAGATGCAGGTGACGACCGAAGTATTTTCATTGTACCAGCATAAACACTTTAGTCTTTAAAATTAATTATTATCTGATTCACGCACGGCACACAACACTCACAGTATCCGGAGATACACTAAGAGATGAAACCCGCGATTTAAATTTCCCGATAACTGCATGTGGGAGACAATTTGAAACCATCTTCCGCGGTAGACCCGATAATATATATTATAATGTGTACGAAACGCGAGAGTTTAAAGTTATATATGACTAGATTGTTTTTTTTTATTATATAATTATGTTAATTTACAGTAACTATAATCATTGAATTATGAATAATTTAAAATTATTCGCTTTACTTATTTAATTTTAAGATTATACTTAGAGTAAGTATGTAATGTTATGTTAATTAGGTATTATTATCTTTTTAATACCACATTTGACCTGTAACTTATAACTGTTATAGATAAATTATCTGTATAATGTATCTGTACCTGTTCCATTATCATCTATATGTAATTGCACCTTACGTAAGGTCGTATTCCGTTATTATGTGTGTGTGTTTGTTCCTTACGTAAGGTCGTGTTCCATTTTGAACATCTACTTTTGGGCTGCATGAAACCGGGGGAATGTGCTATAAGACATACTTGTGAAAGAAATTTGAAATTTCTTAGTTAACTGGAAGTGGTTTAAGGTTTTCAAAGTAAACCAATTTGTATGAAATTTATTACGTAAATAGACCATTACTTTACTCTGATTTGTACTCTGATTTTGTTAAAACACTATAGGGCCGAGAAAAAGGGTCAAACAGACAACAAAGTGATCCTACAAGGGTTCCGTTTTTTAATTTTGGGGTACGGGCTCCTTAAAATAATGAAATTTCTCACCTGAGCAATTTCTCAATAAGCAGTTTACCCAAGAAACCAGTTCCTCCGGTAACAAAAACTGTAGCTCCCACAAAAACCTTCTGGATTTGTGATTCACCTGAAAAACATAACATGACTCTGTGGTATACCTCGACCTATAAATACAGGGCTATTAAAAGTATCGGTATAAAGGGTTTGATACCGTTTTGGTTCATTAACACATTGGCTTATAGCTGTGCCGCCCAGCACAGGTTAAGTCGAGGTCACGGCAAACGTTCAGTATGAGTAGTGTAATTGGAAAGCTAGATCCGCTGCCATCACTTCAGTCATCTCCCAGCTTTCGTGTGACATACATGTCGCGCATACTACCTGTGCTTATTTACGAAAAGGAATACAGACATCACGTTTTACCTATTCAAAGACTCTTTTCTTTCGACTTCATAATATAGGTGCTCTAGTAAATATCTTAAATGGGATAACAAGAGAACAACCAAAATATATTTGTATGAATCTTAATAAAAATCCATGCGTAAACGGGCCTCTTAACAGCGGATCGTAACTGAACTTACTGATCTGTACTGAACTAATCATAATATCATTATTTTCTCCATCCCCCTTTAATTTTATTATGACAAAATTTCTTCACCACCCAAAGGTTGGCTGCAAGAAATCTCTTCAAGGGATAAGTCCGCCTTCGTACAAAATTACGTTTTCAGGAACTCTTTCTATATGTCTTTTGTGTACAATAAAATGTCCATTCATTCATTCATTCATTCATGTACACATGGCCGCACACACTACTGCGGGTCTACCGCGTAATTCTGATTTTCATTAACATCAACTTGACATTGAAATTTGACGTACGTGCGACGACGCCCGCCTAACATGCCATCTCTTTTGCACGCGTTGAATTTCACATGCATTTGCTTGAAGTTGATACAAATCAGAATTACGCGGTAGACCCGCTGGTCCCTGCTATAAATAGGTTTCCTTACCAAGCCCCTCATCTTCCTCCATCATATCTTTCCAGTATGTTCCTGCCTTGGCGGTGAGGGTTGGAGCCATGTTGCTGGAAATATTCTTTACTGAAATATATATATCGTCACGACATTAATTCCCGAGTGGGTTGCAGACGAGTATCCCAGTGTGGACTGTGAAGTACAAGTCACAGTGCACACTCAGATACGCCCACGTTTGGCCGACTATTTCACTTGTTAGCGTTGCCGCCGCACTTCGGCTCATAACCTCCGGGTAATTGGTAGAATCGTTTAAAGAGAATCATAGAATCATATCTTTATTCATGAACATAGGTAATGTTAGGTTGGTACAAGTTTTTGAGCGCTATGTTCTACCGATAGGCGTATGAATACATTAATGTTAAAAGACACACACAAGCAGCATGCTTCATAATAACTTAATACAATCTACTTAATAACATAAAAAACTGATAAGAAAATACATTTATAAAGTAGACAAAGTCATTATAAAAAATAAAATAAAATTAAAGAGGCGAATTTCGGTCGAACATCATCAGTGAAAAGTACATAATAATGAGTCAGAGCCAGGATAGCTGAAAACGGAGCGGCTCCCTTTGTCTAACTTCAACATCTATCACTATCGCTTTCAGATGTATTTTGATACTAGCTTTAGCCCGCGGCTTTGCCCGCGTTGATTAAGTTTTTAAGATTAAGTCATATCGAATCCCATCCCATCCCATCCCACTAATGCCACTATCCCACCCCATTCCATCCTCACTGTCCCATCCCACTAATATTCAATGACGTGAAGGAGTAACACCACATCACTTTTCTATAGGGACTTGAAACCCCATTGCCTTCCAATGGGATCTGATTTATGGGATCAAAAGTAGCCTATGTCCTATTCCAGGTCTCGAAGTACATTTGTGCAAAGTTTCAGCCTAATCGTTTCTGTAGTTTCGGCGTGAAGGAGTAACAAACATCCATCCATCCATCCAAACTTTCGCATTTATAATATTAGTGGAATGGGATGGGATGGGATGGGATTGGCTAGAAACGACATTACACATAATTTGTAACCAATAACGATTCATTTAAAAGCCATAACGATAGATCTTAAAGTAATACAATAAGGCCCCGGGTCGCAACAATCGTTGGTGAAAAGTGAGCGTGCGTCCACATTCGGTCGGATATTATCTGCCCACTGACAATTTGAATTTTTATGTAAAAAGGTCAAAACCAAGTATTAAAGGCTTATAAAAATTGGTAACTTGAACTGAGGCGGTCACCACTTTTCAATATTGTCTGAATTTTGGAACAAATATATCAAATTAGGTATGTATGTAATTTTAATAATAAATTGTCTTGTGCTTTTAAACATATTTTTAATTATTTAAGTATTTACATGACGTCATAGGCCGGATCCTTTGTCAGAATTTAGGATGCGTTCAAGAAAATAAATATTCCTATGGAAATGTGTGGTGAAGGTTAAATGAAAGACATCGCCTTTTTTATTTCATACATTACATTTTACTTTTTTTATAATAAGGGCTTCTTTTACATCGAAACGGTTTCGGATTCGTAAATGTTCACGAAAATAGGAGAGGAAATTAATGTATGGCAAAAATAGGAGAGGAAAATAATGTATGGCAAAAATAGGCCACTTTAGCGCTGACCGCCTCATTATAGGTGACTCCTCCACCTCAAGTATTTGAATGCACCGTGGGCTACACTACACACCGTGAGAGTACGTATTTGAATGCACCGTGGGCTACACTACACACCGTGAGAGTACGTATTTGAATGCACCGTGGGCTACACTACACACCGTGAGAGTACGTATTTGAATGCACCGTGGGCTACACTACACACCGTGAGAGTACGTATTTGAATGCACCGTGGGCTACACTACACACCGTGAGAGTACGTATTTGAATGCACCGTGGGCTACACTACACACCGTGAGAGTACGTATTTGAATGCACCGTGGGCTACACTACACACCGTGAGAGTACGTATTTGAATGCACCGTGGGCTACACTACACACCGTGAGAGTACGTATTATTTTTAGCAAAGAATATTTTGAGCAAAATAATTTCACTTACCTTTTCGTTACAAAATTATGCTGTCGACCTGCACTGTCTTTTCGAATGCAACTGTAGACATACTGATCTAGCCTGTTATAACTGTAGACATACTGATCTAGCCTGTTATAACTGTAGACATACTGATCTAGCCTGTTATAACTGTAGACATACTGATCTAGCCTGTTATAACTGTAGACATACTGATCTAGCCTGTTATAATTACAATTGACAGGTATTTGAAACAATGCTGAATATACTCTGCCCAAATAAATTGTCAACGCTGGATGCGCGAACAAATCGCTTTTTCCTTTTAGGTAGTCTTATATATTTAATTGTGTGATGTCTGCACTGCAACAGCGACTTCTGCTACCTTTTCCGTGCTCTGTTTTTGTTTGTTTTGTTTTTGTGTGAAGATTAAGATACTAACATAGTTTTTAAGCATATATTGTTACTGACTAAGATATGGATTTCAGTCTAAAACAAATATTTTCTTTCTTTCTTTCTTTCTTATATCATTTGTTACGTTAATTATATAAAAATTTATACAATTTGCTGTTCGGCAAATTTTCCTCATTTTCTGAAAAGCAAAAATCGAGATTCTTTCACCAAAAAGTCAAAAATAGGTGCGATGATGAGCGGAACGAAGAGGAGCGTGTTAGGTTTACATGTAAATATATATTAGGAGCCGAGCGAAGTGAGGCGACCCTCGATTGTTCTAACAGAATTACTATATGCCTATTAGGCAAATTTTAAAATGTTGAATTCGACGTCGTGGCGACGACGTCGCAAATTGCAAAACAGCGAGCATTTAGAAACTGACAACGCCGTTTGTAAACTGACGAATTTTACTATTTACATGCGACATATATACTGGCCAAGAGTAAAATAAATTCTTAAAAAGTCTAGTCGGTGGGTTGACCGCTTCTGTAGCCGAGTAGTAACTAATCTGGACTAATAAAAACATCTGATAAAAGTATGCGCCACCCGAAAGCGTGAATATTCGTTGGTCAGACTACAAATCTATATCTAGTATATATTAATAATAAATTAGTAAAATGTCTGCACATAAAACATTTTTGCGTTTTAAATTAAATGGGTTTGTACCTGAGGCCAAACAATTTTTAAACTCGAGAACTACTCAGCGGATACTGATGCCGTTCTCGTTGTTATCATCGTATTCACCCTGGTTAAACATTTAGGATATAAGGAGTGTTGATAAAATAACCGCTAAGCTGAAAACTGTCAATAATTGTATGATACTTCCAAGTTCCAGGCGAGCGAAGCCGCGGGCAAAAGCTAGTATTTAAATAAAATTACGTCACTGTTTAGTATTGAACATAGGCAAATCAATTCTTTTAATTGTATTATTGGCGGTTGATTTAATAAGCGATGAATTTTAATACTGATTAAATAATCGATGACCTGAAGCTAAAACTGCAAAAAACAATGACTGACGGATGAGTTTTGCACACGATACACATTGGCGACTGCGTAAAAGAATTACAGTACCCGGCCGTAAATAATGCACATCGGCTTCGTGAAGCGTCGTCTTTGTCACCGGACTGTTAGTGTAGCGTGCAAAAGAGATGACGATACAATACGATGTGCATTATTTACTGCCGGGACCTGTATATGAGAAATTGCACAGCGCCCCTAACGGTTTACGAGAGGAACCACAATTTCTCATACAAAATATTTTACGCAGTCGCTAGCGTGTATCGAGTACAGAACCCATGGTAGAGCTACAGTGAACTTACGCTTGGCCATTACCGCGGCTTATGGAAAGCGTCGATAAAACTTATGATGAAGGGCGCTCACCGAGAAAGCGAGAGAGTGAAAGCAGTTCCGTAAAGTCTACGGAAGACAGTAATGGACGAATGACTGATTACAAAGTAAAAGCAAATGACAAAATGAATGACAAAGTAAAACAGCATTTTATGTTGGTTTGGACCAGATCATGACTAATTGTGCATTCAATTACAAACTCATGCTTTATAAACCTCACTTATACTAAACTATTTGTGTTAACTGCCACATACTAAAATGTTTTTCAATTTTTAACTTCTAAACAAGAAATAAAAAGTTAAGTTATGCACTTTTTGCTAAGCGACTGACGCTTAACCTTAACCCTAAAAAAAGTGTCGCTACAATATTCGGAACCAAGCAGCAAATAAAATCAATTAAAGTGTTCAATCCAAAAATTAGGTTAGGTTATACTATTATAACCACAGAAAGTTGTGTTCGTAATTTGTGGCTACTGATGGACGAAAACTTACACTTTGAAAAGCGTGTTCAACAAAAAGTGGCTAGGTTCTTCAAATTCATATTCAAATTCAAATAGTTTATTTTGCAGAGTAGGTATATACAATGTGTAACAGAAAGGTGTAACCATATTTGAAGAGCTTATTCAGTCAATGGTATAGAACAACTTTTACTATGGAGCCAACCCTGAAATCTCAAAAAAAAATCTGCCCTTCCATACATTTCCGCGGAGCGGCATTGCATTTTTCTATGAAACAATCGATTTTTTTTTCGAGATACTGGGTTTGTTCCATAGTAAAAGTTGTTCTATACCATTGACTGAATAAGCTCTTCAAATGTGGTTACACCTTTCTGTTACACGTTGTATAATACACTTTTTACACGTCAAATTTAATCTAATAAAATATATATATGTAATAAAATATGTTGACAGGTTAAAATACTTCATAATGAACTCTTTAGCTGATCGCAGAATTCTGATTGATCTGTTATTCCTTAGAAGGCTAGCACGAGGCGAATATGATTGTCCTCAATTATTACTCAAATTGCAATTTAACATACCCAGAAGAGTACCAAGAGGTAAAGCCATGATTTTGCGGCCGACACCATCTAAATCCAACTTGGGGCAACATCACTCCCCATTGAACAGGTTCCCAGCACTGTTTAATAAACACAGTGCATGTCTCGATTTATTTCATGGTAGTGTTTGTAACTTTAAAAAATCCGTCTTTAAACAAGTCATAGGTCACTAGGTGTTAAAATACTAGGTCACTTGTATTAATTCAATAATTAGTTTTTAGTTAATTTTAGTAATTAGTTTTTAGTTAATCTTAGTTATATCATGTCATATTCCTGTAATTTAATATTCTGTGTTTGTAAATAATTTAACATTGTTCACTATATCCTTTTTTGCATGTGGTGCTCACCTCTAATTATCTAGGCATATAGCTTAAAACCTTATGTTATGTTATTAAAATTTATTTATGTACCTGATGTTGGTGATCCATCAAAAAAAAAAAAAAAAAAAATATAATAAATGTACATGAACTAAATTAAAGGTTTATTTAATTTATGTAGGATATACATAAATATAAAAATTCTAACTACCCGAACCCATACCGGAGACACAGCCATGGACCGGAACAAGGTTCAATGATCAACAACCAAGCCCCCAGCACGAATCCAGGCGGCCGACCAAATCCCATCCTATATACTACATACTAATAGGTTACATATATTATAAATACACGCCTACCTCCACCCATTCGATTAGTCTTGCTGAGAAGAAGGACAAGAAACTTAGCAAGATTTTTTTTAACATAAAACATAAAACAAATGACTTATATCTACTTTAACCAAGGGATAAGAAAATACAAGACAGCAGGAATTCAGGTTAATGAAAAAAAGAAAAACATATATATCTTTGTCTACCTGTCTCATATAGTATATTTCCTTTTACACTCTGTAATTAATGAATGTTTTACTCCTTAGAGGAATCATAATTATTAAATTATAACCTACTTATCATCACTGTAACACCATGCTTCACCATCATCCAAATATTCATTTATTTTATAATATGCCTTTTTCAATAGGCCTTTTTCAATTTGCTTAATTACAGTTTAAACTTATTCTCTGACAAACTTTGGAGTTCTTAAAGGTTTACACATAATTAGGACATTTCTAAATCAAAAGTTGCGGTGGGAGCTTTTAAGTGTCGGTACTCTCACATCTAAACTATTGTGATAGTTAATTATTTAAAAACGGATGAATTTAAATATCTAGCGATACGCGACTTGTTTTTCGAATTCGAATTTCAAAATGAATTCGGGAATAATTCGAAACATATCGCGTATAACGAGATAATTAAATTCATGTCAGTTTATCCGTTTTTAAATAATTAATTATGAATTCAACAACTGTGGTTACAAATATAAAATATGGTGATGCTAAAGCTGTGCAGCGAGTCCAGAATGCTTGTAGGCGATTTTGCAATAATATTCGTAGGATCCCTAGGCCCCATCTACAGGCTAAAGGTATCTTGAATATGGCTAATACAAGGGTATTAAAACTATCATGTTTATTGTTTAACCTGTTAAAAACTAAAACTCCTCCACATTTGTACAAGAAATTACTATCGTTATCCACGTCTCGTAGAAACATACTCCAGACTCCTAAAACTACTCTTGCCAATACCAGGGGCTGCTTCAAGATAGTTGCATCTAAATATTGGAATGTGCTACCGACACCAGTAATTATCTATATCTATATTGTAATATGTTTACCGGCACCCATGGTACAGAATCACCATGGTCTAGTCTGGGAGCCACTGGATACTGCTTTTAGATGTAAAACTGTTTATGTGAAATCAAAATATTTTTAATTTTTTGATTAGGCTCTTTCCGCACTAAGTGTAACAGATGGCTACTCTTGAAGCAGTCTCAGGCTCTTCGTGTCTCCACTAAAAATGAGTATTTTGTATATTTTAATTTGTTTTAAATTTTTGTAGTTTTCTTCTTTTATCTGTTTTTTTTTTTTTATTTTGTAATTTTCCTTTATACAGCGGGACGATGGCAGCCTTGCACCAGTCAACCTGAACATGACCGCTCGTCCACATATTAAAGAGCCGGTACAGCAGGCCAGCCACCACGCCATCTCCTTCTCTTAACATCTCTATTGACACTCTATCATACCTAGCCGCTTTCCAAATGTTCATACCTTGTATTGCTTGTACAATTTCTTTCATACTTATCGCGCTTTCTTCATCATTGTCTATTTCGCGACTGTCTTGAGGAGTCATCTTTGATTCCTCACATTCAAACACACTTTCAAAATAGTTCTTCCAGCGTTCCAGGACCTTTCTTTCATCATTCAACATACATCCATCTTTATCTCTAATAACACTCAGTCTAGATGCCTCTGATTTTCCGCGGGCTTGTCTAATCAATTTCCAAAACAGAGGCATGTCAGTATAAATATATATTTTATATATCATTTTATATATCTGGAGACGTAGGTTCGATCCCCGGTCGGGCATGCACCAATGAGTTTTTCGTAATTAATGTGCATATATATACCTAATACCACAGATAATATAATAGCTAATACTTACCACTTGTTGAACGGTGAAGGAAAATATCGTAAGGAAACCTGCATGCCATAAAAGCGTGTATTTGTGCCCGAAGCACGGCGCGATAGGGCTCACCACTTATCAGGTTGAGACTGTGACTTGCATTTCACAGTTCGCACTATGAACACCTCTGACACCCCCTCGGGGATTCATGTCGTAAATATATAATTATACTTCGCCGTTACATCCGAAGAGATTTATATTCACTAGGTAGTACACTGTTCGATGTACTAGGCATCACACAATATTCAGAGCAAGAAGTTTAAGAATTCAAACACTGATTTGACTTCTCCCTCCTTGCAGCGCCCTCTATTGTCCCGCGCTCTGTTGTCATTCGCTTTCTTTGTGCGGGCATCACAACATTGTATTTTTTTTCTTCCGATCATTGGAAAAGTAGTTTTTACATATAATTTGTGATTGTGTGGTGTTTATTAGCATGGGGAAAGGTAAACACAACGAGGATCGAGATACGGTGGAAAATAAAACGTCTCGAAAAACGATTGAGAAAAAGCAGCTATTCTTCCGAGAACAGTTGGAGCGATGAAGGTTAGTTTTTTCTATTTCATAGCATACAAATAACATTGGAACGTATAGCTACGATAAAAATTAAACGTAGATATATACCTGGAAGGTCTTTAGATCGCGCAATTTGGTAAATTGAAACATGTTTTTTATGTTTTGGTTCCTTCCGTGGGGAAATGATTTCCATTTACCCACCTTTACTTGTATTTGTACCAGACATAAGCATACAACAAAAAGGGTTACAAAACGTTGCATATCTAGTACTATAACGAGATTATAGTCGCAACTATGATTTTTATTCCAATGATACTGAGATGTTGAGTTTCTTATGTGCATCATAGTACATCTTGCCTAGATATTAAAACAGCTTTCACGGGTATAGTACTGTGACGAGATCACAGTCAAAGCCATGTTAATTTTTTTTCTGAGTACTATGGCGAGATCATAGTCGACGAAACTATATATAATATTGTATTGTGACGTGATCACAATCCCTATCAGGGTGCTCCAAGCCCGTGTCATGACGTGATCATGACCAGTAACATCATTCTTACAAAAAACTGGGAGACTAGGTCAAGGACTCTAGACTCAAGTCACGCAATGCAATACTCCGATTATGAAGACAACCATGATCATCGATATATGAGATCAAATGTGGTGATTCCTGGACAGTCTGAACTTCAGTCGAAATCTATAGCAAATGCCGAAGTCAATATGACAGGTGAAGCGTCGGCCGACCCCCCCCCCCCCCCCCCCCCACCCCACCAACCGATATTTTGAAGGCACTGGGCGATCCTAAAGGGAAGCATGAAGAACTCAGACCAAAAATCCAGCAGGAAGTCTCTGAACGTTGGGGACGTATATTGACCGAAGGGTTGGATAAGGAGTTTAAGCAAGAGGTAACTGACAAGGTACTGATACCCAAAAATTTCACACTCGTCAAGGCTTCGAAACTAAACCCAGAGATTTCAGCAGTACTGACAGAATCTGCTAGGAATAGAGACGAACGTCTGGAGAAAGCGCAGCAACAGTTAGGTGTAGGCATAGCCGGCCTAACGAACCTGACATCGCTTCTCATTGGTGGAGATATTGAGAGAATTAGCCATATAAAAAAGAAAAAACGGATATCAATCAGGTGCCTAGATCTACATTTCGAAAATACTTTAAATAGACGCAAGTTGATAACACCTTTGCTAGATAAAAAAATTCCTTAACATAGTACAAGAGGTAAAGAGGGATATCTCCCTCTTCGGTGAAAGTCTCGGTGACAAAATAAAGGCCTCCAAAACAGCGGAAAAATCTGGTTTGCAAGTAAAGAAGCCGGGGAACCGAGAAGCAGGTCCTTCAAAGATATTTAGACCTCAGTCGGGAATCTGGAGAGCGCCGCCCCGTCAATCGCGGAGGCAGGCAGGGTGGCAGCAGAAACCGCAGCAACATCCAGACATTCCGGAGACCGGGACAAGCATTCGATCGACCCCACACCTCCTCGAAGATTTGCCCCAAATTGACGAACAAGACTCATTAGAGGTAATTAGCCATGCAGGCAGACTTAAACATTTTGTTAATAACTGGAAGTGTATCACAAATGATCCAGTTATTCTTCAAATTTTAAGTGGCTATAAAATTGCCTTTAACTATCCTGTCGTTCAAGTTGCAGAACCGACTAATTCGGAATATTCTGAAATTAAAAAGAAAAATGTATATGTAGAGATAAGTAAGTTATGTCAGATTGGTGCTATAGTTCCTTGCCCTGATACCCAGGGTCAGTATCTATCCAGATTTTTTCTTACACCAAAAAGTGATGGCAGTTTTAGATTTATATTAAACCTAAAAAACTTGAACCGGTTTATTGAGCCCCAACATTTCAAGATGGAGAATACAAGGACAGCTTCCAAACTTATATCTCCATCGTTTTTTATTGCCAAATTAGACTTGAAGGACGCTTACTTTTTAATTTTCTGTAAATGTATCGTCTAGAAAGTTCTTACGGTTCAAATTTGATCAGACTTACGAATTTCAGTGCCTTCCCTTCGGACTCTGCTCAACCCCCTATATTTTTACTAAGTTACTAAAGCCAGTCATATCTTACCTTAGAGCTAAGGGTCTGTTTTTAGTAATTTCTTTGGATGATATACTCTGCCTGGGTAATACTTATGAAGACTGCCTTAATTGCGTCGCTGAGACAGCAAAATTACTAAAATACTTAGGTTTCATTATTAGCAATGAAAAAAGCCAGATGAAACCGAATCAGTCCTGCTTGTATCTGGGATTCGAACTTGATTCAATCGAAATGAGCTTAGGCTTACTTCTAAGTTAGGTAAAAAAAAAAAAAAAATTTACAGCTCGTTAATAATATTTCTCAAAAGAAAACTATTTTCATCAGAGTTTGCAAAATTCTTAGGAACTCTTACTTCGGCTTGCCAAAGCTTGGCTTACAGTTGGCTTTAGACAAAAATCTTTGAACGAGAAAAGTTCTTAGCATTAAGGAATTGTAATGATGACTATGATCAAAAGATGGTGTTAATTTTGAATGGTCGAGACAGAATATTATGCAAGCCAAAAATCCAATACGTCACGGGCAATACTCCCTCAAGATTTTCTCAGACGCGAGTTTGACTGGATGGGGAATAATGTGTAATGGGAAACGAACAAATAAATGGTTTTTGGGACACTACGGAAACCAAATACCACATTAACTTTTTAGAATTAAAAGCCACCTTCATAGGACTTCAATGCTTCGCCAGTAAATTAAATAACAAAGAAATATTATTACGTATAGACAACACGGTAGCGATTTCTTATATTAATAGAATGGGCGGCGTACATCATGATTATTTAAATAATATTAACTTCGATTTTTTTTTTTTTATTTTATTTATTTATTTATTTTTATTAAAAAATATATATACATTATACATAACAGTGTATCGGAAACCTTTTGAGGTTTTTATGTACACTCAGTTTCAACATTCGTCTAATAACATTATTTCAACTGACTGTCTCCTAGATACTTAAATAACATTGATCAACTTAGCTTATAAAACACAGAAACAAAATCGAGGGTAGAACTACACGCCACTAAGTAACACAGTCGCAAACTGTTTGGAATGCAGAATAACAAAATAAGGCACGTTCGTAGATATCAATTACATTCATTCTTAATGCTACTATTTTAAGGACTAGTTGAGGTTAACACCAGCTTATTACAATAAGTTTGCCTTATTAGATATGAGATAAGGATTTACACTGCTAACTGCTATACAGGATGATACATTATTAGCCTACTATGTTTGATACAATTACTTTTACATATTTAATAAACAATAATAGGAATGCAATAATAGAAATTATAAGTAAATAAACAATAATAGGTATATAGTAGTAGAAATTATATAGGTATGTTAATAGATAAATGCAGTGCATAATAGATACATAGTGCTGCTTAAATAAGCTCTAAGAAATGTCGTTTTAATTTTTCTTTTACATTACTTTCGTTAATTGAATCTCTGAGGTTATTTGGTAAACTGTTAATTAATTGAGGTAAAATACAGCCCGAGGTTCTTTTGCCGTATACATTTTTTGTTCTAGGAATTTTTAGTTTCCTTTTAGTTATATTCCGAGTTAATATCTTATGTTGAATAGGAATTTGAATGTCTTGTCGGAAGAATTGCTCTTTTAAGATTGCTAGTTCCACCTTCAGATGAATAGGCAGTGACCGACAAAATTTAAAAAGACCCATTGGATTGTCACGAAATTTTTCTTTTATTTTTAGCGGAACTATAAGCTTAAGGATGCGGAGTTGAAGTGAATATATTTTATCTAGGTATGTACGAAATGTCCGTCCGTAACTGCTTAGCCCGTACGAAATTATGGATTCAGCCAAAGACTTGTAAATATCCAATAGAATGGTAAAAGGTACTTTATTTTTTATTAAGTATATTTTAGCCATGACTGCGCGCAACTTAGTGCATACACGGTCTATGTGACAGCTCCAATTGAATCTGTCATCTATTATTAGTCCTAGGTACATTTGCTGATGCTCCTGTTTGATTTCAGGACAGTAACAAACTGTTGAGTTGTTATTGTGCATACAGTCATGACTGTGTGCCACTAGTTTGACTTCATCTGGTAGCCCCACATTATAACTGGATCGCACGTGAATTATTTTAGTTTTATCAGCGTTCAGGGCTAAGCCAACATCATGAGACCATTTACAAATTGTATTGAAGTCATTTTGTAGTTTACACATTGCCTTGTTAACGTCCCGGTCTGCTGCCACTAGACAGGTATCGTCAGCAAACTGCATGATATCGCATTCGGTCAGTGCATTCGTCATCGAGTTAACATAGATGAGGTAATGCAGGGGGCCCATCACAGAACCTTGTGCCGTGCCAATTGTAACTGTCATTTCATCACTGAGTGAGTCATTTACCTTTACATAGTAGGATCGGTTACATAGGTAATCCTTGCACCACTGCAGCATAGGACCTCTTATACCACTGTCATCTAGTGTTTGTAAAAGAAGGTCATGGCGTAAGGTATCAAAGGCTTTACTGTAGTCGATCAGAACGATTAATACATGCTTTTTATTGTTGAGATGCATATTGACTTTGTCGGTGAACTGAGAGAGTAAAAGTGTAGTGCTTTTATTGGCTTGGAAACCATATTGATTTTGATTTAAGATTTCATTTCTTTTAAAGAACTTATGCATCTGGTCAGCTATAAATTTTTCGGTTATCTTATCTATGGAAGGCAGAATTGTGATTTGTCTGTACTTGTCATACTCACACTGGCTACCTTTTTTGTGGATTGGCCGTACAATGCCAGTTTTAAGTTCATGAGGGTATTTCCCATTGGTTACACTACTATTAATTAGATTACAGATGGTGCCTTTGATATTGTCGCATATGCTTTTTATATCTTTAGCTCTTATGCCATCTATCCCAGGCGCTTTTGTACTATTAAGTTTATTTATTATTTTTTTAGTTGACTTAGGTGTCGCTTTAAGGAAATTCATTGTAACGTTACTAATATTGGTATAATAATTTTTATTGAGAAGTTTTTTATTACAGTTTGGTACTGTATCTTTTACTGTTTTATCAAACGTTTTAGCAAAATTATTGGCAATTTCATGATTACTTTCATTTTTAAACGCTTTCGTTATTGTTTCATCAATAGATTTTTTAATTTTGCCTGAAATTCTGTTAATGATATCCCACATCTTCTTAGGATCATTTTTACATCTTCTGATTTCTTGTTTATAATATGAATTTTTGGCGTTTTCAATTGCTTTATTTGCCTGATTTCTAGCTTTGTTATATTTTAGTCTCAGTATCATGTTTGTATTATCTTTCTTCCAGTCTATAAATAAGTCATCTCTTTTTTTACTTAATTTAGTAACATAATTATTTACCCACTTAGCAGTTTTACCTTTGCGTTCCCGAACTTTAACTTTATGACTAGATTTTTGATAACAGCTATCGAAATTTTGTTTTATGAAGTTGTATATAATATTAGGACATGTGACTTCATTTGTTAAGTTCCAATCGACCTCGTTCAAATGTTTATTTAGTTCATTTGTGTTAATGACTGTTTTATATTTTGGAGCAGCCTGTATCTGTACTGACCCGATCAGAGAACAAATGGTAATTCGATGGTCTGCCAGTACAGTTCCTAGCGCAGCCGTGTAAGGGTCTTGGGTGCGTGATCTAATAAATATGTGATCTATACAGCTCTTTGTAGTTACGTTATTTCTATATTCAATTCTCGTATAATCGGAGATCCCGCACTCAAGCCCAAGGCCAGAAGTCATGCAAAGATATTTGTTTTTTAGCCCATTTTCGCATTTTAGGTTTATGTTCATATCGCCAAGCAACAAAAAGTCGTCATTTTTACTAGTGCTTCTTATTAAAGATTGAAGTTCGTCAATAAACAAGTGCCTACTTTGCTCCGGTGGTCGATACAGTGCACACAAATTTGCGTTATAGTTATTTTGTGTAGTTATTTTGAGCAAAATGCATTCAAAATGTATAGTTGTTGTTATAATTGGTTTAAATTTATGTTTGTTTTTAATGTAAATTATGATTCCTCCTCCCTTACGGTTTTTTCGCAAATTGGTATGCATATCATATCCATCAAGTGAATAGAGTGAGCTAATAGAATCATAGATATTTGCTTCAGTTAGGATTATAACATCGATAGACTTTGTGCAGTTATTAATAGTTTGTTGTAGCTTTGAGAAATGTTTAATTGTTGATCGTATATTTACGTGCATGCAGGTAAGAGTGTTAAAGTTTTTAGGTATGCAATATAAAAAGTTTTCAACGTTTGTGCAATCAAATATTTCACAGATATCTGATTTTACTTGGTTATAATTATCCATATTATTAGTTTTAGTATAATAAATAAATATAAGGAGAGTAAAAAAAATTAGGGTATACCTAGGTTCAAGTTAAAAATATATATAAATATTAGCCACTAAGACCCTTGATATCCTCCAACGACCTTATTGTTAGCACCTTTTGCTTGTCATCTTTGCGGACCAAGATCTTGCCATTCTTGCACCAGATATACTTGAAGGTAGGTTGAAGTTCTTGTTTTGTGGACCAGAGTAGCGTCTTTTGGAATGGAGTGAGGGCTTCTCGAAGAAAGATTTTTAATTTTCCGGTTTCCCCGGCTGCCGATTCCATAAGATCCGATACGATGAGCTTCTTACTTTTTGCGGCCAACAGCCAACGGTCTCGAGCCTCCTGATCGATCATGTCAACTTTGATAAGCCCAATCTGCCCTTCGCGAGCTGTCATGCGTTTAGCTACCTTCACGTCACCAATGTTAGAGTTTATTTGCTCTGCAATTTTAGACGTTATTGCTTTGACATCTTCGTTTTCGGCTTGAGGTACATTTGCTATCTCGAGTTGAGCAGTAAGTTTCTGTTGCTCGAGTTCATTTACACGTTGTTCCAGAGCTCCGATTTTAATCTCAAGGTTTTTATTCTTATTTTTGATGGATATATTAGATTTTTCAATATCTTTAATTTTTTCTTTAAATGCCTCCATACTCAATACAAACTCATCCACTTTACTGCAGCAAAAATCTACTGAATTTTTTATCTCTCTTATCTCCTTTTTAAGTGTCTTTTCAACTTCCTTATAAACGTCTTGCACAATTTTTTTGATATCAATGGTTGATTTAGTGTTTCTTGATTCTGTGTCGTCATCCTCTTCATCGTCGTCATCTTCGTCAATAATAATAGACTTTCGTTTTGGTGAGTTAACACAGCACTCCTGGCAGGACCACTCCAGGTTTTCGGCGTTGCGCAATGTAGATACCTGTTTTCGAGTTAGACCAGAGCATTGCGTGTTACAATGCACCATCTTATCGCACTTATTACATTCCAAAGCTGGTGATTTAACCGTTATATTTTTGTTGCACTTGTCGCACTTCGACATCTTTACCACTTTATAACGGGTAGATATATAAAGGATAACAACAAAGCTAGCAGACGTGTGAATCTTTTGAGCGACGAACGCGAACTCCAATATATGGCAGTGGTGTGAAAGACGTCAACTCCACATTTTTGCCTCCTATATTAAATCCAAAGAGAATGTTGAAGCTGATAAAGAGTCCAGACGCTCTAACATTGACACCGAATGGAGTCTCGCAGAGACTGCATTCGATAGAATTGTAAAGAAATTCGGACAACCCGATATAGATTTATTTGCCTCGCGTTTGAATACTAAATGTAATACTTATATATCGTGGAAGAGAGATCCACACGAATTTTGTACGCATTTCCACCTTTCTCGCTAATATTGAAATGCCTACGTAAAGTAGTAAATGATGAAGCCAAAGGTATAATTGTTGTTCCCTACTGGCCGAGCCAGCCGTGGTATCCTTTATTTTTAACATTAGCGTGCGAATAACTAATTTACTTCGGACTAGCTCTAATATATGGTAAAGACTTTAGTGAAAATAATAATGTTATTAGATTTATTAAGGGAGTTTTTTCGATCACGCCCATGCTTTCCAAAATACCAGAGTATCTGGGACCGTAGTTTGATTCTAGATCACGTCACAATTTTTTTTCCAAACGAGGATCTTCCTTTAGATCAAATTACTAAAAAGACCGCAACTCTGATCGCATTGTCCACTGGACAACGAGTCCAGACGTTGTCCCTTATTACATTAGCGAATATTAAAATTACTCATATTAATATAGAAATTGTTGTTAATGATTTAATTAAAACCTCTGATTCCGATCGTCAAATACCTCGGATTATTCTACCTTACTTTACTAATAGGCCAGAGGTATGTCCAGCAAAAGCACTTTTGTCATACCACGAGATCACAAAAAGTCTAAGGACAGATTCTTATACGAACCGTCTTTTTTTTATTACTATGAAGCCTATACATAATGCTACTCCGTCGACAATTAGTAGGTGGATCAAAAATACTATGCGTGAGAGTGGTATTGACGTGGAAGTCTTCTCCGCTCATAGTACGCGTCATGCCTCTACTTCGGCAGCTCGTCGTAGAGGGGTGTCTATATAGATGTAGTAAAAAAATCCGTAGGCTGGACTGTCAGTTCACTGGTCTTCGCAAAGTTCTATAATCGTCCCGTTATCTCTAACAATATAACAAATCTATTTCTAACAAGAAGCTTTTGCGGAGGACGTTTTTGATTGTTAATTAACTAAGAAAAACTATAATAAGTTAAGAGATCGGAATTATATTGCAAAGATTTAATAACTTTTACGGTCTATAGTTTATTTTATCTTGAATACAAAGTGGTTCTTCTAATAATCTGTGTTTGAAAGCGTTTTTTTCCTATTTCGCAAAGGCGCTAAACATCTACCTAGTGAATATAAATCTCTTCGGATGTAACGGCGAAGTATAATTAATGGTTAAACAAACTTACCTTTGTGACGTTTGACCATAATTATACGAGACGTTACATCCGAAGAGATTTAGGAACCCTCCCATATCCCCTATACTTTTCTATAAAAAGTTACCCAAATATTTTTTTTTGCGAAATACAAAATGACTACTTACTCTGAAATAATGACAACAGAGCGCGGGACAATAGAGGGCGCTGCAAGGAGGGAGAAGTCAAATCAGTGTTTGAATTCTTAAACTTCTTGCTCTGAATATTGTGTGATGCCTAGTACATCGAACAGTGTACTACCTAGTGAATATAAATCTCTTCGGATGTAACGTCTCGTATAATTATGGTCAAACGTCACAAAGGTAAGTTTGTTTAACCATTAAATATTCAAAGTTGTCAGTTTTAGACTATTTCTGTTGTAGGATCTGCTAGTATCGTCTCAAAAACTAAACAAGTTAGCAATTTCGAATTTCTTTGCATTTAGGTTATTTATTATAGCTATTCTATGTCACCGGCAAACTTAACGCGTGTATATCTGAAATAGGGTCTATCTCATGTTTGAATTTAGGACCAGAAATCAAATTTACCTCATAATATTCAATATTCGTTTTTAATTATTTCTAGACTTCATTAAAACATTTCATTAACAATGCACATCAAAACACGAGTTTACAAAACAACCAAATCGTTAGTCCCCATAACAAACCTACAACTGTACACAGAAGTAAATGCAGCATTCTTAGCTTGTGTTGCCTTTTGATGGCGTCCGGGATGGAGTCAGGTGATTCCTTCAATAAATACGCTCTGGTGCCTCTGACGTATGCCCTCAAATATTCGTTCCAGTCGTGAGACTCATAGTCGAAGTTGAAACTTTCTTGATCTGCCCTTGACAGAGACTTAAATAGTGATACAGTGTTGTCATTGTGGAATTTCCATTGTCTCATCGCGAAGTAACCAAGCAGGTCCTGGAATGCATGCATCTTCTTGTAGATGTCCACTAATCTGTAATATAAACATGAGATTGAAGCAGGTATCCAGTATTCGGTTTTAAGGGCTGCACAATAGGGTGTGTCGATTTTCCACTTTTTTCGAAATTTATATTGTAAATTCATAGTGAAATTATTTTGCAAGAATCTAAAAAAAAAATCGTCTCTATTATTTTTTTGTATTTTTTTATAGCCTTAAGCCAGTTTGTCATAGAAAAATATTATATAAATATACGTCTCTTAACATGTCAAAGAAAAAATAAAATCTGTGTAAATTCACAGAATTTCCATTTAAGGCATTTTTACCATTTTTTTTTCGTACGTCCTCGAAAAACAACACAATTTTCATGTCCTACGTTTTATGAATTACATACATAAGGATGACACAAAAAAAAATTCTTACAAAAAATATTCAAGACGAAAAAGCTTTTTTTATCTCCCATACATTTTGTTAAACTTTGAATCAAATGAGCAAGCAGAGGATGTCATCCAATTTTTTTTTAAATTTTTTATTTGAACTTTTTATAGATCCTTTCAAAATAATTTCACTATAACAATATGAAATTCGAAAAAAGTGGAAAATCGACACACCCTACTGCACAATGCTATAATTCAGTTCTGCTCTAACGCTTTCTGCATGCGTAGCATGGCCACGTGCGACTTCGTTTATCACACTTTTTAACGCACAATCTGTCAAAATTCGCGATATAACTCCCTCTATGGTCGTTTGTCGCCTCAAGCGAGCATGAAGAATACGCTGTTTATGCGAGACGCGCGTGCGCGACTTCATTCGAGACATAAGGTCCGAACACGACTAACACGCGCGCGGATAAAACAAGAAATTTGACATTTGCTTGCCACATATTTGTCAACATCTCCCTAGTTCGCGACTCAGATATTTTTCTTTATTTACAGGATAATAATATTGTAGTACCTTATTATTATAATTAAACGTTATTTGTAAATAGAATCAGTTAAAATATACTCATTTACGTACCAACCATATTTTAATTTGAAGTGAATGATTCAATTCGACGTTGCCAAGTAGAAAAAAAAAACACCATAGAGTCATGTTGTAAGAAGATGCATTCTGTTTTGCACACCAACTGCACCAATGAACATTATTTATCATCAATGATCATTGAAGAAAATGCAAACATCGCTAATCTTGAAAAATTAAGCTAGCTTTATGGTTTAGTAAAATACCCGGTGGATAACGCGGGCCAAGCCAAGGTTTGCAGTGCCATGTAATCGCCATCGCTTGACAAGTCCATTGTTAGCTATTTTATACGAATCAAAGGAACGTGGTCCACCCTTTATAATAAGAAAGCGTGGGCGAACACGGGCCAAGCCAATGTAACGTGCATTTCTTTGATTCGCTGAGCAAGGTCTGTTAAATGGCGCATGGTGAAGTGAAACTTCGAGAACTGGCGCAGCATTATACGTGACCCCCCTGAAAGCCGCTGCCTTCCCGCACCCGCACCGCGTACGCCCGCGCCGCCCCCAAATGCGCGACGCACGCACGCGTCATGCATAGCCGCGCTATCCATGCAACCCACAACCGAGCCACAGAATTTATACTGTGACCGAGCCACCTACAACCAAGCCACCCATGGCGCGCGCGCCCGCACTGCGCAAAACCACCATTTAATACTCCCTCTTTAAAGGCCGTAATTATATTATATTTTTTTACATACACGGAATGGGCTTTTACTCTGAATTTGAAGATGATAACGATATATTCCAAGATAACCATCCAAATCCAGTTTTTTTTTCAAATGCACTTGAAATCTTCAGAAAATAAAACAATGGCTGCGAATTGCGTCAAAATTGTTCTCAACCAACAACAACAACGTCAAACAACAGTGTTTGCATATTTCCAAGTTCTTTAATGTTTAAGTGCATTTTAGGATTAAATCAACGAAAGTATTATTGTATTTAGTTTCTGCGCTATGGTTGGCTGTAATATTCTAGGCTGTAAAAGCCGCAGTGAACGAAAAATTTACGGAATAACATTTCACTCGTAAGTAGAGAATTTATAAATTGATGACTTTGTAAAGCCTTGCAATTATCATTCATAGTATTTTGCGTAGTTTCTGAATGCTGTTTGTTAATATAATTAAGATTTATTGCATAATTTCATTAAAATGATTTATCGTAACCTTCAACAATGTTGCCAGCGAATGAAAGTTATCTACCCTAATATTTTTTATATCACATTTTAGGTTTCCTTCTAATGCTGAAATAAAAAAGAAATGGCTGCACGCTACTGGGCGACAAAATTGGAAAGCAACGAAGTATTCGAGAATTTGTTTAGTTCACTTTGATGATAATTTATTCAATATAAAAGAAAAAAGGGTGCAGTTAAGACAATGTTCTGTATTCCTACTATGGCGCGCTTTATAGCTCTTTGTGCAACCTGATTCTTTTATGACCCAGGTTACATGTTTAATAACTACATTTGTTTTATTTTAATATACCTAGATTTTTGAATTGAATGTCTTTTTTATTTGTACCATAATATAAAGTAACAAATTTTAAATTAAATAAGATTTTAAATTATTATTCAGAATATTGGTTTGGTCGACAGTTTCCGTTACGTAGGTGTCAGTGTACGCAATGTGTATTCGAGAAAATATTTTATAAATAAAAATAAATAACTAGAGACCAATGCTTTCTGGTATTTTTCATAAAACATTTTTTTATATTTCCATAGTTTCCATTACAATAACATGTAATGAAAACTGCGGACCAAATCAACACTATGTATATTTAAATTTAGCTTTGGCAAAGTTTATACTTGGCGTTATTCGAAATAAGATCGACTGTGTGGATCTTGTTGAGAAAATTCTAAAACTGTTTGTGCCCGATAGGTACCTCAGGGCGCGGAGTCATACGTTGTTCGCGGCGCCATTTTCGCGCACTAACCTTTATCGGTACTCGCCCGTCGCGCGAGCACTCGACATATTCTGCTCCCTGCTCGCTGAAGCACCAGAGTGTGATATTTTTGTGGATCGTATTAGTTATCTGATAGATGTTTGTAAGAGAATGTTAGAGAGAAGTATGAAAGTAAGTGCTTTAGTTTAAGAACTATATTATTGTAATGATTTAGATTTATCTGTTATGTTACAATAATTTTGAATAAAAAAATTTGAATTTGAATTTGAATTAAAAACATGTAGGAACCTCAAAATTACACACAATATATTTTTTTGCAATATTCCCCAATTTTGGGTAAAAATTTCAACATTGGCAACATTCTAAACATCTATCGCTGTCTCATGCACAGCCACGCTGAGGGTCCATCTACTGGTTCTTTATCTGAGATTGTAATCCTTAAAATAATAACGATCTTTGACATAGAGGCTGAGAGGGCGCTGATCAGCATACGCCATAGAATAATCTGTGACACTGATATTCTGCCAGTACGATGCATTAAAAAGATTTATGTCGGTTAATCAGATTAAGTGGCGAAATGTTGGAGAGGCCTATGTCCAGCAGTGGACGAACACAGGCTAATGGATAGATTCATGGATAGATGGATACATTTAAACGAAAACAATCCTTTAGCTACGTAACTACTAAGTTCAAGTTATATTGGACCGCCAATACCGACTCTAGGTTATGAAAGAAGGTCAAGTTATATTGGACCGCCAATACCGACTCTAGGTTATGAAAGAAGGTCAAGTTATATTGGACCGCCAATACCGACTCTAGGTTATGAAAGAAGGTCAAGTTATATTGGACCGCCAATACCGACTCTAGGTTATGAAAGAAGGTCAAGTTATATTGGACCGCCAATACCGACTCTAGGTTATGAAAGAAGGTCAAGTTATATTGGACCGCCAATACCGACTCTAGGTTATGAAAGAAGGTCACACTCGAAACCGAACCCAATTTTAATCAAAATTATTTAAAGGAAAAGTATGAAATAAGAGTTAATTGATATAAATAATTTTGTACTTACTTTGGTTTCTTCCCAGTTAAGCACAAGGCCCCATCCACTATATAGGCCGGGATCCAGTGTAGAAACAGCAATCCAACTTTGAACCAGAATTTTGACGGAATAAGGAACATAAAGTAGTGGTATACAGCTTGTACAAACGGTGTTTCCATCAGGTGTACCGCACACTTATCCTTGTAATCACCTATAAAGATCAAAAAGATAGCTTTAAAAATATATTTATTATATATTATTATGCACGTCCTTTTAGACAATGATTGTAGTGTAAATTATTTCTTTGTTAGTTAGGATGTGTAAAAGACCCTAGAAAATGCTTTACAGTCGGGCATAATAAAGTTATAAGTAATATGTGGATAAGTACAAGTGTTTTTTTAAACAATATTAAATGGTATTTTCACTCACGCCAAGTAATAGGTGTCTTGGACGATGTGCCAGCCATGTAGATGCGTGGCTGGGTCGTGGCATCGTTGCTCCCACAAGCCACACGCCACGCCACGCCGATACACGTGTTGATCACAAGGTCGGCTGAAATTATTATCATAATATTATAACCCGCGCAATTGAAAATGGCGTCATTTACTTGTGTCTACAATGAAATTATGTTAAGGTATGTTAATTCTAAAACCATTTCGAGATTTAGGTTTAATAAGCCGTATTTTAGAACTTCTGGTGTAAAAAACCTCATGAGGATGTTTGTTACTCCTTCACGCCGTAACTACTGAACCGATTGGGCTGAAACTTTGCACAAATATAGTTCTAGACCTAGAATAGGACATAGGCTACTTTTTATCCCATAAACACTTGAAAAACGCGGGCGAAGTTGCGGGCATAAGATAGTAAGCTAGTTAGAAAATAAAAAATGCGAAAGTTTGGATGGATGGATAGATGGATGTTTGTTATTCCTTCACGCCGTAACTAATGAACCGATTGGGATGAAACTTTGCACAAATGTAGTTCCAAACCTGGAATAGGTTATAGGCAACTTTTTATCCCATAAAACAGTTTCCAAGGGATATGGATATCAAATTGTAGGTATTAAAAAGCTGATTATAAAAATATATAGTTTGGCTATATTTAATTGCATCTATTTCGAGAAATCCTTGAAAAACCATAAAAAAATGAAAGATATTGAACATGTGATGGCGTTGAATGGACATGGTCTGAGTGTTGCCAATAGTCAAGACATGGTTCTATTGAATGTTGCCCACTTTAAATTATCATTATTTTAGATTTCGTTTTGATAACCTATTGAGAACAACAAAAATGTTCGTTCGGAAACGCGGTTTGGCCTTCGGCCTCGCCAAACACAGTTTACCTGGGAATAAAATACGAAATCAAGAAATAATTCCGTTCGGAAACCCGGCTCAGCCTTCGGCCTCGCCAAAGACACTTTAGCAGAGGATCAATTCGGAGAATAAGATATAGTTTCGTTCGGAAACGTGGCTAGGCCAAACTGAGAATGATTTAAGAGATCAAGACAAGTGACAGGGAGGCGCAGTTGTGAAACAAGGAGTATGGTAGCAGCCTTAGTTCCGAATTTGGACAACCAATCCACGTGCCATAAGATCCTTGTAGCACCTGAAATTGATCACGTCATTTTGCATCAAGTAGAACAGAACTCGTTGACGTTTCATTAAATTGAAAATAGCGCGCTCCGAACCGCGGATCGCGTTCCTAAACGCAGAACTTGTGATTGTTTCTCTTATTTTTGTATAAAAGTATTAAATAAATGTATAGTATAAGTTTTAGTTTATAAGAGAAATGAAAAAAAGACATGATCTTGCTAAGTTTCTTGCCCTTCTTCTTAGCAAAACTAATCGAATGGGCGGAGTTAGGCATGTATGTGTAACCTATTAGTTTGTAGTATATATTTATAGATGTTGCCTATCGTTTGAATCGTATATATATTGCTGCATAAATTAAGTATACACCTTTAATTTAGTTCATGTACGTTTATTATTTTATTGAATATATTTTTATAAGATTAAATTTGACTTGTAAGTATTTTATTTGTACCTACTTTTAAATTAAACTATTTGAATTTGTGATTTATGTTATTAGGCGAGCATAGTTTAACTCTCAGAATAAGGAATACAAATAGAAACCTGGCTAAAATAATACGCGGAGAAAGACACCTATCTTTGATTTTCTTACGTACAAATTACTATATAGTAGGCAGGTATGTACATAAGTTAAGTCCAAAATTGTGCTTGTTTTAGTACAAAAAATGCTGTAGCTTGTATCAGAGATACAACCGTAAACTATTTAAGTGGATAGTTTTTAAGTCGCCTCTTAACTCAATCAAATAGATGTTCGTTGATGTCGCGTCTTTGTTCAATCAAGGAAGAAGGAATTAATCGCAACAATAGAAATCATAATAATCATAGACTTATAGGATTCGTAATAATAATATTATGTCAATGATGAGCGATGACAGCGCAATTACTACAGAGGTAATTTCATTTTTTTTTATTTCTATGAAATAAACATCAACTTATCTTGAATAAAAACTAATAACAAATAATGAACGATTAAAATACCTAATAACCTGTAATAAGAAATCAAATTATGCGCAGTTCAAGTCAATAAGCATTCCCAAAATTCATTTCACGATAGAACTACCCTGTCAAAGTACTTTTATTGTCAACCACTAAGTACGAAAATGTCTTGATCTGCGGAATTTCTTCGTGAAGTCGATCACGGCAGTAACGTGAACGAACAGGCCTTTCAGAACGATTTGCGAACATAGAAGTATGCACTTTTCTAAACCACAGACATCCATAGGTACTGGTTCTGTTGCCTAAAATTGAAAAATTATCGAGTTAATATACTATAGTATAGTACAAGCACGTACCTACAAACAAGATTGATAATGCAATTGTACATAATTATTTAAAGGTTACCAATGTGTCTGTATCTGGTAAATATAACGTTGGTAAGGCATCTGCTTTTAAAAGTCTCCATTTTAAATTTTCGTTTGGTCTAAAAGAATCCGACGTAAAGTGTTTCGAACAAATATGACCGCTTTTTTAATTGCCCAATTTGGTCAAATTATTCGTCTAAGCCATTCACTTTTTAATTCTTCCCTTTTTGGAAATCTGTAACAAAAAAATATAGCGATATTTATTCGGCATTATTTTTCTTTTAACTCGCGCTGCATTGAGGGATTTTCTTTGGCATGTATTTAACGCGGCGACAAATTAATCTGAATTAGGGATTTAAAAAAAATTAAAGCCGGTAGCAAAAATAATAGGTTGGCAGCTACATTAAAGGATAATTTTAAGTAGAAAGTAGCAGCTTTATAATCAGGTTATAGGCTTTGTTTTAACTTAAACTGGCATTGATTTTTTGTTTTGGTAACTGAATTTATTATTAAGCGAACATTTGACGACGGATAAAAAGTAGAAAACAGGCTTTCTTAAATTATACAATGAGGTTGTATATAAAGTTAACTGAGATGTGAAGAAAATATGACCATGGTCATGAAAAACATACTTTGTGCGACATTTTTAGAGCTCTGAATAAAACAAATAGTGACATGCAAAAAAAATAGTTTGTCTATAGTTTTATTTCTTGACTTTTCTTTTTCTTACAATATCGGGAAGGACTCTTATATACTTATATGTACCTATGTATTGTTTAGGGGGGGCGATGGAGGGGGAGGGGGGTATAAGCCCCCCCCCTAAGGGGGGGGTACCGGAAATCAATAGTTTTTTTTTATAAATTTTAGAAACAAAATAGTTAGTCGCCCTTTAAGTTGTTAGTCGCTTCGAAAATAATTTTGCCATTTTCTTTTCTTTTTTTTTTTTACTCTTCCCTAGTTGCTGGATAGATGGCGCTGAACTTGGTAAGTTACTGCAAGGAACGGAACGTCACATAATTTTTTGATTATTGCACTTGGTACATTTTGAGATCGTAAAACGAAACGTACATAAAAAAGTAATTAATGTCATTGTCACATCACATCACAATGACATTTTGAAAAGAAATAAATAAGGTTGGAAAAAAGGCGCGAAGATGTGATGGCGTCGTTTATTTGTTTTATTGAAAAAATATTGCATTTTGGGTGTTTTGATCAACAATAGTGATAGAATATTGTGAATTAAAATCGCCGTAACCTGTGTAGTGTGTTGTTCAATGGAACAAAAGTGCGGGCTGTGCCTTTTCGTGTGTTTTTTCTAACCCTGTTGTATTTGCGTTATAAGGCTATCATTATAGCGTAAACGGCAGGACAGTGACTTAGACAGGACAGACCTTTCAGATGATCCTCAACAGAAGAGGATAAGTGCATATAAACAAATAATAACTATAACGTCAGACATGGCTGTATGGGCTAAGATCCCTTTGCCTTTCCACTTAGTGGGAAAATGAAACAAAAAAAAAATAATAATAATAACAACAAGGAAAAAGAAAAAAATAATTAGCAGTCTTTTTATGAGTTTTCTAAGCCAGAAAGAAAATCTCCCAAGAGAAAAAGAAGAGAAGTCTGTGCCTTGTGGATTTGTATAAAAATGGAAGCATACATCTTTTTCCTAAAGATGAAAGTCGTAAAGCGCAATGAGTACAAGCCATGGTACATTTTAAACCTGGACGGACCATAACAAAGCATTCGCACATAATATGCTCAGCACACATGTCATCAACCAACGAGCGTATGTGACGTGACGTGACGTGACGCAATGTTTTTTTTTTCAATCGTTTTGGCTTTGGCACCTAGCAACGTAGTCAGTTCAACACCATCTACAGAGTTCTGGGAAACTATGTTTTTTTTTTCAATACTCAAAAAGAAAACCTCTCATTAATCTATTATTCTTTATGCACGGCTGCCGCGGGAACCAATGTTCGATAGTTTGCCACACGGCCACACGGACTTTAGTACATCACTATACGAAAAAACATAACCTCTCGTAGTCGGCAGAAAATCTATATAAAACAGGCAAATATCGGTGTAGAATTGAACACGAGTATGATTTACAAGAACTACTATTATTGTTACTGAGTTTTAGGTATGATCCTGCAACTTATTAACATAAAAACTATCAAAACTCACCGATGAAATGATATTGCTTCATTGTTGTTTTCTTTTCTTCCTGTATGCGATTTACAGCCTTCAATCGCACAAGACATTTTATTACAGTGTTAAAAAAACAATCAACACAAACAATAATAAATCACACTTTCACGAATTTTGAGAGGAAGAGCACCAAAATATTTAATTTCTCTCGGTGAAGCTGTAAACTTTCGCAAAATGCAATAGACATTTCGATGCCACCAAATTAAGATGTGATGCACGCAACGTACGATATTACAACACAACGATACAATGATCAGACATATTTAATTTGATGGTATTATAATTTTTAAAATACATCCAAATTACATCCATCTGACATTTGTTTGGTTCAATCTAGTGACACACCAGGAAAAAATATAAAGTAAGTGCGGTCCGTCGTTTCATTCACTCGCACACAGGAGTAATTTACGTTAGATGAGTACAATGGCTAATGCCCAGTTCTTATTTTAGTCAGGCTTCTATTTGTATTCCTTATTCTGAGGTTTAACTATATAATCTGTGGTTTAATGTCAATTAGGGTTTTCTATTAATGTTGTGTGTTATTTATGCTTAACGTTTTTACATGGTCAATGCACATCAACAATAAACATGCATGTCCAGGATTATTTACAAAGTAATGCATTTGACGGCTCCTTCTCGCCTCCATCAGAATCACCCATGATATTTAGCACTCTTACAGGTTGATGTTCAAATTAGACAAAACTTCATATCATTTGAATCTGTTATAATAATTACTTGATTACAAAATAAGGTCGCAGATATCTTCAATTAGGCTATTATAACGTAATTCAACACTTAAATGTAACTTTGATAAGCAATCATGTAAGATTTAATTGGATTAACTCGACAGACGTAGGCGATCCGTCAATGCTTCACACGAGCACCTATTGACACCTCTCAAGTCAATATGGCCGCCCGCAACGCCTTGACGTTCCGCCAGAGGGAGTTGTAGGTAACTTCACTCTCGTCTGTGTAGATGCCAGTTTATTGTCTATATTAGTCATAGATGGCGCTTTGCAGAAGCGCCGTCACGGCCGGACTGACAACCGACCGTCCTCGGGCGAACAATTTAATATAGTCACTCTGTAATCAAAAAGTAAGACATGTTAAAATAACTTCCAGGCGCTCGTCCAGTCTGACATTCCACATCGGGTATTACAACACTCTAGCTCTAGTATGTTGGACCGGACAACTACGTCCCTTCGACCATACCAATGTACGGACCGGACAACAGCGTCCCTTCGACCAACATCGCTCCAAAATATCATAAACTGGCCAACTGCGTCCCTTCGACCATCCTAAAGCATGGACCGGACAACATTGCCATTCTGACCAGAATTAGGACGAATGTGACATGGACCGGACAAGCGTTTTTCTCCAAACACCGTCCCTACGACCACTGTCAAATTGTAACACAAGGTCTATGCGTCCCTGCAATCGAACCACAGCACATAGAACACTATTGCTCGAAGTTCGAATCGGACAACATTACCCTCACCACTCTGAAACTCTCTCAAAGAGTAATAATACACAATCGTACCTCTGATTTGCGGACTATCTTGCTCATTACACGTTTCTTCACAATCTTTATTACTCGAATTATATTGTGCATAATCGTCATAATTTGGGTTATAATTTTCGGAACAGCAAGTGATAGTGTCTGATCCTGCTGTCATTATTATTATTATTATTAAAAATTCTTTATTGCACAAATAAAAACATGTACATAGGCGAGCTTAATGCTAATTAGCATTTTCTTCCAGCTAACCTTTGGCGATGTAGAACTTGTCAAGGGTAGTGCTTCGGTGAGGAAACAGTATTATGACTAGGCATATTAATATGATACAATTAATTTTAACTAAAATAATTATATATATAGGTAAAATACATAAATAGGTAACTTATAATTTATAATCAAATACATTTACTACCTCTATATAATACATACACTGATACATATAAATATATAAACACAAATAGTATTTACGAGAGGTTAAACAAAGATTATAACCTTAAACACGTATTTAGAGTAGACCCATTTCTTTATTTTGTAGATCAAGGTAATGTTGATATACCTTGTTTTTAAAAGTAGTCACTGATGTAGCCTCGCGTATATGAAGTGGAAGATTATTCCAAAGGCGAATTGCTGACACAGTAAAGGAATTCGAATACATTTGAGTAGAATTTTCTGGAGTACGGAGAAGCAGAGCTTTACTTGGACGTAGAAGACGTCCAAGGGAACCAAAGGGGATAAAACGTTCTTTGAGATAGGGAGGAGAACATGAGTTGTGCAAAATACTATAAAGAAAAGCAAGGATGTGGGCATTTCTACGAAACTTAATATTAAGCCAACCCAATTCAGAGCGAGATTGTGAGATATGATCGTACTTTCGAAGACCAAAGATATAGCGAATACAAAGATTAAGAAGACGGTCCAGTTTGTTTAATAATTCTACAATTAAATCGGGAAAGCAGACATCAGCATAGTCTAGAATGGGAAGCAACAGAGAATTAACCAACGTAACCTTAGCGGAGTATGGTAAGAACTTTTGCAGACGCTTTAAAGAATGCATAGATGCAAATATCTTTTTACTTACTTCAGCAACATGGCGATCCCAGCTCATATTGTTCTGAATGTGAAGCCCCAAGTTTTTTACCTCAGTGCAGTAAGTTAGTGAGATTACATGAAACTTTACTTGAGGCAGAGTGCTAATGTCAAGCTTATCCACTAGCGCTCTGCTGCCCAAGATCATGACCTGCGTTTTTGCTGGATTTACAAGAAGCCCGAATTGTTCTGACCATAGACAAATGGAATCAAGATCTGATGACATCTTTTGTATGGTCACAGGTAACAGATCTTGTTTACATGATAGATATAATTGTAGATCATCTGCGTAAAGATGGAAAGAGCTAAAGTTAATAACGGTAGTAAGGGTGTTGATAAATATAGAGAACAGGAGAGGGGACAGTACGCCACCTTGTGGAACTCCAGCTGTTATGTCACACCAATCAGAAAAAGTGTCGTTAAGACGTATACGTTGTTTGCGCCCAATGAGGTATGAATAGAACCAAGTTATGGTAGAATCAGATAAGTTTAGAGACCGGCGGATAGTGATGAGTATGTCATAATCAACACAGTTAAAAGCATTGCTAAAATCGAGGAGGGTCAAGAGAGTGAGTTGTTGTTCATCCATAGCTTTACGAAAATCGTCAGTAATTTTAATGAGAGCAGAGCAAGTGCTGTGGCCAGGACGAAATCCTGATTGAAGTGGGTTAAGGAGATGGTTAGCATGAAGAAAGTTAAGGAGCTGACGATTTACTACACGTTCAAGCACCTTGGACAGGAAAGGAAGAATCGATATGGGGCGGTAGTGCTTGAATTCAGATGGATCAATAATTTTTGGCACAGGGACCATGTATGCCATTTTCCAAAGAGAAGGGAATGTATTTGAAGAAAGAGAAAAATTTATAATATGGCTAAGAGAAGGAAGAATAATTTTGAGAATGGGTAAGAGAAGATCACGGCCCAATGTATCATGACCAATGGCTTTACTGGGGATGGAGAGAATGATCTTTTCGATTGTAAAGTCAGAAACAGGTTCAAATGAGAATTTTTGGGACGTGACAGGAGGGGCTGCAAGAAGGCGCTGGATTGTTAAATGTTTTAAAGAATGGTCAATAATAGGTCATTGTGTCGGAGTCAGCAGACAAGGTATCGTAACTGCGAACGATATTGTGTGGCTATTACCGTCAAGAACACCCCCACTCCTAACGTAATCTGGCGCCGTCTCGGCCTCCTCGTCACTACTTTCGTTTAGCATGCTCATAGCTACTTCATTTAGCCTTACATAACCTTTAGGTACGAGACGCAAATTTTCGTGAGCATACTTAAATGTTCGATGAGGACCGGTCATTTTCAAGAACTTCGGTAATAAAAAAAGGCCCTTTAAATTTTCGATCCAATTTGGTCTGGTTACGCTCTGAAGTCCCCTTTGGAAAATGGTTTAAAAATAGCTCGACCTCTATTAAATCGCTGAGTATCGGATTTTGCTACCTTCTCTATATTTTTTGAAGCTTCAATACGGACAGAAGTCAGTATAGCAATGATTGATTGACGGATCGATTCGTGCTTATTGATGGGACCCTTCAAACTCGTTAATGGATACAAGGGACCAGCTATCTTCGAAAAATTAAGGATAAATTTCCTAAAATATGAAGGCCTAAAAACTATCGTACTTGCGTTGCAGTCTTGGGAGGTGGGGCATTTGAAAGAGCCTGAATTTTAAGAGAATTTGGCTTTATTTTACGAGGTTATTGTTATCTATTTCAACACGAACCCCGCTATTAAGGATGTCCCTACCAATAATAATGGGGTCAGCGATACATGTATTAGGGACCACATGAAACAACAAGGTTGTCGAAATATCTCCTATTTTAATGGCACTGGAAATCTGCGTCGTGCATTCTAAATCATCTCCCCTGATGCCAGTAAGGTAAACTTGATTTTAACGTATATCACCCTTAAGCCGGTTAGACAAGCTATGTTTCAGCAATGAGTAAGATGACCCACTATCGAAAAGAAAAGAAACGGTCTCACCAGATGATTTTATGAAGGTACCTCTTGATGATTTGTGCTGGCAGGTTTGTACGCTTTCCTTAACCGCTGCTCCGCTAATCTTGTTTTCATTGCACGCCGAAGACAAGTGGCCCAGCTTGCCGCAGGAGAAGCATTTTACTTGAGGCTTTTCGTTGGTACGTAATGACCCGTTACGTGTGTCATTAGATTTGCGTGGGAGTTGTTCGTTTTGCCCACGTTTCCTGCAATCAATTTGTTTATGTCCGGGTACTCCACATGTGTGACATGTTCCGGTAAATTTCGTGTCCGACAGATGAGCCTTCTTCTTGTCGGGCTCTTGATCCTCATTTGCATCCGCTCGCCGCTTCAAAGAAATGCCTCCGAGTACACGAAACAACTGTGCTTTGGTATTAATCACGTGTGAATTTAATTCGCGGCGTATCATTCCATCTTTATAAGATAATACCGAAATAACAAATCCAGTAGTAATGTCCTCAGTCATTTCAAGTTTTGGTACGCGCTCAACTAAATTCCACAATCTCATAGCGGCTGCAGCCACCGTTTCTTTCTCACTGATTTGGAAACGTAGAATTTCATCAAAATAATCTTGCACACATTTTGGCTTTGCAAATTTTGCTATTAATGAGTCCTTCACCGTAATCCAATCCAAATCATTTAGGTTAATCGCAGTTAAATAGTTTGCAGCTCGTCCCTTTAGGGCGGTGGTAAGTGCCATGAGTAAATCGACCCCTTTTAAACCTTTTTTGTCAACAATCATTTCGGTAACCCTGCACCACCCTTCAATATTCGCGTCAGTGTCGTCAGGGTTAAACTGGATAAATTGGGCATGACTTGTACTCACGGTTTGTGTTTCTGACTTATTCAGAATACGGGATAACAGTGCTTCCATGTTACTAAAGAAATTCATTGCGCTATGTTCCTCGTTTGGCTTTTCTTTCGTAGGGGGCGCGTTGTATCCCACTTCTGATGACGGCTCCTTCTCGCCTCCATCAGAATCACCCATGATATTTAGCACTCTTACAGGTTGATGTTCAAATTAGACAAAACTTCATATCATTTGAATCTGTTATAATAATTACTTGATTACAAAATAAGGTCGCAGATATCTTCAATTAGGCTATTATAACGTAATTCAACACTTAAATGTAACTTTGATAAGCAATCATGTAAGATTTAATTGGATTAACTCGACAGACGTAGGCGATCCGTCAATGCTTCACACGAGCACCTATTGACACCTCTCAAGTCAATATGGCCGCCCGCAACGCCTTGACGTTCCGCCAGAGGGAGTTGTAGGTAACTTCACTCTCGTCTGTGTAGATGCCAGTTTATTGTCTATATTAGTCATAGATGGCGCTTTGCAGAAGCGCCGTCACATTAAATAACACAACTTTGCTTTGCTTTTTTGTGGAAATAAAGTAAACAAAGATTTTTCGAGCCTTACCTCGAACATTATCAGATGCTGATCACAATATTTTACAAAACTACCCACCAAGATCGACAAAATAATCCTAAACTCGAGAGGTCTACTGTTGTCTGTTGAGGAGATCCAGTATCCACCTTCCAGTCCCATCATCATACCCTGGTAATTCATTATTTAATTTATTAAGTCCATATAAACGTTATATTTATTTTGTTTTCTACTGTACATTAAATTATACCAATGTATCATCATCATCATCATCATCATCATCATCATCATCATCATATTAATCCTACTATACATCTGGATAGTAATATTATAGAAAAGGTGAGTAAGGCACGAAATTTGGGTTTGACAATTGACTCAGAGTTGCGATTTATTGAACATATTAATGCCAAAATAAAAAATGCCTTCTTTAGGCTGAAAGTGCTGTATGGCATTCGACCATTCATATCCGAAACGGTTCGCATTATGCTCACCGAGAGCCTAGTACTGTCACTTTTTAACTTTGGTGACGTAGTGTATGGTCCCAAAATTTACGTCAAAACGGAACGAGCCATTCAAAGAGTCCAGAACGCATGTGCCCGATTCTGTTTTAGATTACCAAAACGATCACACGTTACACCGTTCCTAACTGAAAAAGGCATCCTTAGGATGAAAGAGCGTAGACAGATGCACCTGGCTCATCTCGTCCACAAAGTAGTGCACACTAAGTGCCCTGAGTATCTGTACACGAAATTCGTATGGGCTAACGACACTTACACACGTAACGCTCGCAGGAGGCATTTAAATCTAATGATCGTTCCAACACATAAAACAACCGGTTTTAGAGGCAGCTTCAAATATGCGGCTTCAAAAATTTGGAACGATCTGCCACCACCACTGCGGGAGAATATTACGTCTTTCACTTTTAAGAAGCATCTGAAGAAAAATCTGCTTGAAAAACAAATAGATGAGATAAAAAGCCGCTTTAAATAATACATTCCATTGCCTGACTCAATATTTGCCTATGGTTCGCTGTGCAACATTTTTAATTATTCAAAATTTGTAATTACTTTCTATAAACTATGATGTTAAGAATATCAATTAACGTTTTTTTTTTTCTTTTTTTGTTCATTAATGTATTCATGTTATATTATTATTTATATTTTTAAATGTAATGCATGCTATATCTATATAATAATGTTAAATCTTTTTTCCCAATATTCTACCCGCATATGTGCACATTCTGCGAGAACGGGGACAAGCTGAAAATCAGCGCTGTGAAGACTAATTTATTTTTCTATCACAGCATATAGCTGAGCTCGTTCCTTTTTGTCGCATTATTTTTATAACAAATTTCTGTGTGATATAATTATGTTTGAAAGACAAATAAATAATTTCAATTTCAATTTCAATTTCAATATACAACGTGTAACAGAACGGTGTAACCATATTTGAAGAGCTTATTCAGTCAATGGTATAGAACAACTTTTACTATGGAGCCAACCCTGAAATCTCAAAACAAAAATCTGCCCTTCCATACATTGCGGCCGAGCGGCATTGCATTTTTCTATGAAACAGTTAAATTTTTTTTTCGAGATACAGGGTTTGTTCCATAGTAAAAGTTGTTCTATACCATTGACTGAATAAGCTCTTCAAATATGGTTACACCTTTCTGTTACACGTTGTATAAAAAAATAGAAGTCCTGACTGACTCATTCACTGACTCATCAATGCACAGCCCAAACCCTTGGACCTAGAAAGCTGAAATTTTGCACAGAGCTTCCCTTTGTAATGTAGACAAGGAATAAGAAAGGATTTTTCGAAATTCTACCTCTAAGGGGGTGAAACGGGGGTCCAGAGTTTGTATTGGGAAACAAGATTAGTTAGACTATTTTATTCAAGACTTCACATTAGTACTCCTATTTATAAATGAGTAAAATGAATTCAACCCCTAAAAGGGGGAAATGGTGTGACAAAATCTGAAAATCAACATGGGTATCGTTTGTATGGTTTATCGGGTCGCTGATTACGAAAACAACAACGATTTTAAAATCCAACGTGGTGGAAATTAAAAAGGGCTTTTCCAGAATTCAACCCCTAAAAGGGAGAAATGGGGTGACCAAGTCTGAAAACCAACATAGGTATCGTTTGTATGGTTTAGCGGGTCGCTGATTACGAAAACAACAACGATTTCTAAATCCAACGTGGTGGACGTGAAATACCATCATCCCCTGTTGGGTTGCGATGGGATTGAAATGTTGAAATGTGTAAATATCAATATGGGTGTCGTTTTTATGGTTTTTTTGGACGTTAATTACGAAAATGGCATCGATTTTGAAATTTAATATAGTGGACATGAAAATTCTTGAAAGCATGTATGCCAGAGCAAACCGGCTGTAACAACCGGACAAAAAGACAGCCACACAAGTGATCCTATTAGGGTTCCATTTCTTCCTTTTCGCAATGACGATTAATAAGTCTCAGGGTCAGTCACTGAAAACAGCAGGAATTGATCTTGAAGGGGACTGCTTTTCGCACGGCTAGTTTTACGTAGCCTGCTCGAGAGTGAGCTCACCTAGCAGCCTGGTCGTGTTAACAGATGAGGGCAGAACTTCTAATGTAGTATATAAAGAGGTACTTTAATAGGTAATAGGCCCTGCCAAAGAGAATTTACCTGGAGATCAAATAATTGCACCAAAAATACTCCAAACCAGAATTAAATACGTTCTATAAAAATACTACACAAAAACTAATTCAACGCGGGCGAAGCCGCGGGCAAAAGCTAGAAAAGAAATAAAAAAAAACAAAAGGAAAAACCGGTCCGTGATTTGAACACGTAACACTCAAATTGCTACGCTATACCCTAAAGCAAACCTACGACATGGTTCACTAAAATTTTCACTGCGCTGCTCCCTTTGTTCACAGAGTGATGATATATAGCCTAAAACCTTTCCCGAGAAATATGCTACCTTACAATGAAATATGCATCAAAATCCATTAAGTGGTTCCCAAGTTATAAATAACTGTACAGACAGACAGACTTTGCATTTTATTTGCATAGCGAGGAAGAAGAGAAGAGCACAGAAGATAAGATAAGAATAACAATCTCAAGTTTTGCGATAGCGAACGCGATCTGTCGTATCCACATTAAGGCGAAGTGGGCGTTGGGAAATCCAAAATTATACAGTTTTTCAAAAAATGTTCACGTTTTATGTGGATCGTATGGTTACAAAAGTTAAAAATTCCTACATAAATTTATTTCATTAACAGGTACATAAATATTCCTTAATGAAAGATAATAATTAATACAAAAATAATCCTAAAGAAATAATTATAAGAAGAAAATTGCCTCTAGATCACTGCCCTGCGGGAGAGTGCCCAAAATACTTGCCACATTACCTCTCTGTATGGCAAGACTTATACGCTGGCCTAGATAAGAGCCAGCTCGCCGGTCGCCGCTAGTGTCCACAAGCTTTACAGAGAGGTCCGTGACAAGCTGATGCGCTTCTGGACCCCATGTCCCCATTGTCTCGACCCCAAAAGGCGCAAACTTAAAATAAACATTATATATATATATAATGTTTATTTTAAGTTTATTTTAAGTATAAAACATTATATATATATATAATTATTATTATATATATATATAATGTTTTATATATATATATATAGTCAATCTAGCTCACTCGCACTCGACTCTAGATAAGTTCGTCCTGCATTCTTACAGCATCCTAAAAATAAAACCTGCATGCATGCCTGAGGACCCGTTATGAAGGTATGTGCGCAAAATAGATACCTATATGTATACCAAAAAAAAATATGAACCTGGCCTTCTGTATGTATCTACTGTATGTATTCTGTATGTACTACATAGCTTCATACAACGAGCGAATACACGCACACATAGATACGTATGTACGACGATCTCGGACGAAGTCGGTCGAATGCCAATACGAAAAAATAATTTCGTATTGATATTCGACCAACTTCGACCGAGATCGTCGTAG
The DNA here is from genome assembly GCA_934047225.1 of Ypsolopha sequella. Classification (NCBI taxonomy): domain Eukaryota; kingdom Metazoa; phylum Arthropoda; class Insecta; order Lepidoptera; family Ypsolophidae; genus Ypsolopha; species Ypsolopha sequella. The sequence goes on along the minus strand of OW204010.1, from coordinate 17,744,414 downwards.
TATGTGTCTATGTATAGGTGCGCCTGTTTTTGTTAGTTGTATGAAGCTGGCGTTCTGTATCTATCTATTTAGTTGTTGTGTCACCTGGTACTAAATCGACGACTAATGACCCGTCAATTTGTATAACGTGCATCAGCCCCACCGCAGAAGCCACGTTAATCTGGAAGTAAACCATAAAATAATTATTGCAGGCGTTAAGAGAGCACCGCGCGATATCCTCGAAAACTACCTGCAAGGCTTTCATTATTATACATTTTTAATTACAGCTCCAGTTTAATCATAATGAATTAAATATGTCAAAGGTGGACTTATTTAAAAAAAAAAAGTTCCAGTCTAATACTATTGATACTATTACTGATACTATTGAGCAATAATTGGTTATTGGATTTTGCGCAAAATAAGATGCTAGCTTACAAACACTATTAACTAAGAAATTCAGAACCCATTAAATTGGCGATCGCGAATCACACGCTAAAAAAACTGGATATTATTATTGTGAAAATATTGTATTTTATAAAATATACAATATAATTGTAGGTATTAAAAAGCTAAATGTAAAAATATATAGTTTGGCTATATTTAATTGCATAAAATTTGTGTGTCTGCCCCCCTATCTCCAAAACTATTGGACCGAAAAATATGAAAAAAATCATGATAATATGTGTTTACGTAAAGATTTCAGTAAAAATAAAGCGGCTGAGAAATTCACGAAAAATAAAATGATAAGATTAAATTTTTCATCCACAATACGGAACCCTAGATACGCGAGTCTGACTCGCACTTGGCCGGTTTTTTTGTAGGAAAAGGACACCCGACGTTTCGAGGCAGTTGCATATCTCGTGTTCTTCGGGAAACTGGCAACATTTCATGAAAATATTGTGAAATCGCGAAAAAAGAAAGTTGTTTCATAAATTTTGGTCGGGTAGCTATGTCACTTCTCTATGGAACAGCTGTTTTTTTTGTAAAAGCTGTTCGTATGAACTAGTACCATCGCCAGTTTCCGGCATTATATTAACACCCAATATACTTACCCCGCCAGGGCCGTACATATTGTCCACCCATCCTTCTAAAGGCTCTTTTGAAGTAGCGATAACTAAAAACATACAATATTTATACAGAATGAACCTAATTGGGGAAAAGTACCCTTAATATTGAAGATAGCAAGTTTTACTAAACGAATCTTTATTTTATTTACAGTAAAGGAATACTGCATTCAAATAATTTTTAAAAAATCACCTATCTGAACCCGGAATCGAACCGTATGTGTAAAAAAAAAACTCTGAATAGGTGTATTGATGATACCAATCGAAAGGGTCAATCATAAAACCGAATTCTTCTAAGTAATATAGTATCCTAAAGAACACTCTCTACATATTCAGAAGCTTTACTCACCAATGGAGGGCCTGATGATAGCTACAGGAAGCCCAGAGGAGTACTGCAGCACAATGTTCTCACCCGCTGCCTTTGTATAGGTGTACGTGTTGGGATACTTGCCGAGCAAACTGCAATGTAAGGTGGACGTGGTTGATAAAGTCCATGGGTGCCGGCAGAAAAAATATCCAAGGGGTGCAGCCTTGAGTTTTTCATGTAAATTAGTGCCATGAATTAATAATTACTACTGGCTATAAGAATGACATCTCAAGGTTAAATCGGTAAATTTACTCGAAAATTAATTATAGATATCATGTCCAGTGGTAGAGCTGATGCCGGTGTCGACTGTGGAGCTTCATGTTACTCGAAAACCTACCCGAAGTTATTCGGGGGAGAGTAAGAGGCTACTGTAGCCTAAGCATGAAAACATCTCCGTATAGTTGCGTTTCAAACTACATCAAAATCGTATGGAATCTGAGAAACCGCTCCAAGCGGACAGTAGCGGAACTAACAGCTACGTATGGCAACCTAAGTTTACTTTCAAACGCAACGATACGGAGATGTATTCATGCTTACTCTCAAACAGGCACAACTAGGTGACCCATTGGGACCGATTGAGGGAGGTGGATATGATAATCTTTCGATGAACACTCATCATTGAAGACATCATTGACTTTCTACTGAATATCTAAAGGGGGCAGCTGCCCTTCCCGCCCCCACTAGAAATTTTGAAATAGAAATAGAAATTTGGTAAATATATCTAGCAGGATACGCCCCCTCAAATACTAAGCGAATTAAATTAATTTTATTTTGTTAATGGAACATGTCCATATGAACAACTGAACAACTTTTTCTATTAGGATTGTGCATAATTCTAAAATTTTGTTTTCACCTTTCCATACGGACCAGTCAGCTGATCGGAGCAATTTGTAAGGGAGGAAAAGAAAAAAAGTTACGAATTTCTTTAACTTTTGTTCTTATAGGCTAGTACTGCCTATGTTTTGAGTTTCGCCAACTAGGTAGCGTTCCTAAACGCCTGGGTAAATGTAAAATTTGACTGTGAAATTTAATTTTGCATTTCTGACAAGGTTTATGTACGATTTTTTGTTTTCACTCGGGTGGTTGTGGAACGTGTGACAGCTATGATTTACCTTTACCCCGGCGTTTACGAACGCTACCTTAGTGTAAAATTATAAAAAACGATAAAGAACCCAACATACCCAGGTGTGATATTGTCTAAAGTCTCAGAGTCCAGGGATTCAGACAATTCTATCAATCTGTCACCAGATAAGTTGACGCCATAGAACTTCTCCTCGATTTCATCATGAGGTGCGTTGCTGAAAAGATAAAAAGCAATAAACAATTGTAAAAAAATCTCACATGGAAGTGAAAGACATGCGTCAGGATCGTAGCAGATGAAGATTGTCGATGAACATTTTTGCAGGTATTTGTTCAGTATGATCAGTAGATTATGTGGTTTTATTCAAAGGTATTTCATTTACATCCGGTGTATGTAGAGCCGTAGAAAATAATATACAGGAATGCATGTCATTCGATAAGTAGAGTTTGAGAGCCGATGATTGATTGATGTAATACTTCGCCATTAAAAATACGCGCAACCTAGAGGCGAGTAGCTTGAACTAAAAACAAAATAAAACATGTTGGTTGCGCTATCTAACGTCGAATAGTTTGAACTAAATGATGCTGTCATCTGCCGTTGAAAAGTATAACTAAATGGGTACACTGCCATGTAGCTTGTACTAAATATTACTGCCATCTGTTATTGAATAACATAACTAAATAGCATAGCGTCATCTACTGATTGGTAGATTTACCTAAGTAGTGCTGCTATGTGTTTTTGAAAAGCATAACTTTATGTTGTATTGCCATCTAGTGATAAGTAGCTTAAACTAAATGGCGCTGCCATCTAATACTGAAAAGCATAAGTAAATAGGGCATCGTCATCTACTGCCGAGTAGTTTAAACTAAAGAGTGCTGCCATCTGTTATTGAAAAAGACTATTAAATAGTGTACTGCCATCTAGTGACGAGTAGTTTCAACTTAATAGTGCTGTCATAATCTGTTACCGAGCAATATAAAAGTATAGTGTAGATATAGTGAAAATAAAGAAAATTATTTCGTAGCCACCCCATACAAGATTTTCTGTCACATAGATAAGACACATCGTTTTCTATTTCTCATTCTATATTAAACTAAATAGTGCTGCCATCTGTTGATAAAAAGAATTACTAAATTACAAAGCGCCATCTAGTGATTAGTAGATTTACCTAAGTAGTGCTGCCATGTTTTGTTGAAAAGCATAACTAAATAATGATCCGCCATCTAGCGATAAGTAGCTAAAACTAAATTGTCCTGCCATCTGTTATTGAAAAGCATAATTAAATAGTGCACTGTCATCTACTGCCAAGTAGTTTAAGCTACATAATGCTGCCATCTGTTAATGCAAAAGCTATTTAATAGTGTACCGTCATCTAGCGACGAGTAGTTATAACTTAATAGTGCTGCCATCTGCTATCAAGCAGTATTTCGTTAATGTATGACTATCAGCGAGACAAGTTGACGAGGTCTCACCTGTAAGCCGTAGAAACATGCACAAAACTCTTCAAATGCACACAATCCTTGCCGAGAAGCATCATTTCTCGCGTACCTCGTACATTGATGGCTACAGCAGTCTTCAGAGGCTCGTTGAAGCGAACTGTCGCCGCGCAGTGGAAGATGAAGTCGACCTGTGACGTTACAAAACAACAGTGTCAGTCAAATGGTGGAAATTTATGATATTATGGGATGTCCTCGAAGGTGTTCCGAACAGGGATTGTCAGTTGCCTCTTTTTACCGACGATGTTTACGTCCCAACTTGATAGGGGTGGTATATCCTTGAAGGGATATATCCAAATGTGGACTATCAATATAACACCCGCTTTTCAACGACGATGTCCCAACGTGACATGGTGTATATACAGGATGTAAATAGACTGCGAGCTTTAAAGATACAAGGTTTAACACATACTTTACTGATCATAATGAACAACTCTCTGAAGAAAAATCCCCGCGCAAACATTCTGAGAAGAAGATATTCAACTGTAACTTAAAGACTTTAACTCGCTGGAGCAAGGTCTATTTTAGAACGCCCCGCGCGAGCAGCTGTTTCACGGATGATTCTCTGCCTAAAAACACCCGTATATCTGTGTGTTAGGCATTTTTGTTTAAAATTCAATTTTTGTTTGAAAGTGGTTCAGTATGACAGGTAGGTCAAGTATCTCTTACCTCATTAACAATGGTTCTCCTGTCGGCTTCACTGAGCCCGAGATCAAGTTTCGACACGTCTCCTTCCAGCACTTCGACCTTCCTTACGAAGTTTGGTTGTTGCTTCTTTAGCTTACTGTACACCTGCAACAAAACTATCAATGATCAAAGATTTAAAACTGCTACGATCCCGACACACCACTTTCGCCTCTTCCACATCCATCAAGTTTCGTCACCAATTTCATGACAAAATGTTGCGGGCATCTGAAAACCTTCAGATAAAGACACCACCACACTTATCGACTTTCTACGGTAAATATTTTACAGTTGAAGCTGTGCGCTTGTGGAATGCTTTACCCCTTTCTGTAAAATCTGCTCCTTCCTTGGATATTTTCAAAAAACGAATTAAAGAATATTTTTCCTCACATTAATTAAGGTACATATTATGTACGTATATTTATCTCTCTGAATTTAGTATATGAACATACAAGGTGACTTTTTGATCATCGTCCAAATTCATATTGTAGCCTTAGTAAGTGATCAGCATCATAAATTGATAACAATTTCTGTAAAATTTGTGTAATGAAATTTCGACATCCCATAGTAATTCACTCCCAGTCCTGAATGTATCACTATGGGAAGTCGAAATTAAATTTTATGAATTTTACAAAAATCGTTATTGGTTTATGATGCTGATCACTTACCAAGGCTCAAGTATGAATTTGGACGATGTTCACAAATTCACCGTGTATATAAGTAAATATATAATATTGTAAATTATGTATTAGTTTGTATATTGACATGTAAACAATAAAGTAACATAAGAAATTCGGTTATTTATTACGTATATATATATTTTTTACACCACGCACGCCTTATCCTCTATTTTACATTATCTTCCACACAAAGGTTGTCTGGAAGAAATCGCTTAAGCGATAAGACCGCCTATTGTACCCTCTCTGTTAAAAATATTTAATAAATTCTTGTTTTGGTGCAGTATAAAGAGTATTTATGTTATGTTATCAATCTAGTCATACAAGCTCAAAAGTATCCAAAGTAGGTACTTTCTCGGTACCTAATGTAAATTTTATGTAAAACGAAATAAATATTAAATATTGACTTTTGTAATTACATAGAAAAACAGTTAAATAAATTTTTTGTGAGATATATTTGGGCCATTCGGGGCCGGCATCAGTCACAATGAAGTAAGGAAAATACAACAGATAGATAAAAAAAAATATTAAAAAATAAAAACTATTTACATTTAACCTATTTACAAGATATTAAATAGTCACATAGCGCCATCCCACCGCATCGATGCAGACCTTTCTGTTCTTAGTTATGTAACGATGAGATGGGATGGCACCACGCGGTGAATGCCGTTCAATCTATTTCATTGAGGACCAAGCAGTTGAAGGGATGTGAGTGGGGAACTAAAACTGAATGATGACTGTTTAATGTTGCCTGGACCATATTGTGCACCAAGCGACCATATGAACAAACTCTCCCAAGTTCTGAGTTGAATGTCTGTTAGGGCTGGTATGAATGATTTTAGAATGCGAAGATTAAATTGTGACTTGTGGAGACGAGTATGTGCGGGCATGGGTAGTGTGTTGTTAGTTATAGAGTCAGATGTATGTCTGTGATGGTTTATTCTAATGTTTAATGCGTTTTTCGTCTCACCCAATAGAATGCAGGGCAGTGCCTGCATTCTAGGATGTATATGCAGTTACTTGTTGTGCATGTGCTATTGTGTTGGGCTTTATATGCGTTTACTGTATGGTGTGTGTTGATGGCAGTGGCGGTGTTAATGATAGCACATGTCTTGCATCGAGGTCGTATCTCACAAAAAAATTATTTAACTGTTTTTCTATGTAATTATAATCATTTAAAAATATAAAACGAAAAAAACACAAACATCGGAGAAAAGTTTCGAAGAATTTTTTTTCGTTCGAGCAAAGTACGCGTTTTGAACATTTTTTTTCAGACATTAAATATTCACAATTTTGCCGCCTTATATATACCGCCTTAAGTTTAGCTTCTGAAGCTTCATAAATGAAATATTCACAATGATATACTGACCAGATGATTAAATTGCTCCAGTTTTCTCTGACTGACAACCTTACTCTTCTTCGGTCTGGTGAGCATGTAGATCTTGTTGATATCAGGACACGATCTGCGGAAAAGGTTCGGCTAAGTACACTGGAGATCACATCAAGCTAACTGTAAAAATGCTTAACTACATTTTGAGTGTTGGAAAGAAAGTGCAACAAACCTCTACACTTTAAAGCTTTTTAGGAATTTACAAATATATACAAGACAAGACAAATATGCTTTACTGTACACCAAAATAAATAAAACAGGTAAAAGAAGGTAACAATTGGCGGCCTTATCACTTATAGCGATTTCTTCCAGACAACCTTTCGGTGGAAATATTTGTTGGAAAAAATAACGCGATTCACATCGGAATATCCAATTATTTTAAATCTATTGGAATAAAATTAAAAATATGTATAAATATGTATGTATATACAAGGTGACTTTTTGATCATCATCCAAATTCATACTGGTGGCTTGGTAAGTGATCAGTATCATGGATCAATAACAATTTTTGTAAAATTCGTAAAATTAATATTCGACTCCCAATAGTGATTCACTCGGAACTGGAAGTGAATTTCTATGGGACGCCGAAATTTAATTTTATAAATTTCACAAAAATTGTTATTGATCCAAGATACTGATCACTTATCAAGCCTCCAGGATGAATTTGGACGATGATCAAAAAGTCACCTTGTATATATTAGAAATCTATTGGCATTCTACCTATATATATTCTTAGTTAGGGGTTGTATTTTGGGCATTATAATTATTTCATAACGAAAGAGATGAACATAGCTGATAATGTGCGTGTTCGAGTAGTGCGGTGAATCAAGAAGAGGTTAGATATCGCTGAATGAAATTAAATATAAATACACCCAAGAGCTTTTTGAAAAAAAAAAACACTCTTCGATGTACTAAATAACGCATTTATATGTTGAAAACAGTCATTATTGTTATCGTTCAAATATTCAAATTCAAATAGTTTCTTTTGTAAATATATACATAATATACTTTTGACGAGACAAATGACAATGAGACAACGAGACAAATTTAAATCAGAAATCGAGAAGCTAAGTTAGTACACACTGGCCTGCCTTCTCGACCATGCTATCAAGGAAACGGAATACTTGATGTCGCACTGGTAACCCAAGAAGCAATGGAGTATAATTATCGAACTAAGCAACTCGACTCTATCTCGTCAGATCATGTTCCGTGGCAATTGGAAGTCGACATAGAGATAAATGAGCATGTACAACTCAGGCGAACGATGAGAAACATAACTGAATCCAAGGAGTCTCGCATAGAATTTCAAGAGCTAATCGAAGCAGACCTACCACTCGCGGAGCCAACTACTGATGCCGAGGCAGACGCATATGTCAAGCAAATGGAAAATATATTAACCAAGGCATTGGACGAGATGGCACCACTGCGAGAGTCGAAACGACGAGAGGAACTGCCGTTAAACATCCAGTACATGATACTTCACCGCAACCGAAGCAAACTGAAAGCGAAGAATACACCGACAGGACATATCTTACGAAAGATATACAACACTGCTAAAAACATTTTGAAGCAAGCGCTGCAAAAATATCGAGAGGCACAATGGAACATCGTCATCGAGAGCCCCGAGAATAACTATGCAAAAATGTGGAAAATTCAACGCTCATTAAAGGCCAAGCCTCAGCGCTTACCTGATTTGCATGGAGTTGTAACTGAAGAAGATACAATCAACACTTTGGTTGACACGGCCATAGTGAAGGAAGCAAATGTGGATGACAATCACAAGAACTGTGAGGTCTTCACGCCATACCAACCACTTCCGATGACTGACGTGAAGGAGGTACTGCAAGCTCTTCGCCACTTTAAGAATAAGAAAGCTCCAGGGCCCGATCAACTGAAGGCTGATGTAATTAAACTTGCTGGTCCAGCATACTACAATGCGCTTGTCAAAATTATTAACTACACTCTACGAACGGGCTACTATCCAAAGAGATGGAAGTTAGGGGACTGTATATTCTTACATAAACCAGGCAAACCACATACTGAGGCTGCCTCGTATCGACCAATTACGCTACTCAACATCATGGGGAAGCTATGTGAACGAATTATGCTCAGTCGAGTACTCTCGGAGGTTAATCATCTAAAACTCATCCCGGAGTATCAACACGGCTTCACAAAAAACAGAGGAACAGGCACACAAATCTTAAGGACGGGCAAGGTTATCACTGATGCTTTGGCTAAAGGAAACAGCGTGGCAATGATCTCCACCGACCTGAGCAAGGCATTCGATTCCATTAATCACGCAGGGTTGAGCAGGAAACTATTCGATGCTGGAATGCCGAACAACGTGATAAAGCTCATAGAAAATTACCTTGCGGGACGGGAGGTTCGCGGTAAATACCGTACCATGTACGGAAGAAGTCAGCCGGTTCCACACGGGGTCCCACAGGGCTCTATTCTGGGACCGATCATCTTCAATTTATATGTTAGCGATATACCCAGGGACAACATCGCAGGCATCACACTCTCACAATACGCTGACGACCTATGCATTCTAAACGAGGCTAATAAACCAGATACGGCATCGCGACGGGCAGCATGGGCTGCTGACACGATCATAGAGTACTACAAGGAATGGGGCCTGCAGTGCAATGTTGCCAAGACGGAGTGCATGATGTTTACGAACAAACGCAAATACGATCGCACTATCCAACTTCGAAGAGAGGTATTGCCAATAAAGACAAATATTAAGTATCTCGGGGTGTACTTCAACCAAAGACTAGTGATGAAGGAACACGTTAAAAACACAGTAAAAAAAGTGAAACAAGTGCGTGGTATGCTATCCCCCATCATAGGTTGGTATAGCAAAGTGTCGCTAGAAACGAAAATCAAAGTGATTAAAGCAACTCTGTTACCGATTATTGACTATGGTATTGTACAACTATACCCTAGGGTTTGTAAGTCCAAACTAACCGAATTAGAGAGGCAATATCGAATGGCATTGAAGACAGCAGGTAACTTTCCTCGCAATACAAATTCAAATACAATTTGGGATATGCTTGATGAGGATCCATGGTATATACGTGCTAGGGACCTTCATGAAGACATGCTCCGCAAGTTAACAGACCAGCAAATTCCTGGACTTACACTCCCTGGCGATAAGTATGATAAGTTGAACCATCATAATCCTATGTTGCCTGGCCTACGTACTGGCAAAATAGATTATGTATGCAAAAAAGAAAGAAGTAAACCGCTCTCCAAGCGAACGGTCCCTCCTCGTATCCCTATATTATAATAATAAAATGTATAGCGTAAGCGTTAGCCAGTTCATGTATGAACTGAGCCCTATATACTTTGCATCAGATCTTACATTAAGACACATATGTAAATAACACTGCTCGAACTTGGCGGGCCAAATAATTGTAACTTGAATTATATAAAATAAAGCTGATTCTATTCTATTCTATTCTATTCTACAAATTTAATCATATAAAAATATATATAATAAAATAATAAATGTACATGAGTTAAATTAAAAGTTTAATTTTCTACTATCTTTACGAAAAAGTTCCATTTAATACTCGAAATTAGTTTTGAAAATCAAACTTTCCGGGCCCCGTTGCGGAATGACTATCAGATCAGTTTGAAATATCGTATTGAAATTTCATTTATTGCAAAATTAGGTTCTTTTTGACGTTTGTCTTAATTTTATGCTAAATTAGGTTCTTTTTGTCGTCCTTAGTTTGTCTTTACAATCGAAATTCCCTGCGTTCTGTTTCACGACATAATCGATTATATTGCGTCTGACACTCATTTTCGCAAAATGATACTGGCCACAAATAAAAGCCGTCGTCATAAAATACATTAAATTTGAAAGAAAAAATTAAATATTTAAATACATAAATCAGGTAGTAGAAAAAGTATCGTCCGCAACGAGTAAAAATGGGTTTTCTTACCCTCGGAATGTAAGCTTTTAACGTTCGCCTTCGGCTCACGTCGAAAGTAGCTTCATTCCTCGGGTAAGAAAATCTGCCATTTTATACTCGTCACGAAATACTTATACTATTAATTTATGTAGCAATATATATACGATTAAAAATGTAAATGTAAAATGTATAATCTATAGTTTATAAAAAAATTATTATTGTCTGTTACGGTTTCTCTATAATCTTACTAATAATTTCTGTACTATAGCTATATTTTTATATTTGCAAGATTCAACTTTGCCTCACATACACTACACACCCTACACTATACAAATAAATGACATTGCCATTAAAATTTCCATCCCTTATTTTCCCCATTTAGGGGATGATTTTTCTAAAACTCTGAAATGATTTTTTTTATTTTATCCAGTAGACTTCATATCAATTTTCATGGTTTTAACTACAAAACTAACGAAATTCCCATACAAACTTTCATCCCCTATTTTGCCTCATCAGGGGATGAATTTCGTAAAATAATTTATTAGTGTCCGTCGGCATTTTAAATGTCACCTACTGTCAAAATTTCATGTTACTGGGTCTAGTTGTTTGGGGTGTGCGATGATTGGTGAGTCAGTCAGGACAGGAATTTTATACATATATGTGTTTTTTTTTAATATCCCTATCTTTTGTAGGTTTGTAGTACTACGGTTTCAAAACCTCGTTTTCTACAAATTTTGATTAGAGAATTTAACCAACTTGTTGTAATTTTGGTACAAATACGAGGGATCGTCTCTTATGTGTGTCGATTTTCCTACGGACTTGAACTTCATCTGTTTCTTTAATTGGTACTCTATTGTTTTACTCATCACGAGACAAAATTGAACGTATTTTGTATTACGCACTCCGCATCGTACGTGATGTCCAATGTCATGATATGACTAATGCATGACATGACTAATGGATGACAATTGTCGCGTCGCATCGCCGCAGCGATAAACTGTGCAACGGGTCGTGGCGATGGATATGTGATAATGTTATAAAATGATATGTTCTGAAAAGACACTTAAAAAGATGAAACATTGACCCGTCGCAGTGGGAAGATAAGGCAGCTCAACGCGCAGAGTGGTGGAACCTTGTTCAAAGGAAAGTTCATGACTTTGAACAAGAACGAAGGTCCGATTTAGACCAAAAAAGGGAAGAACTTAAGTCTCGGCCACCTGCGAACATCGCTTACAACTATATGAATGGTGTGCTGACGTGCGCCCTATGTGGGCGTACATTTAATGCAAAAATTGGTTACGCGAGTCACTTGAGAGCACATCAGAGAGCTGGACAGCTTAGCTCTCAAACTTGACAGGAGTTAAAGAAGCTGTCGCTGTGGCCGAGAACGGCTGTGAGGCTATATAATGTGATAAACGACCATTTTTTACTTGTCAAAATGACATAACATGTAGAGCCACAAACTTATCTGTTGCGTTGAGCCAAACTAAAATAGCTTCTATATTCACTTCATGACAGTCTTTGCCACCGGAGCAAATAAGTTTGTAGCTTGTATACGAATACGATGTACATAGCATCGGGAATTTTTTGCGATGCCCCATTCTTGCATCGATGCTTGTCAAAGTCATGCGCAATGGTAGTTTATATCTCTTTGCAACCTGTTGCACAGTTCATCGCTGCGGTGATGCGTGCGTATTAGACGCTACAAATGTATTTTTCTTCCAAGTACCACTTTTATTAAAAGCATTAACCTAACTACCTAAATGGTACAAGCTCCCACTTTTTTTCAATTTAAAGCAAGTGAAATCTGTCCATTTTCTTGCCTATTCTGCTCATTGGAAGCGAGCCGCTCAGAAAACTCGCAATTTCGAGAAGTTTTGTTTTAATATTTTGGAAGTAGAGGTTTTTATTATGACGGCCATTTTATGTTACATTAAATTTTTATCTTCTACCATTATTTACTCCCATTTTTAAAGGGGACCTCCCCTGAAATATAGTTTATTTGAATTTATGACTCAATATTCGGTTTAGGGTCAGCATTTTACACAAAAAATCAAAATGTCAGGTCTTTCCACTTCGTCTACGAGCTAGAGACCCGTGATGCACGGATGGAGGGACAGCAGAGTGACTTTAACGAACCCTTAAAACTACAAGAAAAAAAAAGTTATTTCTTACCGAAGTAATTTCTCAATAAGAAGTTTCCCAAAGAATCCCGTCCCTCCAGTAACAAGAACTGTAGCTCCCGCGAAGATCTTCTGGATTTGTGACTCACCTGAAATTGTATTTTGTGCAACTGTGACATATTGTGAGACATTGGGACTTCGTTCGTTTCGTAATAGACCTTCACGAGTGTCCCAATGTCTAATTACTCATGTCCAGTTGAACACAATACGACCATCAAAAACAATTTCAAAAAAAATGAGAAAAAGAACACTCGTCACGGTACCCTGAGCCAATAGGATGGGCTCAGGGTACCATGACGAGTGTTCTTTGATCAAACAATATAGGTACATATCAGTGGCGAAGGCTCCATAGAACCCGATTTACACCGGCTTACCTTTCAGAAATACCTCCAAATACAACCAACCAATCCACCATTCATTATTTTAATGTACAATTATTTTTCTGTGCTTCTAACTAAGAATTACAAAAAAAAAACACTTTCGCTTAGCGAAAAGGAAATCTTCCGTAGACATTATTTCAACTCATTATGGCGCGCAGCACAAAGTTAGGCCGGTCTATTTTAGCTAACCTTGCAACGTTGCACTATTGGGCATTCTCCCGTAGTGGCAACATCGCTAAAAGCGTAAAGAATAGGCTGATGCCGATCGGGTTAAGTATTTCTCTCTCTCTCTCTCTCTAATTAAAACGTTTTTAACGTTTTTTTTCTCTTTCTGATGCATAGACAAGTGCAGATGATATGATTGCAAAATAAAAAAAACGCAATAAGAAAATACATCTCGAGCTAGACATTTTTAATTAGAAGTGTAGTTCGGTTTGATTTTTTCGGAAGTTCGAATATTTATTTAGTATGTAATGGCGGCATTTTCGTTGTTTATGTGCGTACTTGTGAATTGATTAGTTTTTTGTGATTTAGCGAGATAATTGTTATTTTGCGCCGGTTTTTGTTTATTTGTTCATTGCAGTGAGTTTTATTTGCCATAATGACTTTAATTCATATTCAACTGATTTTATCATACTTCAAAAACACTGTCATCATCAAATCATCAGTACTTTTTTATGGTGAAAGGGGGGCATGATGTTAATTAAGAATTCTTTGAATTGGCGCTTGTAGCACGCGGTGAGTGTTTTTTTTTTATCTGCTTACCAACGTCATAATTCCACCCCTCGCTACTGGTACCTATAAAACCGCTTTTGAAGTTGTTATTACCATATTGCAGTAAGGGAGTCGATAAAATCTCGTATATCATTGCAGTATAGAAACGAAGGTTATGATTCCGGGCTTGACTGTGGAGGTACCACTACCTTACCTGCAAACTGTGGAGGTACCACTACCTTACCTGCAAACTGTGGAGGTACCATTACCTTACCTGTAAACTGTGGAGGTACCACTACCTTACCTGCAAACTGTGGAGGTACCACTACCTTACCTGCAAACTGTGGAGGTACCACTACCTTACCTGTAAACTGTGGAGGTACCACTACCTTACCAGCAAACTGTGGAGGTACCACTACCTTACCTGCAAACTGTGGAGGTACCACTACCTTACCTGCAAACTGTGGAGGTACCACTACCTTACCTGAAAACTGTGGAGGTACCACTACCTTACCTGCAAACTGTGGAGGTACCACTACCTTACCTGCAAACTGTGGAGGTACCACTACCTTACCTGCAAACTGTGGAGGTACCACTACCTTACCTGCAAACTGTGGAGGTACCACTACCTTACCTGAAATCTGTGGAGGTACCACTACCTTACCTGCAAACTGTGGAGGTACCACTACCTTACCTGCAAACTGTGGAGGTACCACTACCTTACCTGAAAACTGTGGAGGTACCACTACCTTACCTGCAAACTGTGGAGGTACCACTACCTTACCTGCAAACTGTGGAGGTACCACTACCTTACCTGCAAACTGTGGAGGTACCACTACCTTACCTGAAATCTGTGGAGGTACCACTACCTTACCTGCAAACTGTGGAGGTACCACTACCTTACCTGCAAACTGTGGAGGTACCACTACCTTACCTGAAATCTGTGGAGGTACCACTACCTTACCTGCAAACTGTGGAGGTACCACTACCTTACCTGCAAACTGTGGAGGTACCACTACCTTACCTGAAAACTGTGGAGGTACCACTACCTTACCTGCAAACTGTGGAGGTACCACTATCTTACCTGCAAACTGTGAAAGTACCACTACCTTGAAGTCATTAGGGGGAGAGTAAGACGACAGTTCTCAAACAAGAACAACCAGATGGCCCACCATGCCTGGGGCCGATTGATGGAGGTATATCCAACCACAGTTGCCGGCCCTTATATAAAACACACTGTGACGGACAGCGGCGGCATCACTGGTGCGAGTGTTTCGGCACCGCGCTCACCAACCCGCCTGCCAGCGTGTGTGGGTATGGGCATCATTTCCAGGAGGACCGCCATGAATGGCAAAATCTTGGAAAGGCCAATGTCAAGCAGTGGACGAACCAGGCTGTTGGATGAAATGGTCTCATCTTTCTGCTACAAAATAGGTTTCCTTACCAAGTCCCTCATCTTCCTCCATCATGTCTTGCCAGTATGTTCCTGCCTTGGCGGTGAAGGTAGGAGCCATGTTGCTGGAAATATTGTTGACTGAAAAATATACATATACTATATACTGTAGTCTCGGTAAGTGCTCAGTATGAAGGATCCTTTTCGTGATTTTTTTTTTATTGTCTACAAACGCAAGCCTCGAGTCAATTACTACTCGTATAAGAAATCAACATTTTATTTTGCGAGATTAGCAAAAAATGTTATCGATCAGCATACTGATCACTTATCAAGCCTCCAGTATGAATTTGGCTGTATAAATTAATGCCACGTTGTACAAGGTGAATTTATGAACATTGTCAAAATTCATACTGGAGGCTTGGTAATTGTGTCACTCGGCTGTCTGTCCGTATGTCACGGTTCTCTAGATCTTAGAGGAAATAAGAAACCTTTAATTTTTATATGCTGTGTAAAATGTTGAGACAAAATCGAATTTTGAATTTAAAATGTAATTAAAATATTTTTCAGGGTGGCCTCATACATTAAAATGGAGCAGAATTTTTTTTCTTACCCTAGCATGTCATTTTCTAGAGCTCATTAAGTAGAGCAAAAATATATATAATATAGATACATATGTCGGAGAAGAGTCAACATTTGATTCGAATATCCGAAACGCTGGCGCCATCGAGTAGCGCCGTGGCAGTCGATCAAACGAGAATACTTGACTTCCTGTTCCCGGAGGTAAAACAAGAAAGCGGAACCACGTGCGCGCGCGCTACACCGCGCGGGCTGGTCTTGATCATCATGGCCTTTTAGAAGGCGAGTGGGAACGCCATTAATTTATTGAAGTTAGACATAAACGGAACGGTGTGTGTGGTGCACCTTCTATTCAGATTTCGTTATTGTTTTGTATCGCCTTTTATCTAGTGTTGTAATTGAAAGTTTGTAAAATTAAATAACGATTATTGATACAGACATTTTCAACTATCTGTGCTGTTATTTACAAGATCGACCTAACAACGACCACCCTCACTTTTCCCCGTCATATATATTATCTTACAAAATAAAGAACGAGGGGGTATCAAAGTTGCCATTTTTAGACCGTTTTTGTTACGGGGTCTATCTCAAAGGCCAAACCAGTTTTGAAATTTCTGTATATTATATACCACAATATTGTATTTAAACAATAAATACTAAAAACACTGATTTATAATGTAGTTTTAGGGTTACGTCCCCGAATACTCAACCAACTTAATTTTGCAGTTTTTGTGTCTGACAGAATTAGAACAATAAATATCTATAGTTTGAAATAATTGATCATATGCACGGAACCCTAAAATAGCGAGGCTCGACTCGCATTTGGCCGGGTTTTTAATTCTTATTTTACGAGTTTAAAAAAGTTTGCTGGTGTAAAATAAATTATGTCTTAAAAGACTGAATATAAATGTGTCCCTACGTAATTTGAACTCATGACCTCCATGTTAGTGGCCGAGACGTTCTAATCACTAGAACACAGAGGCGAATTTTGTCTAAATTCGGTAAAAACCGAATCATCACAGGTACAGGATAGCTGAAAATGGAGCGGGTCCAAACAATCGTTGGTGAAAAGAGAGTCCTGTCGCAAGAACCAATGATTACCTTTGTCCCCTTAACCCTGTTAAATCGTCTTATTACTGAAACAATATAAAACAACAGATCGCAGCCCATACGTTATTTGTCTGATGACAGTGTCACAATGGTCAAAGCATATTTAAATGGGCAGCTTGAACTGTACGCGTCTTAACAAGTACCTATATGAATCTACAGTTGCCACTCGCAACACATCTGACAGCCCCGTAGTAGGGTTACATACCGTGAGGGTACGTATTGTTTTAGCAGAGTAATTTGTGAACAATTTAATTTTACATACCTTATCTATAGACAATAATCTAATAACCACTTGGACTTTATCTTCAAATACAACTGTACACCCTTTCAGTTCCTTTAAGACTAATAAAGTTAAGTACATGTAAATTACGATTTCTCAAAAGGTATCTGAAACAATGATTACTATACTCTGCCCAAATAAAAATTGTCAGTCAACGATGATTGCGCAAAATAACTTCCACTGTACTAAGTGACATTTATCAGTATAGCGAAAATTTGCGAAATTAGTAAAATTTAATTTAGAAAAAATTTAGACTAGATTTATGGATGTGAAAGAGGCAAAAGAGGTGTGTCAGGATCGTAGATAGAAATTTGTAGTCTCTGCCTACCCCTCTGGGAGACTAGTGTGAGTCTATGTATGTATGTACGTAAAACATTTAGAATTTGTAAAATTAAATTTCACAAAATTGTTATTGATCCATGACACTGATCGCTTACTTCGTTCTATTTATAATTAAATATGTTTTATTTTACGAAGTCTACTTAGCTATGGTTGTAGTAGTGCATGCACATACACTTTCTCTAGTGTGCGTAACCTTGGGAGTGGTCACAAAGCGAACAACACACACAAAATGCGGGTATCTGTACACATCACTACTACAACCATAGCCAAGTATACTTCGTAGGATAGAGCAGGAAGCAGCTGAGGCTGCTGAAAAGGGTATGAACGACGTTGCACACTCTGGTTGAACAACAATCTTCTAACTCTCAACGCAAAAAAAACTAAATTTATATTTATTTATTTAACTACTTAATTAATTACAACGGTTAAACCTGTTATAGTAATTAATAAACAATATAATAATACAAAACAATATGTGGTTAAACACAACTAGAAATATTTACAACATTATTACGTTCGCAATACACAGAGCAAACTTTCAAAATTTGGTTCCATGAATCATATGTCAGAGTTTATATAATGCCTGAGAACTGAGTTCAGGCCACTGATCATACGGCAGAGAGAGGAATTTGCATGTGAGATAGTCTTATAATAAGGAATTGCAAGAAGTGTTCATGTTTGAGAGGATCTTGTTTTGGTAATATACTTGTCAGGAACATATAACTCGGGGCAATCTATGAGTCCACGTAATACTTTCAATGCGATTGTTAATTCATCGTTCCTACGTCTACATTCTAAAGAATGCATTTCTAATGCACCAAGTAAAAACATTGTGGGGTAAAACAAAGGGTAATAACCACGAGTCCACTTGTACAAGTACCTTAGAAAAGCCTTCTGAACTTTTTCAAGCATTGTTATGAACTTGGCTTCGTGCGGATTCCATACGCAGGCACTGCTTTCTAATTTGCTTCTGACGAGACTATTGAAAAAAAGTTTCATAACATTTGGATCGCGGAAATCACGCATATTACGAAGCACAAAACTGAGGCGTTTAGAGGATTCGGTTGTAAGAGCCATGATATTTTGATTAAAGGTAATATTTTGATCAAATAAGTCTTTAGTAATTGTATGTTTAGATATAACCTCCTCTCCCAATGTATACGAGTGGTTTAATTGTTGCTTTTTACGTCCGAAGGACATAGTGCGACACTTACTCGGGTTCATAATATGCATGTTATTTTCTGTCCACCATTGCAAAACGGCATTAGTGTCCTGTTGTAAAAGTTCGCAATCCCTCTCACAGTTAACTTCCATGTATATTTTTAAGTCGTCTGCATAGAAAAGACATTTGGAGAATTTTATGACTTTGACCAAATCATTTACGAACAGTCAAAAAAGTAAAGGGCCTAAGAGAGATCCTTGGTTAACTCCAGATCTGGTATAGTACGGCTGTGAGGTATAGCAACCATATTTGATAAATTACATTATGTTCCTTAAATAGTTCGCAAATAAGCGTAGGAGTGTTGGGCCAAACCCAAAGTCTCACAGCTTAGCCAAAAGTATATCGTTATCGACCCAGTCAAATGCTTTCTGAAAGTCAAAATGTAAGACATCGACTTGTCCTCCACGATCCACAGTGCTGGATATATAGTTGACTAATATTAATAAGTTTGTGTCAACTGATCAACCGGGCTTAAAACCGTGCTGTTCTTCGCATATATTAGAGTTGACTTAGGAGTAGATTACGCTATGCATAAGCTTTTCAAATACCGTAGTACAGTAATAGGGCGATGATTGTCAACGGGAGAATGTTTGCTACCCTTAGGAATAGGAGTGACTCTAGTTAGCTTCCAGTGTTTAGGATAGTTCCCTGTTTTGTGGATCATATTTATGATCTGTGTGAAAGGCACAGCTAATATTTTTCGACAATCCTTAAGGAAAACTGACAGAAGATTATCAGGACCTCGGGAACAGTTCGATTTTAGTTTTGACATGCAACGAATGATGTCTTTTTCAGAAAAATCTGCAATACTAATATAACTACATGTTAATTTGTTTTGAGACGTATTGGGAGAGGGATCAAGTTTGGGAACAGTAGGGAGGTACTCGACGATAAGCTAACTTTTCACGACCACATCGTTTCCTTATCGGGCCGCGGAAGAAGGATAATTTTCGTAATAACATATTTAAAATATCTTAAAATTAGTATCTTTGTTAAACTTGTTTTTAATGATTATTGTTTCTACATTCAGTAAATTATGTGAAGCTATAGTAAGAGCTGAGTCACCTGTAGCCTAAGCATAAAAACATCTCCGTATAGTTGCGTTTCAAACTACATCAAAATCATATGGAATCTGGGAAACAGCTCCAAGCGGACAGTAGCGGAACTAACAGCTACGTATGGCAACCTAAGTTTAGTTTCAAACGCAACTATACGGAGATGTTTTCATGCTCAGGCTACTGGTACAAGCATTGTATGCTTAAAAGGCGATTCCAACAACATGACTTTGTAAATTACTTTTGTGTTACCAATAAAGATATTTTGTATTTTCTGTATTTTGTAATGTGACTGCTTCAAAATGCAGCGCATAGTGACGTTCTTTCGATAGTCTACCACGCACTATGCCAATCACTCCTTACTTATTGTATCACTGCGTGTATCTATGAGTACATACATAACAATATATACCAACGCCGGATTGTGCAAGCAGGCTCACTCGTCCAATAAATAAAAACATCTGGTAAAAGCAACCACCAGAAATAGTAAAAATTCGTTGGCTGGGTCACAAATAGATAACATGACGTCACTGTTTAATATACAATTACTTATGTAAATGAGTACTTTGACAATGTAATTGTATAATTCGCCCTTAATTAAATTTGACGAATTTCCTATTACAATGACGGAAAACTACGTAAGTACTTAGAATTTAGATAGATAATTTTAAAACTTAATATTCACGTTGTCCGTCCGTCCGTCCATATGTCACAGCCTCATAACTTTAGCGTTAAAGATAAAGACATGAAATTTGGCACAAATATAAAATTTATTTGACATAAAAAAATGTTAAAAAATTAAAAAAATTTAAAATCGTTTAAAATATTTCAAAAACAAAAGTGAGAAAAATGAAAAATATTATCCTAAAAATACAATATGAGTATCAAATTGTAGATATTAAAATGTTGTTTGTAAAAATATATACTTTTCTTATATTTACTTGCACTGGTCTCGAGAAATCTTTAAAAACCACATGAATATGTATGTCCCCCCTCCTTATCTTCGAAACAGGTAAATCGAAAACTATGAAAAAAATGACAATTATAAAACATTACTGGCCAATTACAGGAAAACTATAGCAATTAAAAAAAAGTTAAGCACAAATAAGAAATACTAAAAAGAAGTAAAATAAATAAAAAAGAAATACTTCATAAAAATACAACATGGTATCAAATTGTAGGTATTAAAAAGCTGATTGTAAAAATATGTAGTGTGGCTATATTTAATTGCATCTATTTCGAGAAATCCTTGCAAAACAATTAAAAAATATATTAGTTTTGGAGATAAGGGGAGGACCTTATCTCCAAAACTCGTGGACCGAAAAATGTGAAAAAAATAATGGTAATATGTGTTCACGTAAATATTACAGGAAAAACAAAGCGGTTGAGAAATCTATGAAAATAAAATTACAAAATTTTATTTATCATCCACAATACGGAACCCTAAATACGATAATCATCTCTGATTCCTCGTATTCAAACACACTTTCAAAATAGTTCTTCCAGCGTTCCAGAACTTTTCTTTCATCATTCAACATACATCCATCTTTATTTCTAATAACACTAAGTCTAAATGTCTCTGATTTTCTGCGGGTTTTGCTAATCAACTTCCAAAACAGAGGCATGTAAGTATTAATATATATTTTATTAAATATTATATATAAAGCAGCGGTAACTCAGGCGGTAGAATGCTGGCCTCTAATCTTGAGACCCAGTTTCGAACCCCGCTCGGGCATGCACCGATGAGTTTTTCAAAATTGATTTTCATAGTATTTGATACGTAATACTTACAACTTGCGAAAGGAAAACATCTTGAGGAAACCTGCATGCCCTAAATGCGTGTATTTGTACCCAAAGAACAGTGATAGGGCTCACCACTCATCAGGTTGGGGCTGTGACTTGCATTTCACACTCGGGAAGACCTCTGACACCCCCTCAGGGATTCATGTCGTGACGATATAAATATTTTATCTTTATTATATTGAAATATAATAGGGGCTATCAATGTTGTCAGTTTTAAACCATTTTTGTTACAGGATCAGCGGGCCTATTAATTATCTCTAGTTGCCAACTGAACTGGGTGCCTATCATTAAAAAAATAGATATACTATCGAATTCCGATTGTCCAAGGAATGAAATGACAACACAGTTCATAAATAGTTCAATATCCACCAAAGGCAATTTTGAAAGTTCAGTTTTTATCTATGTTTTTGATGATAGGCACCCGACCATTTGGCAACTAAAGATACAGAATTGGGGAACTGGTCTGCCGCAAAAACTAAACAAGTTAGGAATTTCGAATTTCTTTGCATTTAGATTATTTATTATAGCTACTCTATGTCACCGGCAAACTTAACGCGTGTATATCTGAAATAGGGTATATCTCATGTTTGAATATGGGATCAGAAATCAAATTTTCCTCATAATATTCAATATTAGTTTTTAATTATTTCTACACTTCATTAAAACATTTCATTAACAATGCACATCAAAACACGAATCTACAAAACAACCAAATCGTCAGTCCCCATAACAAACCTACAACTGTACACAGAAGTAAATGCAGCATTCTTAGCTTATGTTGCCTTTTGATGGCGTCCGGGATGGAGTCAGGTGACTCCTTTGCCAAGTACGCTCTGATGCCTCTGATGTATGCCCTCATAAATTCGTTCCAGTCGTGAGACTCATAGTCGAAGTTGAAACTTTCTTGATCTGCCCTTGACAGAGACTTAAATAGTGATACAGTGTTGTCATTGTAGAATTTCCATTGTCTCGTCGAGAAGTATGCAAGCAGATCCTGGAATGAATGCATCTTCTTGTAGATATCCACTAATCTGTAAGATAAACATGAGATTGAAGCAGGTATCCAGTATTCAGTTTTAAGGGGCTGCACAATGCTAAATTCAACCCTGCTCTAACGCTTTTGTTAGGATTCCGTAGTACCTAAAGGTACAAAAGGAACCTTACGGTGAGACTCCGTTGTCCGTCCGTCGGTATGTCACAGCCTCATAACTTTAGCACCGCTAAAGATAAATAGATGAAATTTGGCACAAAATAGCATTAATTTACCCACATATAATGGTGTAAAAAAATGAAAATTTTAGTTTTTAAAAATATTTCCAAAACAACAGTAAAAAATACAATAATAATACAATATGGATATCAAATTGTAGATATCAAAAAGTTAATTGTACTTTTACGATATTTACAGGCACTGGTTTCGAGAATTCTTTAAAAACCCCAAAAATATGTATATCCCCCCCTTATCTCCAAAACCGGCAAACCGAAAAGTATGAAAAAAATGTCAATTATAGATCATAACTGGGCCATTACAAGAAAACTATAGCCATTAAAAAAAATTGAGCACAAATGAGAAATATATACAAAAAGAAGTAAAATAAATAAAAATAATATTTTATAAAAATATAATATGGGTATCAAATTGTAGGTATTAAAATTTTGATTGTAAAAATATATACTTTTACTATATTTACTATATTTACTGGCACTGGTTTCGAGAAATCTTTAAAAAACCTCAAAAATATGTATGTCCCCCCCTTATCTCCAAAACAGGTGGACCAAAAAATATGAAAAAAATCATGGTAATATGTGTTTACGTAAAGATTACAGAAAAAATAAAGCGGTTGAGAAATTCACGAAAAAAAAATTACAAAATTAAATTTATCATCCAAAATACGGAACCCTAGGTACGTGAGTCTGACTCGCACTTGGCCGGCTTTTATTTTGTGAAAATCATGCTTTTTAAAAATAACAAATATACTTAAAAGAAAAAATTTAAATATTTTTATTTATCAAATGTAATTAATAATTGCCTTGAGTGAAAAAACACACCATATTTTATTTTTTTATTTTTACCACATACGTTGACGAAACTGAATTTTTTCAAGCATCATCTGAGCAGAATACATAATACTCTAATGCCCCCCCCCCCCCCCCCCTTACGCCTTAAATTTGTGCCTGTATTGATCATACTAGTATTTACAGTTACAACATACAGAAACATGGTGACTAATTTTGATTAAGGGGGGATATCCGTTAAATATACATAAAAAACAGCAAACAACAGCAAAATCAAACTAAAAACTGAGGCTGACAGAAGAAAATGCTTAGGGTGGGCAGCATTCGAAAAGTTGCGTCACATATTTACGTCGCCCAATACCGTTAGCCAGGCGTAAGGCGTCTCTTATTTGATCCGAAGGTCGCTCAACGAGCTATGGAGCGGGCTATGCTATCTATGATATCGAAAATTTTGGAATTGATGAATTGAAATTGGTTCAAGTCTTACTTAGAGAATAGATCTCAAGCAGTTGCAATTAATGGTGCCATGAATATTATTATGCTACATCGGGCGTCCCACAGGGTTCCTACTTTGGGCCAATTTTATTTTTTATTTTCATCAATGACATCTCAGAACATATTAAGGACTGTAAATATAATTTATTTGCCGATGATCTCAAAATTTATAGTACAGTCAACTCTCCTAATGTTACTACGCTCAT
Source organism: Ypsolopha sequella (assembly GCA_934047225.1). Lineage (NCBI taxonomy): Eukaryota > Metazoa > Arthropoda > Insecta > Lepidoptera > Ypsolophidae > Ypsolopha > Ypsolopha sequella. The sequence continues at coordinate 17,719,978 of OW204010.1, read as the reverse complement.
ACAAGATGACTTAAATAATCTAGTGAGATGGTGTCACTCTAACCAAATGTCGCTCAATGTAAGAAAATATTTATATATAAAGTTCACAAGAAAAAGAAAACCTCTAGACTCGACATATAAAATAACCTAATCAACATTTACCAAAGTTAGTGAAATCCGTGATTTGGGTCTCATAATTGTTAGCGAATCGACATTTAAGTTACATATAGATGCAGTAGTTAAAAAAGCAGCGCAAATGCTTGGATTTCTAAAAGTACATATTAAGATTTTCCGTTTTCCTAAAAAACAATCAATAGTCATCTTGAATACGCGAGCTAAGCGTGGAGCCCTCAATACAGTTCATTTACCAGACACTTAGCTTTTACATCCCCTGACATCTCACACCGATGTACATATGACCAACGTCTGGTCTTTTTTCACATAATTTCTCAGCGAAACCGTTGTAAAATAAAAGATCTGATACATTTACACAATTATCAATCATCAAATTAATTGTACCAGCCTCATTGAAAGTATAAAGTTAACAGTTCCTTTTAACTATCCAAGATGTCTTATTACCAATATATTTAATGTTCCTTTCTAGAATTTACAAAACATATAATGAAGCAAATAGTAACAATAATGGTGTAGATATTTTTAATGACTCCCTTGTCACATATTTATTTATTTATTTAACTAATTTATTACAACGGTTGAACCTGTTATTGCATTAATATGTGGTTAAACACAACTAGAGATATTTACAATATTATAACGTTCGCAATGTACAGAGCAAACCTTCAAAATTTGGTTCCAACAATCATTGAAAATATCAGAGTCTATAGAATGCCTCAGGACTGAGTTCAGGCCACTGATCATACGGCAGAGAAGGGAATTTGCATGTGAGATAGTCTTATAATAAGGAATTGCAAGAAGTGTTCGTGTTCGAGAGGATCTTGTTTTATATTATAATTATCAGGGACATGTAGTTGGCACAATTGGTTATGTAACTCGGGACAGTCTATGACTCCACATAATACATTCAATATAAAAGTAAACTGCTGAAATCCATAATAACTTAGTTATTTAAAATAATAAATAGAAAACTTCATTTGATTGTTTTGTTTTGTATTAAGTTCATAATCTTAATTTTAGAACAATATATTGTTGTTAGGTACCTAGAATGCTGTGTACGGCTATAAAAGGGATTCATATCAGATTCAGTGCCATACCTATTAATTTAATTATTAATGTTTAAATATGTGTCCTGCTGCTGTACCGATAAAATAAAATAAACAAATATTTAAATGGATAAAATCCGAAACGAGGATATCCGTTAGAGGCTGCTGAATCAGTAAGTTGAAGTGGTAGTGGCCCGGCCATATTTGTCGCGTACATGATAGCCTTTGGGCAAAGGTGGATTCAAGGGGGGCACAGGGACACGTACCCCCCCCCCCCCCCCCCAGACGGTACAAACAAAATAAAGAGGTGGGAGATTAATACGATACCGTTTTAATAATATTCGTTTCTTTTTGTGCACATAACTACTTAGACTACCGCAAGTTGCGTATCGCAAAATATCAAACACGTAATTTTTCATTATTAAACCTTTATTTTATGGTAAATCTTTCATGTTATTTAGAGTTAATCCCAAAGATACTTATAGTGCAATACTATGGGGATACTGCTTCCCTGTTCGGCACTTGTGCCCCCAAGAAATAGAGCCTGGATCCGCCCTTGCCGTTGGGGCTGAAAAGCGTTGGAATGGAGACCACGTACAGCAAAGCGTAGCGTAAGCCGACCTCGTGCCCGCTAGATTGACGACCTGAAGGACGTTGCGGGTAGCGGCTGGATGAGGATGACGCAGGACCGCCAAGAGTGGTGAAATATTGGAGAGGCCTATGTCCAGCAGTGGACGAACACGTGGTGGATAGATTCATGGATGGAAGGATGGATGGATACATTTAAACGAAAACAATACTTTAGCTACGTAACTACTAAGTTAAAGTATATATGATCGTATAAATGCAACATATAAAACAAAATAACAGTGTAATAGCAATGATTTTGCTTTTACTCAACTGCATCTAACTCGTCATAAGAAAGACACATAAGATGCTATTACACGAACAAATACTCGTAGTCACATAAGCAACACATTAAAGGTGACTTAATCAGCAAGTTCTTATACAGCACTTTAGTCATAAAGGGACGCCGAGTAAACGTTTACTCAGCATCATTATATGGCCGTAATGCTGACCAACTAAAATGCTGAATAATATGTTTTTATATGACATGTTCTGTATAATTCGCGTTCAGCAAGTTCTTATATAGCACTTTAGTCATAAAAGAACGCTGAGTAAACGTTAACTCAGCATAATTATATGACCGTAATGCTGACCAACTAAAATGCTGAATAATATGTTTTTATATGACATGTTCTGTATAATTCGCGTTTAAACGACATCTATAAAATGTATTTGCTGAATAAGCTCAATCTTATATGACTATTTTGCTTGTTGGGTGGTGGACCGCCAATACCGACTCTAGGTTATGAAAGGAGATCACACTCGAAACCGAAACCAATTTTAATCAAAAAGTATGAAATAAGAGTTAATTGATATAAATAATTCTGTACTTACTTTGGTTTCTTCCCAGTTAAGCACAAGGCCCCATCGACTATATAGGCCGGGATCCAGTGTAGAAACAGCAATCCCAATTTGAACCAGAATTTTGACGGAATAAGGAACAAAAGGTACCGGTATACAGCTTGTATAGAGGGTGTTTCAATTTGGTTTACCTCGCACTGATTTTTGTATTCACCTGTAAAGAACAAAAAGATAGCTTTAAAAAATGTATATTTTTGGCAAATTTGTGACAATTATTTTTGCGTTTTGACAAAAGACGCGGATATATGGAGGGAGGGAGCAATAGGGGCGATTGCACCCCCTGAATCACGAAAGAAGTACTTAAGAGCGGTTTCGCAAACGGATTGTGAACAACCTGCCTTTTTCTATATTTTTTTTTATTCTAAATTTTTGATCTTCTATTTTACAGAAACCAATGGAAACTTAGCGACGTCAGCATACACAATACATAGGTAATAAGGTTTTGTTGAATAAATAACTATTGGGTGAATTTTAAATTTAAGTGGTCTGTTTCGATTAAGAGTATGACATAGCCAAAACAAAAACCAGTTCCGGGCGTGGCTTATTCTATTTTACGATAGCGCGCGGGGGGAAATTCGTCCCGGTCTCTAAGCTCGCGTCACCATAGCAAAAATACGAATAGAGTGGACGAGGCAGGGTCAAAAGTAATACGTATTTTATTTTATCTAATTTATTAGTGTATTTCGATCATCGTTACACGGCATTGATCCTACTTGCTATCACGTCGGGACGTAAATTTATTATGGTCGGCTAAAAGTGGTTTTTTGAGTGTTTGATTTATCAGTTGACCCTCGGAACATTTCAGACACTCCTTTAGAGATACATAATAATATTGTGACGGTTAATTGTCACCATTACCCATTCTTTAAATATTTTTCGCCCGTTGAGCTGGTTTTACACTTGCGGGAAAATAAATTGGACCAAAAATTTCTTTACAAAAAATTTTTACTAAAGTTGTTATTACAAAAAGTGGAAACTAACAAATATTCTCAGAAGGAATGCACCACGTCACTATCTATCTCACTGTAGCCTATATCAATTATGCCTCTCTCATTCAACCACGTTTAACTGCGTTACTATCTCATTCCAACTCATTTTAAATAGCGTCACTATTTATCTCACTCTAACGCGTGTTAAATGGCATTTCTAATGAACGTCAAATATTTTTACTGCCAGCCACTCTTTCATTCTAAATTCTAATTATTTTAAAAAATACGCAGCTCCTTTGGTAGTAAAATAGCAATAACTTTTTTTTCAAAAGTAATACACAGAAATTGCCAGATCATTTGAAAAACAATATTTGATGAGCCGTTATTTAAGACAATTTGCAAAACTAACATAGGACATTTTTTTTCAGGGTGTGGTATCGAACTAACCTAATTACAAAAAATTGCTCATAAATTGGGTTTTTATTTTTCTTCCTGATGTAACAGCATTTCAAGGTTTATTTTTGACTTTATCAATAGCATGACTATTCAGAGTTGCGCAACAAAAACTGGAACTGGCTAGCTTTGACTCTCAAAAATCTATTCGAATTTATAAAAGTACCATCAACTCGAAGACTATCTACTTTTTGCTCAGGTGATAATTTGATATTCTGGTCAGTCATGAGCTGGCCTGCCAGCCTTCCAAGGGAAAGCGTTGACTTTTGGGACACCTGTTTACCCTTGGGATAAATCGCCAAGTGTTTAAAATATAGAAATTTATTTGTAGAATATACATATTATAACGTTTTATGGCCTTTTGTTTAACTTTTTCATACAAATTTTCTCCCCCATTGCTCCCTCCCTACATGAGAGGCAACAATACGTTTATTTAATTTAGAGTGTTACAATCACCATCCAGTCTGTTTCTTTTTATTTAGAGATGGTATACGAATAATTCATTACATTTTGGTCGACTAAAGCGACAAAAAATCGATCATGTAATAATAAAATGGAAAAATATTCAATATATATTATTGTTCAATAACATCAGCATTTTTAAATCAACTTGGTGCGGGCCCCTGTAACATACTGCACACAACACACCCTTACTTGCTTGTGTGAGAGTGTGTATTAGAGCAAAAAAATTAAATAATTCCAAAACGCTTCATTTTGAAAAAAGAAATCTGCCGAGTGAAAATTATAGTGGTAATTGGCTTTGCACCGCAAATATATTTATAGTCTAAGAGCTAGCGACCAAGTCGGTCATGTGGCTTCAGCTGTATTGAAACTCCTTGAGCTACTTCCCTGAACAACCTTTTCCGATAATCTTCGTGCTGGCAGGCCGCGGGCGGTGGGTGCGGGTGTAGTGCGGTGAAGAAAAAAATGAAAAAAAAAAAATGTGGGCTCAGCTACTTTAATTTTTTTTTCAAACAGTTGCTCTGTACTCCCTATGCACCCAAAAAAATTTTAAATCGATCGGGTGGTTGGAAGGGGTTGCCAGCGTTAATTAAAAGTACCAAGCTGCCGTGACCCGTGAGGGCGCTGACGCGTTCGCTGGCTGATATCTGAGCCCACATGAAAATTATTATGATTTTGGTACTTTTAATTAACGCTGGCAACCCTTTCCCACCATCCAATCGATTTAAATTTTTTTTGGGTGCACAGGGAGTACAGAACAACTCTTTGAAAAAAAATTAAAGTCGCTGAGCCCACATTTTTTTTCATTTTTTTCCCCACTCCACTACACCCGCACCCACCGCCCGCGGCCTGCCAGCACGAAGATTATCGGAAAAGGTTGTTCAGGGAAGTAGCTAACGGAGTTTCAATACAGCTGAAGCCACATGACCGATTTGGTCGCTAGCTCTCAGTCTATTAAGTTTTACATTGATTAGGGATCAGGCACAGGTGTGTGCCCAGTTTTCAAAAATAGGGGGAGGGCATCGGGGGAATATCTTACATTATATGGAAATATGTCATATTTTTATAATATTTGATGAAGGATTTTTTTTTCGGAACATGCTAATACTTTTTGGGGGTCGATCGCCTGATCAGGTATGTGGTTGGCTCATTGATCTCATCATATTTATGCAAAAACTCTTGAAATGTAGGAAGCCTCCTCTTAACTTAGATCTAGTCTAGATCTAAAATCGACCCCAAGCCCGGAAATAGCTTGTTATCGTTAAATGCACACCGCTTGGGACAACAGTTTTCAAAAAGTATGTGTAAACAGATAACAGCACGTTGGGATATTTTATTTATTTTTATCATTATATTATTATTATCATCATGTATATGTTATGGACCAAGTAATTAATGCGGGCATTATTCATAATGTGTGAGCATTATGAATATTGTTTAGCTCTATCGGGCTAAGTGATTAATTACTATCTAAACTTCATTATTTATCACATTGCACGGTCATTATTATATTGCTACGTGACAATTGGGCAATTTGATAATGAAGCTATATTTAGCGGGAGGGAAAACAATTGGATGCTAATTATGACAATTAATGAGCCTGATTGCTTAAACTTTAGTTTATTTTATGTTTTACTAGCTGACCCGGCGAACTTCGTTCCGCCTAACAGTTTAATAATATCGTGTTAGGGTATTGAATATATGCAGAAATAATAGTTCTTGGAATAACTAAGAAAAAAAGGTAATCGCAGTATATTTTTAAAACTTGGGGTTTAGATGTTATTATTGATATCATAAATAAACATTGTACATTGATACGTATAGTGGTAGGTTTCTTTTATATGCGTAGTTTTGTCAACAGATGGCACCACATGCTGTTTGCATTCGTAAAATGAATGAATTAATTTATTGTTATTCGATAACTTATCCGATATTTTATTACTTATTCTGCTATTCGGAGCGGAGAAGAATACACCAAAAAAGAGATAACTAACATCAATCCAGCCGATCTTGAGTTATAAGTGGTGTAACTAACACGACTTTGTTTTATATATTTAGATAATAATGTGTCAAAACTTCTATAATAAAAAGATATGTTGTGAAGTTTTAGTTTTAAATTTTATATGTTTTGTGTTACCTATATTTTTAATGTGACTTTCCTTAAGTTTTAAATGCAAAAACTAGTGGATTCTTAATGTAGAAGTCCTTGCTAATTAATCCAAGTAATGAGTCTGATTATTTAAATTGTTTAACATTTAGTTTGTTTTAAGTTAAATGACAATACAAATAAAAAAATAGTTATTTAATATGTTAATTACCTTGCCCAAAAGGTGACGGGGAATATGTATAATGCCCGGTCAATTTGATTATTTGGATAATAATTATCAAATTGCACTCTCATATTGGGCATTTTTCATAATGACCGGGCATTATATATAATGCCCAATTTATCACTTGGTCCATAACATATATATTTATCATATCTCGGGACTATGTAGTCCCGGACCTTTGGGAGGCGTGCATGGGGCCGAAGCCAACACGTAGAGTAGAGGCCCTTTAGACAATTATTAATCTAAATGTGATGTGACACCAACCGACGATTATCCCTGTACGCACTGTAGGAGTGCACCCAAGGACAACCCACGGTCAGTGTGGGACTATTGTAAGGAATAAAAACGAAGGAAATCAGACTATTGTGTTGAGGTGCTAGTGGACTGGATATCTGGGACTATGGAAAGAACTATGGCGCCTGCCCGACCTATGTTAATAACACGGAAAAAGGGACAGGCAGAGACTCAACATATATATTTATCATATCTCGGGACTATGTAGTCCCGGACCTTTGGGAGGCGTGCATGGGGCCGAAGCCAACACGTAGAGTAGAGGCCCTTTAGACAATTATTAATCTAAATGTGATGTGACACCAACCGACGATTATCCCTGTACGCACTGTAGGAGTGCACCCAAGGACAACCCACGGTCAGTGTGGGACTATTGTAAGGAATAAAAACGAAGGAAATCAGACTATTGTGTTGAGGTGCTAGTGGACTGGATATCTGGGACTATGGAAAGAACTATGGCGCCTGCCCGACCTATGTTAATAACACGGAAAAAGGGACAGGCAGAGACTCACCGACTCAATTAAACGAAGCGCGAGCGTGCGCAGTTTTTAGTGATGTCCCCAGCCACTAGGTATGTACTTTGAAATTTTTTTACTTTGACACTAGGGATGGGACATATTGACATTCTAGCGAGCCCGAAGGGCTCGCCTAGGGTCAAGCAAGCGACTGCGAAGCGCGAGCGTGCGGAGCTCCTAGGAATGTCCTCCGCTACTAGGGATGTACTTTGACATTTTTTGACTTATGCACTAGGGATGTCCCGAAAAAAAATTTTGTTTCCTCCATATCTTCGGAACGGAAGATGGTACAGCCCTAGGGAATATTGGATGTCAAATTTTTTTTATGTCAAAGCTTTAACGACCCTTATCTCCCAAACGGCTGAAGCTAGACCCATGTTCATGGTACTCTAAGAAAAGGGCTCGACGAGATCTATCAGAAAAAAAAATGGCATTTCAAGACTGTTTATCTTAGTCGTATCTCCCTAACGGCTGATGCTGAGCTAACCGTGATTCAACTCCATTGAACGTTGGTTCAAGCACATTTCGACCGTTGAAAGTTTTGACATTTGACAGCTGTTAGAGTAAAACATTTGCAAAAAACTCGTCAGATTCAATTGAAACTAAGTTTCCACACGTATTTCAACGCGCTCATTGCAGTAACGATGACAGTTTTGACACCTGATCATGACCGATGACATTTCGTGATACAACTGACAGCTGTCATTACTTGAATGTCGTTTGTTGTTAAGTTGCGATTCCATTTCAGTTTCTAAACGTGTTTTAAACACGCATACCTCTCTTACCTGTCACGAAAACGAAAAATTTTCAACAACAGAGCTACACATACCAGACACGCGGGCTGCTTCGCACCACGCAAACTAGTCGCAATTATATAAAATGGTATTTTCACTCACCCCAAGTAATGGGTGTCTTGGACGATGTGCCAGCCATGTAGATGCGTGGCTGGGTCGTGGCATCGTTGCTCCCACAAGCCACACGCCACGCCACGCCGATACACGTGTTGATCACAAAGTCGGCTGAAATTATTATCATATTATAATCCGCGCAAATAAAGAAAGGAATTTAAAATGGCATCATGGCATTGAATTCGCTTAGATTAAATATGTTAGATTAAATTATATTCGAAAACCATTTCGAAATTTAGGTTGAATAAGCCGTATCTTAGAACTTGGGGTCCAAAAAACCTCATGATGATAAATATTTTTACGAAAAAGCTGCAACTTCCATTTACCTTCGTGTGACGACACTTGAGAAATGGCTGTTTAGAAATGTGTCCTTTCCTATCAATAATATATATAAAATTTGCTGAAAACTGATTTGACAGATGGATGACAGATGAGTAGAAAGACATCAGACAACTTGTTTATAAACAATCACACGTCACAATCAATATAATATCTAAAATTCTCAAGTGACTTCATAACCAACAATTATTTAAAAAATCATGAAAAAATTATGGTTAATTTATATACCAAAATAATGAAAACTGTGTCCTAAAATAGCGTATAAACTCCGAAAAAAAAATCTCTTTGAAATTAAGCTACGGGAATTTTGATAGAGTCAGCATAAAAGTTTCTTTAGTATTATTTTGTATGGAGTAAGCTCGAGCAGCAAACTTCTTTGTTACATGCAGCACGCAAGTGTGTGACTGAAGACAGATATACTGTGCGAGTGAGAGTGAATTATTATGAGCGCCATTTTAGATTCCTTTATTTAATTGCGCGAGTATAATATAAAAATTAAATTAAATTAAAGTGTATTTGATTTCGAAATAAAAGCTCATATTCGCGCCTTTGGTAAATGTTTGTCTGTCTGTCACATCAATGCATATAGTATAGGTCTGTCAGGCAGGGCTAATTACCGAAATGGCTATTCCATATCCGTGCCGTCATGAGATGTATTTTTTGCACTCCCATTCTAAAAGTAAAATCTGCGCCTGGCAGGACCCATTACGAAAGTATATGCACAAAATAGATACCTAAATATATGTATACGTATATGAAACCAAATATTAACCTGGCCTTCTGTAGATACGTACAGAAAGCCAGCTTCATACAACGAGCGAATACATGCACACATATACACGTATGTACGACGATCTCGGTCGAAGTCGGTCGAATGCCAACACGAAATTTTTCCGAGATCGTCGTACCACAGATAATATAATACTAGGTCGTACGTAAGTAAGTAAGTAAGTAAGTAAGTAGCGTTTATTCATGAACATGTGTCAAACAATATAAAATGTGTTAACTGTACACTCCATGTTCTACCCATATGGGCATATGAATATTAATTAGCAGACAAATTCAAAAATCAAAATTCCAAAAGTTTATTTTGCAAAGTAGGTATATATAATACACGTTTCACAAGTCAAATTTTAATCTTATAAAAATATATGTAATAAAATAATAAATGTACATGAACTACTTAGATTAAATGTTTATTTAATTTATGTAGCAATATATATACGATTAAAATTATAGGTAAAATATTATTATACAAGGTGAAATGCAATCAACCGCCCGAACCCATACCGGAGACCCGGCCAGGGACCAGGAACAAGGTTCAATGATCACCAACCGAGCCCCCAGCACGAATCCAGACGGCCGACCAAATCCCATCCTATATACCACATAGTAATAGGTTACATATATAAATACATGCCTACCTCCGCCCATTCGATTAGTCTTGCTAAGAAGAACGGACAAGAAACTTGGCAAGATCATGTCTTTTTTTTTTACATAAACTTATACTATACATCAAATTACTTATATCTACTTTAACCAAGGGATAAGAAAATACAAGACAATTAAGAATTATCAAAAGAAATAAAACAAAGTCTTGGAGAATTAAATACAATACCTATGTCAAAATTATTAGAATTGGATGTCAATGTTATGAATAAATTAAATTGTTTTATAGTTTAAAAAGTCAATGTCGCTATAACATTTGTCAACAAGTAGGGTAAATAATCTAGTTTTAAACAAATTTACATGCATGTATTTAATATCGTTTGGTACTCGTACCTTTTTATATATTAATGGGGCCATACAAAAAACACTCTTAGGATTTTTGTAAACATAGCCTATGGCGATGTTGCGTACGTACGCGTCTATGTGTACATGCGCCTGTTTTTGTATGAAGCTGGCGTTCTGTATCTATATATTTAGTTGTGTCACCTGGTACTAAATCGACGACTAATGACGCGTCGCAGTGTATGACATGCATCAGCCCCACCGCAGAAGCCACGTTAATCTGGAAGTAAACCATAAAATAACCAGTGAAGGCGTTACCCTTCGGCCACAGCTTCAGGCTTCGAGAGGCGCGCCAAGCGGTTCTTCTTGCGACGGCGCCGACGGAGAGAACAAATGTAAGTATGAAGTTGTATAGAGCCGGCCATGGGTCGCCACTCGCGCGTCTTGTCCAGCTTCGAAAGACTAGCGCTTTCGGGGCGGCGGTGTGCGGGGAGGCGGGCGGTCGAAACAGTGATCGAGCGCACAGGACGAACATAGTGTCGAGCGCTTTGAGCGAGCGAGCACGCTATACATCCGATGCGGTGGAAGGTGCCGACGGGTGTCGTGGCAGGGCAAAAACCCCATCGCAAAAACCACCTGGAAGCGCAGCAAGAAGCCTGAAGCGGTGGCCCTGGCGTTAAGGGGCTTCAGTAAGTTAAATTAGCAGCTCGAAATATGTCTGTACAAATATCGACAATAACGAAATAGAAATAACGTTCATGTCAGAGTGCATTGCAAAGTGGCTGTTACGACAACCACTGCGTCTCCGGCTAGCGCAAAATAGGACAAAATAATACTTTTCACATGGACGCCATGAACGAAAAAAAAATTTTGAACTTAAATTTTTTAGATCTTAAAATTTCCTTTAATTTGGAGAAATAATAATTAAAATCGCTTTAAGCGTTTGGAAGGAGTAAGAGAATTCTTGTGTTAATCATGTGAAACTTCCGATGACTTTCAATTTTTTTGTCAAAACTGACAATAGAAAAACAGTTTATGAAACTTAAAATTTATTTTTGACTCTATACTGCCTATCATATATTTTTAAGAAAGTTTTTGGACCACCCGTGTGGGAGGAGTAGGCCTTCAAAGACAGATCCAAATTGCAGTTGGCGTATCTATTCGCCTTAACTTTTTTTAACGAAAAGGACACTCGAGACAGTTACATACAGTAAGTTTTTCTTACAGACAGTTTTTCTCCCGACATTATATATGTATCAGCTGTCACCTTTATAATAGAATAAATAATGTTCTCAATATCTACCCAAAAAAACTTCATCTCTGCAAATCCATTATTTCAAAGTGGCTTCTTGATATGACTTACAAAGACACGGAAGATTTACTTAAATCCGTCACATAGTTAAGCATAATATTATTTATTATTCACATACCTACATCCTAAATTCCAGTAAATTAATTCTCCCCAAATTCTAAACCAACCTTATTAATTTTATTACCACTTCCATTGTTATATTAACTACTTAAATAGGCAATTCTCTCTTTTTAATTTGTTTAGTTCCTAAGATTTCCAAATTTTTTATCTTTATGATCTATGAATGTTTTAAAATATAAGTGAATATCGGAAGACGCTGGTATCTATTGTACAGTGCTACACACTAGCATAGATGCCAACGGCTATCCTTATTAGTTAAGACTCACCTTTGTATTTATGTTTTTAAGTCTATTTAAGGATAATTTGTTATATGCTTTATGTAATAAAGAAAATTTTTACTTTTTTTTAACCGACTTCAAAAAGGAGGCGGTTCTCAATTCGACTGTATGTTTTTTTACTTTTATATCTCGTGGTCTACGGGAAACTGGCAACATTCCATGAAAAAAATGCAATATCGAGAAAAAAATTATAAATTTTAGTCGGTTAGCTAGGTTACTTTTCTATGGAACATATGATTTTTTTTCGTAATTTTATAGTTGCTATTTGGCAGTAAAAGTTGTTTGTATGGACGAGTACTATCACCAGTTTCCGGCATTAAATTAACACCCAATATACTTACCCCACCAGGGCCGTACATATTGTCCACCCATCCTTCTAAAGGCTCTTTTGAAGTACCGACAACTGAAAACATACAATATTTATACAAAATCAGAATGAACCAAACGTGGCATTGGAGGGAATGTACCTTAAATATTGAAGATAGCAAATTTTACTAAACGAACCTACAGCATTCAAAGAATTTTCATCTGCCTGAACCGAGAATCGAACCGGACAAATGTGTAAAAAAACACTCTATATATGTATTTTTATGATACCGATCTAAAGCGTCAATCATAAAAACCGAATTCTTCTAAGCAACATAGTATGCTAAAGAACACTCCCTATTCAGAAGCTTTACTCACTAATGGAGGGCCTGATGATAGCTACAGGAAGCCCAGAGGAGTACTGCAGCACAATGTTCTCACCCGCTGCCTTTGTATATGTGTACGTGTTGGGATACTTGCCGAGCAAACTGCAATGTAAGGTGCGTGGTTAATAAAGTCCATGGGTGCCGGCAGAAAAAAATTCCAAGGGGTGCCGCTTAAGTTTTTCATCTTAGTAGAGCTGATACCGAGCTCGGCTGTGAAAGTACCATCATCTTAGATTAAGAGGCATAGAGTAACTTATACATTGGGTAAGAGGCTACTGTAGCCTAAGCATGAAAACATATCCGTATCGTTGCGTTTGAAACTAAACTTAGGTTGCCATACGTATCTGTTAGTTCCGCTACTGTCCGCTTGGAGCGGTTTCCCAGATTCCTTACGATTTTGATGTAGTTTGAAACGCAACTATACGGAGATGTTTTCATGCTTAGGCTACAGGATTCGCCTCCTCAAATACTAAGCGACTTATATATATATTTTTTTGTTATTTGATATTTATGTAGAACATGTCTATATGAGCAACTTTTTCCATTAGGACTGTGCAAAATTCTTAAAATTTGTTTTCACCTTTCCATACTGTACCAGTCAGATGATCGGGGCAATTTGTATGGGAGGAAGTGAAAAAGGTTACGGACGATTTCGAGCTGTTTGTTTTCACTCAGGTGACTGTGGAACGTGATCATATCTTGATGCCGTACAAAAAGAATTGTCGTCTCAGTTGTACACTTATGCATAAAATCGAATAAAAATAATATTAAAATAACAAATTAAAAATAACTTTATCTATCGCCCAACATATACTTCCTATCCGTACTGAAATTTTGTGTAATCAACATGTTTCAAAAATACCACAAAGTACTCAGAAATCTTGTATTTTGTGCTCCAAAACGTCTCATTTCCATACAGATTTTTCTCAAATAACGTCATTTTTTTAAGAATTTGAATACATATTGACCCCGTGGTAGTTCATAAACATTTGAAAAACGCAGTAGTTTGGTATGTAGGCTAAATAGGATAGCAATAAAACGTTAAGAGCTAGGACACGAAGTCGCGGTAAAAAGTTACCGTCTAGCCTTAAGATTTACCTTTATACCCCGGCGTTTAGGAACGCTATTACGCTACCTTAGTGTAAAATGATAAAAAACGATAAAGAACCCAACATACCCAGGTGTGATATTGTCTAAAGTCTCAGAGTCCAGGGATTCAGACAATTCTATCAATCTGTCACCAGATAAATTGACATCATAAAACTTCTCCTCAATTTCATCATGAGGTGCGTTGCTGAAAACATAAAAAGCAATAAAAAATTGTAAAAAAATCTCACATGGAAGCGAAAGATATGTGTCAGGATCGTAGCACATGAAGATTGTCGATGAATATTTTTGCAGGTATTTGTTCAGTATGATCAGTAGATTATGTGGTTTTATTCAAATCTATTCATTTACATCCGGTGTATATACAACGTGTAACAGAAAGGTGTAACCATGTTTGAAGAGCTTATTCAGTCAATGGTATAGAACAACTTTTACTATGGAACAAACTCAGTATCTCGAAAAAAAAAATAATGTTTCATAGAAAAATGCAATACCGCTCGGCCGAAATGTATGGAAAGGTAGAATTTTTTTTTGAGATTTCGGGGTTGGCTCTTTAATAAAAGTTGTTCAATACCATTGACTGAATAAGCTCTTTAAATATGGTTACATCTTTTTGTTACACATTGTATTTGTAGAGCCGTACAAAATAATATACAGGCAAGTATGTCGTTCGATAAGTAGAGTTTGAGAGCCGATGATTGACGGAATACTTCGCCATTAAAAATAGGCGCAACCTAGTGGCGAGTAGCTTGAACTAAAAACAAAATAAAACAAGCCATCTACTGTCCAATAAAATGAACTAAACGATGCTGAAATGATGATTGAAAAGTATAACTAAATGGGTACACTACCATGTAGCTTGTACTATATAGTTCTGCCATCTGTTGTTGAAAAGCATAACAAAATAGCATAGCGTCATCTAGTGATTAGTAGCTTCCACTAGGTAGTTGTTGAAAAGCATGACTGCCATCTAGTGTTTAGTAGCTCAAACTAAATATTGCTGCCATCTGTTATTAAAAAGCATAATTAAATAGTGAATTGCCATCTATTGCCGAGTAGCTCTAAATAGTGCTGCCATCTGCTATTGAAAAACATAACTAAATAGTTTAGCGCCATCTAGTGATTAGTAGCTTTAACTGTTCAATGTCATCACTGAATGTGTCGCCATCTAGTGATTAAAAGCTTAATTAAATAGTGCTGCCATCTGTTATTAAAAAAAGCATAATTATAGTTAACCGCCATCTATTGCCGAGTAGTTTAAACTAAATCTGTTACATAACTAACGCCCTGTAGGCTAAGCATGAAAACATTTCCGAATAGTTGCGTGTTCACGCTAGACCGTGACGCATGATTCGCACCCGCAGGCGGGGATGACCCCCCCCCCCGCCGCGCGCCGGTCGAGGCGCGCGCGGGCGCTCGTTCGGTCTGTTCGGATCGGCGAGCCTCTCTAGGCGCACGCGCGCGCGCCCGCGCAGCCGACAGCTCTAAACAATAGACATTCGCGTCAGCACAAACAATATCGCGTACCTAAAGTGTAGTGTTAATACAAGTGCTGTGTACATCACTCAAACCAGGACATTCAATACATCCCTGCACAGACGCCAGCTCAACTAGCCAACAAGAAGGCTCAGCACGTCACCGCATCTCCTGTCGGCCCATCGAGAACAACATTCCAACAAAGGTCAGTTTACCCACAATCTTTTTCTTATCCTGTCTGCTCTCCCACTCAAATTCCATCAGCCCTGCATCCTGTAGCCAGCGGCTACATTTTTGGTCCTTCGGCCGGATCGAATTCTGGTCCTTACAGTCCATTTTCACAATTTTGGCCCTTCAAACCGCTACTGAACCAGCCCCCGTCGATTTACTACAGTCCATTTTCACCAGGTTACATATTTTGCCCCCTTTCCCGGCAAAAAATTTTTTGTGGTTTCGAATACCTATCGCGGGTAGATAATTTGAACCGCCGCCTGGAACATTCCATTTATCGGTTAGAACCGACCCCCCCACGCCCCTTTACAGAATAACTCATTTTCATCACGGTTGTAATTATTATTCAGCTCAGATAACATAAGTATATTCATTCAGCCCAATTGTTTATTACAGTCCACTATACTTCTTTATTAAACCCAAATTTTACGAGATTTTGCGAGATATTTTTTCGGTGCGAGTA
This sequence comes from Ypsolopha sequella, assembly GCA_934047225.1. Lineage (NCBI taxonomy): Eukaryota > Metazoa > Arthropoda > Insecta > Lepidoptera > Ypsolophidae > Ypsolopha > Ypsolopha sequella. The sequence goes on along the minus strand of OW204010.1, from coordinate 17,703,693 downwards.
TTTGCTTTATTTCGTGCACATACGTAAAACCCACGTATACATAAGTTATTACGTAACGAACGTTTACGTTTACGAATTATTACGTTACCAAAGCTTGATCTGCATCATTTGATTGTCCGCTGATTTAGATCCGATTTCTGCCAGGTAAACACATTCTTTGTTTGTTTTCGCTCTCAAAGCAGTAGGTAGATATTTTATTCTATAAATAGAATGTTCGACGACTTATGTTGTTGTTGTAAAGGTACTTTCGTCTAAACAAGAACCAAAGCGTATTGTCGGCACGTGATTTCAAGGCAAATAACATAAAAGTGAACAGGTTCATCAGCCCTTTTCGATATTTTTGTGTTGCGGTAATCTCACGTCGCAGTAATATATTGCCGGACCGTTTATTTGTGTTATTGTCTGCTTTTTTTACCCGGGTATAGCACAAATATAGTAAACAATTTTTTTTTTCTCTTCTCATCTCTGATCTTGTTGTTTGTGGTACACATATAGGGTGTTCCAAGTTGGTGTATCGGCTCATATACAGGTTGTTTTTTTAAAAAATTTTTTTTTTTTTTTTTTTTTTCTCTGTCGTGTTTATTTTCCGTGTTCCGTTTGAACATAGTCTTTGTTTTTTTTTTTCGGCCCGCGCAAGTTACAAGCTATCCGCACGTTGGAGTTGGTAGCGCTCAAGTTTTTAATAACTCATTTTCACATATAGTCACACTCATCACACATTCAATCAGCACATACACACTCAGCTCATTTTCACTCACACATTCAATCAGCACATATAGACACACTCAGCTCATTTTCACTCACACATTCACTCATCAGATACACATTCAGCTCATTTTCACTCAATGAAACCAGCACTCAGTCATCACACACACACTCATCACATACACACTCAGTTCATTTTCACTCAATGACTCCAGCTCCAACAGAGAATTCTTGTAACTCCGCACAACGTGTAGTGAACGTCACTAACACACCAATAATAGCAGACGTACATGGTCAATTTCACTCAGCACGAGCCCTGTTAGGTTTTATCTCACGTCGCGGTACTCTAGTTCTCATTCGCTCAGAGTCGGCACAAGCTGTGTAGGTGCTAGGGATCAACTCATTGAAGTTCAGAACTTCCTCGGGTCAAACTATGATGCAATCACTCACAAGCTCGCGAATCAGCACATAACTTGGTTCGGCGCTCTGCACGAAATAATACTCAACTCAAGACCCTTCTGCCCGATTTTATCCGATCCTACGGACTTTGACCCTCTCACGGCCGGACATTTCATTGTTGGTCGTCCGCTCACCGCTCTACCTGAGCAGTCTTTTTACGACGGACCCATATCTGTTCTTAGGCGCTTTCAGCTCATTCAAGCGCTCTCTCAGCGCTTTTGGATTCTCTGGTCCAGATCCTACCTCCATACCCTGCAAACCCGCCCCAATCAGCTCTCCCCTTCCTCCCCTCCTCAAGTGGGTGAACTGGTCCTCATCAAAGAGGATGACTTGCCTCCGCTCCAATGGAAGTTGGGGAGAATTCTCCGCACAATGCCTGGCAGGGATGGAGTGGTCCAGGTTGTGGATCTGGACACAGCCCATGGAGCCGCAGCCCCGGCCCCCCCAGGATGTTCACGCTAGACCGTGACGCATGATTCGCACCCGCAGGCGGGGATGACCCCCCCCCCGCCGCGCGCCGGTCGAGGCGCGCGCGGGCGCTCGTTCGGTCTGTTCGGATCGGCGAGCCTCTCTAGGCGCACGCGCGCGCGCCCGCGCAGCCGACAGCTCTAAACAATAGACATTCGCGTCAGCACAAACAATATCGCGTACCTAAAGTGTAGTGTTAATACAAGTGCTGTGTACATCACTCAAACCAGGACATTCAATACATCCCTGCACAGACGCCAGCTCAACTAGCCAACAAGAAGGCTCAGCACGTCACCGCATCTCCTGTCGGCCCATCGAGAACAACATTCCAACAAAGGTCAGTTTACCCACAATCTTTTTCTTATCCTGTCTGCTCTCCCACTCAAATTCCATCAGCCCTGCATCCTGTAGCCAGCGGCTACATTGCGTTTCAAACTACATCAAAATCGTATAGAATCTGAGAAACCGCTCCAAGCGGGCAGTAGCGGAACTAACAGCTACGTATGGCAACCGAAGATTAGTTTCAAACGCAAACTATAAAAACACATTCAGTGATGACATTGAGCAGTTAAAGCTACTAATCACTAGATGGCGCTAAACTATTTAGTTATGCTTTTCAATAGCAGATGGCAGCACTATTTAGTTTAAGCTACTCTGCAATAGATGACAATTCACTATTTAATTATGCTTTTTAAATAACAGATGGCAGCAATATTTAGTTTGAGCTACTAAACGCTAGATGGCAGTACAATATTAAGTCATGCTTTTCAACAACTACCTAGTGGAAGCTACTAATCACTAGATGACGCTATGCTATTTTGTTATGCTTTTCAACAACAGATGGCAGAACTATATAGTACTATTCTGGTACCGGATGCGAACATCAGCCAGCGAGAACATCTGGGGAAATAGGTTCTATAAGCATTGGCTGCACATTCAGACGAGTGAGAACCAGAAATAGATTCTGGTTCTCACATGGTTGAATTATTTATTAGTAAATTTTTAATTTTGTTTGTAATTTAAATTTATGGGTTTTACATTGCCTGAAATAAAGACATTTTATTTATTTATTATTTTATTTATACGGAGATGTTTTCATTTTCATGCTTAGGCTACTAGATACTTTTTTTCGAAAGTCTTGTATGGGGTGGCTAACTTCACAAACATTGAAAAAGCATAACTAAATAAGATACCGCTATCTAGTGACGAGTAGCTTAAACTTAATAGTGCTGCCATCTGTTATCGAGCAGTATAAAAAGTATAGTGCAGATATAATGGGAATAAAGAAAATTATTTCGTTTTCTATTTTTAATTCACAATGTATGACTAACAGCGAGACAAGATGACGACGTCTCACCTATAAGCCGTAGAAATATGCACAAGACTCTTCAAATGCACGCAATCCTTGCCGAGAAGCATCATTTCTCGCGTACCTCGTACATTGATTGCTACAGCAGTCTTCAGAAGCTCGTTGAAGCGAACTGTCGCCGCGCAGTGGAAGATGAAGTCAACCTGTGACGTTACAAAACAAACTGCAGTGTCAGTCAAATGGTGGAAGTGTAGGTATGTGGTTTCATTAAAAGATACCAATATTATGGGATGTTCTCGATATGGATTGTCAATTGAACATCCTCTTTTTACCAACGATGTTTACGTCCCAACTTGATAGGGTGGTATATCCTTGAAGGGGTGTTTCCGAATGTGGACTATCAATATAACACCCGCTTTTCAACGACGATGTCCCAACGTGACATGGTGTATATACAGGAGATGTAAATAGACTGCAAGCTTTAAATATATACAGGAGACTGCAAGCTTGAAAGATACAAGGTGTAAACACATACCCTACTGATCACAATGAACAACTCTCTGAAGAAAAATCCCCGCGTAAACCTTCAGAGAAGAAGATATTCAACTGTAACTTAAAGACTTTAACTCGCTGGAGGAAGGTCTATTTTAGAACGCTACGCGCGAACAGCTGTTTCACAGATGATTCTCTGCCTAAAAAACACCCGTATGTGAGGTGTGTGAGGCATTTTTGTTTGAAACTCAATTTTTGTTTGAAAGTGGTTCAGTATGACAGGTAGGTCAAGTATCTCTTACCTCATTAACAATGGTTCTCCTGTCGGCTTCACTGAGCCCGAGATCAAGTTTCGTCACGTCTCCTTCCAGCACTTCGACCTTCCTTACGAAGTTTGGTTGTTGCTTCTTTAGCTTACTGTACACCTGCAACAAAACTATCAATGATCAAAGATTTCCAACTGCTACGATCCTGACACACCACTTTCGCTTCTTCCACATCCATCAACCTAGTTATACAAGCTCAAAAGTATCCAAAGTAGGTAGGTACTTACTTGGTAATGTAAATTTTATATAAAACGAAAAAAACACGAAAAATCGAAAAAAAGTTTCGAAGGATTTTTTTTCGTTCGAACAAAGTACGCGTTGGAAAAATTAAATCAAATAAATTTTAGGCTCTCATTTAGACGGTCAATACGAAGTGGTGTATGTCCGTGATTTTTTCACAAACATGGCGTTAAAGATCAGAAAAATATTTAAAATAATGGGGTGTCGCCTTAAAATCGATTACTTTTACAAGGCTTCGTTAAGTGACTTATGAACATTTAAAAAGCAAAGTAAGCACATACACCACTTGGAAGTATCATCAATATTCCAATTAATTAAAACAGAATAAAAAATAACAAGTCATTGAGGCACAATTAAGGTATTCGGAAATAATTATTATTTCCAACGCAAAGGGCGAGACTCGCTCAGCACAATTCGAACGGCGTGGGGCAAAGCGTGAGGCGATTGTTTAGATCAGCCAGACAAATATGCGCTTTATTGCCGCGATACGTCTCGCTTCGAATGGAAGTTGGCGTCGTCCTGCACCGGGTTCTTAAGGCGTATGACCACGCTAAATAAGCAACTCGATGTGTGTCGGTACAAATATCAACGGAAACGAAATTGAAATAATGTTCATTTCAGCGTGCCTTGAAAAGTGACTGTTACGACAACCACTGCATCTCCGGCTAGCGCAAAAGAGGAGAAAATAATACTTTTCACATGGACGCCATGAACGGAAAAAAAATTTGAACTTGAATTTTTTAGACCTAAACATTTTCTATAATTTGGTGAAATAATAATTAAAATCGCTTTAAGCGTTTGGAAAGAGTAAGAGAATTCTTGTGTTAATCATGTGAAACTTTCGATGACTTTCGATTTTTTTTTGTCAAAACTTACAATAGAAAAACAGTTTATGAAACTTAAAATTTATTTTTGACTCTATAATGCCTATCATATATTTTTATGAAAGTTTTTGGACCACCCGTGTGGGAGGAGTAGGCCTTCAAAGACAAGTCCAAATTGCAGTTGGCGTATCCATTCGCCTTAAGTTTAGCTTCTGAAGCCCCATACTTGAAATAGTCACAATGATATACTGACCAGATCATTAAATTGCTCCAGTTTTCTCTGACTGACATCCTTACTCTTCTTCGGTCTGGTGAGCATGTAGATCTTGTTGATATCAGGACACGATCTGCGGAAAAGGTTCGAGTAAAGATAAAGATAAACATAATTTATTTGCATAAATTGTGGTATACATAAAGATGGTGAGGCACACAAAATTGGTTCAGCACAATTTACCTTATTCAGGCATGCAAATTTTATAGTATACATTTTATAATATCTATTCATAAAAGTATATATAATATTATCACTAATTTCTTAGTAGAAAAAAAAATTTTGCTATATTACAATATTACTTAAATTCAAGAAATCTTTAATGTCATAGAAACATTGCTTTGTTAAATAATTAAATAACAATTTCTTAAATAAATTGCAGGGCTTTTCTTTGAGATTGGTAACTTATTAAAAATCTTTATTTGCATAAAATATGTGGATCTTTGGCAAAATTCAGTTCTATATTTTGTAGTTATTAGTTTGTTTGGGTATCTGGTACTAAAATTGTATCTATCACTATACTTGGAGTATCCAATTATTTTAAAGCTATGGTAATTTAATTGACAACATGTATATTTATGTTATAAATCAATTGGTATACATTCTATATATTCTTAGTTAGGGGTTGTATTTTGGGCATTATAATTATTTCATAACGAAAGAGATGATGATCAGGTGGTAGAGCTGATGACGGGCTCGACTGTGGAGGTGCCACCATCTTACTTGGAGACACCCTCGAAGTAATTCGGGGGAGAGTAAGAGGACAGCTCACAGGCAAGGACCAGGAGGCCCAACATGCCTGGGACCGATGGATGGCGGTATATCCATCCCTAATAGCCGGGCCTTATATGGAACAGACTGGTGACGGGCAGCGGCGTCACTGGCGCTCACCAACCCGCCTGCCCAGCGTGTGTGAGTATGGGCAATTCTTCCAGGATGACCGCCGGGAGTGGCAAAGTCCTGGAAAGGCTTATGTCCAGCAGTGGATGAACTAGGCTGATGGATGGATGGATGGAAAGAGATGGAAATATCCGATAAAGTACGTGTCCAAGTATTGCGGTGAATCAAGAAGAGATTGGATATCGCTGAATGAAATTTGAAATAAATACACACAAAAGCTTTTTGAAAAAAAAAACACTTCTATGTACTGAATAATGCATTTATATATTGAAAAAAGTCATTATTGTTATTGTTCAGATATTTAAATTCAAATAGTTTTTTTTTGTAAAGTAGGTATACATAATGCACTTTTTATGAGTCAAATTTAATCATAAAAAAATATATGTAATAAAATAATAAATGTACATGAAATAAATTAAAGGTTTATATAATTTATGTAGCAATATATATACGATTAAAATGATAGGTAAAATCTATAAATATACAAGGTGAAATCTAATCAACCGCCCGAACCCATACCGGAGACCCGGCCAGGGACCAAGAACAAGGTTCAATGATCACCAACCGAGCCCCCAGCACGAATCCAGGCGGCCGACCAAATCCCACCCTATATACTACATACTAATAGGTTACATATTATATAAATACATGCCTACCTCCGCCCTTTCGATTGTTGCTTTATTAGTTTGGATGGACTACTGTTATAGATAAATTAATGCCACTGTTTTGAATTGAAAAAAAAAAGCCTTCATTTTTCAAACATTTTTTTCGATGCAGCCCACATTTCTCTATCACATTTTGGGCTTCTTTATAACATAACAGCTTTTGCCCACGACTTCGGTCGCGTTTATTTCGTTTTTGTGTATTCTATCGAATCTGACAATTTTTTTTTAAAACCATTCATTTTATAGTGTGTATTTAACCTGACTCTGGTTTGTAGTTTATTTGTTGACTTCTTATTTGATAACCAAGTAAAGAGTCTTAAGCGAGGCCGAAGGCCAAAGCACATTTCTGACCGAAATTGCTTTTTGATAACTGATTCGCCTCCAACAAACGCATCTACGGCGAGGACGAAGGCAGACCTACGTTTCCGAACGAAACTATTTCTTGTTCTCTGAATTGATCCTCTTCTAAAGTAACGAAGGCTACGCCGCGTTTTCAAACGGAATTGTTTCTTGACCTCTTATTTGATCCCCACGTGAAGTGTCTTTGGCGAGGCCGGAACTATTTTAAGGTACTAACCTAAAAGGTACAAAGGAACCTTTATGGTGAGACTCCGTTGTCCGTCCGTCCGTCCATCCATCCGTATAGACTTTATGACTTTAGCACCGTTAAAAATAAAGACATGAAATTTGGTACAAAAATAGCATTAATTTGCCCACATATCACGGTGTAAAAAAATATGAAAAATTTGAATTGTTTAAAATATTTCCAAAACAAAAGTGAGAAAAATAAAAAATGTTATTATAAAAATACAACATGGGTCTTTCTTTCATCGCTGGTTCGATTTCATTGTAAAGAATCTATGGCGATCTACTTCTTAATTTCATACCAAAATGCTTCTTAATATATTTTATTAAAAACAAACGCAATTCCTTTACAAACTTTCATCCCCTATGTTACCCTCTAAGGAGATGATTTTGCAAAAATGCTGAAAAATTTCACTTTTAATTCTTACGAAAATTCTTCATACTAATTTTCATGTTTCTTTTATCCCCTTAGAAGATGATTTTCTAAAAACGCTGAGACTCGCCATTCTTAATTTTTATTCATATGGCTGAATACCAATATTCATGGTTTTTCTACAAAAATAACGACATTCCAATACAAATTGTCATCCCTTATTTTCACCCATTAGGGGATTATTTTTCAAAAACACTGAAACAATTTTTTTATTTTTTATCCAAAAGGCTTCATACCAATTTTCATGGTTTCGACTACAAAACAAACGAAATTCCCATACAAATTTTCATCCCCTATTTTGCCCTATTAGGGGATGAATTTCGGAAAATCGTCACTTAGTGCGCGTCCGCATTATAAATGTAACCTACTGCCAAAAATTCATGTTCCTGGGTCTAGCCGTTTGGGCCGTGCGATGATGGGTTAGTCAGTAAGGACAGGAATTGTATATATGGGACTATGTTTTTTTTTTCAGAAAATATCCCTATCTATTGTAGATTGATACGAGTAGTACTACTGTTTCAAAACCTCGTTTTCTATGTTTTTTTTTAGAGCATTTAACAAACTTGTTGGTTTAATACTCAAAGGTATTTTGTTACACATACGAAGAATCGGCTCTTATTTGTGTCGATTTAGGCATTTTTCCTACGGCCTTGAACTTCACCTGTTTCTTTACTAGGTAGGTATTCTATTGGTTTATTCATTACAAGACAAAATTGAACGTATTTCGTATTACGCACTCCGCATCTTACGTGATGTCCAATGTCATGACATGACTTATGCATGACATGACTAATGCATGACAATTGTCGCGTTTAGAACCACGCATCACCGCAGCGATGAACTGTGCAACGGGTTGCGGCGAAGGATATGTGATAATGTGATAAACGACCATTTTTTACTTGTCAAATGACAGATAACATGTAGAGCCATAAACTTATCTGTTGCAGTGGGCCAAACTAAAATGGCTTCTATATTCACTGTGTGATAGTCTTCGCCACCAGAGCAGATAAGTTTGTGACTTATATACGAATACGATGCACAGCAACGGAAATTATTTGCGATGCCCGATTCTTGCATCGATGCTTGTCAAAGTCATGCGAAATGGTCGTTTATAACTCTTTGCAAGGGAATTTGGTATAAGATAATCCAATGCAATCCACTTCGCTTCCCTTGGTTCGATAATAATAAAAGAAACAGAAATGATTTAGCCCTTACTTTTAGACTACGTTCTGGACACATCCCACTAAATAAGTTTTTCAGATACACCAAATTGCAGTGAGTGCGGGGTAATCAAAGACGTTTATCATATTTCAATGGAATGTGTACGAAATGAATTCCAAAGAAGACAAATATTTTGTAATTTTATTTTTGAATTAGGTGGCTGTAACAGCGCCTTGGCTGCTCCAAATTCAGAGGAAGCTATGATACTACTGAAATTAGCAAAGATTTGTATCAAAATAAGAAATGACTGTAGTTAATAGCAAATACATATCTTTAATTTGTAGAATTAGGATGACATGATCACATCGTGACCAAATCCTCAGACAAAAAAGAAAAAAAAAGCTCTTCGCAACCCGTTGCACAGTTCATCGCTGCGACTATGCGTGCGTGTTAAACGCTACAAATGTATTTTTCTTCCAACTACCGTTTTTATAAAAATAATTAACTTACTAACCTAAATGGTACAAACGCTTTTAAAGCAATTGAAATCTGTCCTATTCCAACGCTTCCATTTTCACTGCTATTCTACTCAGTAGAAGCGCCGCTCAGAAAACTCGCAATTTCGAGAGGTTTTGTTTTATTATTTTAGAAGTAGAGGTTTTTAATATGACGGCCATTTTATGTCACATTTTATCTACTACCATAATTTATTTGAATTTATGACTGAATATTCGGTTTAGGGTTAGCATTGTACACAAAAAATCAAAATGTCAGGTCTCTATCTCATTCTTTCTACGATATGAATATGTAAATATAATTTTAGCTATATTAGCTTTTTATTTGTAGTTTTAAGCAATTATATGATAATAATTAAAAAAATAACAAACTTTATATTTTTTCGATATATTTCGGCCTCATCGGTGAAGCCGTCATCAGTCAAATGATTATGAAAATCAACTGATGACGGCCTCACTGATGAGGCCGAAATATATCAAAAAAATATAAAGTTTGTTATTTTTTTAATTATTATCATATAAATTCTTTCTACGAGCTAGAGACCCGTGATACACGGATGGAAGGACAGCAGAGTGACTTTAACGAACCCTTAAAACTACAAGAAAAAAAAAGTTATTTCTTACCTAAGTAATTTCTCAATAAGAAGTTTCCCAAAGAATCCCGTCCCTCCAGTAACAAGAACTGTAGCTCCCGCGAAGATCTTCTGGATTTGTGATTCACCTGAAATTGTATTTTGTGCCACTTGTGAGACATATTGTGAGACATTGGGACTTCGTTCGTTTCGTAATAGACCTGTACGAGTGTCCCAATGTCTAATTATGTCCAGTTGAACACAATACGACCATCAAAAACGATTTCAAGAAAAATGAGAAAAAGCTGAGCCAATAGGATGGGCTCATGACGAGTGTTCTTTGATCAAACAATATACGTACCTACAAAACCGCTTTTGAAGTTGTAATTACCATCATATATTGTAGTATGGGTGTAGATAAAAATCTCGTATATCATTGCAGTATAGAAACGAAGGTTATGATGCCGGGCTCGACTGTGGAAGTTCCAATACCTTACCTGCAAACTGTGGGTGGAGGTACCACTACCTTACCTGCAAACTGTGGAGGTACCACTACCTTACCTGCAAACTGTGGAGGTACCACTACCTTACCTGCAAACTGTGGAGGTACCACTACCTTACCTGCAAACTGTGGAGGTGCCACTACCTTACCTGCAAACTGTGGAGGTACCACTACCTTACCTACAAACTGTGGAGGTACCATTACCTTACCTGGAAACTGTGAAGTGAAACCTTACCCGAAATCATTAGGGGGAGAGTAAGACGACAGTTCTCAAACAGGCACAACCAGGTAGCCCACCATGCCTGGGAACGATTGATGGAGGTATATCCATCCCCAATTTTTTTTTTGTTTATATTTTTAGGTATAATTTAGTTAGCATGATTGTTATTAACCTCTTTTTAATTTTTATCTTAAATTCTAAACTGACTGACTGACTAACACTAATACTGCCTAACTTTTGCGAAAACGATAAATCTTGGAAAACCTAACTGTCGGTACCCATGAGTCAAGCTTGCTTAGTCTGGGGCCACAAGAATACTTCATTTGTAAAATATGTAAAATACTTTGTATTTAGGTTGTTTAGTAATTAAGCTTTTATTGTAAGAATTTTTGTTTGTAATGGAAAATAAACAATTTTGAATTTGAATTTTGAATTGCCAGCCCTTATATAAAACAGACTGGAGACGGACAGCAGCGTCACTGGTGCGAGGGTTCCGGCAACTACCTGTGTCGTCCTTCCGCGGAGGCAATTAGGGAAGAGCTGAAGAAATTCTCGCAAAGGGAACAAAACAAGCAGTAGGCAGAGAGGACAGACTGTCGTATGACAAAAATGATGGTACCCCAGAGTACCCAGACAGAGTGTAAGTTAACCAGGTACCTTTTTAAACTAAACCGGACTGATTTGAAAGTAATGGTAAGTATAACAGGTCACTGTAACATCTCTATACTATGGGTACCACGGATAGCCCGCTATGTAGGGGGTGCATGAATGAGGATGAGACTGTGGAGCACGTGCTTCTCCACTGCCCCGTCACTGCGGAAATAAGAACGAAAGTAGGGTTAGCGACGATGATGAGCTTCAGCTTCCCTTCACTGAATCAGTTGTGTCAGCATGTCGATGCCGTTTAGAGCTGTGCTGGCTAAGGTGACTGACCGGGGGGAAGTGCACAATACTCACGGTAGCGGAGAGTCCGTGAAGGACCATTAATCGCCCCCAGTTCGAATTTAGAATTTAGAAGGTTCCGCCAACCCGCCTGCCAGCGTGTGTGACTATGTGCATAATTTCCAGGAAGACCGCCATGAATGGCAAAATCTCGGAAAGGCCAATGTCAAGCAGTGGACGAACCAGGCTGTTGGATGAAATGGTCTCATCTTTCTGCTACAAAATAGGTTTCCTTACCAAGTCCCTCATCTTCCTCCATCATGTCTTGCCAGTATGTTCCTGCCTTGGCGGTGAAGATAGGAGCCATGTTGCTGGAAATATTGTTGACTGTAAAATACACAAGCTCACAATAATGTATACAGCCAGAATCATACTGAAGTCTCGGTAAGTGCTCAGTATGAAGGATCGATGATCCTTTTATGATTTATATAAAAACGGCTCACCTCAAGTGAGCCGTTTTTATATAAATCATGAATTATCCTCAAGTCTCATTTAATTATATGATCCTTTTTATGTTTTTTTTTTCGTATTGTCTACAAACGCAAGCGCAGCCTCGAGTTAATCACTATAAGAAGTCAACATTTTATTTTGCGATATTAGAAAAAAATGTTATCGATCTGTCGTACTGATCACTTGTCAAGCCTCCAGTATGAATTTGGCTGTACAGATTAATGTCACGCTGTACAAGGTGAATTTGTGAACATTGTCGAAATTCGTACCGGAGGCTTGGTAAGTGATCAGTATCATGGACAAATAACGATTTTAGTAGAATTCGTAAAATTAAATTTCGATATTCTATCGTAATTCATTCCCAGTCCCGGGTATGAAGTCACTATCGCAAGTCACTATGGACGATGATGTTCACAAATTCACCTTGTGTATCGTCACGACATGATTGCCCGAGAGGGCAACAGACGTGTTCCGAGGGTGGATGGCGAAGTGCCAGTCACAGAACACACTCGTATATGTGTCCCACGAGGACGGATCCAGCCTGCGTGCCATGGGACACATGCTTCGAATTAGTCCGAATATATAATACAATTTTAGGTAAATTAAGCGTCTCTGTGTAGAAAAAAAAAGTTGAACTAGGCCCAGGGGTGGTCATGACCTCCATGACGTCCCCCTGGATCCGCTGTTGGTGCCCACGTCACGTACTAGCGTTATCACCGTACTTCGGACACAAACATAATGGACCCTACGGCGGCGGTACATGCTTTCCAAAGTGTTGCGCATGAATCACTGGCTGTTATGCGGACAAGGCAACTTTGGCAGACAGGGTAACTTACATATGGATACCTACACATGGCAGATGAATGCTCGTTCCCTTTCTATGATTAGAATCATACCTTTATAAGGTGAAATTAACATAATCAACCACCCAAATTCATACTGGAGACATGATGAATAGATAATCACTTGTACTTTACCACAAATTTGTTACGAATTTCTTGACTGGTTTTACCTTTATAGCATTATCAAAGGGATTATACTCGTGCTTCGTCCGAAGAGATTAGATATAAGTACACATGTAGTATCACACATCGTGTGGCCATTCCTGCACTATAGTTGAAAGAAAAAAACAATCTACCTACATTTTTTTTTTTTTTTTTTTTCGTCTGTAGGTAGTTACTGTCCCGACCGCCGATCATCATTCACATTTTAGTGCTCGGCTGTTCCGCACGTTTTTTAAGTCCCGGGTATTTGAAACCGTAAAGATTGTGAAATGCTTAAAAGAAAGCATTCTGATCATAGTGGGTAAGAATATATTTCACATAAACTGAAGAAATTGGAGAGAAAAATTAAGAAAGGTCGTCGCAAACACCGAACAGAAGAATCCACTTTGCCTTCACCCGCAGGTTCACGGAATTGTACGCCTTCGCTGATACACCTATCAGGTGAACATTTTTTGAGTGTAAAAGTAGTGAACCTTTACAGTTTTATCAACAAAATAATTAAAACAACAGATACTCGGACAGTACTTTGGTCTGTACCATCTCTGTTATCAATCAATAGACAAGTCTATACAGGTTTGCGTGTTTTTTCTTTGGAATTGCACTACCTGGAAATAGTATTGCGAACAGTAAGTACTTTGGGCTGTTTCTTTACTATCGGTGTGGGCACTAGCCTACCGACTAGTCTTTTTTCGCTGAAGAAAAATCGTTTACAGTTTTATCAACAACATAATTAATACAACAGATACTCGGACAGTACTTTGGTCTGTACCATCTCTGTTATCAATCAATAGACAAGTTTATACAGGTTTGCGTGTTTTTTTCTTTGGAATTGCACTACCTGGAAATAGTATTGCAAACAGTACTTTGGGCTGTTTCTTTACTATCGGTGTGGGCACTAGCCTACCGACTAGTCTTTTTTCGCTGAAGAAAAATCGTTTATTTTTCGACTACTGGCAGCAAAAATTTACAATCACGAGAATCTTGTGATGGAGGATCAAGCGGACGAGATTATCGTAATACAAGATGGAAATGGTTCTGCCGTCAATGTTGCTACCGCATCAGTGGCACAAAATAGTGACGTCACGCGACGACGGGGTGGCGGCGCATCACCTACGCACGGAGATGCGAATATCGGCTCAAACGATGAAACCGTCGCTGCGGTCAAGACACCTGTTCTTGATACTAAACTATTAGAAATAATAGGCGAGGATCTGTCTTTGCGGATCCGAAAAACGATATTGCGGTACGTTTTGATTATATATCTACGAATGGGATAACGAAAGAAATCCGAAAAGAGTTACTTAGTAAGTATCTAGTACCAGGCAACTGCTCTCTTATTGATGCTCCAAAGTTGAATCCGGAGATGGCGGCCGCTTTTACAGAACTAAACTCTAACAGAGACAGAAGCAAATAGCTAGTGCGATTGCCTGCTTAGGAGAAGTAATCACCCTAGTGCTTTCTATGGAAGAAAGAAATACCGCCCTTTTGCAGTTACTGATGGATGTCGGTCGGATTTTGTGTGACGGACAACACACGGATTCAATAAATAGACGCAGTTTTGTCCTTTCTACTTTAAAGAAGGATTTGAAAGATCAAGTCCAAAAGACTAGCATTGGCAATCTCCTTTTTGGGAAGGCCCTTGCTGATACCTTGAAAACTGCAAAGGCAATAAATAAATCCGGAGCTGATTTAACCGCCACTTCGTAAAATTACGTTGCGAAGCCTCCACCATCAAAGATGAAGCCCTTTCAACCTGACAGGTCTTTAAACTGGAAACCGCCTCCCCGAGTCGCAGGCAGGCAGTCGAGCATAGTATGACGCAAGCTTGCACCGCCGCCCCACCCCCCGCCGCCACCACCCCCGCGGCCGGCCCAGTTCTCGAGGAGCCAGCCGCATCGCGCGGGCACATCGAGGCCCTCGCAGCCGACGTACCCTCGAGCCGTCGCTAAACATGGTAAAGTACGCCGGCAGATTGTTTTTACTTCTATGATCAATGGTCAAAAATCACAGATGACCCAACTATCCTTTCATGGAAAAAATGAAATGAGATCCTTTTTACACAGGCCGTGGTACGGTACCAGACGCCTTTAGAGCCATCTTATTCTAAAGCTGAAAAAACACTTTATAAAGAAGTTATCAGTATCAGTAATTTAATTTCTATTGGTGCCGTTTCTAAATGCCAACCCTGCGAGGGTCAATACATATCAAGTATTTTTCTAACCCCAAAACCAAACGGTAGTTATAGATTTATTCGAAACCTAAAAAATTTCAATAAATTCATTATAGCTATGTGTACTGGAAAATATGTGTATATAGGATATGTGTAGTGTTAAAACTCATAACAAAAAACTGTTTCATGAGTACATTTGATTTTAAAGACGCATATTTTTAATTAAAATATGTAATAAATTAAAAATGTACTTAAAATTCATATGGGACCAAGAACTATATGAATTTAAAGTTCTTGATGACCTGTCTTATAGAATCTATTTATAAAGTATGCTAAAATAATCTAAATGATACAAAATACTTGTTGCAAGCTTTAGGTTTCATTATAAATTATGACAAAAGTACCTTAAAGCCAAGTACTAATCATAAGGTCTTAGGCTTCATTATACATTCCGAAAATGTTCAAGTGACGTTGTCTCTCGAAAAAATTTGTAAGGTACGTAAACAGATACAAAAATTCCGCAAGCTAAAAAGATGTAAAGTTTGCGAATTTGCAAAATTGTTGGGTCTGCTTACATCGGTTTGCCCAGCTATCGAATACAGCTGGCTTTACTGAATATCTTTCTAGTGATTTTAATTGGTGGTCTACAGCTGTCAATAGACCATTCTACTCCTTGTAAATCTTTAGCGATGCCTCAACTAAGGGGGGATGGAGGGCCGCGTGCGATGGAGAGATTGCTCGTGGATTGTGAAGTGCGGAAGAGCAATTGAAACATATTAATGAATTAGAGATCTTGGCAGTTTATTTTGGGTTAAATGTTTTTGCCATAACTGTCACAATTGTCAGATTATATTACTTATCGATAGTACAACCGCGATTGCATACGTTAATCGTACAGTACAGTTTCCCCACCCGACGCCGTCGAGACTTATGCCAGTGGTGTGAAGCTCGACAGATAAATGTATATGCATCGTATATAAGTTCGGCTGATAATGCTGTTGCGGATGCTGAGTTGAGACTTATACATCCAGATATCGAGTGGGAATTCTCCGATAGTGCCTTAGAAGGATACCATCTAAATTTGGATATCCCGAAACAGGTACCTTCGATAGTCGAATAAAAAAATAAAAAAATGCGAGAAATATATATCATGGCACAAAGATCCAGATGTTTTTTCTATTCGCTTTCACAGTGCCATGGTCGCATTTTTTACTTTTATGGATTTCCACCATTTTCTCTCATTCTAAAAATAAAAATTTGCAAACGACAAAGCTAAAGGTATTCTTGTTATCCCATATTGGCCGACGCAGCCATGGTACCCATATTTAATCAACTTAAAATTTCTGAACTCTACGTTCACCGACAGCTTACCTTGGTTGCCGGAGTATTGTCAGGAGCTCGATGTTTGGAACAGGGTTCTCACAAGAGTCAACACATGTAATGTAAGCCTCTCTTTAACTCAATAACTCTTGACTTTGATAACTCAATAAAACAGTATGATGTTTGCTTGAAGAAGTGGTTCACATTTTGTAATGAACAAAATTTAGTTTTTTATGAGGCGTCAATACCAAATAATATATATCATTAAATTTTTGACTTATCTTTTTCAAGAAGGTGCTCAGTATAATAGCACTTTGAATAGTTGCAGATCTGCACTATCCCTTATTTTTTTAACAAGTTTTTGGAAGAGATAAAAACTTAAAACTTTTTTTCAAGGGCATATTTCGGCTACGTGCAACTAAGCCCAAGTACAACGTCATGTGGTACAAATCTCAGGTCTTACTTTTCTTTGCTGGATGATACCTTAACGAAATTCTAGGCTTAGAAAAGCTTACTAAAAAACTAGTCACTTTTTTGGCACTGGTTACTGCTCATCGAGCACAAACAATTACAAAAATAAACATTAAAAACATAACAATACATTCAGATAAAATCACT
Organism: Ypsolopha sequella; assembly: GCA_934047225.1. Lineage (NCBI taxonomy): Eukaryota > Metazoa > Arthropoda > Insecta > Lepidoptera > Ypsolophidae > Ypsolopha > Ypsolopha sequella. The sequence continues at coordinate 17,686,542 of OW204010.1, read as the reverse complement.
ATTATGATTCCTGATTTAGAGAGTAGGATCTTTCCAACTATATCTAAATTTACCTTTTTTATTTTTGAAGAAAATCTTAAAATACGCCAGGAAAAACGTTATTAGCATACTTAAAAATTACTGAAGGTGTACGTCATTCCGAAAATTTGTTAATCAGTTTCCGGAAACCTCACAATACGGTAACTGTACAAACCATCAGTCGATGGATTAAGTGGACATTAGTGGAGAGTGATATTGACGTCTCGATCTTTACGGCGCCCAGCACAAGGCATGCGGCCACCTCAGAAGCTAACAAGGCGTAAATATTGAAACAATTCGTAAAACTGCGGGATGAAGCAGTAGCTCCACCGCATTTTCCAAATTTTATAATAGAGATATTCATAGCAATATTTCAACAGACGCATTTGCGAGAAGTATTATTAATGATTCCTTCAATTAATAAATAATAAGTCAGTATGACTTGTTTATTTTCAATTTTAAATTTTTACCGTATTACAAATGCTTCTCACCAAATGTTTGTAATAAGGAATAAACATGAATGTAATCTAAAATTTTTTAGTTAATTACACATATTAATTACATATATTTGTGTTATGGAATTAAGAACTTAAAGTAAATATTTTGTTTAAATAATAAATGAGACATGGGATTATGAGGGAGTCACCCTTAAAGTAGCTGCTTCTTTTTTCACGACTACAAATCTCTAAATATCTACATGTGTACTTATATCTAATCTCGAGGACGAAGCACGAGTATAATTAATGATTAAACGAACTTACCTGTACGTGAAGTTCAATCATAATTATACGAAGTGCTTCGTCCGAAGAGATTAGATCCCTCCCCCCCTAAATTTTCAATTAATCCCAAAAGACGTCGTGAAAATAACATGATATGGTAGCTCTAAACTAAATGATGATCGGCGGTCGGGACAGTAACTACCTACAGACGAAAAAAAAAAAAAAAAAAATGTAGGTAGATTGTTTTTTTCTTTCAACTATAGTGCAGGAATGGCCACACGATGTGTGATACTACATGTGTACTTATATCTAATCTCTTCGGACGAAGCACTTCGTATAATTATGATTGAACTTCACGTACAGGTAAGTTCGTTTAATCATTAATTATACTTACATAATAAAACAATGTTGTTTCTATCAGTGCGATCAATGACACCCAACAATCAACAGTATAAACATTCATACTGGAGACTCCGTTAGTGATTAGGAACAATGTTAAATGACCCTTCAGGTGGATATGAAAAAAAAATGTATATACTCCCTTTCTGCCTGCAATTGTATTTATACTAGTTCAGTTCGTATGGCAACAATTTGTTTTTTCTTTCGAAAAAATTGATCATTTAACCTTGTTTCTGATGATAACTAACTGAGCCTCCAATATAAATACGGGCGGTTGATTAAATTTCACCTTATCAAGTAGTCGTTTTAGGGTTCCGTACCCAAAGGGTAAATTGGAGCCATATTAATGTCACTCCGCTGTCCGTCTGTCTGTCTGTCTGTATGTCACGGGTCTCTAGCTCTTAGATGGAATGAGATAGAAACCTGAAATATATAATTGTGTAAAATGTTGAACCAAAACCAAATTTTGAATTTAAAATATAATTGAATTATATTCAGGGGGGCCTCATACATGAAAATGGAGCAGATTTTTTTTTCTTATGTACCCTAGCGTGTGGGGTGTCATTGTCTAGAGTTCATTAAATAGAGTATAAATATATATATATATATATATAATTTTTTTAAACCTTATTAAATAAAGAAATGGGGTGTTACCAAAGTTGTCATTTTTAAACAATTTTTGTTACGGGGTCTATCTCAAAGGCCAAAGCAGTTAGGAATTTGAAATTTCTGTATATTATGTACCATATGCTGTATTTAAACAACAAATACTAAAGACGCTGATTTATAATATAGTTTTAGGGTTACGTCCCCGTATACTCAACCAACATAATTTTGCAGCTTTTATGTCTGACAGAATTATAGAGCATTACTTAAAATTAAATAAATATCTAGTTTGAAATAATTAATCAATGTACTTGGCGGGTTTTTTTATTCTTATTTTACGAGTTTAAAAAAGCTTCTTGGTGTAAAAATAAATTACGTCTGAATATGTAATAGACTGAATACAAATGTGTCCCTACGTAATTTGAACCCATGACCTACATGTTAGTGGCCGAAACGTTCTAACCACTAGAACACAGAGGCGAATTTTGTCTAAATTCGGTAAAAACCGAATCATCATAGGTACAGGATAGCTGAAATGGAGCGGGTCGAAATAATCGTTGGTGAAAAGTGAGTCGTATCGCAAGAACCAATGATTACCTTTGTCCCCTTAACCCTGTTAAATCGTCTTATTGCTGAAACAATATAAAACAACAGATCGCAGTCCATGCGTAATCTGTGCGATATCAGTGTCAAAACGGTCAAAGCATGAGCAGCTTGAACTGTACGCGTCTCAACAAGTACCTATATGAATTTAAAATTGCCACTCGGAACACATCTGACAGCCCCGTAGGGTAACATACCGTGAGGGTGCGTATTGTTTTAGCAGAGTAATTTGTGAACAATTTAATTTTACATACCTTTTCGTTAGACAATTATCTAATAAATAAAAAACACTTGTACTTTATTTTCAAATACAACTGTACACCCTTTCTGTCCCTAAAAGACTAATAGTCCCTTCTCTTAGCTTCCCAAAAGGCCGAAATAGTTCGGTTGGTGATACCAGCACCAACTTTTAGTAGGTTATTAAACATGTTAAAAACGTCGGCACACAACTTCTAAAGTGTTTGGATCCGCAGGTATGACGTCATCAAAATGGCGGCCGTCGAATTTTGAAAACTGCAAATTATTTTGAAACCATGAGTTCTATAGACATGTAAGGGGTGTCAAATGAGGGGTAATTAAATGTTCTACAATGTTGTTTTGAAACAAAACCACGTAAGTGGCACAGTAAGAGAAATAATAAAAATTTAAAAAAAAACTTTGAATTTGTATTTACTTTTATTATAGAATCTAAAATGTTCGTTTGAAGCCAAAACTGTGTAGGACAGACATAACGAAAAATTTATCACCTCTTCAATAAAAAAACTGTACTTAGATCGAATTAAAAATGCTTTAGTTATGCTGCTTTTAGCAAGGCGCTCCCACTTCCCCGCACGGGTGTCGCGCGCCGTATCGAGTTTTTATCTCTACCTTTTACTGGCTGATTTATTAATTGTCATTTAAGTATAGATATATATAAATTATTATATACCTATTCAACTATATTTATGTTATACAGTATGACTTTAAACCGAGCCCAAAAAGGTCTATAGAGCATATACCACCGACGCAAGATGCACTGCTACAACATCTTAGGCGAGCAGTGCTACAGACAAATATATGGACAAATTGTCTTCACTCTAACCCGGAAAAATTACACCCTTGCAACTACTGTTGGGAAATCAAAAACAACGGATTGTTGTTTATCCCTGTATGGAAAACTATTCCTGAGACCAGTAACACTTGCAAGAAACACGTAACTTGTAAATGCAAGAAATGGTGCACGAGAAAGTGTAAAGTTATTTTGTAGATTATTTTGACTTATTCAACGATTTAATGTACAGTTAAAAATACGTCAAGCTTGACATAATGTACTTTGTACCGTCCTTATTGTAATCGCCGTAAGGACTAGAATGCGCTTCAAGTGTCAAGCTTGATGTGCTCTAAACTGTACACGGGCAATGGTATTGATTCGGCTAAACACAACTTAACTAATTTGACAGGACTAACCTTATTTAAGCGTTCTGTCTTTGTCTTTTCGATACGGAAAGAAAAAGACAGAAGGCTCAAATTCAGTTTAGATCTACCAAATAAATTACGTCGTGTTGCGCCGAATCGACACAATTATGGAATAATATTTTTAAGGTGTAGCCTTATATCTTTAAGAAATTTCTTGCAGCAGACCTGGGTCACGAAGACATTTGACAATTGGCGAACAGATTTGCCAATCAGAGTGAAGGGTGGGTATTTATTATATTATTATATTTTAATTAGAATAATCATAATATAGTAGAATAAATTATAAACAAAGTCTGTTTATCATAAATATTTTTACACATATAACATGAAAATAGCTGAATATATAATACTTTATATTTATCTATACCTAAATAAAAGATGTGTGTAAGGTAGAGTTTTTAACTCGATACCGCGTGCGACTACCGTGCGGGGAAGTGGGAGTGCCTTGCTAAAAGCGGCATAACTATGGCATTTTTAATCCGATTAAAGTACGGTCTTTTTCATTGAAAAGGTTTTACGTTTTTCAATTTTACGTTTTCCCACTACTAGACAGTTTTGGTCTAAATAGTTTAAATACTATAACTGAAAATACAGAGTATTTCAAAGTTGTATTTTTACAAAACTTTAAATATTTTTGTGACTGTATTGCTCACGTGGTCTTATGTAGGAACAACAATGTAGAACACTTAATTACATCTCATTTGATACCTCTTGTATGTCTACAGAATTCATAGTTTTACAATAATTTGCAGTTTTCAAAATGTGGCGGCCGCCATTTTGATGACGTCATACCTGCGGATCCAAGCACTTTAGAACTCGTAGAAATAAGATGTTTAATAACATACTAAAAGTTGGTGCTGGTATCACCAACCGAACTATGTTTATGCTAAGAGAAGGGACTATAATAAAGTTAAATACATGTAAATTACGATTTCTCAAAAGGTACTTATCTGAAACAATGATTACTATACTCTGCCCAAATAAATTGTCACTCAACGATGATTGCGCAAAATAACTTTAACTATACTAAGTGATATTTATTTACATATCCAAATTCATACTGAAGACCGGGTAAGTGCTCGTATTAAGGTTCAGTGACCCTTTTTGTGAAAAATTTGCGAAATCGGTAAAATTTGATTTAGAAAAAAATTAGACTAGATTGATGGATGTGAAAGATGCGAAAGAGCTGTGTCAGGATCGTAGCAGATGGAAATTTGTAGTCTCTGCCTACCCCTCTGGGAGATTGGTATGAGTATATGTATATGTATGTATGTTAAAAATTTAGAATTTGTAAAATTAAATTTCACAAACTTGTTATTGATCCATGACACTGATCGCTTACTTCGTTCTCTTTATTATTAAATATGTTTTATTCTACGAAGTCTACTTAGCTATGGTTGTAGTAGTTCATGCACACACACTTTCACACTTGGGGGTGGTTACAAAATGAGCAACACACACAAAACACGCATATCTGTACACGTCACTACTACAACCATAGTGCATAGCCAAGTATACTTCGTAGGATAGAACATCTGTATCATAATGATCCTGGCTATAAGGGATGTAGATAAAACAACCGCCAGGCCGAAAACTTTCGATACTTTACACTGATTGAAAGACCCTTCCACGAGAGCGAATCCTCGGGCAAAAGCTAGTTAACTAGTAGTTCGCCCCGAGCTGTGAACTTGCGATTCGTTCTTGACCGATTTGGCTCATGTTCGAACTTAAAAATTCTTTTTGTCTCATTTACTCGCCTACCAAGTTTCATGATGTTCCGATCAACGATACTCGAGTTATCGTCGGACAAACATACATACATACACACATAGAAACGCCGGATTGTTCAAGCAGACTCATAGATTGTAGGCTCACTCGTGTAATAAATAAAAACATCTGGTAGAAGAGACCATAGAGTATATTGAATACAACCACCCGAAAAAGTAAAAATTCGTTGGCTGGGTCACAAATAGATAACATGACGTCACTGTTTAATATACAACATATGTAAATGAATACCTTTGACAATGTAATTGTATAATTCGCCCTTAATTAAATTTGACGAATTTCCTTTACAGTGGAGGAAAACCACTTACTTCGAAGTTATACATAAACAAAAACTTTATACACAATAACATTACAAAAAACAAAAGATAAAAAAAAATACATTAATCAATATTTAAAATAAAATAAATTAAAGATGAATGTTTTAGTTAATTTATAAGAATAGTCGTGAATATATATTGCGGGTAGGGTTAAAAGGTAATATTTTATGAAAAATGGTTTACAGCTGATTATGTTATTAATATTAGGTGGTAGAGCTGATGCCGGGGTCGACTGTGGAGGTACCACCATCTTACTTGGAGACCCCCTCGAAATAATTCGGAGGACAGCTCACAGGCGAAAAACCAGGAGGCCCACCATACCTGGGACCGATGGATGGCGGTATATCCATCTCTAATAGCCGGGCCTTATATGGAACAGACTGGTGACGGGCAGCGGCGTCACTGGCGCGAGGGTTCCGGCACCGCGCTCACCAACCCGCCTGCCCAGCGTGTGTGAGTATGGGCAATTTTTCCAGAAAAGTGGAAAAGGGAGTGGCAAAGTCCTGGAAAGGCTTATGTCCAGCAGTGGACGAACTAGGCTGATGGATGGATGAATGCGTGCAATCTTTCTGATATATTTCCTTTGAGTTATAAATAGATCATTAGCATCCGCGCTGTTACCCCACAATATCACTCCATATTTAAACCACGAGTATGCGTACGCGTCGTAATTGAAACAGAACACTTAAATTCAAAATTCACTTAATAGTAAAGTTATTCTTTATTACCTATTGTTTTGGTAAAACACCGTTAAATTTACGTATTTTAGGAGTTTGTTTTTACTAAAATTTTTTAGTGACTTTGGCAGTGCAGTATCGGACGGACGGACGGACAACGGAGTCTCACCATAATAGGTACCTTTTAGGTACGGAACCCTGAAAAGATATCGACGGTCAAAGATTTTGTACAAAAACCAAAGAGCGTTGTCATATCACTTGTCACTCAAGCGTCACTCGCGCGTCACCGCCTACTCCCGCCACGTGATCGTGCGCTCACCCCTGCCGTGCCTCGCCTCAAGCGACAAAGGTACCCTTTGTCCCGCGCCGCTAAAGCAAGCATGCCGAAAAAATGAGACATCATCAGCGATCATAAGTTGCAATTTTCCCTTCATGCTTTTACGAGCTTAAGACCTTCAGAATACAGAAGCTGTTTAGATCGTAGCGCGATTTAAGAGTGCTTTGAATAGGAATTAGAAAATTACAAACTGCAAGTAGTGTCACGTTTATGGTTACCATCGTTCCTAACAGCAAACATAACAAGGCTTTTACAGTGCGCGCCAATCTTTTAGTCGCCTCTGAAGAGTCTGAAGATAGCCGCAAGAGGCGACGCAATAGCCATTTACGGTGTCAGGGGGACGTTACAGGAGCGAGGGCGCGGAGCACACTCGCCTGCGTGCCGCACCACACCCCCCGCTCGCCATCTAGCAGGTGTCAACACTATGCGTTAGTGTTAGTGCTACGTCCGTATACTACACACACGCGCGCTGCATGAAAAGTACCTTTGAGGAAAAAATTCAATGATTCGTTAAGTTTATCGTTGAATCTGTGTGTTATAGTTTATTGTTTTTGTTGCCTTTATTTATTGTTTTGTTGATTTAGTTTGTTAAAGTTTTGTTGATTTTATTTGTTAAAGTTTATTGTTGTTGTTATGCCTCGCGGACGTTATAGCGTTTTAAGGTGACAATGTAGGAAAATTGTGTTTATAATAATTTGTTTTATTTACATAGTTAAGATTGCACTAAAATAATAAATAAATAATTAAATAGGTAGGTACAACAAGTACACCCTCCCATTTATGGTAAACATTTAATAGTCAACCGTTGGTATTATTGTTTCCTTGACTGTACCTGCGCAAGCTTGCACTCGTAACACATTCAGAGGCGACTAAAAGATTGGCGCGCACTGGACAACCCTACGTGGGACTCGAACCTGTTATGATAAGTTACTTAAGACGTTCGCTATTCTACATCTATTAGTACTCGGCCAAAAGAAGACTTTCTCTGGACCGTGGGTTTTGGCCCAGATAAATTGAAATATAACCTACCTAGCGTGACACGGGAAAGTTGAGCCCTAAGAATAAAACACTAGAAGTCAAAGCAAGATGCAAATATAATATTTGACGTAGCAAGTGAAATATCCGCTACGACGTGACTTAGCAAATTGTATTCGCTACACGCTCCAGACCAATATCTGCTATGTCATAGCAAGTATCCGCTACGCACTCGATACCGAAATCTGCTACGTCATAGCAAATGTTATGTTAGCTACGCAATCGATGACAAAATCTGCTACGTCATAGCAAATGTTATGTTAGCTACGCAATCGATGACAAAATCTGCTACGTCATAGCAAATGTTATGTTAGCTACGCAATCGATGACAAAATCTGCTACGTCATAGCAAATGTTATGTTAGCTACGCAATCGATGACAAAATCTGCTACGTAATAGCAAATGTTATGTTAGCTACGCAATCGATGACAAAATCTGCTACGTCATAGCAAATGTTATGTTAGCTACGCAATCGATGACAAAATCTGCTACGTCATAGCAAATGTTATGTTAGCTACGCAATCGATGACAAAATCTGCTACGTCATAGCAAATGTTATGTTAGCTACGCAATCGATGACAAAATCGGCTACGTCGTAGCAAGTATCCGACAGCTTCCTGTGGCTATCGCTCTGCACAACAAAATCTCTGGCGACTATTTCCTACGACGGCCACCGCTGCCCAACCGGCGCGTGATTCATTCACCGCAACGGAATCAGCGTCGATCTACTGATTCTTACCCGCTTTCCTTCGGGTATTATATCTTTTGTTTCAGCGTGCATACGTGACTACACGACATTGCGTAGTGGGTGTTGTCCCTTCTCATTTTCTCGGGAAATCCCCTAATCTTTAGCGGAATATTCCATTGCTTCTGTTAGAGATCCGGCGCAGAACTGAGAACCCTATGTCAAATAGTGGAAACCGCTACATTACCCGGTCGGTCATAAAAAGAAAAATATGAAAAAAGAAAAATACAACAAAGTAAGTTACTAAAGGCTGAAGAACCCAGGTAATGAAACGCTTACCACCAAAGAACCCTAATCTAACTTCATATTAACCTAATTGAACACTACCAGTATTCCAGAAACCAATAATTGAGAAACTAAACGTAAAACTGCTAAATTTTAAATAAATTTAAACTTTTCTAAGAACTTACTGAAACCACAAGTTTTTAAACAAAAGTTGAAATAAAACGTAATTTCTAGAAATATATTTTATTTTATTCATGGACTCGGTGGGAAATAAAGAACAATAGAATCGTGAGTGCCTGGAGTCAGTGAAATATTTTAATTAACATCTTCCCTTGAAAATGGAGTAAAATCCGAAACCGGTTGGGAGTTAACATAAATAAAGTGAAACTATAAGTACAAAAGACAAAAGACAAAGACAAAATGATTTTATTGCATGAGTTTTTACAAAAATTGTTATTCAACTATACTTATTACTAGAGACGTGTACATGCTGAGAAACAAATTAACTAATTTACCAGGGGTCCCCAAACTCGGCTAAGCCAGCAATGCGGGGTACCAGAGTGTACAAGTGTTATTAATTCAAGATATGTTTCAAGTTCCACCAAGTGCCGACAATCGCAAGTATAAATAATCGTGGACCTCTGGGAACAACGAGTAATTTGGGTCTTATATTCATTTAAAAAATATCCTAAACACAACTTGTGTTTTTAATTTACCTTCATTTAACTAAGTTTATCGGTAATCGGTATCGGAATGGCCGATACTTTGATAAGAGTATCGGTATCGTGTCTGCAAAAAGGCTTATCGATGCAACCCTAATGAAAATGGAGTCGAAAAAAAATTTCTTGCCCTAGCATGTGGCATGTCCACAGAACTGTTCTGTGGGCATGTCACATAACAGTCCACAGTCCACAGAACTGTTCTGTGGGCATGTCATTGTATAGAGCTCGTTAAGTACAGCTTAAATTTATTTTTTATCTTAAGAAATAAAGAAATGGGGGGCTATCAAAGTTACCATTTTTAGACCATTTTTGTTACGGGGTTTATCTCCAAGGCCAAAGCAGTTAGGAATTTGAATTTTCTGTATATTATGTACCATATGTTGTATTTAAGCAACAAATATTGAAAACGCCGATTTATAATGTAGATTTAGGGTTACGTCCCCGAATACTCAACAAACTTAATTTTGAGGTTTTGATGTCTGACAGAATTAGAGCATTACCTAAAATTAAACAAATATTTGTTTGAAATAATTGGTCATATGTACGGAACCCTAAAAGAGCGAAGGCTGGCGTACTTAGCCGGTCTTTATTACGATTTGGTTACGGATCCTTAAACATATAACCTCCAAAATGTTTCCCACATATTAATTAAATAGATACACCGTCACGACATAAATCGATGGGGTGTCAGAGGTGTCTCAGAGTATTCAAGTCACAGTCTACACTCGGTACACCCGTAATTCATCGACGATTATTACGTCTCAACCTGATTAGTGGTAGCGCTATCGCCGTACTTCGGGCACAAATATGAACCCAAGCACGTAAAACAAACACAAATGTGTCCCTGCGGGATTTGAACCCACGACCTTCATATTAGTAGTCGAGTACTTGACCCACTAGACCAGAGCCCATTAAAATATTCATTATACATTATGTATGTTCAAAATACAAAAATTTTAATAAAAATCATTATTTTTTTTGGCTTACATTATGCAAAAAAACACAAATTTTGGATTAATTATTTAATGTATTATTTAAATTTTACAACCTTAGACCATGATGGTCAAAGTTTACAACCTTAAACCATGATCAAAATTTACAACCTTAAACCATGGTCAAAGTTTACAACCTCCTTATAGTATTTACAATAGTAATTATTTACAATCATTCATAATTTTAATACAAAAAGCATAATACACATCACATTAAATAAAACTACATACTCTACTGATCATACTGAACAAATTTCCCAAAGAAAATCGTCTCGTGTCACAATGTTTCACATTATGTTACAGTTGCACAATAGTATTTTGTGCAACTAAATAACACATTGGGACACTAGTTATGTTCAGTTGCACACAATACTTTTTCTACGACCATCAAAAACAATTTCACGAAAAATGAGAAAAAGAACATCCGTCATGATATGTCATGATACCTGAGCCCGTTGGAATTAGTATGTAGAAGCCTGAGATCAATCAGAAGCGAGAACGCGTAGAGGGCGTGTCTTGAGAAATTAGGACAGACCGTTATCGCTTATGATTGGTTCTCTAGCGGTGTTATAATAAATTTAGCCAATCACAGCGCAGAACGGCGGTGTAATAATGTAATATTACATCGGTCAAACAACGTAGGTACTTATGAGTCGCTTTTTATGTTTTCATTCGCTTAGATTCAATTATGTTAAGGTGTGTTAATCCGAAAACTAGTACGGGGTTTTGGTTTAATAAGCCGTATTTTAGAACTTGTGGTCTAGAAAACCTCATGATGATGAAAATTTTTACGAAAAAGCTGCAACTTCCATTTGCCTTCGTGTAACGTCACTTGAGAAATGACTGTTTAGAAATGTGTCATTTGCTATCAAGATAAATCATTCGACTGATTTGACAGATGGATGACAGAAAAGTAGATAGACGATATATTCTTACTTACCAAATTTTATTTCCCAGAATGATTAATGAAAGTGTACTAAATTAAACGCCTATAAATAGCAATGTCGTTGAAATTTTAGCTATAAATGGACGTTGTCTTCTATTCGTTTCTGCTATTTACAGGCGTTTAATTGAGCAGACTTTCAATAAATTATTCTGGTAAGGATTTTTTTTTTCTAAATTGTCAACACTTTTGGCGGAGCCAACAGTAGAAGCAACATCTGAATATAATGTGTCGTCATTTATTTGTAAATTGAGTATCTTCTGTATATTTTAAAATAGTATAAATTACATTTCTTATTTATTATACATAAATTCGATTTTAAATAAATATGTTACATAGCACCTTAAGTAAAAAAAAACTTTTTCCGAACCTTAAGTTTCCTCATTAAAATGGGTGGCGCAAATGTAATGTCATAATTTGAATTGACTACCATTTTGTTAAAATAAAAAAAGGAGCTCTGTTTTCATTAAAAGTTTATTTGAAAGTGTAAAATTTATGACATTAATTGGAAAAAATATATCGCTCAAATGGCTACCTCCCGAGTTGATGCATAACTGTGCTCGTTTTACGGCATTTTGAATTGTTTCTCGCAAAACATCTGGCTATCTGGCACCAAATTGGCGATTCCTTCTTCAACATTATCTTTCAAGACTTGCAAGGTTCGTGGTTTGTTGTGGTAAACGCGAGATTATAAAAAGCCTCGAATGAAGAAGTTTGATGCTGTTAGATCTGGCGATCTGGACGGCCAGTTCAAATCTCCAAAACGAGAGATCAAAATTTGTCAAATAAGCAGTAACAATTATTCCACGTTCTTGAGGTGTGTATCGCTCCATGGCTTGTTGGCAACTAATTCTCTATATATGTACATTATAATTGTCAAAGCACTGTGGCATTTGGCGCCATCTGCAAAAATGGCAGCCAATTCAAATTATGACATTACTTTTGCGCCACCTTGTAGAACCACAAACGTGTTTAAAAGCAGTATGTTGTGTCGGAGTTACAACCGTATATTATTTAAGCGAATACTTCTTACTATGCTTATCGGCCATCATGATCAGCTTTGGGAAAGCTTTGTTGTTTTCTGGATATTTACTATTTTAAATCAGTAACTTTTGCAAAAAGCTTATTTTCATCTAGGTTCGTTGCACCACATACGATGATACGACACACTTCTCATTTCGCTATTATAGATCTTACTTGCTTTGAACAATATTAAATGTAATAATAATTCAGTAATCCGACACTGCATGTTGCGACATTAGATGTCAATCACAGGGAAAAGCATAAATAATTTATGTACACTTCCTGATGGCAGCAGCTTACGGAGTCGTTTAATTTTTTTATTATCGCGATCAAATTAACATAAATTTATCATGATAACTTATAACAAATAATGAACGGTTAAAAAACAAACTAATCTGTTATAAGAAAAAAATAAATCTTTGTCAAAAATAAAAGGTTATTCTAAAATTTTTTCACGAAAATACTCTTATTGTCAAGCACTAAATACGAAAATGCTTTGATCTGCGGAATTATTTCCTGATGTCCATCACGGAAGTGTCATACAAGTTCTGAATTGGACCCCCTATCCGAGACGAGAACAAAGAAGCATTCGCTTCAAAATCACGTCGAGTAATTAAAATTTAAGTAAAAAAAAAAAAACGCCATTACATCATGAGAAGCCGTACCGGGACAATCAAAAATCGAAAATCAAAATCATTTATTTATAACGTACGTAACAGTTTAAGTAGTCGAATTCTCCTTTTAAGTTTTCACCTGTAGTAGGAGAAATTCGCTCTTTCATCCATTAAAAATGTACCATCGAAGAAAAGCCCACCGTCCCACTCATCACCTGCACTGCAATAGTAATGAGTGGGTTAAGTAGGTCAGCGGCAATCTCCACGATGGTACATTATGTGAAATAATTTGTGAACTTATTAAATAATGATAGTAAGCAACCAACAGTAAGCAACAATGGTTACTCTACGTTTTTACGTACAAATACTACATACATACATATACTCACGCCTGTCTCCCAGACGGGTAGGCAGAGGCATGTACAAAAACTGTCCCTGAATCGACTGATTAACACCTCGCCTGCTTTCGCCTTCACCCTAGGTCTCGTCAAAGCTAGCTCATCGATAGGACGTTTAAAAAACCGACCAAATGTAAGTCAGACTCGCACACAAAGGGTTCCGTACCATCACACAATATGGGTACGGAACCCTAAAAACATTTTAGTAATTAATTCCACTTGCAGTTATAGAGGACCAACTTAACTTGATTGAAACTACTGAACCGATTTCACTTAAATTTAGCATAGAGATCCGGATACTTTTGAAATCTGTCACTTTTGACGCCTGCCACTTTTAACATTTTTCAATTTGAAAACAAGCAGTCATAAAAATGACATCCACGCGGGCGAGACCGCTGGCAAAAGCTAGTTATTTATACAAATTGAATTAAATTAATTACCTATCTTACGTGTTCCACACGAATGGTTCTAATCTTCTATCTTCTGGGAGCAAGTTGTTCAATTCTTCTATATCTTGCAGCGTCTGTTGAAGAAATATATATTTTAAGCTTAAGGCGACATGTAAAAGTTTTAGCGTCCCTGTTACTCCATATGCGAAAAAACCCTCAGTGCGAGAGGGACGGATTCGTGGGAAAGTAGCAAAAAGTCGGTTTTTTATTAATATAAAATGTTCTAAAGTTGCTATCAAAATTTCGTTTAACCATGTCCTAGATACCGTTAAAGCTCATCTAATAAAATATATTGGCAGTCCATATGTAATTCTAAATCGTCAAACCAGGAGAATTTGTGTCGAAAAGGACCTAATTTCAATAAATATTTCTATCGAGCCGAATTTCTCCAATTGCGTTTCTGTTTTAACAGGGGCTCTACCGCGTAATTCTCATTTGTATCAACTTCAAGCAAATGCATGCGAAATTCAACGCGTGCAAAAGAGATGGCATGTTAGGCGGGTGTCGTCGCACGCACGACAAATTTCAATCTCAAGTTGATGTTGATGAAAATGAGAATTACGCGGTAGACCCACTGATCCCTAGAAAAAGAATCCAAAAATAATATACTATTTTATCAAAATAATCCATTATTTACTGAAGTAGATATGCAAGTCCTTAAAGTGTCGATTTTTTTTCCGTAGCGCCTTAACTTGAGGAGCGCTTGGAATAAAAGACCTTGTATGACGCGATTGATAATTTGGAAGAAGGTAAAGAGGGGTGTTCGGATCGTACTGACTTGAAGTCTGTACCCTCTGGCTACCCTCTTGGAGACAGTTACAAATATGCTATGTGTGTGTTACTGTTATCGAGCGAAAAAAGAATTTTATAAAATCTATCCTTTTCATGACATATTATTCTTCAATGCAGTGTAATGTTTTGTTATGCCACGCTATGCAACGCTAGGCAATGCTACAGCATGCATTACTATGCCACCTTAGGCAACGCTACGCTATGCGATTCTATAAAACGATAGGCAATAATTCGCCATTGAATGCTACGCAATGCAAGACTACGTCATGGAATGCTTTGCTAGTCAACGCTAGGAAATGATATGGCACGCTAGGTAATGATATGGCACGCTAGGTAATGCTATGCCATGGAATGCTATACCACGTTATGCATAGTTAGACAACGCTACTTCTTGCCATGCTGTATTAATAGTTAATAACCAATAAATTGCTTAATTTCAGGCTTTCAGGCAACAAGGCCCATAACATTTTTCTGCCTACAAACTATTATGTAGTTTGGTAGAATTAAACACAAATATGTATGAATGTTCATGTGAAATAAACGTTTTTTTTTTTTTTTTTTAATAATTATCTCAGATTAATAATACATACATTTTTATACTTGAAAACTAAAGTATCACTTTAGCACAACGTCACTGTGCCGGTCCGATGGTGTAGATGGTAGTCTACCGCGAAAACGGTCAGAAGTCCTCCTTCATGAAGCAACGATAAGCAATGATACGCCATGTAATGCTATGCCACGTTATATATAGTGAGGCAATGCTACGTTATGCCATGCTATGTAACGCTATGCAATGCTACGCTATGCAATGCTACACAACGCTACCTCACCTGGTTCAGCAAGGAATTACATCGGGAAAGCTGATGCGACACCTCCCTCACACGGGAGAGCCTCTCAGCGTTCCGCGCGTTCTGTCTCTGTCTGTCCACGAACTGAGAGTGGAGACGGGAGATGTCCATATCTACCTGTGGATGAAGAAGTTTGGATTAAGGAGATATGTCCATTTTATAATGGTCCCTATGACTCTAAGCGGAAAAACGCGTGTTGCGAAAAGGTGCTTTTGTATTAATGTGAAAAAAAGAAAATACTAGCAAAACTTCATTTTTATTTTCGTTGTCTGTTTTACAAAATCAATATTACAGTTTTTTCTGCCATCTATGCTTTTTATCCGTAGACCATGACGTGATACATGGATGGCTCGATTTGAGCATCTCTAACATGTCACATGCCCAGGGCAGACCGAGTAAGTATAACATACCTCTTTGACCTTCGCCTGCAGGCTAGCTTGTTCCCTAGCGGAAGGCTGCGCGGTGGCCGCTAGATGCGCCTGGTAGCGGCCTGTTAGCCGCGCCCAGGGCCGGAAGTCTAGCCCTTCTAGCACCTCAGGGTCTCTTGCCCCGGGCAAGCCGAGCGTGCCGCGCATAATGGGCAGGAATGTTGGAATCTCCTGTTTGGAAATAAGATAAAAATTAAGTCATGGGCCAACAAATCAATTTTTGAATACCAAAGATAGAAAATTAAAATATATAACTGATTTTGAAGGCATAACTAGTCTGACAGTTTTTTTTTTTTTTTCATTGTTTAGTACATGTGTATTTATACAAGCGTAATAAAATCCGTTTCAAATTGTACGGGGTGTTAAAATGATGTTGCGGAAGCCGTAAACTGGGATCGTACTCGTCCATACGAACAACTTTTACTATGGAACTAAAGCTCAAAACGCGAAAAAAACCAGCTGTTCCAAAATATATGAAACAACTGTATTTTTTTTTCACGATTTCTCGATTATTTTAAAATTGTTCGTTAGCACAAGTACTTTTAAGGCACTACGGAAAAAAATCGACACTTTTAGAACTTGCATATCTACTTCAGTAAATAATTTATTATTTAGATAAAATTGTATATTATTTTTGGAATCTTTTTCTAGGGATCTGTTAAAATAGAAACGCGATTGAAGAAATTCGGCTCGATAGAAATATTTTTCGAAATTAGGTCTATTTCAACACCAATTCTCCTGGTTTTATTAGATGGGTTTTAACAATATCTAGGACCTGCGGGCCTATTATGTATCCCAAGTTGCCAACTGAACTGGGTGTCTATTATCAAAAACATAGATATACTATCGAATTCCAATTTTCTAAAGATATGTTCGCACTTGAAGTGACGACACAGTTCGTAAATAGTTCAATACCCACTAAAAGCAATTTTGAAAGTTTAGTTTTATCTATATTTTTGATAATAGGCACCCAGTTTAGTTAGCAACCAAAGACACAGAATAGGGGGGCTGGTTAAACAAAATTTTGATAGCAACTTTAGTACATTTTATATTAATAAAAAACCGACTTTTTGCTACTTTTCCACGAATCCGTCCCTCTCGCACTAAGGGTTTTTTCGCATATGGAGTAACAGGGATGCTAAAACTTTTACATATCGCCTTAAGGCGATTACCGTCGCCAAATTAGCAGCACGATGTTTGTCGGTACGAATATCAAACAGCGCTTGCTGCGTCCTTGATTGGGCGAAATAGGAGAAAGTAATACTTTTCACATGGACGTGATTGTTCGATTGAATAATCCTATGTTATGTTTATAGCTATCAAGTTCATCTATTACTCAAAGCATGAATCAAAGAAATCGACTAAGCAGCTTAGGAGCAGTAGGGAAGTCAAGCCAAAAAACATCATTACGTTGATTTTTTTTTCATATAGAAATTTTGATGATATGAAAAAGAAAAATGATGCATAATGTTGTCTTAGAGTTGATAATTCATATACATTTTTTTCAGTATTTTTGGTTAAGCCATAAACGAGGAGTGGGCTTTAGAAAGTACCCATTCCGCTATACCAAGCCCCTTAACATCCAAGTTTTAGTGCTGTCAGTTGAGTTTAGTAAGCCTTCAAAATTTGCTTTATTATGCAACTTTACTTGTTTTCTTTATCTTCACAGTAGTTGGCAGAAAATCAAAATTCGATCTCATCGTGACAGTTCCGTGCCATACGGGACCCTATAACTAAGCCTCCGCTGTCTGTCTGTCTGTAACAGTGGTCTACAGCTTCAGCCGTTATAGGTAGCGATATTTTCAGAAAATGATTGATGAAATTTTCACAGAATACATTTTACTATGTTTTCTATATGTAGCTGAAAATCAGCGCTATCTTAAATCTTTTTTTTTTCTGGTAGCACATAGCTGAGCTACGTCCATTTATCAGGGTAATTCTATTACTTATATTTTTTTGTAACATAGTTTTTACAATGTACATCCTTTAATTTCATTGTTTTTTGTGGCGTTTTTTTTTTTTCCTTGATAATGAAGCTTTTTAGGGTTCCGTACCCAAAGGGTGACCAACGGGACCCTATTACCAAGACTCCTGTCTGTCTGTCCGTTTGTCTGTCACCAGTCTGTATCTCATAACCGTGATAATTAGACAGTTGAAATTTTCACAGATGATGTATTTCTGTTGCCGCTATAACAACAAATACTAAATAGTAAATACAGAATAAAATAAATATTTAAGGTGGCTCCCATACAACAGACATGTTTTTTTTGCCGTTTTTATAGATAATGGTACGGAACCCTTCGTGCGCGAGTCCGACTCGCACTTGGCCGGTTTTTTCTTTCTCTCTTTCTTTCTATTACGACAAACTTAAAAAAAAAATTTAAACCCTAGGTGAACCTCATACAAAAAAAACCTCGAAAAAGTAGCATTTCATAAAAAAAGAAATCCGAAAAATATAAACAAAAAAGCGTGGTGATAGATGTTACAGGAAAAATATGGCGGTTAAGATATTGTGGTTCCATACTCAGCGGGAGCCGCGAATTGTCTGTAGGCGCTACCATATATTAGCGGTTTGTGTCGCCTTAATGTTGCTATGACATCTATATTTTTCGTGTTTAAATCATGAATGTGTTTAAATCCTCAAGTTTTATTTAATTCAATAATTGTTGTGAGTTACCATGTTTTTACCATGTGGTATGGAAACCTTAGTCCGCAAGTTCGTCTCGCACTTGGCCAAATTATTGTGCTTACCTGCAGCCGTCTTATTTCCTCATCAGTAGACTGCTGCTTGGCTTGCTTCACGACCACTATATCGTGAGCTCGCCGCTGACGCTGCACCTGAAGAGACATCTGGCGGCGTTGGAGCATGGAGGTCTTCTTTGGTTCCGATGTGCGAGTCTTGCTCGAGGTTTTTGGGGAGTCTGGAATTGACCAATAGGAATCCATTGTTCAGATTTAGAACGAAGCAACGAAAAATAATATATCAAAAAACAGCCCCAAGTTAAAAATATATGCAAACGAATAAATATGTTTTTTAATCTATACAAATGATAAAGTAGTAAAAATGTTGTCTCTGTACATTGAGTATTTTTACGAAATTTTAAATGAAAATCTTAAATAAAAATATTGTACTGAATGCAAACCACAATTTTTAGAATTTTTATCTGTCTGTCTGTATGTATTTTTATCTGTCTGTATCTATGTATTTTCCACTTACTGTAACTTGAGAACCACTCAATGGATTTGGATGCGGTTTTCTTTACTATCATTTTAGTGATCCTAGTCCACACATAGGCTATAAGGAGTGTTGATAAAATAACCGCCAAGTCGAAAACTGTTGATAATTGAAAGACACTTCGACGTCAGCAAAGGCGCGGGGAAAAGGTAGTAAATTACATTACGTACAGTCGCTTTATGCAAATTTGATTGTCCTTAGTTATAAATTTTGCTGTAAATTCCAAAAAAAAAAAAAAAACTCTGCTTAGGGTCTGTCAAAGAGGTTTTTCTCGGAAACTATATAACACAGAAATTCTAAATTTGGCATAATGTTAGGTCTTGCTGATATCAACAGTCAAATACCAGAAATTTGATATAATTGAGGCCATTCTTCTTCTGACGGCCTCAATTATTCAGAAGTTATTCAGTGGTTTGATGAGGAGGATGAAGTGTTACAAAAACGCAACCATACCTCCAATAGGTCTGTCAACAGTGTACGAGATGTATGGAAGCTCCGAGTCGGAGCACACACTGGCCCCCGGAGAGTTGTTTCCGCTAGCCGACGGGTCATTGCTTCTTGAAGTTTCTGAAACATATACAGGGTATTTAGGATAATGTGGTTGAAGCTGAAAACTGGCGATAGTACTTGTCGATATGTATAACATCTGAAAATATTGAGAAATGCTGAAAAAAAAATTTGCTGTTTATACATTTTGATTGGGTAGCAATGTAGCTTTTCTATGGAACAGCTGATGTTTTTTTCGCGATTTGAGGGTTGGCTCCATAGTAAAATTTGCCTGTATGGACAAGTACTATCACCAGTTTCCAGCTTCTGCAACTTCATCTTATCACCCAGTACATACAGGGTGTATGGTTTCATTGAAAGGTAGCAGTCTATTTACATACAGGGTGTATGGTTTCATTGAAAGGTAGCAGTCTATTTACATACAGGGTGTATGGTTTCATTGAAAGGTAGCAGTCTATTTACATACAGGGTGTATGGTTTCATTGAAAGGTAGCAGTCTATTTACATACAGGATGTATGGTTTCATTAAAAGGTAGCAGTCTATTTACATACAGGGTGTATGGTTTCATTAAAAGGTAGCAGTCTATTTACATACAGGATGTATGGTTACATTAAAAGGTAGCAGTCTATTTACATACAGGGTGTATGGTTTCATTGAAAGGTAGCAGTCTATTTACATACAGGGTGTATGGTTTCATTGAAAGGTAGCAGTCTATTTACATACAGGGTGTATGGTTTCATTGAAAGGTAGCAGTCTATTTACATACAGGGTGTATGGTTTCATTAAAAGGTAGCAGTCTATTTACATACAGGGTGTATGGTTTCATTAAAAGGTAGCAGTCTATTTACATACAGGGTGTATGGTTTCATTGAAAGGTAGCAGTCTATTTACATACAGGGTGTATGGTTTCATTGAAAGGTAGCAGTCTATTTACATACAGGGTGTATGGTTTCATTGAAAGGTAGCAGTCTATTTACATACAGGGTGTATGGTTTCATTGAAAGGTAGCAGTCTATTTACATACAGGGTGTATGGTTTCATTAAAAGGTAGCAGTCTATTTACATACAGGGTGTATGGTTTCATTAAAAGGTAGCAGTCTATTTACATACAGGATGTATGGTTTCATTAAAAGGTAGCAGTCTATTTACATACAGGGTGTATGGTTTCATTAAAAGGTAGCAGTCTATTTACATACAGGATGTATGGTTTCATTAAAAGGTAGCAGTCTATTTACATACAGGATGTATGGTTTCATTAAAAGGTAGCAGTCTATTTACATACAGGGTGTATGGTTTCATTAAAAGGTAGCAGTCTATTTACATACAGGATGTATGGTTACATTAAAAGGTAGCAGTCTATTTACATACAGGGTGTATGGTTTCATTGAAAGGTAGCAGTCTATTTACATACAGGGTGTATGGTTTCATTGAAAGGTAGCAGTCTATTTACATACAGGGTGTATGGTTTCATTGAAAGGTAGCAGTCTATTTACATACAGGGTGTATGGTTTCATTGAAAGGTAGCAGTCTATTTACATACAGGGTGTATGGTTTCATTAAAAGGTAGCAGTCTATTTACATACAGGATGTATGGTTTCATTAAAAGGTAGCAGTCTATTTACATACAGGATGTATGGTTTCATTAAAAGGTAGCAGTCTATTTACATACAGGGTGTATGGTTTCATTAAAAGGTAGCAGTCTATTTACATACAGGATGTATGGTTTCATTAAAAGGTAGCAGTCTATTTACATACAGGGTGTATGGTTTCATTGAAAGGTAGCAGTCTATTTACATACAGGGTGTATGGTTTCATTGAAAGGTAGCAGTCTATTTACATACAGGATGTATGGTTTCATTAAAAGGTAGCAGTCTATTTACATACAGGGTGTATGGTTTCATTAAAAGGTAGCAGTCTATTTACATACAGGGTGTATGGTTTCATTGAAAGGTAGCAGTCTATTTACATACAGAGTGTATGGTTTCATTAAAAGGTAGCAGTCTATTTACATACAGGATGTATGGTTTCATTAAAGGTAGCAGTCTATTTACATACAGGGTGTATGGTTTCATTAAAAGGTAGCAGTCTATTTACATACAGGATGTATGGTTTCATTAAAAGGTAGCAGTCTATTTACATACAGGGTGTATGGTTTCATTGAAAGGTAGCAGTCTATTTACATACAGGGTGTATGGTTTCATTGAAAGGTAGCAGTCTATTTACATACAGGGTGTATGGTTTCATTGAAAGGTAGCAGTCTATTTACATACAGGGTGTATGGTTTCATTGAAAGGTAGCAGTCTATTTACATACAGGGTGTATGGTTTCATTGAAAGGTAGCAGTCTATTTACATACAGGGTGTATGGTTTCATTGAAAGGTAGCAGTCTATTTACATACAGGGTGTATGGTTTCATTGAAAGGTAGCAGTCTATTTACACCTGGTATATTTGTACAACTTGAGAAGAACTAAATGGATTTGGAAACAGTTTATACAGATGCAACAAGACAGAGAAAAGCAGCCTGGGGAGAGATTATTTTGTTTGGGATGTAGATAAGGGAACACTATAGGAAAAACACTTCCTTTTTTTTCCCTGGTCCTGGTAGTGCCCTTTATCAACACTCTGATCATTATTTTCAATGTGGCCCGAGCTACAGGATAAAAGATATAATACCTGGTCTGCTTGGAGCAGAAATAGTGTGTCCTCTTCGTATAGGAGGTGCTCTTTGTGTCACTTGCCTTTGCACAGGCTGGGAAGACTGTTCTGATCCCATGTTGGTACTGCGATCCTGAAAATTGTGAAGCAATTTTATACATTGGTGCACCTATAAAATAATAATTATTCCTTTGCCTCCGTTTTCTAGGTTTCTGGTTACGATACGATATATAGGATACGAATTGTAGTAAAGATAATACAAGGCGAGCGAGCACTAGTATTGTTTATAACCAGGAAAACTGAAAGAAAAGGCTTAGGTATATACCTGTAAAATTGACTAGCAAAACTAGTTGAAAGAGTGTTTTGTGGATCTTGTAGTTATTGAGCTCAAGGAATGAAATACTATTGAGCTGATTTGTTAATTTTCACATTTTCCATCAAGGAATGGATTGTTTGTCCTTTTGGGGTCCATTTAATCACGAATTTTTATGAAAACGAATTGAGGAGATTGTTTTGAATTGATTGATTGATAACAATTTGACAATTATTGTCGCGTTCAAGTTCAACGCACATGCCATGTAGTGCAGGGAGGGCTGTGTTCAGTTTGAATGTCGGGCGGGCTACACTACACCCACCCAGTGATACCAGATGCAAAAACGTAAAATATAGTTACTCAATTTGAAGATTATGTTGTACAGTTTCGTACAACATTCTCCGGAAATATAAAAAAAAACAGTGTTTTTATGATAGCTCTGATGCCAACATTACAGTGTTTGTATAAAAATTGGTAAAATTCAATGTAACAATGGCCGTAGGCTAGCAAGGTCGTAAAGAAATAAAGAAATTAAAAAATAAACACTAACACCTTGCAAAATCTCAGAATGAGTGAAAATAAAGCGACAGAAACATGGACTTAAAGCGACAGAAACATGGACTAGGTCTTGTCAGACATATAGTAGATTTTATTGATAGGTACGTCATTCATTTTTGATATGAGAGCATGTACATCAGTGCTAATTAGTTCATTTTGGTGAAACTCAACTAAGAGCAGCAGCTGTCATGAAAAGACAGTAGAACTGGCAGCTCTGCGCCTACTTGCACCCGCCTAATACTGACAGCAGTTCTTGAGCTCAATATCTACAAGATTCAAAAAACACTCATTCTACTAGTTTTGCTTTTTTAGTCCCATGTATATAAGTCTTTTCTTTCAGTTTTTCTGGTTATAAACACTACAAGTTCTCACCTTGTATTATCTTTACTACAATTCGTATCCTAAATAATTACCAGAAACCTAGAAAACTGAAGCAAAGGAATATTTATTATTCCACAGGTGGTGTCCATACTTTTTCCTATGAAAACCTACCCAAAATATAATATGACTTAGAGACCAACTCTTGTACAAAAAGTTTTCTTTCCTCAATAATTATCAGTACCTAAAATATTTTTATGAATAAAACTAAATTGGATGCAATATTTCATATTATTATTCATGCAATAATTCAAAATGTTCAAATCAGCATGACACTGCTGGACTTCAGAATCTGCCTAAATTTTGAATTAGAGAATAATAATTTCCCATATGCAGCTTTAGGGGATGTCTACATATTTGTGCCTTTTGGAGTAGAAACTTTTGGGTCATGGGCACCAGAAGCGCGACAACTTTTCCAAGAAATTTTCTCGCGTCTGGTCGACGCTTCTGGTGATCGGCAGTCTGCGGACCTCGGACAGAGGATTAGCCTCGCATATCCAACGGGGTAACGCCACCAGCCTGCTGGGGATCCTCCCGTGCGGCAGCGATTTAAACAATATTTTTTATTTAATTTAGTCTATTTTTAATTTTATATTCTTTGTAGTTAGTATCTATTTTAAGTATTATTTATAAACGAAAAAATATTTTCCCTAATTAATACCGACTTACCAAGCAACGATAGCTGAGACCGCTGAGAGTGATGAATCTGTTTAAATCTGATAACCAAACTCATTGACGTTCGTTTTGAAACGGAACCTTAATTTCCACGTTGACATTTCTTCCAACTTGACATATTATTTATTTCGTACACGAAATGAATAAAATCATAAACAGACACGTTTAAAGAAGCCAGATAAAACGGCTAATAATAATAATAAAATCATAAACTTTCTAAAACCGATTTTTCTAAATAAAACTTTGAAAAGCTTCTGAGAAGCTTTAGAAAAATGGTCGATGATAGCACCAAAAAGACTTTGAGCAGCATTCCTTTGTTACAAACGAAGGCTGGACCTAGAGAAAAAGATCTATGGGTGAATAGGTTAAAAGAAGAATATCAGGCTCTTATCAAGGTAAATCAACTTTTTCGTTAATTAATTCACGTTATTTGGCTTATTAATCTGAAGTTCTAGGCTTATTAAGGACCGTATCTTTGGGCCAAGTCCGCGAGTTTGAAACCCATTCTGTAGAAGCACAATAATTTTGCCCTGTCTATGTGCCTCGAAAAGTACAATTCGCCATTGATCCTGGATAATGTTGGAAGATAGTAATTGCTAACAAAGGGGGAACGGCTGCTTGCACCTGACGGGGGTCATACATTTTCTAAGTGTCGGATCCCTTGCACACCCTTTGCTAATAATTCCCCGACTGGGTTACAGTTGATAAGGGGCCATGAAAATTTTCCTAGTCTTTTTTGTCATAGTGCCACTAGCACCTGTAGTACAGTGTTTAATGGATCACAAGTATGACACTATGTTTAATGGATCACAAGTATGACACTATGTTTAATGGATCACAAGTATGACACTATGTTTAATGGATCACAAGTATGACACTATGTTTAATGGATCACAAGTATGACACTATGTTTAATGGATCACAAGTATGACACTATGTTTTTGCGATTAAACAGTATGTCACGCTCCTCGCATTTGTCATTCAACTAAGTCGCGTCATGAATATTAAATTAGTATTTTCCCATGGAAGTGGTAAAAAGTGCAGAACTTGGCTTTCTTTGATTTTTGCAATTTAATAAAGAATTAAAATCACAGGGCTTAGTTTACAGACTCTATTAATAATCCAAAATTATAATTTTCATTGATTGCACTGATTTAAAATATGATATGTTAGAATTTTATAACTATCGAGCTTCTACCAGTGGGTTTGTTTGTGTGGATGTGTCTTTCAATCATAGACAGCTTTTTGTTTGGCAGTCTTTATTTTTATTTTTTTATTAACACCCCTTATAGCTTATATGTTGACCAGTGTCACTAGATATAATGATACCTAATAAAGAACACTGCATCCAAATCTGTTGAGTGAGTCTCGAGTTAAAACGGAACATACAGACAGACAGACAAAAATTATAAAAATTGTAGTACAATACAAATAACCCATTTCATTAAAAATTTCATAAAAATATACAGATATATATATTTTTACTTTATTGTTAGTATATAGATTGCTTTGAAAATGCCATACATAAGGCGAAGCTGCTCAGAAAATAAGTAATAAATTTGTAGGATAGTACAGTACAGTGGAGATCACATCAAGCTAAACACTGTATAGATGCATAACTGCTCTTTATGTTGAGTGTTACAAAAAAAGTGCAATCAGCCTTCTCAGCCCCCTCCACAGTGCAGTATAAAAATACTTGAAGCGCATGTGACAAATATGTAACTATCTGTTTAATTCGACGTGATCTCCACTGTACAAGTGGTTTTCTGCTCGTTATGTATTCCAAGTTCCACCAATCAACAATATCAACATTATAATTTTCCAGTATGTCCAAAACAACAAAACAGCAGATAACGACTGGTTCCGATTAGAGTCTGACAAGACGGGCACAAGATGGTTTGGCAAGTGCTGGTACGTGCACAACCTGCTCAAGTATGAGTTTGATGTTGAATTTGATGTAAGTTCATCTCTATATAAAATGCAGTCTGTCTCTATGGTCGCTTAGAACCAGAATATCTATAAAAAATAATCCTGATTACTTTTGGTACATGGCTTTTAGCTATGTCCCTTTTCAAATTTTTTGGAAATTATTAAAAATCTCGGATTTTTCACGTTTTCGGTTTTTATTATTTTCTTAAGTTCATAGTTTGTAATTAAAGAGTAAATTAATATGGGTAGTTTTATAGATGCCTAGATTATTGCTTAACAGATTTTCAGTGTTATAATTTAATTCATTTAAGTTCAGTTGAAATTTTTTAATGTATGTATTTTATAATGCTTTCTTTTCATGCATAATACTTATATATTGTTGATTAATATTGTCTACCAAAAAGAAACAGTAAAATTTTCGTTAAAAAAATCAGATTTTCATTGAAAATTCGAGTTTTCTTTTAATATGTACCTTCACATGCAGTTTAAAAATATAATTTATACAAAGAATAAAAAAAAAACTTAAAAACCACATTCTCTGATACGAAAACAAAAAAAAACCTGGTTTTAATTTTGGCCGGTTTTGCAACTTACTGCACACATGGTATGCATTTATAAAATTAGCACTGTATATAACCCTCAAATAGCAAAAAACAAAAAAAAACACTTTTCCATAGTCCGATAATTTTTTTTTCACGGAAAGTTGTTCGTTTACATGAGTACTATCGCCAGTTTCAGGCTTCCGCAAATTCGTCTTGACACCCATCTGCTTGAAGTACCCTCTTCTATCAGAAGTTGGCTATCATCATAACTATACTGTTTTATAGATGGCTTCAGAAAACAGATGCTGTCCCTTACTCTTCTTTGCTGTAATTGACAGATACCCATAACATACCCAACAACGGCTCCAGAGATAGCACTGCCAGGGCTCGATGGTAAGACAGCCAAAATGTACAGAGGAGGCAAGATCTGTCTCACTGACCACTTCAAGCCGCTGTGGGCCCGGAACGTACCCAAATTTGGCATCGCTCATGCTATGGCCCTTGGGGTAAGTATCTGTGTAAGATGGTTCCGGAGCATAATGCCAGATTATCAAGATAACAGATTCTCAAAAAAGCAGACTGTCAAAATAACAGATTTTGTACAGTTACAAACAAAAATTTTATAGTAAATTGTGTTGATTCAGTGTCACACAACTTAACTTATCTGACAGGAGTAACCTTATTTTAAGCGCTCTGTCTTTGTCTTTTCAATACAAAAATAAAAAGACAGAATGCTCAAATTAAGTTTAGTCACTGTCTAATTAATTAATTCGTGCTAGACCAAATGGACACCATTATCTATTTTTCAATGCAAGTGCTCATAAAGGCCCACTTTTTATGCATCAAAACCGAACAGAAAATAGATAATTTGCCCTAGGGCTTTATTATTATTATTATTTTTTATTTATTTACAATGGTTGGCTAACCTGCAGCCTTTCCTGTGTACCATAAATGTTATACTTTTTTTTTTCACTGTTTAATGGCTCTGGATACAGTCCTTTTGAGCCAATCATAATTTAAAGTTTACAAGATTATATTTGTTTTTGTTTTATTTCCTCACACTATGCATTGAAAAACGTAGTATGATACACGGGCGTAAGAGCAATAAATTACTCGGTTACATTTAAAACACTCGCTACGTTCGTGTTTTAAATCCTCCTCGTAATTTATTCCTTTTCGCCCTTGTAGCATAAACTACTATTATTATTCGCGTTCGCATTACCAATTCTATTTTTTGACAGATGTCAAAGTGACAATTGTCGCGTTTAACACCACGCATCGCTCGCAGCCGACAATTCTGTTGATGCGTGCTCAGTTTTGGTTTAGAACATTTGTGAGGTTTCCTAATAAAGACAAAGATGTCTTGTGAAACTTGTAAACTGTAATCTAGAATAGACGCACCTGAACTTTATGAAGGAGTGCCTCAGTTATCGGGAAATTAATAGTTGAAAAATAAATATAATGCATAATGGTAAATAAATAAAAATAAGGTATGTCACGACTGTAGCAGATGGAAATTTGTAGTCTCTGCCTGCCCCTCTGGGAGACAGGCGTGAGTATATGTATGTATGTATAAATAATGTCACGCGAGGACGATCTTTTTGATGGTCGTAGATAAAATATTGTGTCTACTGGACGTAATTCGCATAGATTAAATTATGTTAAGGTGTGTTAATTAGAAAACCAGTGTTGGTTTTCATTTAAATTTCAAAAACATTTTATTGTAATCTTTTACATAGAATATACGCCATTTTAGGACATGGTGTTCATTATATTGGTATATAAATTAACCAATACTTTTTTTATGATTTTTTAAAGAATTGTCGGTTATGAGGTCACTTGATAATTTTAGACATTATACTGATCTGTCTACTTATCTGTCTTCCATATGTCAAATCAGTCGGAAGCAAAATATAATAAATGTATCTCTATAGCAAAGTACACATTTCTAAATAGCCATTTCTCAAGTGACATCACACGAAGGCAAATGGAAGTTGCAGCTTTTTCGTAAAAATATTCATCAACATGAGGTTTTTATACCACAAGTTCTACGGCAAGTTCCACAAATACGGCTTATTTACTGATTATGACGTGTGATTGCTTATAAAATAAAACCGGCCAAGTGCGAGTCAGACTCGCGTATCTTGGGTTCCGTATTGTGCATGATAAATTTAATTTTGTAATTTTTTTCGTCAATTTCTCAACCGCTTTATTTTTCCTGTAATCTTTACGTAAACACATATTACCATGATTTTTTTCATATTTTTCGTTCCACCAGTTTTGGAGATCAGGGGGGGGGAGACATACATTTTTTCATGGCTTTTCAAGGATTTCTCGAAATAGATGCAATTAAATATAGCCAAACTATATATTTTTACCATCAGCTTTTTAAAACCGACAATTTGATACCTATATTGTATTTGTACAAAATATTTTTTTTATTTATTTTACTTATTTTTTTATATTTCTCATTTGTGCTCAACTTTTTTTGAATCGCTGTAGTTGTCCTGTAATTGGCCAGTTATGATCTATAATCGTCATTTTTTTCATATTTTTCGGTCTACCAGTTTCGGAGATAAGTCGGATATGTCTCCCACATTACATATTTTCGTGGTTTTTTCAAGATTTTTCGAAACCACTACCAGTAAATGTAGTGAAAGTATATATTTTTACAATCAACTTTTTAATATCTACAATTTGATACCCATATTGTATTTTTAGGATAATATTTTTAATTTTTCTTAATTTTTTTTTTGGAAATATTTTGAAGAATTTCAAATTTTTCATATTCTTTTTTACACCGTGTCCATCCATCAGCCTAGTTCGTCCACTGCTGGACATAAGCCTTTCCAGGACTTTGTCACTCCCAGCGGTCATCCTGGAAGAATTACCCATACTCACACACGCTGGGCAGGCGGGTTGTTGAGCGCGGTGCCGGAACCCTCGCACCAGTGACGCCGCTGCCCGTCACCAGTCTGTTCCATATAAGGCCCGGCTATTAGGGATGGATATACCGCCATCCATCGGTCCCAAGCATGGTGGGCCTCCTGGTTTTTTAGCCTGTGAGCTGTCCTCTTATTCTCCCCCGAATTACTTCGAGGGGGTCTCCAAGTAAAATGGTGGCACCTCCACAGTCGAGCCCGGCGCAAGCTCTACCACCTTAGCTCTACCAAATTTCTCAAGTGACGTCACACGAAGGCAAATGGAAGTTGCTGCTTTTTCGTAAAAATATTCATCATAATGAAGTTTTTTAGACCAAAAGTTCGAAAATACGGCTTATTTAACACATCTTAACATGATTTAATCTAAGCGAATTATTCTTCGTATGGATGAGTACTATCGTCAGTTTTCGGCTTCCGGAACTTCAACTTATCACTCTGTATAATAATAAATCATTTTGTAATTCAATATGTATATTTTTCATTTCCAGTTAGGACCTTGGCTGGCCGTGGAAATTCCAGACTTGATTGAGAAAGGCGTCATTCAATATCAAGAGAAAAGTGATCAAACATAATGAAACTACAGATATTTTATCTCACGAACTCCGTTCGACTATGATTGTAATAGTGCGTGCACACGCACTTCTTTCTAGCGTGCGTGACATCAGAGGCGCGTTCATAAACTAAGGGTCGCGACACGGGTTCTAATGCCATCTCTGTCGCACGCGTTGAAAATTGTATACGCCACCCTGCTGTCAGTGTTGTAACCTGACGAAACGGCTATCAGTAGCTTAAGCATGAAAACATCTCTGAAGTGCGTTCATTAAATAACCCTGAGCTGGGTAGGAACACTGGGGTTGTAACGCTGAGTTTTTGAACGGGTTTAAGAATAAGAATAAGAATAAGAAACATTTATTGCCAAATACACACAAAAAACAAAAAAATGAGTACAATAAAATATTAAAACATAAAAAATTAAAAACACAAACAGTTCGTACACAGAATATAAACATTTAAACAAAACATTTATTTGGACAAATGGGAATAACTCAGCATTTGCTGACGCTGTCATACAGTGTGCAGCGCTGGTTTTCAGTTATCCCCAGCTCTTAGGGTAGTGTTCAGAGCAGAAAGTAATAAGGGTAAGTACACAATAAGAGAAGGGCTGTACATAAGTGTGTAAGGTTTATGTTGTGTCTGATGTGTAGTGTAATGTATGATGATGAAATAGTAAATTTATTTTAAATCCAAAATATGATGAATGTAATGTAGTGAATGTTGAGTTTTAGATGAGGGCATTTTATCTATATATATATCTATAGGTTTATTATGTTTTTTGGTATAGAGATAAAAGGTTTTAATCAATAATATGAATTGAAAAGAAAATTAACCTTATCAGGATGCTTCAAATTTTCACCCTGTTTTTGCCGCTGCAGGAGTATTGCCTTAAATTTAGCTTTAAAAGTATTAGTACTAATCTTTACTCGTAACGGTGGCGGTAGATTGTTCCATATTTTTGATGCCGCATATTTGAAGCATCCTTCATATCCCTTTGTTTTATGCTGGGAAATCAAAAGCAAGTTCTGGATTTTCGATCTTGTATTAAACTTGTGGGCATCATTGCGCCATTTAAATTTCTCAAACAAATATTCTGGGTTTTTACTCCAGAGTATTTTTTGTGTTGTACAGGCAATATGTAATTCCCTGCGTGCCTTCATATTTAAAATTCCATTTTTATTGAGGAATGGAGTTATATGTGTTCGTTTTGGGATTTGAAAGCAAAACCGCGCGCAAGCATTTTGTATCCTTTGAATGGCCCGCTCAGTTTTTTTAAACAGTCGAGGTCCATAAACCGCACTGCAGTAGTTCAAGGGCGAAAGTATGATCAACTCTGTAAGGAGCACACGAATATCAATTGATAGGTAATTTCTTATATTGTACAAAACTTTTAGCTTATAAAATGCAAATTTAATCTTTTCGCTCACATGTTTAACAAAGCGCATTTCACTGTCTATAATTAAACCTAAGTTTTTTGCCTCAGTAACTATAGGTATTATTGTATTATCAATTAATAACTTTGGATTTAATTCCTTTACTTTCTCAATTTGTCTTTTCGTCCCTATAATCATCATTTTAGATTTTAATGGATTTAATAGTAATGAATTACGCTTAGCCCATGTATTTATTCTATTTAAATCTTGATTAATTAATTCCATTGCTTGCACAGTGTCTTTGCTATCAAATGAGTGGTATATTTGAGTGTCATCCGCGTATAAGTGATATTTGGTGTTCTTAATACTGTCGACTATGTCCGCTGTAAATATCGAGAACAAAATAGGACTTAAGATTGAACCCTGTGGAACGCCTCGCGACAAACAGGCAGGTTTAGAATACATTCTGTCCCCATTAGGATTTTCGGTTACTACAACTTGTTTCCGGTCATTAAGGAAAGATATGAACCAATTACAAGTAGTTTCGGAAAAACCATAACAAGCTAATTTAGCTGTTAAAATCAAAGGATGCAGACAATCAAAGGCTCGCGAAAAATCCAACAAAACCAATACGCTGCCCTTGCCTACATCAGATTCTGATATGAGATCATCGGTTACCTGTAGTAAAGCAGTTTCAGTTCCATATGCCCTTCTAAAACCTGATTGCATTTTAGGTATAATATTTTCTTTGTCAAGGTATTCCAACATTTGTTTCAGGACAACTTTTTCTATTATTTTACTGAATGTAGGCAAAATGCTTACAGGACGAAGATCTTTTACACTCTCGACATTATTTGACTTTGGTAACGGATTCACTAGAGCCACTTTACAAGATTCTGGAAAGGTATTTGTTTCTATAGACTTATTTACTATGCTCGTAATGACTGGTAATGACTGAGGTAAAGTTAGTTTTAACATTTCAGCATTAATAGAGTCATGCCCAGTGGCGTTTGTTTGTATACTTAATATTATCTTGGCTACTTCCTCTTCGGATGTTGGTTTAAGCGCAAAAGAACTTGTCGTTTTCTTATTGTTAGCAAAATTTGAAATGAGGTCATAATCAACACCGGCATCAGTTGGCAAGTTGAGGAAATTGTCATTAATTACGTCTGGGTCATTCAGGTGGTCAGGTATAGGAGCCTTGTCAAACTTATTGGTT
The DNA here is from genome assembly GCA_934047225.1 of Ypsolopha sequella. Lineage (NCBI taxonomy): Eukaryota > Metazoa > Arthropoda > Insecta > Lepidoptera > Ypsolophidae > Ypsolopha > Ypsolopha sequella. The sequence goes on along the minus strand of OW204010.1, from coordinate 17,653,526 downwards.
ATAGCAGTCTTTTTGAGATATTTCCACATAAGTTGGGGTTTGTTTTTATTTTTATTAACGTAATGCTCAAAAAAAGCAGCTTTTTCTTTTTCAATTGTGGCAGTGACCAAGTTTTTAAGACTTTTATAGTACTCCTTAGCAGAATCTTTTTTTGTTTTATTAGCCTTAACTAGAGCCTTGTCTCGGAGAGACATCATTAGTTTTACAGTATCAGTTATCCATGGTTTCGGTGCTTCCTTGATTTCAGTTCTCCGTAATGGAGAGTGTTTATCAAATAAGATTAAGACATATTCATTGAATCGCTTGATCATGTCGTTCACATTTTCTAATTCCAAGATGCTATTCCATGTAATTGATTCTAAGTCAACTCTAAAATTATTTTCATCGATTTTATTCAATGAACGTGTCATAATAAATTTTTTTACAGGTTTAGGTTTCCGAATATTAAAATCAGCCAGCACTATGGCATGGTCACTCAACACTCTGTTATGGTAAACCGTGATTTTTTTACATCTAAGTGGTGTATCTGTAATAATCAAGTCGAGCAAGGTGCTTGATTTGTCATTTATTCTCGTAGGTTCATTAACCATTTGCTGAAGATTCTGTTGAGAGCAAAAGAGTAGCATTTGTTTTGCCTTGGAAGTCTCAGGTTCTAAAATATCAACATTGAAGTCAGTGAGAACGCAAGTATAATCATAACCTGAAAAGCAACTGATGGATTCACTGAGAGCATCTAACGCTTTCGGCACCTTTAGCGCTTCCGGTCTGTAAGCTGTTCCAATTGCCATTTTAGCCCCCGGCAGCTGCACATCGAGCCATAGCTCCTCGAGATCAGATGCGGGATGCGGTCTGACACGAGCTCTCAGACCCTGCCTAATGTAAAAACCCACTCCCCCTCCCCTCTTTGTTTTTCCTTTATTCTGTACTTTACGTGACCTGTGTACAAAGTTGTAACCCTGAATTGGCGGTGCAAACATTTCTTGGCCATCTTTTAGCCAGGTTTCGTTTAGGGCTAGAATATCTGGTTGGTGTTTACTTACAGTAACACAAAACTCGTCTTGTCCCGTATTAAGAGATCTTACATTTAATAAACCTAATCGCAAACTATGATTGGATTTATTGTTATCGTATTTTATTAATTGGTAAATACATTCGAAATTTAAAACATTTTACCTCATCTGTGTATTTGAAAGTGTGTGGGTGTATGTGTTGTGTAGGAAAAACAGCAGGTAACACTGTATAATAAACTAAATGTGAAATCGTATACACATGCATGAACAATGATAAATTATAATTTAGCTCGACACATGACATATTTACACAAACAAGAACAATATTATATGCTAACTTCAGGAGAAGCTGGTAACCTAAAAACCCTGACAAGGTCATCTTCAGAGCGTATACGATTGCAAGTCAATCCGTCGTCCTTTCTGACCAGTACTCTTCCTTCACGGGTCCAAGCATACTTCCAGTCGTGTTGCTTGATCAATATTCTAGCTTTACGAAAGAGAGCTCTGTTTTGTTTTGTTAGTCTCTCGTTTAGGTAGATCCGCTTAGCTGTTCCAGGAATATCGAGGTGGGACGTCTTGATATGGCGGCGGACCCGCGCTTCACGAAGGATCTGGTCACGCACGGACCGCCTAGTGACACGTACTAATATGTTGCGCGAGCGCGATCCTCGCTGTGACGTAACTTCGCTCATTTCGATAGCAGAGGGCGACGACAACGACTCGGTAGGTGCTGATTGAGATGATGCTCCTACTCGCCGAATTTCCACTATGTCTCTGTCATTCAAGGTGGCACCAATTTTTGTCATAAGAGAACAGACAATGTTGTTTACATTTTCCCCTCTCTGTTCCGGTATTCCTACAATCTCTATGTCGTTTTGTAGCCGTTCTTGTTCACTATCATTGAGCTCTAATTTCAGCTGATTAATTTGGCTTATTAAATCATTTGTACCTCCCTTGCCGGTCTCCAGTAAGGACAGTCTCTCGTCAAACTTGTCCATTCGCGCATCCATTCCGTCCATCCGTTCATTACACTTCGTGATGTCCTCACGCAGTCCTTGTATGTCCAATCTCAACTTACTCAAGGATTGTCGCATTTCGGCTTGAAACGTCAGGATAAGCGACTTTATGTCTTGGTCAGCCGCGGATGGGGACAGAAGGCTACCTTCCTTGCCTGCTGATGGTGAACTAGGGGTGCTGTTATTTTCGCCGCTCAACAGACATGTAGGACAAGTCCAGTTTCTAGGTATCGTAGTTGAGTTCAGCTTGGAACATTGCTTTTGCTTATGGTACGAAACCTTGCAATTACCACAGGTAACGCCACCGGTCGCAAGCAGTCTATCGCACGTTCCACAAAGTACCATATTGATAATAACAATAACCGAGATGAGCTCCTGTGTTATACTTGTGAAGGGCGGGTGTGATGCGTGTAGTGACCGTTTTTTTGCGTATAGCTTGTTTTATTTATAGGTATTTATTTAACTGTTTATTTATATACGTATCACTGATCACAAAATATTATTAGGTATGTGTCGAAATTTAATACAGTACTCACAGAAACTTGCTCCTTTGGCCAGAAAAAAATACCGCCACGGCAGTGAACTTGTTTACGTACTTAACTCGGCCAATAAGCATATATTTACAGAAATAACAAAAATCCTCGTGATTTAGCACTGCACAATCATTAAAAAAATCGTGTAGCGATACTCCAAACGTCAGTTGTCATTTTTGCATTATATTTAGTATAATAACGTTGAGAGGACCCCCTCTGTACGAAATTTAACGTTAATATATCAACTATAACGTTGAGAGACCCCCTCGGTACAAAAATTAACGTCATTTCATTTACGAAAATTTACGTGAATGTCAGGTGGCGTTTGGAGCCTATACGAACCTTGCGAACCCTGCTCAGAGTTGATGTTGAAAAATTCGACACCAGTGTAGCGACACTGTCATTTTTGAACGTTCGGTGTTAAGACACGAGTTCATTTTTGAACGGGTTAGTGTTGCGACCCGGGTAGGAAACCCAACTCGGTGTGAGTTTATGAACGACTATCTGTATAGTTGCGTTTCAAACTAAACTTAGGTTGCCATACGTAGCTGTTAGTTCCGCTACTGTCCGCTTGGAGCGGTTTCCCAGATTTCATACGATTTTGATGTAGTTTGAAACGCAACTATACGGAGTTATTTTCTTGCTTAGGCTATTGAAGCGGTACAAAACGCGCTTACCTGTGCACGTCACTACTACAACCATAGCCAAACGTAGAATAAGTATTCTCCTCCCTGAAATCGGATATATTTTTCACCTGAAAAAGGCAAACTAACGACAATATTATATATGATTGTAAATACCAATTAAATACTTATAGACCTTTGTATACATTCGTCGTTTTTTATAGCTACCTCCATTTCCATCCCTAAAATAAATAAGTATCACACTCATGTACTTAAATCAAGCGCATAGCATGGGCGAGTGCAAAAAAAACCTCACAGCACTTTATGAGGCTGGATGGTTACACAAAAACTTGATAATGGTATCGATTCGGCATGACACGTCTTAACTTATTTGACAGGACTAAACTTAATTTGAGCGTTCTGTCTTTTTCTTTCTGTATCGAAAAGACAAAGACAACGCTCAAAATAAGGTTAGTCTTGTCAAATTAGTTAAGTTGTGTTGCGCCAAATCGACACCATTAGATTTATTAAATCAAGTACACGGCGCCGCAGCTCAAAGAGCATCTTCTTGCGATGGATTTTATTGATGGACTTGTGACCAGTAGCCTAAGCATAAAAACATCTCCGTATAGTTGCGTTTCAAACTACATCAAAATCGTAGGGAATCTGGGAAACCGCTCCAAGCGGACAGTAGCGGAACTAACAGCTACGTATGGCTACCTAAGTTTAGTTTCAAACGCAACGATACGAAGATGTTTTCATGCTTAGGCTACGGACCCTTGTCTTACATCCGCGGTGAACGGCTTGATGGACTTTGTGCGTTATTTATAAACTTAATATTTACTGATTTTTTGTTTGTTTAAAGCGTTATTCTGGGCAAAAATGTCTGACTGCGTTAATACACTGAGCAACAAAAATGACGAACAAGCAAAACGAATCAGCAAAATCTAGAAAAGCTTACGATAAATGTTACCACGATCTTATGGATTGGAAAATAGGTAGGTAAGGTGTATGATTGTAGATAAATTATTGTATGAAACTACTCATAACTACTTAGGTATTAAAACACTCGTGTATACTATTAAAAAACTCACAATCGTGTTTTAATAACCTCCTTTAGCCTAAGCATGAAAACATCTCCGTATAGTTGCGTTTCAAACTACATCAAAATCGTATAGAATCTGGGATACCGCTCCAAGCGGACAGTAGCGGAACTAACAGCTACGTATGGCAACCTAAGTTTAGTTTCAAACGCAACTATACGGAGATGTTTTCATGCTTAAGCTACTTAAGAAAGCCAGTTTCATAAACTTCTATTTTTTAAACTCAGAAGTTCAAACTCAGTTATAGCAGAAGTTAAATTCTAATATTTTTATTTAAATATATTTTTTGTATAACCAACGACATTATGTCGTTGTGTATAACGGTTGCACGTTCTGTAGCCTAAGCATGAAAACATCGCCGTATGAAAGCTGCGTTTGAAACTAAACTTAGGTTGCCATACGCAGCTGTTAGTTCCACTACTGTCCGCTTGGAGCGGTTTCTCAGTTTCCATACGATTTTGATGTATGATTCTGCCTCTCAGTAAGAGATGGCGCTCTGCACTGAAGTTCAAGCTAGTCAATAACAGATGACGCTTTTCCATGTAGTTCGTTCTTTCAATGTAATAATAGTGGACATAGTGCTCATTAAAGTTAACAAGAATACTTATTATTACTATATTATCGTATTATTTTGCCTTTAGTTAGTGGTACCCAAATCACAAAGGTATGTTTTTTTTTCACTTCATTCGTCAAGTAGGTATTCTATTTCTGCCTCTCAGTAAGAGATGGCGCTCTGCACTGAAGTTCAAGCTACTCAATAGCAGATGACGCTTTTCCATGTAGCTCGTTCTTTCAATGTTACGAATTAAAGTAAACAAGAATACCTACTAGTTTATCGTATTATTTTAGCCTTAGTAAGTTGTACCCAAACCATCAAAGGTGTGTTTTTTTTTCACTTCATGTGTCAAGTATTCTATTTCTGCCTCTCAGTAAGAGATGGCGCTCTGCATTGAAGTTCAAGCTACTCAATAACAGATGACGCTTTTCCACGTAGTTCGTTCTTTCAACATAATAATAGTGGGCATAGTGCTCATTAAAGTAAACAAGAATATTTATTATTATTATTATTTATCGTATTATTTTATCCTAAGTAAGTGGTACTCAAATTATCAAAGGTTCGTTTTTTTTTTCACTTCATGCGTCAGTATTCTATTTCTGCCTCTCAGTAAGAGATGGCGCTTTGCACTGACGTTCAAGGTATTCAATAGCAGATGACGCTTTTGCATGTAGTTCGTTCATTCAATGTAGGTAATTAAAGTAAACAAGAATAGGTACCTACTATTATTATATTATCGTATTATTTTATCCTAAGTTGGTGGTACTCAAATCATCAAAGGTATGTTTTTTTCACTTCATGCGCCATGTATTCTATTTCTGCCTCTCAATAAGAGATGGCGCACTGCATTGAAGTTCAAGCTACTCTACAACAGATGACGTTTTTAATGTCATTCTTCTTTTCTATCATAGATGGCGCTATACTCTTAAATACTCAACAATAGATGGCGCTGCTACCCTTATTAGGGTTCCATTAAAATATGACAACCCCTATTAACGAAGCTGTGTGCCTGCTCACGGAAAATGCGTCAGATATAATTCGATACAGACTTACCCAGACAGGTTGGTTAGTCAGTTAATTAAAAAACAAGATAGTGGACTACTATCTTGTTTGATGAAACTAATAATACCGTTAGTTCTGCGATTACCCTTAAAATAATTTGAAATATAGATAACAGTCGTTAGTATGTACGCTCGCGATTTACGTAAAAGCTAAAGTTTGTGAAGTTAGCCACCCCATACAAGATTTTCGAAAAAAAGGTAACCAGTAGCCTAAGGATGAAAACATCTCGTATATGTGTTTGAAACTAAACATAGGTTGCCATACGTAGCTGTTAGTTCTGCTACTGTCCGCTTGGAGCGGTTTCCCAGATTCCGTACGATTTTGATGTAGTTTGTAACGCAACTATACGGAGATGTTTTCATGCCTAGGCTACAGGGCGTTAGTTCATCGTTAGTTCACGTTACTTCAGGCAAAATTTTCGTAAGGATCCGATTCCTTCATACTTTTTTTTTACCTTTGATATGGGGTGGCTAACTTCACACTGCCACTCCATTTTGACTTTTTCAACTTTTTCAAGAGGCCGAGATCTGTGATGCCGCCAACAGTTCAGTAGCCTAAGCATGAAAACATCTCCGTATAGTTGCGTTTCAAACTACATCAAAATCGTATGGGATCTGGGAAACCGCTCCAAGCGGACAGTAGCGGAACTAACATCTACGTATGTGGCAGCCTAAGTTTAGTTTCAAACGCAACGATACGGAGATGTTTTCATGCTTAGGCTACTGAACTGTTGGCGGCATCACAGATCTCGGCCTCTGTTTTGATCCTGATGTTATTAGAAACGGTCGTCTCTTTAAAAAAAATGTCTGTTTCAGAGCAAAATCTTGCTATAATATGTGGCGGTGTTATATGTTTAGAAGAAGAAAGAACACGTAGAAGAGTTTGGGTGAAACAATGGCTAAAAAAACGATCCGGTGGGCGTTCCTACGCACACACGCAATGACTGATATGTCTGCCCCGTGTCCGATCCGGTCGATTTGAGAACGGGCAGCAGGCACGGGCACGGGCATACCTGTCAGATATATCTGTGCCTGTTCTTCCCATACATGAGTAGTCAGACAGATCTGTCGGGTGAATCCGTGCGTGATGGCTAGCTAATCCGTGCCGGTGCCTGTAATAAGAACGCGGGAGTCATAATTTGAAAAATAAGGACTCAAGACACGCTTTTCGATCTTGCGTTGTCAATCAGACTATCACGTCAGCCGCAGAGGATTAAACATTTTCTTCTTTTCGGGGACCACAGACCAATTGGTGGTCTGTGTTTGGGGCCTAGTGTAATTTAATAATATAAAGAAAGGTTTTTATTATGTGTGTTTAAAAATTTGAATTACCGTCGTGCGAAAAAACGATAACATTTTTTGCTATCTCAAATCAATTATTTCAGCTCAATGTTCAGTCATTCTCATGCTATACCGCAGATAGACCGGAGTCCTCCCTACAAGAGTCTTCGTTTTTTAGGTACGGACGGAATGCTAAAATCTAGCACGGATAGACTGTGTTAAAACGTGACGGAACCCTTGCATGGTCTAAAAGGCGAACGCTTGTCAGACCATTATGTATATAAGTTTGATATGTTTCAAACCTTTTTGCAAATTGAATTACTTCCTCGAAAGCATAGACAAGACAGACCAGATTTAAAGAACCTGCCTAAATATGTCAGAACTGTCAAAGTAAAATGTCGTTTTCACGAAAAGGTTTTACAGATGTGTTATTTTTACAAACATGTCCACGCTTTGAGGTTTATTTTACTTCTTCTTTTATATCCCGTATCAGCGACGAATCACGGAGTGAAGGTGTTCGAAGCAGGCTTAGATCATGTCTCTCCTAAGTCTGTTGCTCTCCAATTTTATGTCATTTTGAATAACACATCAGAAAGCGAAGATTTCGAGGTTGATCTAGTACCTGACCGATGCTGTCTGGATCATGATAAAGTAAATGTCGATTGCGATTCTTTGCCTGTTTTTGGTGGACATGTGGGCATCCTACCTAGACTGACGACCAGAAAAGTTAAAATAGTATCCCCAGTTCTCAACCCTTATGAAAGACACGGCCACTGTACTCTTTTCTTGGACACAAAGGACGAAAGAAGAACAAAATCATGTAGAGAAGCCATTAAAATAAAATTTAGCACAAAAGCTAAAGACTTAAAACCTAAAGTTGAGGATTTAAAACCTTGTGGATCTCACGATGAAGATCCACTTAATGATTGTAAGCCGGTGAATTGTGACGTCCATTATAATGGGAAGAGATCTTTTCTAGATAAAAAATGGAGAAGGTGTAGAACAGTACCCCATTGCATACCCTTAGATGCAGATGTAGATGTTATTTACAATCCATTGGTGAACCTCTGCGTTGAATCAGATCAACTTACAGATGATGACATACATTTTATTAAAAACTTAAATAAAAACAGAAATCAAAAAGATCTAATGATAATAGAAAACAGAAGAGGGAATAAAGTCACTTATAAGCCTGGTGATGTAGACGAGTCAGTACACATTAAGACAATTAAAGATCCTAAATTAAGATATATGTGCTCTCAAAAATACGATACTAAAAACTCCAAATTAAAACACTTTTTGAAAAAATTTCCTTTAGTGACCAATGCGGAAGAACAAACTATATTAAATAACTCAGAAGAACCTGAAGCGAAAGGTCCTGACGAAAATCTTACGCCAAATCAATCTAATGAAGAATCTAGTAAATATAAAAAACCACAAGAACCTACAAAAAATATATATGGAGATCCAAGCAATCCTGAAAAATTAAGTGAACCTGAAAAACCACTTAAACCCGAGAAAACAAGTGATCTTGATTTTCAGGGTCCATCTGAACAACGTCCAGAAGAACAAAAAACAAGTGAAATGCACCCAGAATCCATTCCAGAAATACCCGAAATACCTGAAGAAGTCGAAGGTTCAAATGAACAAGACCAAGCATCATACCAACAAGCCCACGTATTAGATAAACAAGTCCAAGCATCAGATAAACTTCTTGAATGGATCAAGTTCATATCATCAGACTCCTTAAATATGGCCATATTTGTTTGTCTTACTATGATTCAATGCTGTGTGTGCTATTGTTGCTTACACTTTTTTAGAAATAAAACCAAATGCCTTTGCAGAACACCGAGAAAAGGATTCTGGAGGGAGATTATAAACTGTCGCCAAGAAACGTCAATCACAACTCCATTAATTGGATCCAGTACCATTGATGATACTGACACTACTGAATTCAGATATTTTAGTGGTGAATCGTCAAATAACTTAGAGAAAAACGTGAGGTGCTACAGGTCGATACAGCAAGAGTTTAACAGAGCATATAACGTCAAAAGGAGTCTATCAGATGACATTCTGTCCAAATGTTTAAACAGAAGAGACTGGTGTAGAAAAACATTTGATCCCATTCAAGACGGTGGTGATGTTTACGAAAATAAAATAGTCGAAGATAAGGATGAAGAATACTCAAAACATATTCACATGGAGGCCTACGGAGATGATAAACGAAAAGAAGAAACTCATGGAAAACATATCGGTGAGATTACGAAAGAACCGAGCGAAACGAAAGTGAATTTTGAAAATGAAAAGACACCTGCTAAAGATGCAACACCTAAAGTGAAAGGTACTATCAGAAAATTGGAAAAAGGTGTCAAAAGTAATAAAAGTAACAAAACATCTAATGAGATAGTGAGCCAATATTCTGAAAAAGAAATCAATTGCCATGATTATGATTATACAGATTCAGCTAGCTATAACGATGAGAATGAAAAATCAACTAATTATGCCCAAACTAGCTTTTGTAACACGGAATCTAGATCGTCCACAAAAACAGGCACACATACTGGAGTCCAAGCTGTACTCCCTAAGGATTCCATTGACCATCTTATGTCCAAACAAGGGCTCTTCTCAATAACTAACGACTCCAAGTTGTCATCCAGAACTTCTATTTCAAGTAAGACTTCTAAGAACATAAGCAATGTAAAAGCAGTGCTGAGCCAGATGTTACGTTTAAAATCTAGAACAGGCCCATCTTCTTACCCTGGCACGAAGAAATCCGAAGAAATGCTGAATCTGGAACTAATTCACATGTCACATAAATCTACATACTCATCAAGCAACAATGAATCAGATTGTTTAAAACCAGTAAAAAAAATTAAAGAAGCGAACACATCCTTTTGAAGTTTATACATAATTTTGAATTATGATTTAACTTTGGTAATTTTAGTAAGTTTTAGTAAGTTTTAGTTTATTATAACTTTTTTAATTTTAAATTGCTTCTATTTATTTACGTTTTCTTTAAGATCCATTACAGGGAGTCGGTCGCCTTAGTCTTCGAGATCTTAGCTACCAAACCAACAAACCTATAAACGTTCACTTTTTTATTTTAGTAGGGATAGATCCTTTAAATAGCAAATGTATAAAATCAAGGTAATGAAATAATAATAATAGTATATCATATAATATTTTATTTAAATTCAAATTCAAATAGTTTATATTGTAATGTAGGTATACATTATACACTTTTTACGAGTCAAATTTAATCTTATAAAAATATATGTAATAAAATAATAAATGTACATGAATTAAATTAAAGGTTTATTTAATTTATATAGCAATATATATACGATTAAAATAATACGTAAAATCTTTAATTATACGATGTGAAATCAAATCAACCTCCCGAACCCATACCGGAGACCCGGCCAGGGACCAGGAACAAGGTTCAATGATCACCAACCGAGCCCCCAGCACGAATCCAGGCGGCCGACCAAATCCCATCCTGTATACTACATACTAATAGGTTACATATATAAATACATGCCTACCTCCGCCCATTCGATTAGTCTTGCTAAGAAGAACGGGCAAGAAACATAGCAAGATCATGTCTATTTTTTAACATATCAGTAACACACTAAAAGTTATACTAAACAAATTACTTATATCTATTTTACCTAAGGGATAAGAAAATACAAGACAGCAGAAATTCAGGTTAATGAAAAAAAGAAAAACATATATATCTTTGTCTACCTGTCTCATATAGTCTACCTATATATATACACACATAATAATATTAAATAATAGGTATATTATATAGTATGGTTGGCAAACCCCTGAGTTCTATGACTGTAGACTGCAGACCCCTGACAGTGACAGACGGACGGACAGACAGACAGACAGACAGACAGACAGACAGACGGACAGACGGACGGACAGACAGACAGACAGCGGGGGTTCAGTAATGGGGTCGCATTCGGCACCCTTCGGGTACGAAACCCTAAAAAGCTAGGCCTGGAAAGAGCTAATTTATTTGCCTACTACATGTTCAATTTTTCACTGCCCTAAAAAAGTGGAAATGAAATATATTTATTTATGTAATGAAGGTATAACAAATACACTTATTACAGGTCAGTTTTAATGTAATATAAGTAATTTAAATAAGTAATTCAATAATCTATGTGTATAGGTAATAGTTTTATGTAATAAATAATGATAGCGGGAAATACACAGGGGAATAATAAAGGTTGGGTTTACTTAAATTTAATAACAAAAATACACTTGAATAAAATAAAAATATAGGAATAAGGAATAAATAATATTATAAATATATGCGATACATATAATAAATTTATGCCTAACTCCGTCCATTCGATTAGTCTTGCTAAGAAGAAGGGCAACAAACTTAGCAAGATCTTGTCTTTTTTTCATAATATTAGTTACAAGTAAATGTTAAATGTAAGCCTATACTTTAATTGAATAAAGATATAAAATTAACATTATATCATTGCAGTATAGAAAAGATATAAAACATACAAGACAGGAGAAAATTATGTCATGAAGGCAAAAAATATACATATGATACCTTTGTCTATCTGTCCCATAATAGTCCATCTGCTTTTACAGTCATTTCATCTATTAACTAATTAACGTTAATTCTAGAGGAATTATAACATAAGTTAGGAAATTAAAATTATTATGACAAAGATCACTATCATAACTATTCATAACCCCATGCTTTAGTATCGTCTAAGTAATCATTTAATTTATAATATGCCTTCTTCAATAGGCCCTGCTTAGTAAACAGTTTAAACTTATTCTCTGACAAAGTAAGGACCTCCTTTGGAAGTTTGTTGTAAAATCTTATACCATGTCCTACGAAAGAGGTAAACACCTTGGCGGATCTGATTTTTGAAAAAGCCAGTTTATGCTTATGGTGTGGATGAAGTTGATTAATTAATACATACAATGCATACATACATACATATACTCAAACCGGTATCCTAGAGGGTCGGCAGAGAACAGATTTATACGTGCTACGATTCTGACACACCTCTATGGCCTTGCACATCCAACAATCTAGCCATACAAGCTCCTATATACGGGGTGTTAATTGAGTGATGAATAAAACAAAAAATCTGAATCAAACTTTATTCAATTACAGATAATATAATGATTTAATCAAACTTTATTTCATTACAGATAATATAATGATTTAATCAAACTTTATTTAATTACAGATAATATAATGATTTAATCAATGTTGAAGTTAAGCAGGTTGTTGTCATCGAACAACCGGCGTTGGCCTGGGGGGCAATCTGGGCAATCGGGGCAGGGTGGACACTCAGTTGTAGATGCAGTGGACGGCTCGGTGACGTAGCGGGTGGGTACTCCCTGGGGTGAATAATAAATGCCCATACATAATTCAGATTAGGTTCTGATTTTAATATGGAAACGTATTTTTTCGTACAATACATGGAAAAAAAGAAAACAAAACCTCTGAGATGTAATTGTTCTATTGTCTCTAGCACTAATCCGGAGGTCGCGACACATTTGTGTCCAGTCGCGACATATTTTTGTCCAGTCGCGACATATTTGTAGATATAATTTGTGCCCGAAGTACGGCAATACAATGTGGGTGTACGAGTGTGGACTGTGACTTGCAGTTCAAGCACCTCTGACACCCTTTGGAGATCACCTCTGACACCGCCTTCATGTCGTGATAATGTGAGTATTTTATTTACCTATGTTTATTCAATATTACATATGAATTTGCCGTTTTCTATAAAGAGTTTGAAGGAAACTCAATTTTCAGTACTAACTATTTTGCATTTATTTTACGAATGACAAATCCATCCATCCATCCATCAGCCCGTATTCGTCCACTGCTGGACATAGGCCTCCCCAATATTACGCCACTCTTGGCGGTCCTCAGTCATCCTCATCCAGCCGCCACCCGCAACGTCCTTCAGATCGTCAGTCCAGCGGGCACGAGGGCGGCCTACGCTGCACTTTTCTGTACGTGGTCAAAACGTGGTTGCAACGGTTATCACGTCGGCGACAAATATGGCCAGTCCACTACCACTTCAACTTACAACTGCCGCATACTAAAATGTTTTTCAATTTTTAACTTCTTAACAAGAAATACAAAGTTAAGTTATGGACTTTTTGCTAAGTGACTGACGTTTAACCTTAACCCTAAAAAAAGTGGAAATAGCTATAGAATTACAGAAATTATGAAGTCATGAATCTGTAAGAAAATTTCGGCAATTTCATATGTAAAGACCTATTATATTTAAGAATTATGACTGTCTCTGTGGCCGAATGGTAATAAGCTCACCTGCTAACACAGAGGTCGTGGGTTCAATTCCCGCGGTGAACATTAATTTATGTCCAGTCTGCGTGCTTCGGAAAGCACGTTAAATTTTGTGTCCGAAGTACGGCGATAGGGCTCACCACCCTAATGGGTGGGACGTAATAATCGTCGGTAAAAACGGGTGTACCCAGTATGGACTGTGACTTGTATTGCACAGTTCACACTTGGCAACACCTCTGTAGCCCCCTCAGGGATTCATGTCGTGGCGGTTTGTTATAGATAAATAAAATATTTTTATTTCGAATAACAAAGATTCATATTTACAATTGATTTAAATTAACAATAAAATTAACATTAATATTACAAATTTCAATAAAAATAAAAATTTTATACGTCATGCAGATAAAAAAATTACAAAATTAGAATTAAAATGTTACAAAATGAAATTATTTCTTGTTATGTCCAATAAGTTGTGCTATCCAATGCGCAAGTATTGGGCAGTCAAATTTACCAGCTATCGTATCGTCCTCAGGATGTCACTGTTGCCACCACTAGTTCTACGGATAATAGACGTGATGCTTTTGCGCATTATAGCATAGAAGTCATCCGTGTGTGCCTCCGCAAACATTGTTGATGCACTGCAGAACCGTGGTAGCCCATCAACATCCTAAAGGCGTTCTTATAGGTAACTCGTAAGGCGTTAGGTAACTCGTTATAGAATAATTACCTTGATAAATGGGAAGTGAATGTTTCCAATCAACTTGAATTTGGACAAAGGTCCACGAGTAAGGCACATGCACTGAAAAAAGAACACAAGTGTTTATAAAATTCTAACCATGTTAGTAAGCCCATGGTATAATTCGGCCATGAGTAAACCTAACCCACAACTTCAACTTTAGATCTAAATTTAGAAACTACGCCAGAAATTTGAATTTCGCATACAAAATTTATACAGGATGTTAATAGACTGCTAATATCTTTAATTCAAACCACAAACTCCACTGAGACTGTACCTACATATGATTTTCCCAAAAAAATATAACCGAGCAAATAAAAATAAAAGATCCCTGGGCCGTACAAAATTTTCAGTAGATTTTTGTTGAGCAGTGGCGTGGACAAAACTTTTTGCTGGAAAAGCAATGAGAAGGTTAAGTTTGGCAATAAAAAAAAAACAAGTAAAAATTCAAATAACACTTTGAAAAAAAAAGTTGGTATGAAATTTCCACTCTACCCTTTCTACCCTGGCGTCATATAAATAATTATTTTTCAAAGTGACCTAAAACAACTGTTTTTTTTTTGTTGTCTAATTTGACCTTCTTGTTGCTTTTCCAGTAAAAAAGCCTGTGCACGCCACTGGTATTGAGAGGAAAAAATAAGTTTCATTTGTGGTTGTGTTCCTTTGGGGAAGTTATTCAGTATGGTAAGGGGCAAATATTTATTACGAAATACAGTTTTGGCCTGTTTTGGTCCCCTCTCGTGTGTAAGAAATAATAAGATTTGTTTGGACCCCTTTACGTATTTTACGTAAGATCAAATTGTTAAGAAAATATTTCATAAGCTAAATTTATTCATTTTATGGTGGGTGGACAAAACAAGACTTCTTGTGGAGAAAAAAAACCCCTCTCTCCAATCTAAGAAAAAATAAGGTCTAGTCTGACCTCCTCCCCCATAAAATGTCTAACGTAATAAAGAGCAGCCCCTAAGTAGATTATAATAGTATCATTTAAAGCACCAATCCATTTACACGCGGTATAAAATTATATCAACTACAAAGGTATTTTATAAAATTCAAATTAATTGTTATAATTTTTACGCCACTAATGATAATTTTGACCGAAAAAATCATGAATTGGATTAGATCTTCTGGTAGGAACTCCACTATTATGATCTAACAGATATAACATATTAGGATTCTATTGTTATAAAAATTAATACTTACGCCAGGCTGAATTGATAAAAGCACTTTTTATTTATTTTTTATTAACAAACCCAAATTAAAATAACACGCTTAATTATTTCTGTGTCAAAATAGATGTGTAACAGACGAAATAATACATTATTTAATACTTACTTTCTGTAATTATTAAAACGACATATTATTAATATATGGATTTCAAGTTGTATTGATTTTATTCATTCCAATGAAAATTTAATGACATCAAAAAGAAGATATTATTTTATTTTTCAATAATTTTTAATAATTTAAAAATAAATTGTTAAATTGCTTAAATATATGATCTAAATTACACATAGAAACAAACTCTTAATAAATAGGTAAAAACGGAAAAAAATCAATACTTTTAGTAAGAAGAGCAATATTTTATAAAATTGGTCATTTAACTAAATATAAAATAAAAATTCTTACGGTTGGAGGCTGTTAAGAAAATTAAAATTCAATTATTTGTTTTATATTTACAGAAACATGGTGTGCATTCAGAAAATGGTAGTGAATTAGAACTTACGGCAGTCTGTAATTGAAACAATTATTAATAAATATATTATTTGTAAATAAATTTGTCTGTGTATTTACCCAATTACGTTAGAGATATTTAAAAACTTACGTAATACTGAAAAGAAAGAATAAAAACTAAAGTAAAAACATTAAATTATATCTTGCGTTATTGTGATTATATTTTATTAAATTAATTAATCAATAATTTTTTTTGTATTTAGTTATGTGTAAAACGTGTTGCTAACCGTCATCTGTAATCATAAAAAAACATTTAGTTGATAGAATAAAATATTCTCATACAAAATTAATTGACACAATCAAATCATTGTATAATAAAAACGAAATAATAGTAAGTTACCCAATGCTGTCAAAAACAATAAAGTTAAGTAAATTAATTGCTGATTCTTATATATTATATTATAGTTATGTAGTTATGATATAACAGTAGCGAATATTATATAAATTAATTCAACAAACCTCTGTCTGTAATTTTCGTAACGAAATATATGATTAGGAACATTTTAATAATAAAAAAAAAATATATATAACAATGATACCCGTTTTCACGTTTATACGAGTTTATATGCCGTTTATATGCCTAAATATTAAGGAGTTCTTAAAATAATAAAAATAATAGTTCTCATATATTGAGACATCTAATTTAGGCGTCACCTGTACATACATGCGTACATAATATGACGTCATCGACTTTTGCCGATTTTCGACTTCCCCCCTGCAATCATCCTATTGTCGTTCCATCCACCCGTTGTAACCATCTCACAAAATTGATGTAATTTTTATTATCTGTATTACAAAATGAATAATTGTTGCTTAAACAATAAATTTTTCTTTTGGCTATACCTACCATTATTGCCAACTATGATACTATAATCCACAGAAATTGTTCTGTGATCAGAAGACGATAAATTATCATTATTTAAAAACATTTCACTTGATAAAAATTGTATAAAGTGTGTAAAAATCACAATTTCTTACAACACACATTCCGAGTTCATATTTTGATAGAGTCTGCTAATTTGATATGAATTAAGATATAATTTTCTATATTTGAGCTCTATTTATTAATTTGGGATAGCTGATAATTATAACACAAAATTAAACTTAACATATTGGGGCCGTCATTAGTTGAATTAGATTAAGGGCCTGTTTCACCACTTTCAGATAAGTGCCTGATAGTTATATGTGACATATAACGCATACAAAATGTGTTCCATTTTTAAACTTATCTTCTGGATATCACTTATCTGGACGTGGTGAAACAGGCCCTAAGTAAATTAATTCAAAAAGTTGTGTGTATTTCGAAGATAAAATTCATGTAACGAAAATTGCGCATAGTGAATAAATTACTTACATAAACTTGCTGTAATTAAATTTTTTTGCATAATTAATTTTTAATCAAATTTGTATACATATACAAGAAACTACGCAAGTTAAGGCGACTAGCACTGTTGCGGAGTTTTTTTGTTTTGTGGACTAGCTCCAGTTGTCTATGATTTGATGATGACAGATTTTGTCTCTTTCAAAATAATAACAAAATTACAGATATTTTTTAGTTATTTTAATTTTAATGTATTTGCTTGTATTTATGGTCGGTCAAATATAATTATTAACATCCAGTATTTTGAATTCATCTTGGGGATTCCCCACAAGCACTGTGAAATTGGCGGGAAAATCGTAAAACGCACTAAATCCCTCGAATCCGTGTGTTTTTTGCAAGTATTTTGTTTCTTATACTTTCCGTGATCGTGATTCGTTACACTCAAAGCTCCTAAGGAATTTTCCAAATAATTTTCAAAATATTGGAAATTAAATTGTAATTTTGAATTATTCCAACATGCCAATTCAATAATATTAAAATAAATAATAAATTGTATAAAAAATAGCAAAAACAATAAATTTAAGAAAAAACATTCAGATGGTAATCTTCATCTTTATAAACCACATCTGCTTATATGATTAGTTCTGCATTTGTTCCAGTATTCGACGAGAAAAGGGCGAAAAAAAAAATTATTTTTCTTATTTCTGTAGTTAGGCGTAAAGTAGCTATAGAATGATAAATATGTAAAAACACTGGGATTGATACCTTAGATTAAGAATCAAGGTACGTGTATGCAGCGTTTCAATTTCCCATATTAACAGGATGCGACATATTCGACATTCAAAATTTTCGAATTTCACATTTTCACAATGATAGTCGCCTTAACTTATATAAAATCTTAATAAAAACAGGGAACACTAAACTAAAACAAAAACTAATTTCAATTAGAATAAGAATTTCTGAAAAAGAATTTTATCTTTTTTGAACAACTCACCACGATCTAAAAAGAAAAATAAATGCGATTAAAAAATATATACATAGGTAGATAACTTGAAATTATCAATAATTCTAAGACTTGCTCATCTTAAATACTCACACTTCCATCCTAGAATCATAATACGATATTATTATTTTAATCAATAATTATCAATAATAAATATCCAAATTAATAAAAAAAATATCTTTCGAGAACAGACAGAGTTTGTAAAGGTTAATCATTCTCAAAATAATAAAATGTTATAGATAGTCATACCTTCAACTGAATTTTAAATAAAAAAATATGTATTAAAACTAAGTTATAATTTTTTGTACATAGCTTTAAGGCGCCGCCGTCCACACAAAACCGCGTTCTGCGTTCCGCGGTCACGCGGTCTTGGTCACGTAAGACAGTTTTTGGTCTTTTGACCCCCTCCCTCCGTAAGAAATAACAAGATTTATTTGAACTCCCTCTCCCCCAATAAATCTGGGTCGTTCGCCAACTCGTCCCACTGCCAAACCATGGCATACCTTTGTACCGAGTTTTGGGACGAGTTAATGCATCTTAAAATAAATATTTTTTCCGTTCCCACTATATTTTTAACAATAAAATCAACGTGAGGTAATGTCAGGGACAAAAGTGTTATATAATTTATATTGAAGTTTATATTGAAATTTGTAAACTTGTCCTAATGGGATGAGTTGACTGTGGGATAAGTTGATGAACGAGCCATAAAACTTACGGTAGATCAAATTTTGAAGGATGTGTTAATAAAAACCTAATTTTTTTAATAAATTTACAATAAAAACCTAGAGTTGAGGGGAAAAAGAACCATCTATGAATCTGTACTAGACCCTTTACACACACAGGTCGCGAGAAGCGTGCTCTATTGTTTGTACCGCAGAACGCAGAACAAGCTATGTGTGGTCGGTGCCTTAAAATTTAACAAGCTAGTTATAAACATGAATACTGAGCAAGGAGAAAATTAAACAAGCTAGTTGTGTACATGAATTCTGAGCAAGGAGAAAATTTCAAAATGCTTACCGTGATCTACAAAATTAAGCAATAACGAGTTACAAATTAGAATTAATTTAACTGACAAAGTATTTTATTACTTAAAAAATTATGAAATCTTACATTGAGCTGAAAATTATCAATTTCATTATATTAGTGAAATTGATATTAAATGTATATGGTAAAAATATGCAAACATTTAGTACAAATAAAAATATGTAAGATAAAGTGAACAAAGAAATACTAACAAGTTGCTGTAAAAATAAATCAGTATCAGTATATATCATAAAAAAACTCTTAATAATTTATTTTTATATTAAATAAATGAATCTGTTTCACATTTTAAAAGGCGTCGTTTTTTAGCCTGCCTAATAAAAATAAAATAGGCGCCCATATTGAAAAGTTATTTTATCTAAATATTATAAATGTATATTACAAACTAGAATATGTCACATAACGCCCACGTGAGCGTACAGATTTGCATTACAGGCTGGTATATTAAGTAGTTACAAAAATTCGGTGTACGTCGGTGGCGCAGTCGGTAGCGCGCCTGTCATGTAAACAGGGGATCACAGGTTCGAATCCTATCTCGAGGATTTTTTTTAAATATTTGTTTAATTAAAATGTTGTGTTTGTTTAGGTACAAAGACATACCTACATTTAATGTACGTAACACGGATCTCAATCACATGGATAAAATTACTTTAAAGATATGTTTGATCACTCAGACAGCTAGCCTGAATAGATTTGCACGCTGACTAAAATCTCCACAGGACCTTTCTAGAGAAGACTGCCTTCAAAACGCGCCTAGTGTCGTGACAGGACGATGGAGTTGCCAGAAGATACGGGTAATATTATGTTTCTGAATTCCTTTTCCTCCAAAAACGTAGTAGATGTCTTAAAGCGGAAAAGGACGCTTATCACCCATGACATTTGATCTTGTTGATGCCACTTTACTGTTGAAGTCTATCATGTTAAGACCCACATTATTAAGAACCAGATCGCGTCAACCCAAACTAAGAAAAGGTTTACACGGAAATCCGGTTTTAGTCTACCTGCATTGCACTCCTGCGTCAATATCATTTATGTGGAAGGAATGTTACCGATAACCGGTGTGCGGTAACCTCACCGCAGAGTAAAGTAGTGCAAAGTTGACGACTTTGATGCCTCCCTCCGATCTCGAAACTCAGACTCGAAAGGCCAGTAACCTAAGCATGAAAACATCTCCGTGTAGTTGCGTTTCAAACTACATCAAAATAGTATGGAATCTTAGTTTCAAACGCAACTATACACAGATGTTTTCATGCTAAGGCTACTGGTAGCCCGCCTTTCTCTTCGTCACGAGTAACTACCACCACCAGCCACCACTTTTGATAGTAATTCCCCGCTCGAACCTGCAAAAGCTATCGGTGCCCACCGCTGCATCTGCTCTCGTTCAACTCCCGCTGAATAAAATCGCTAATAGTGATGGGTTTGCTTTGTGCAGCATAAGTAACGTCATCTCGGTCAAAACCACAATAAGCGTGAAGCCGTCCCTGCAGTTCATGTGACTTGAAACCAGTGGCTGCAAATATCATAACTCATAACACAGATTTCCCTCTCCAGCGTTCTCCAGCGTGTGATGTTAAAATATGTAATGCATCACACCAAAAAAATGTGTGCCAGTCGAATTAAGGTAGATGCAAGTGTAGAGATGATACTGCTCGGGTCTAAAGGACAAAGAAAGAAGGATTATAAACGGAATTATAAACGGAAATAAAATATCCAATGACTGTCCAGGATGGACAAATGTCTGCGAATATATAATGGCTATCCAGGATGGGCAAATGTCTGCGAATATACAACGACTGTCCAGGATGGGCAAATGTCTGCGAATATACAACGACTGTTCAGGGTGGGCAAATGTCTGTGAATAACCAATGACTGTCTAGGATGAACAAATATCTACGAATAACCAATGACTGTTCTGGATGGACAAGAGTCTGCGAATATCCAATGACTGTCCAGGATGGGCAAATGTTCGCGAATATCCTGTTTCCGGTTTCGATAACGGAGGCCAGAGCTGGAGCTGGACAACGGAAGCATCGCTGGAAGATATCAGATATCTGTCCATTATATCGACATAGGATCCTTTAAAACTATAACCACCTACATCTGATAAGCCGTGCGCATTAAATAGCGACTGCTACATACCAAAACAAAAATCCTGACAAAAGCTGGACAGACCGGACACGATAGTAAAAAGCCAAATATAAAGCTAAAGACGGATGCCTGGCAACTCTAGGCAGGTAGCAGCAAAATGTCACTACAATACCTCCACTTTGTGTTTGAAATTGATATAACCACGATGCGTTATTAAACTATCAACAAGATAGCACATATCATTAAAGGTACATTATGTAAGTATTCTATGTAAATTTTGTTTGAAAATCGCAAAAGTTGAATGTTAAAATTGTACTCACATGTCCCTGGAATTAGTGTTCGTTATATGAAAAGGTTTGTTCAAAATCGTGTTGGTATGAAAAGGTTTGTTCAAAATTGTTAATTTTTTTTTCACACAAATATTGTATTAATTTTCTTCTTCTATTTTATTTATAAAAATAAGCAGATGTCAGCATTTACATTTATAAATTAACCTGTTTGATTACTAACTGACAAATTCGTCCAACGATATGCTTCTGTTGTTTTTTTTTTCGTTAGTAAAGGACCTTCTGATGTTGCGTTCCTAAACGCCCGGATAAATGTAAAATTTAACTGTCAAAGTGAACTTTACATTTCTGACAAGATTTATTGATAGACTTCGAGCTGTTCGTTTTCAAACGGGTGGTAATGGGACGTGTTTAGGAACGCGACCTTAAATTATAATCAACATGAGTATGAATTCCTATAAAAAGTAAAAATTGTATCTCGGTTGTCGCTGCAATATATTTAAGGATGTTCGAACGCCTTTGTGGACGAGTTGTGGAGGGTTCGCCTGCTAACTCAGAGGTCTTGGGTTCAATCCCCGAATTGTTTGTGTCCGATCTGTGTGCTTCAGAAGGAACGTTAAGTTGTTATTCAGTTTGTGCCCGAAGTACGGCTATAGGCCTCACCACCTATTAGGTTTGGGACGTAATAATTGTTGTCGGTAAAAAGCGGGTATATCAAGTGTGAAATATGACTTGTAGTTCATAATGTACACTTGGGAAAACCTTTGACACCCATACAGAGATTCATGTCGTAACGATATGATTTTAATAATTACCTTGACCTGGAAATTAAAGAAAAATTCAGGTTATAATTAATGACAAAACAGTTAAAATAATAAAATAAAGTGTTTTAATTTTAATAAAATAATAAAAACTATTTGTGTGCGTATACTTACTGGTTGCTGAATATAAAAAAAATTAAACCGTTTATTTTTAGAAAAAGCTTGAATAATTTTAGTTATTATGAAATTGTTCTAAAAAACTAGATTAAACTATATCACCGACAGAATAAATCGAATAAAGGTACTTAGTCAATTACCCACGATATAAAGAAATGTTTTTCAATCCCGTATACATGGGGGGGGGGGACATAGGTGTCCTATCCCCCCCTGAAATCTTTGGACATCAAAAGCTAATATAATCCGTACCTCTATTATAAATGCGAAAGTGTGTTTGTTTGTTTGTCCTTCTTTCACGCAGCAACGGAGCAACGGATCGACGTGATTTTTTGCATAGAGGTAGTTAATGGGCCAGAGAGTGACGTAGTCTACTTCTTATCCCGATAAAATGCAAACGAAATCAGCGCGGACGATGTCGTGGGCAAAACCTAGTTTTACATATATCCGCAAAAGTGTGGTGAAGATTGCGCGTGTGTTAGGCCCATTAGTTCAACATTTATGACAACCACTTGTAAATAACGGATGAATACTACGCGTTTGTACGTTTTACAAGCATTTCTGAAAGTTATGACCTCCCCCGGATACGAATCTTGGCTACGGGCCTGGTGTTTCTTGCTTATTTATTTCCATCGGTCCATCGGCCTATATTCTTCTACTGCTGGACATAGGCGTTTTCAATATTTTGCCACTCTTAGCGGTCTTCCATCATTCTCATCCAGCCGCTACCCGCGACGTCTAGCAAGCGCGAGGTCAGCCTAAGCTAAGCACGTGGTCTCCATTCCGACGCCTTTCGGCCCCAACAGCCATCATTTCGGCGACAAATATAATTAATTATTTATTTCTAACCAACAATTTAACTTGAATAAAACAACTTACCCCCTTTTTCTGAAATTGGAACGATGTAACAATAAGTCGATGATATTTTGATTAATTGTAAGTATTGTGAGATGGGCTTATTGATAAATATGTTATTTACAAGTTCTGGTAGAGCAATCGCCTGGTAAACGAGAGGTCCCGGGTTCGAATCTCGGTTCAGCTTCTGACATCCAGATTTACTTCTGTTTTTCTATATCGCAATGATATAATGATATAATTATTAAATTAATGGCGATGGAAAAATCGTCAAGCGTTTAAAAAATATAGTAATTTATTTCTATCATATTTACGATAAGAGTAATGTTTATTCTTCACTACTTGATGCTGTAACAGGTAGTACGGCAAAATGGGCTTCTTTGACTAAATTTGGATACAGTAGCTAGCGTTCTTTAGACGCCAAGTGACTATGTAAAGTAATGTGATTCTTCGTCATTTTGTAAAATCCGGCAAATTGTATGAAAATAGGTGCGACGACGATTGAAGCGAAGCAGAGCGAGGAGGAGCGTGTTAGGTTTAATTTTAAATACATTTTGGGAGCCGAGCGAAGCGGAGCGGCGCAAGGTGACCCTCAATTCTAACAGAATTACGATATCTTACTTAAGGCGAATGGACACGCCAACTGCAATTTGGACCTGTTTTTGAAGGCCTACTCCTCCCACACGGGTGGTCCAAAAACTTTCATAAAAAAATGATAGGCATTATAGAGTCAAAAATAAATTTCAAGTTTCATAAACTGTTTTTCTATTGTAAGTTTTGACAAAAAAATATCGAAAGTCATCGAAAGTTTCACATGATTAACACAAGAATTCTCTTACTCCTTTCAAACGCCTAAAGCGATTTTTATCATTATTTCACGAAATTATAGGAAATTTCTAGATCTAAAAATTTCATGTTCAAAATTTTTTTTCGTCCGTGGCGTCCATGTGAAAAATATTATTTTCTCCTATTTTGCGCTAGCCGGAGACGCAGTGGTTGTCGTAACAGCCACTTTTCATGGCACGCTGAAATGAACATTATTTCAATGTTGTTTCCGTTGATATTTGTACCGACAAACATCGACTTGCTCATTTAGCGTGGTCATACGCCTTAAGAAAATTGTAAAAGACCGAATTCTACGACATGACGACGACATACATATTGCGGTATGGGAAAGAACAAGAGTAAGTAAAATTACTATTTTTAAACGAAATAATTAAATATTGATTTATACACGTAAATAATGAACAGCGCTGCCTGTTGATTATTCATGTACCAACATTTTACACGCTACCTAATTCTAACCAAACAATAATTCGTGACGTCTATAGGCCTTCATCGCCAGAAATTATTATTTGATATGTAATTTCTAACTCCTAACAGTGAAAAAACTAAGTTCTAAAAATCTTTAAATTACGATAAAAAACAAAACCGACACCCGATTTTAATGAAACAATCCCTATATTCTAATCAAAATTAAGTTTTCTTCACCTAAGAAGACTACATGAAAATCCGTGCAGTGGTTTCAGACAGACAGACAGACAGAAAAAAATTCTAAAAATCATTGATTTGTGTTCTCTTACTCTTTTTTAGTCAACCCCTATCTATTTTTATAAATGTATAAGTTTCAATGTACAGACTACGGGTATTTTGTTCATGTATAACCATATTTTATAAATAAGCCCAAATATAATTTAATTTGTTGTATTTTCCCGTTATAAATTTATATGAGTTCATACGTATATAATAATAAAATAAATAAATAAATAAATAATCAAAATAAATTATAGTAGTAATAAGTGAATACATAAATTATTCACTGTCATTAAGCTTTTTCTATTTATATTCATTATGTGTACAGTAGAGACCGCATCAACACATTACTTTGTACCTATCTTATATTCTTCTCTGTAGGGGCTAATGTCGTACTGCAAGTGTATAGCTTGATGTAGTCTCCACTGTACAAACCAGCCCAATTTCACATCTTGGCTTCATTTAAAACCAGGAAATAGAATTCGTTGTAAGTAAAGAAATTTTGTTCTTCCGGGCCACGGAAGATGACTTCGCAATTTAAAAAAAAGTGCATTTGGTTATGAAAATTTGTATTGAAAAATCCACTTACCGTTGTAAGATGATCGAGATTGTTGAAAAGAAAAAAAAAAAACATATTAATATTTCATAAATAAAATTTAAAAATTATTTTAAAAAAGCTTTACGAAAATCTTTTCTTTGCTATTTTTGTGGTCAAATAAGAGGTCAGAAACTAATAAAATCCCGGTGGCTGATCGACAACAACGGTCAATGTGTTGTCCTGAGAAAGTCATTCGCCTTGAAAATGACAAAATTGTATCGGTGAAACAGTTGGCTTAATAAAGTCAACAACTTGAGTAAACAACCGTTTCTTCATAATAATTTAAAATACCAGAAATTAATAGGTAAAAGAAAACTTACAAAGCGGTCCTTGAAAAAAAGTATTATTATTATTACAGAACTCACATAAATGTTATTAATTATTTCAACAGGGTGTAAACTAGCGACCAAAAAAAACATAGAAGTCGCGTTTCAAACAAATTGTCATTCGAAAATGGTACCAGACACTCAAAAGGGTAAAAGGCTCATGATTGGTTCGTACCACATGCGACAACGACACCGGGCGGGCCAGCTGTGATTGGCCAACTCACAGTGACAGTGAACGCTATAGAAGCCGACGCCACACTAAACATGTGTGCGGCAGTTTTCGTGGGGTAATTTTTCAGTGCTTATTAGACTTCTATGTCTTTTAGTTCGTCAGTGTGAACAGATTGTGACTACTAATTGAATCCACATAATTTCCCACGATTTTACTAAACCACTTTTTCTTAGATTCAAACCATATAGGTAGCATACCTATAATAGCTTGAGGGATATAAGCCGCCATAAAATACTAATAATCTTCAAATAAATAAATAATCTACCGATATTAATAGGGACATACGTCATTTTCCTGTGTATTTGTTCAAATATAACGTTTTAATAATACTGTTTTAAGATCTGCACAAAACATGTAAACTTGGCATCTACCTAATGGGGTCTCTATCGAGTTGTTATAAAGGTTAAAAATGCATGAAAAGTAAACTTTTCTTTATGTTAAAATAAATGATAAATGTGTTTTCAATCAAAGTCTCATTCTGTCTATGGATGTAATTACTTATATAATTCATTTAATGTACATATGTTTAATACCGTGAACTGAAATAAAAAATTTAAATTTTTGTATGAATTGAATATAATTATAATATTAGACTTTATACGTATGCAAATTTAGAAAATATGATTTTACGACATAAATTTTATTATCAAACAAAAATTTACTTAGATAACAAAAATAATTGAATGCTTAACTAAGAAAGATAGTTAAGAAAATAATAAATTCAATAAATTTTTAGTAAAATTATGCATAGATATTTAAACATTTAGACATTTATTTATTATTCGAAATATTATAACATTACAGTAATTACAGACCAAATCGTTACAATATTGTATGTATACACAATTTTATTTTAAGCACTAACTAACATACTTACTTCTAGCATTCTCTTACACACACTCATCACACATCCTATCCCATCTACAAACACATCACATTACATATTCCGTAATGTAAAAATTTAACGTTCTTTGTATACATTTTATTAGTCCAAATACCAAATTTTATTGCAATTCGCGAATACTTACCACGTTCTGAAAAAGTAATTAAAACATACGGGTTTTATATTATTAATTTTGTTTAATTTGCTATCATGAATTATTATTAAAATATTTATTTATTTATACATATCAATGTGTTTATACCTCTGGCTGCAAAAACATATATTTATTTAAAATTATGGCTTTTTTTCGTGGCCTTATTTAGTTTCAAATTAAACATAATTAAAAAAAAGCAGTACAAATTGTAAACCTTGAAATGTTTAGCTTGGAATGCTTATAGATGCATTTTTTGGCAGCCTATGATCGAGTTAAAGCTAAATGTTATAAAACATACAACATTAGTTCATACATACCGTAGTCTATTAAAACAATTAAAATATATTTAAGTAAATGATTAATATTACCAGTTTTTTTTATTCACTTTTGATAATTGTTGACTATATATCTTGTTATAAAACGCGCTACATTGTAGTGATGTGACGCTTGCGAAGAAAACTCAGTAGAACCGAGGAGGATTCTGTATATTATGTGCTATATGCTGCATTAAAAAAATAAAAACTTAAAACTTCGATTTATCATGTAGTTTTAGGGTTACGTCCCCGGATACGCAACCAACTAAATTTTTCAGTTTTGTTTTATACAATTTGTAGGTGTAGTGATAAGTTCGTAATTTATATAAGCATAAATATTAAATCCTACTCGCACTTGACCGGTTTTTTAATTTCTTGGGGAAGTTGCTACGTATGATCAGTAACAAATGTAATTAAATTGTAATTAATAACGCGTCGTCCATGACGCCAGTCATGTTATAATTACTGGGTAAATTTCATTAATAATTTTGACAAGTTGTTGTTGCCGACACCTACTAACAGTCTACGACGGTGTCGACACCGCTAACACCTACTGTCAGTGTACGACGGTTTTGACACCACCAACACGTACTGTCAGTGTACGACGGTGTTGACACCACCAACACCCACAGTCAGTGTACGATGGTGTTAAACCACCAACACCTACTGTCAGTGTACGACGGTGTTGACACCACCAACACCCACTGTCAGTGTACGATGGTGTTAACACCACCAACACCTACTGTCAGTGTACGACGGTGTTGACACCACCAACACCCACTGTCAGTGTACGATGGTGTTAACACCACCAACACCTACTGTCAGTGTACGACGGTGTTGACACCACCAACACCCACTGTCAGTGTACGATGGTGTTAACACCACCAACACCTACTGTCAGTGTACGATGGTGTTAACACCACCAACACCTACTGTAAGTGTACGACGGTGTTGACACCACCAACACCCACTGTCAGTGTACGATGGTGTTAACACCACCAACACCTACTGTCAGTGTACGACGGTGTTGACACCACCAACACCCACTGTCAGTGTACGATGGTGTTGACACCACCAACACCCACTGTCAGTGTACGATGGTGTTAACACCACCAACACCTACTGTCAGTGTACGACGGTGTTGACACCACCAACACCCACTGTCAGTGTACGATGGTGTTAACACCACCAACACCTACTGTCAGTGTACGACGGTGTTGACACCACCAACACCCACTGTCAGTGTACGATGGTGTTGACACCACCAACACCCACTGTCAGTGTACGATGGTGTTGACACCACCAACACCTACCGTCAAGGTACGACGGTGTTGACACCGCCAACACCTACTGTCAGTGTAAGACGGTGTTGACACCTCTGTTGTGGGCTGTTGGTCTAACGTGACTTTCAAAACACCCATGTCCACCCATCACGTTTGAGGTGTAATAATCGTCGTTGAAAAGCGGGTGTTGGTACAATTTTCGTTGTTTTTGATTTGTAAAGTAAATGAACTTACTGCATCTGGCTGTATAAAAAAATAACATTCTTTGTAATATATTTTTCAAGTGTCTTAATAAATACTACCATAAACTAAGTATATACTTAGTCGTCTGCAATTCTGCAAATCAACCTATTTTATGTACGGTCGTCTGCAAGTCTGCAATTCAACTTACTTTATGCACGGCCGTCTGCAAGTCTGCAAGTCAACCTACTTTATGTACGGCCGTCTGCAAGTCTGCAAATCAACCTACTTTATGTACGACCGTCTGCAAGTCTGCAAATCAACCTACTTTATGTACGGCCGTCTGCAAGTCTGCAAGTCAACCTACTTTATGTACGGCCGTCTGCAAGTCTGCAAGTTAACCTACTTTATGTACGGCCGTCTGCAAGTCTACAAGTCAACCTACTTTATTTACGGCCGTCTGCAAGTCTACAAGTCAACCTACTTTATGTACGGCCGTCTGCAAGTCTGCAAGTTAACCTACTTTATGTACGGCCGTCTGCAAGTCTACAAGTCAACCTACTTTATGTACGGCCGTCTGCAAGTCTACAAGTCAACCTACTTTATGTACGGCCGTCTGCAAGTCTGCAAGTCAACCTACTTTCTGTACGGCCGTCTGCAAGTCTACAAGTCAACCTACTTTCTGTACGGCCGTCTGCAAGTCTGCAAGTCAACCTACTTTCTGTACGGCCGTCTGCAAGTCTACAAGTCAACCTACTTTATGTACGGCCGTCTGCAAGTCTGCAAGTCAACCTACTCTCTGTACGGCCGTCTGCAAGTCTACAAGTCAACCTACTTTATGTACGGCCGTCTGCAAGTCTGCAAGTCAACCTAGTTTATGTACGGCCGTCTGCAAGTCTGCAAGTCAACCTACTTTCTGTACGGCCGTCTGCAAATCTACAAGTCAACCTACTTTCTGTACGGCCGTCTGCAAGTCTGCAAGTCAACCTACTTTATGTACGGCCGCCTGCAAGTCTGCAAGTCAACCTACTTTATGTACGGCCGTCTGCAAGTCTGCAAATCAACCTACTTTATGTACGGCCGTCTGCAAGTCTGCAAATCAACCTACTTTATGTACGGCCGTCTGCAAGTCTGCAAGTCAACCTACTTTCTGTACGACCGTCTGCAAGTCTGCAAATCAACCTACTTTATGTACGGCCGTCTGCAAGTCTACAAGTCAACCTACTTTATGTACGACCGTCTGCAAGTCTGCAAGTCAACCTACTTTATGTACGGCCGTCTGTAAGTCAATCTAATTTATGGCGTTTCTTGTTTCGCTGTTAAACTATTGATCGGAAATTCGGTTGCAATTATGTCTAAAGTAGAGGGGAAAACATAATAGGATATAATGAATTAACGTACAAAAAAAAAATACCCAGTAAAATCTCACTTCAACAATAAATCCATAATACACGTTGACTTGACCGTGTATTACATGTCAAAAATAACTAAAAAAATTCACATGTAGTTATAATTTTCATACAATTTTCGATGAAAAGCAACATTTTCTGAAACTTAAATAAAATTAAGACATTATGTTACGCTTTTTATGTCCCCAGGATCGCAGGATTATTTATATTTAAATTTGTTGCGAAAAGAATATACTAGTTTTGTAAAAATTAGGTTTAGAATTGCACCCAAATCTCCGATCACCAGTCATGACGGTTAAAATATTATAAATATAGGTTAAGTGCGACAGCAAAAAAAAAAAAAAACATTTTTTTTAACTGATGTAAAAAGGTATACTTACACCAAGCTTAAAATAAATTATTTAAAAATGATCAATTACATATGTTGTCATAATCTAAAAGTATAGTGGAATAAAAAAATTTACAAAAAAAATTGAACATTCTCATATAATTAATATAGTTTTCTCATATTTTTTTATAAAGGTTTGTTGCATTTTGTTTCTCCTTCAGTGCGGGTGGAACCGTGAGCGAAAGACGAGTAAAATACATACCTCAAGCTAAAAATTCAAGTTTTACTATTAAATAAACGATTACTACATACATTAAATAATCGATTACGTCAACATTTTGTAATCAGTTAATAAATACCGTTTCTGTGCTCTACTGGCTTGACCGTATCGACAATATCTGATGGTCACGGGTTCAAATCCCGTAGGGACACATTTGTGTTCCGTGTGCGTGCTACGGAAGGCACGTTACTTTGTGGGTCCATAATTTGTGCCCGAAGTACGGCGATAATCATCACTGGGATGTAATAATGGCCTGTGAAGTGTGGACTGTCTTGCGTTTTATAGTCCAAGCTCGAAAACACCTCTGACACCCCCTCAGGGACCATCATCGTAATTGATTTTTTCATTTATATTTTGTAATCATTAAAATAAAATTAAAAGAAACATACTTTGGCCTGAAATAAATGGTAAAAATATTTAGAATGAGCTGATTTTGTCAAGAGCTTAACATATAAAACGGCATCAAAATCTGTAAAGCGGTTTTCTAGTTATGAGTGAACATACAAACAGACAGAGATATCGAATTTTATATGTATAGAGAAGTAAAAAAATGGTTAATTAAAGTGACTTTAATTTCAGAGAAATTGCGAAACAGGTTGCTCACATAATGTGTACGGCGGAAAGAGTTGTAAAGTCATACTAGCAACAGTTAAGTAAGAGTTGTAAAGTCATACTAGCAACAGTTAAGTAAGAGTTGTAAAGTCATACTAGCAACAGTTAAGTAAGAGTTGTAAAGTCATACTAGCAACAGTTAAGTAAGAGTTGTAAAGTCATACTAGCAACAGTTAAGTAAGAGTTGTAAAGTCATACTAGCAACAGTTAAGTAAGAGTTGTAAAGTCATACTAGTAACAGATAAGTAAGAGTTGTAAAGTCATACTAGCAACAGTTAAGTAAGAGTTGTAAAGTCATACTAGCAACAGTTAAGTAAGAGTTGTAAAGTCATACTAGCAACAGTTAAGAAAGAGTTGTAAAGTCATACTAGCAACAGTTAAGTAAGAGTTGTAAAGTCATACTAGCAACAGTTAAGTAAGAGTTGTAAAGTCATACTAGCAACAGTTAAGTAAGAGTTGTAAAGTCATACTAGCAACAGTTAAGTAAGAGTTGTAAAGTCATACTAGCAACAGTTAAGTAAGAGTTGTAAAGTCATACTAGCAACAGTTAAGTAAGAGTTGTAAAGTCATACTAGCAACAGTTAAGTAAGAGTTGTAAAGTCATACTAGCAACAGTTAAGTAAGAGTTGTAAAGTCATACTAGCAACAGTTAAGTAAGAGTTGTAAAGTCATACTAGCAACAGTTAAGTAAGAGTTGTAAAGTCATACTAGCAACAGTTAAGTAAGAGTTGTAAAGTCATACTAGCAACAGTTAAGTAAGAGTTGTAAAGTCATACTAGCAACAGTTAAGTAAGAGTTGTAAAGTCATACTAGCAACAGTTAAGTAAGAGTTGTAAAGTCATACTAGCAACAGTTAAGTAAGAGTTGTAAAGTCATACTAGCAACAGTTAAGAAAGAGTTGTAAAGTCATACTAGCAACAGTTAAGTAAGAGTTGTAAAGTCATACTAGCAACAGTTAAGTAAGAGTTGTGAAGTCATACTAGCAACAGTTAAGTAAGAGTTGTAAAGTCATACTAGCAACAGATAAGTAAGAGTTGTAAAGTCATACTAGCAACAGATAAGTAAGAGTTGTAAAGTCATACTAGCAACAGTTAAGTAAGAGTTGTAAAGTCATACTAGCAACAGTTAAGTAAGAGTTGTAAAGTCATACTAGCAACAGTTAAGTAAGAGTTGTAAAGTCATACTAGCAACAGTTAAGTAAGAGTTGTAAAGTCATACTAGCAACAGTTAAGTAAGAGTTGTAAAGTCATACTAGCAACAGTTAAGTAAGAGTTGTAAAGTCATACTAGCAACAGTTAAGAAAGAGTTGTAAAGTCATACTAGCAACAGTTAAGTAAGAGTTGTAAAGTCATACTAGCAACAGTTAAGTAAGAGTTGTAAAGTCATACTAGCAACAGTTAAGTAAGAGTTGTAAAGTCATACTAGCAACAGATAAGTAAGAGTTGTAAAGTCATACTAGCAACAGTTAAGTAAGAGTTGTAAAGTCATACTAGCAACAGATAAGTAAGAGTTGTAAAGTCATACTAGCAACAGTTAAGTATGAGTTGTAAAGTCATACTAGCAACAGATAAGTAAGAGTTGTAAAGTCATACTAGCAACAGTTAAGTAAGAGTTGTAAAGTCATACTAGCAACAGATAAGTAAGAGTTGTAAAGTCATACTAGCAACAGATAAGTAAGAGTTGTAAAGTCATACTAGCAACAGTTAAGTAAGAGTTGTAAAGTCATACTAGCAACAGTTAAGTAAGAGTTGTAAAGTCATACTAGCAACAGTTAAGTAAGAGTTGTAAAGTCATACTAGCAACAGTTAAGTAAGAGTTGTAAAGTCATACTAGCAACAGTTAAGTAAGAGTTGTAAAGTCATACTAGCAACAGTTAAGTAAGAGTTGTAAAGTCATACTAGCAACAGTTAAGAAAGAGTTGTAAAGTCATACTAGCAACAGTTAAGTAAGAGTTGTAAAGTCATACTAGCAACAGTTAAGTAAGAGTTGTAAAGTCATACTAGCAACAGTTAAGTAAGAGTTGTAAAGTCATACTAGCAACAGATAAGTAAGAGTTGTAAAGTCATACTAGCAACAGTTAAGTAAGAGTTGTAAAGTCATACTAGCAACAGATAAGTAAGAGTTGTAAAGTCATACTAGCAACAGTTAAGTATGAGTTGTAAAGTCATACTAGCAACAGATAAGTAAGAGTTGTAAAGTCATACTAGCAACAGTTAAGTAAGAGTTGTAAAGTCATACTAGCAACAGATAAGTAAGAGTTGTAAAGTCATACTAGCAACAGATAAGTAAGAGTTGTAAAGTCATACTAGCAACAGTTAAGTAAGAGTTGTAAAGTCATACTAGCAACAGATAAGTAAGAGTTGTAAAGTCATACTAGCAACAGTTAAGTATGAGTTGTAAAGTCGTACTAGCAACAGTTAAGAGTTTTAAAGTCATACATCAAATACATCAAAAATGGAGGATGTGTATTAAAAAAATGTATTTCACATTGTTATTGTGACTGATAAAAAAATTAAAATATAATTTTTAACTACTTGGACTTAGAGCACATTGATGGCCTGTATGTATCGTATTTACTAGTGAAATTATCAGAGTTCATCAATCGGAATCAAATAGTGCGATTTATGTATTTGTGCCTTGATGATGTTAAATATACTTGACTGTAGCTTAAAAATAAATGGTAATGTACCTTATCAGCTATCTGTAATGAAAATTATACAATTATAATATATATCTTATGTACGAGTTATTGATTGAGCAAAAAGAAGGTAACTAAATGATCCATTATTAATATCTAAGTATAACTAATTTTTGCTATCTTCAACACAGATAAAGTTAAAACCAGTTTGAAATTAAGACCAGTTACCAATGCAATTAGTATTTATACAAGAGTTCTTATACCAGGGCGACAAAGCGCAGATTTGGATATAAACATCTTGTCAATTAATATATTGCAAGAAGCGCTTGCACTGGTAGTTTCTTATCCCTTAGCTAAATTAGATATTAGTAATTTGTATAGTATAAGTTTTAGGATGTAACTGATATTTAAAAAAAAGGAAATATGCTAAAAAAAAGACATGATCTTGCTATGTTTCTTGCCCTTCTTCTTAGCAGGACTAATCGAATGGGTGGAGGTAATTTAAGTAAAATTGTAATATTGCAAATTTATGGTTACTAAGAAATTAGTGATAATATTATATACTATATATATTATATACTTTTATGAATAGATATTAAAAAATGTATACTATAAAATTTGTATGCCTGAATAAGGTAAATTGTGCTGAACCAATTTTGTGTACCTCATCATCTTTATGTATACCACAATTTATGCAAATAAATTATCTTCATCTTTTATCTTTATCTTTAATAACCTATGATGAGATGATGACATAATGTAGCTGATTCTGAAGGCTTTAATGTTAGTTTTAGTGCTGTCAAAACCTAATTAATAAAAAATAGTCTTTAAATGTTAAGAACAGAAGCTAAATTACTTTGGAAAAATTTTACTTTTGACAGCACTAAAACTAAAATTAAAGCCTTCAGAATCAGCTACATTACTTATATTATTTTTTATCGTCCTGTTTTAGCCTTTTTGTCGAGTCTTTTGGATAGATTTCTTGTCTGAATGTTAGTGGTAAACTATTTAGTCATTAAGGAACAATATATTCAGAAGTTTTCTGGCCGTAGATATTTTTTTATAAGAGGTACATCAAGAGGTAATTTTACGACCACCAATTTTGTGTGTTACATGTTTTTAAATATCACTGCGAAAGAATTGTTCTGTTAGGAACAATTCTTGTATTGGCAGTATTTGAATAAACCTATTGCATTATCTCTGTTTTTCTCTTTTATTTTGGCAGGTACTATTACCTTGAGCCTACACAATTGTAAAGAATAGAATAGAATATAATATAATAGAATAGAATAATGTTTATTTGGTACAAAAAATAAAAACACTTTACATACTTAAACTTAAAATTAACACAGGACGTACCAAAAACGTCGCCGCTCAGCATAAATCTTCTCCAGATATGTGTAAAATATTTTTCCATAGCTACTTAAACCGTAAGAAACTATATAGGAAGATTCAGATAGTGAGCTATAAATACATAATTACACGATAAAAGGGACTTTATTTTTAATCAGGTATAATTTGGCCATCACCGCTGTTAGTTTATTGCGCACGTAATCGACATGGGCACCCCAGCTGAATCTATCGTCAAGTATTACGCCCAGATTCATTTAAAGGCTTTGTTGCTTGATCGTTGGACAGCTACATTGCAAACTGTTATAGTGCATACAGTCATGGGTATTGGCAAGTTTGGCAACTAATAGCACGTTGTCCGCAGCAATGAGGTTATGACTAGAGCGTATGTGCATGAGTTTAGTCTTCGCAGTATTCAGGGCTAGACCTGCATCATGAGACCATTTGCTTAAAGCATCAAAGTGTTTTTGTATTTTGTGCATTGCTTTATCAATGTCTACATCAGCAACAATTAAGCAGGTGTCGTCGGCGAACTGATATATTTCGCATTCGGATATCACATTAGTTACGGAATTCACGTAAACTGGGTAATAAAGTAGACAAATAACTGAGCCCTGAGCAGTACCTATCATTACGGGCATTTCGTGATTGAGGGTATCATTATCTTTTGCGTAGTACGATCTCCTACATAGATAATCAGCACATCACTCCACAAGAGTTTCTCTTAAACAGCTCTCTTCAAGTTTATCAACTAGTAAGTCATGAAGAAGCGTATCAAATGCTTTACTGTAGTCAAGTAGAACGATATAACGTGTTTTTTATTAGTAAGGTGCATGTTAACTGTGTCCTTTGTTTACTTTTATTTGCTTGAAAGTCATACTGATTAAATGTTAGAATTTGATTGGTGTGAAAGAAGTTGTGCATTCGATCACTAATGAATTATTTAACTACTGTCATTTTGACCTAACGATTCTTTTTATGAATAGGTCTTACGATGCCGGTTTTTAATGGTCGGGGATAATTTCCATTAGTTACACTGATATTGATCAAATTGCAAATAGCAGTAAAAACTTTACCATCTATGCTTTTAAGATTTACAGCTCTGATACCGTCAATTCCGGGTGCTTTTATAAAATATACAAGACTATGCTGAGAAATAAATGGTAACGTACCTCGGCATCTTCCTGTAATAAATGTTGAAAAATTATTAAAAAAAATAAAATTATAATAATTTTAATTTTATTATAGAATTAAATTATAATTTATTTAATTTTATTATTAAGAATTTACCAAATGCAAAGAAACTTTTATATTTATTATGTAATAATTTTATCAAAATTTATCTTTAATAGTTAAAGTTGAGCTGAAAATTTGACTCTGAAGGAAGTATATAATATATAATATATATTAAATTACAAATAAAAAATGTTAATTACATCACACACAAGACACTAAATATAATAGTATAATGACAGAATCAACTCATTAGTTACATTGGTAAAAATAAATAATTTATAATGGTTCACGCACTGGCACTAAAATTATAGAAAATTTGTTATTAAGGTTTACTTAGAGGCTGTACAGTTAAATAAATAAATTATTTTTAATTGTGTAAACTTTCTGTTTCAATGTTTTACACGTAAGGTGAAATTTGAATGGAAAATATTGACATTATCACATAATAATTAAGACAAAAACTAAGGTTAGGAAACTTCGTAGCACGTTGTGGTTCTAATTACCATGGAGTCGCTATTGTTACATTATGTATTTATGTGGATAAGATTACTTATCCACCTATTTTTTAGAAATACGCATGTCAAAATCACCAAACAAACAAACAAATATTTATTTCATTCCAAAACCCAAAAATGATGAAAAATCTAAAAATGCACTTTTTTCTAGGTTACTTGGAGTTAACCTTGATCTAAATTTGTCAAAAATTCTTTGCAAGTGTGATAAGGAAGAACGTTTTCCAAGATTTATGGTTTTGTATATTTCTGGAAACAAGAGATAGGTGTCCTTAAAGCAACTTTAGTTCAGACCTCTTTGAATAAATAATAATTTTTTAACAAAAATAAAATAAGCAAATTGATTTTATGTTTTTTTTTATTTTAGTATTTACATATTAAATAAAATACTTAGTTTTATTTCATACGCCAATTTTTTATTATCATAATATTTATAGTTTTTTTAAAAGATATAAATATACTGATAAATAAGATATACAAACATAATTAAATCTCAAGATATATTTCGGGTCCGTACATATATAGGTACATTTATAGTGTTGTTACAGAAGGCTGCGTTTAGCCAAGTTTCCCATCTGGATATTACGGGTTGGTGTACCTAACACATGTCACATATAAACAAATACCACAACAAATAATGACCCCATGGTACTTAGAACCATAGCGTGCTTCAAAAATTCCCAACCTTATTAGAATACAATGAGAGAAACATGGTCAGTCATTTTTATTAGCAAAAATAAATTTTAAAATAATGGTTCATAGTCCACGGTACTAAACATAGCCACAGGGTTTCTTTAAATAAAGGGTACATAGACATATTTTTATATTTTGTATTAGGAGAATTTACCGAAAGCAAGGAAAATTACATATTTAATATGTATTAAATTTTTCTATTTTAATCAGGTGAAATTATGTGAAATTCGTTTTTCAATTATTTTAAATTCAGTTGAAAATTTGACGTTGAATGAAGTGTATAATAAATATTGAATTATAAATAAAAAGTATTGATTACGTCACACACAATAAAATAAATAACCATAATAGTATAATGAGAGAAAAATCTCATTAGTTACATTGAACAAATATTTTTGAATATAATGGTTCACGCATTGGTACACGGCACTAAAATTAGCGAGATTGTTATTTAAAATTTGGATATATTATAAATGTGTCATTAAGGTCTCTGAAAAAACTTTACTTACAGCCTGTAAAGTTAAATAAATAATTTATTTTTAGTTAAATCAACTTTTTGTTTCAATGTTTTACACATAAGGTGAAATTTGAATTGAAAAATATTGGCTCTATCGCATTGTAATTAATAATTAAGACAATGAACTTCATTAGCAAAAACAAGTGTTAAAATAATGGTCCATGGCACTAAAACTAGCGACTAACAACAGCGTTTCTTAAAATAATGGATGCACAACATTTTGTCATTGAAATTTCTGAAAGAATTTTACTTACCGCCTGTAAAATGAGATAAAAAATTCATTTTAAGTTTTCATAGTAAAAACTTTACCATCTATGCTTTTAAGATCTTCTCCGATACCGTCAATTTCGGGTGCTTTTATAAAATATACAAGACTATGCTGAGAAATAAATGGTATTGTACCTCGGCAGCTTCCTGTAATAAATGTTGAACAATTATTAAAAAAAATAAATTATAATAGTTTTAATTTTTAATTATTAAGAATTTACCGAAAGCAAGCAAAATTTTATATTTATTATCTAATAATTTTATCAAAATTTTTCTTCAATAGTCAAAATTGAGCTGAAAATTTGACTCTGAAGGAAGTATATAATATATATTAAATTACAAATGAAAAATGTTAATTACATCACACACAAGACACTAAATATAATAGTATAATGACAGAATCAACTCATTAGTTACATTGGTATAAATAAATAATTTATAATGGTTCACGCACTGGCACTAAAATTATTGAAAACGTTCTCGAAATTTGTTATTAGGGTTTCACTTTGATCCTAAGACCCACAGGTGAGTGATTGATGATATAAAAAAAACTTAATAAATAGTGCATGTGTGTATGTATTGACCAAGTATTTCACATATCATCTATCACTCACCTGTGAGTCTTAGGATCAAAATGTTTGCGGCGTGTGTGGTTACTTATTAGCTTGTATAGCTAATAAGTCTAACCATGCTTTCTTCTTCTCTTCCACAACCTTTTTAACATCATCATCCCACTTTCGGCCGATGACGCCAATGCTTGAACAGACCAGTCATCCAGCTCATCACCAGATATGATGATGAGATATGATCCGTCCCAACGTCAGAGCCTTCGTACACCCTAGTGTGTACAACTCTGTTTTTCAATCTTTCATCGACTATCATAAAATTTATCATAATCTTAGATTCATTCTTCTATCTCGTATTCATGTCTTGTGACTAAATATGGTGTTAGTCACAGAAAGGTTCCACTCCAAACAAATGTTCAATGAACTTTCACCATTTCATTCGTTCTTTCATCCCCACACTTTCCAGGAACACTTTCAAGTCCGTTTCGTTTGACAGCTACCCATCGTTTGACAGCTACCCATCGTTTGACAGCTACCCATCGTTTGACAGCTACCCATCGATTAACAATATTGTACTCTCATTTTCCTTACATATCGAAAGAACTTTCTCGAACTGTCCCAATAAGCATCTCTCTCTTTTACATCCGTTTCCATATCTGGTGCATATGTGGCAGGCAAATAGTAAAATTCCGCATTTTACAGACGACATCGTTAGTTTCTAAACGCTCGCTGTTTTGCAATTTGCCGTTCGGCTTTCATCATTTTCTAAAAAACCAAAATTTAAAGTCTTTTCTCAAAAACTGAAAAGTGGGTGCGACGACGAAGGGAGCCAAGCGGAGCGAGAAGAAGCGTGTTAAGTTTACATATAAGTACATACTGAGAGCCGAAGAATTCTAAGAGAACCACTATATAAAATGCCGAATTCCACATATTTGACGAAGATTCGTCCGCAGGGAACCCTTATAGTTTCGCCACGTCCGTCTGTCTGTCTGTCTGTCTGTCTGCAGCTTAGCTTAGAGACTATTAGTACTAGAAAGCTGTAATTTGGCATGGGTATACATATTTATCACGCCGATAAAGTGGTACAGTAAAAATTTGAAAAAGATTTTTTTTTAGCGTACCTCCCCTACACGTAAAGTAGGGATGTTTTTTTTTCTCGTCTATCCCCTAGTGTAGGATGTCGTTGGGTAGGTAATTTAAAAATATTGGGGATGTGAGCAGATCATTTTTCGATCCAGGGTTCCGTTTGCGAAATATTAAGCTTAAAAGTGTTAATTTTTGTTAGAGTCAAGTGTCCCCCCCCTGCCAGCGAAACGGTTGTGTTTGGAGACGTGAAAAAAATCCCGGCAGTAGTATACATAACGAAATTTAAAGGAAAACTATCACAGCTAAGTAGGCTTCACAAGTTAACGTGTACAGATTGCGCCAAACTTTTAGCCCCCCTAAACACGGGGCGATTCGCTTCAGCAGGAACAAAATGTATAGGCCGTTCTTGGGAAGAGCAACTTCCAAGCGTACTAGAAGTTTGGCGCGATCTGTATTAGTCGACAAACTTATAAAATGTACTTGGAGAAGAAGTTCGCATATTGTGCAGGGCAACTACGGAACCCTGCACTGCACGTGGTCCGACACGAATGTTTGTTTGTTCGACTCCTGTCTAATATGTTGTTATGGTCGGACATTCAAAACCTATTTAAATGAGATAAAATCACCGCAAATAAGATTTTTTAAATATTTGGTTTACAAGAACTCAAATATTGGCTGCAGAGAAAATTATGACAAATTACTTAATATCTCTAAAATATTACCGTTTTCTGAAAAAGTAAAATTTATTATTACACTTGAACATTGCAAATTGCAAATTAAAATTGTTATGGTCGGACATTCAAAACCTATTTAAATGAGATAAAATCACTGCAAATAAGATTTTTTAAATATTTGGTTTAAAAGAACTCAAATATTGGCTGCAGAGAAAATTATGACAAATTACTTAATATCTCTAAAATATTACCGTTTTCTGTAAAAGTAAAATTTATTATTACACTTGAACATTGCAAAGCAAATGAAGATAATAAAGTTTTTACTAGAAAGATAAAAAGAAACTGCAAGTTCCCGGCAGTAAATAATGCATTTCGGCTATTTTTGGCTTCATATAGCGCCGGCGCCGACTGTCACCGGACTGTTAGTGCTTCGGGCGAGAGAGATGACGCTACGATTCGATGTGCATTATTTACTGCTGGGAACTTTAACTATTATGGTAGTATAACCATGTAATATCTAATTTCAAAATTATTTAATGCATTATATAATTAAATAAACGTTATCTTACATCCTGCAAAATCAAAGAAATTATTATGTCAATTTCTGTAGATAAAGTAAAATTATATATGTAGGTTTACCTACTTACAGAAATAAAACTAAACAAATAAATAATAAATGTGATGCAAAAAATACAACAAAGGGGTATGCAGCTTATTGGGATACCAAAATTTTTTTTGGCGGGAACTTTAACTTTTATGGTAGTATAACCATGTAATATCTTATTTCAAAATTGTTTAATGCATTATATATAATTAAATAAACGTTATCTTACATCCTGCAAAATCAAAGAAATAATTATGTCAATTTCTGTAGATCAAATAAAATTATATATGTAGGTTTACCTACTTACAGAAATAAAAATAAACAAATAAATAATAAATGTGATGCAAAAAATACAACTAAGGGGTATGCAGCTTATTGGGATACCAAAATTTTTTTTGGCAGCCAGTAACCATTCGTACATATATCGATTGGCAATCAAAAATAAAACATAATATATAGGTTTGATTATTGAAAGCTGTGCGGCAATGGGACTTTTTCCATGTTGAAATATGAGTAGTAACGCCGGATTTGAGTTCAAGCAAACTGCAGTTGTGTAGTTGGCAACAAGTCTAGGTCATACCATTGTGATATGAATGTCAGTACCTACAGCATCTTCGCCAAAATTAATTCCTTGAGTTCTTGGTAACGTGTAACTTCTTGGTCACTGAACTTGGACCTTGGTTTGCCTCCTCCTTTTTTCCCTTCCATTTTACCCTCGACTATGACTTTTATCATATGATCATCATGGCTAAGTAGGTGCTAAAATATATTTAATTTCTGAATAAATAATAATGATTTTTATAAAATTATAAACATAATAATATCATATATTGAGTAATGATATATTATAAAAACATATGTAAATCATTTTATCTCTCTGGACGTAATTAAGCCGTCCTGCTTTTTCTCGCAACTTACAATTAGGCGTATTATTGGGACCTATCCTCGTGGGACCTCAGGTAAATACGTATCCTGGAATGGCCTATGTCCGTGGACAAACTAGGCTAATGTATGGCCTATGTCCAGCAGTGGACAAACTAGGCTAATGTATGGCCTATGTCCAGCAGTGGACAAACTAGGCTAATGTATGGTTGGCCTGTCTCAACACTTAGTCTTGGTGATAAGCGCTATCAAGAATTTAAGTTTAAAAAATTAAACATATTTTGGTATGAATTACCTGCCACATAAATTATCAGGCATGTTAACAGATGTTGGTGAGACCAGCACATAACTCTTAAATCAATCAACTTTCATCTGCCCTCTGCTAGGTACAGGTCTTTTCTTTGCCAAGTTATCCTTCCCGCTACCGCGCTATAGCCTTGTACAGTACACCACAATTGAGTAACCTTAACAATATCCTTTCACTGATCGTCGCCGTGTTCTTGGGGACCACTCTGTAAACAACAACCCTTACCAAACTTATCGTCACAACGCCTTCCCGTTCAGCCTAAGATCTGGTTTTTGTTTAATAAGAGCGGTGCCTCTGATGTTGCTATTCTGATGAATTATTTGTTACAGACGCATGCTTTTACAAACAAAGAAGTTTTACTTAAGGGAATCATTGAGTTAGTGCCCACGGCCGCGATAGGTACAGATCGTTCACAGTTATTTTACCTCTAGGCTGATCGAAAATGTTTCTTAAGTATTGGACATAGAACAGCTGTCAGAGGTAAAATAGCTGTGAACAGTCTGTATTTGAAAAAATCTATGGCCGTCTTATTCCCGCTGCGCGGCGCACTTGCAAGCGAGTCGCCCCGCGCGCTTCCCGCAACCTTATTCTGTGAGGCGTCCGTATTCTGGTAATGTAAATGTGACATATCCGATTTTCATGTTTAGTTTATGAGTTTAGCGAAAGAATCACAAATTAGAGTAAAATAGCACATGTTATATACGTAAATAAATCCAAAATTTGGGTTGATTAGTAGTTAAATTAATAAGATTGTTGTAGAGTGCGTGAGCGGGAACCTAAGCGATTTTTTCACAAACTTATTTAGGATGCTTAGGAAGAAAACATACTTAAAAATCCTGACGTCTAGGAGGCAAGGCGGAGGGAGGGGGTGGTGACAAATGTCTCAATTTTAGGTTTTTCGCCAATATCTCAAAAATGGTGCATTTTAGCGTAAAATGTTTTAGGATGAAATGAAAGCCTATAAAATTTACTATAACTTTGATTCTTTACACTTTTTCCATATTCCCATCCGTTTTCAAAATACACGCTATGGAAAAGTAAAAACCAGAAAAAAAAATTTTTTTTTTAATTCGCTGGCTTTATGCAAAGCCGTACATACGGTGTCGTAATTTGAGGGTAGAACATCGATGATGAGAAGGGGTATTACTTTAGTTTTTTCACTGAAATCTCCAGTTGTTATAGTCACCATGTAACCTTTCCATTCCGGAAGGAATATGCCTAGCTGTTTTGCAACAAACCATAGGGTATGGAATGGTTGTGGGTGTATCACTTCTTTAGGTATATCAATATGTCGAACCACTACACTTTCCAGGCTAGTTCCCTTCTGAAAAGTTTGCAGCGGAATAATGACAAGTTCTCCAATATCATTTGACGGGGGCGTGTTCTTCAATATTGTCATGTGAATTGGAAGGCGTAACACATCTGATTCCACCCATAGCATGAAGAATGTTGAGCCCATCAATAGTACAGACGTTGAAATCAACGTTGTCAAATACAAACTGATTCAAAGCATATTTTAAAATCTGGTTTAGCAGTACAGATTGCGGAAATTTCTAACCTTGTGCTTCATGATAGAAGCCTAAACTGGCCAGGAGATCAATCAAGTGCTTCGAAGCGTACTTTTTGTATATGAACAGGGAGATGTTGCACAGAAGAGGTGATATGAAGCTCTTGGGTCTCATAATTGCAGTAATGGTGTTTCCTATTACCGCATATTTTCTCTTCGT
Source organism: Ypsolopha sequella (assembly GCA_934047225.1). Lineage (NCBI taxonomy): Eukaryota > Metazoa > Arthropoda > Insecta > Lepidoptera > Ypsolophidae > Ypsolopha > Ypsolopha sequella. The sequence continues at coordinate 17,608,842 of OW204010.1, read as the reverse complement.
TTCTTATACTCTCTTTGTCTTTTCCAATAGAAGGCTTTCAAGAAAAATGTTCAGGGATTCAGGCAGTGTACCTGGTTTCTTTAAGAAAATATCGCAGGATGGGTATGTGTCTGTGCTGTACACTTGACTCTGAATATCTCACCGCAAAATTAACGCAGCTTTAGCAACAATCCTCAACTTTTCTTCTTCTTCGTTTTTTCCCCTATTTTCATACCACACTTGATTGATAATTTTGTACCTAATGTCTCTAAAACACACCATGGGCGCTTTATATCGGTTGACCCCTAGTGTAATCAATATTCGATCCCCATATTTATTTTCCAACTCGGCCTTGATAGTTCGCCACTGGGGTTTGGCACCGGTTACAACACCGAGTATCTCATCGTGGGAAAACTGAATATCAGGGCTTCCCTCCATGTAAGCAAACATTTCTTCCATAGCCTCTACAACAAGGGTATCTCTAGGGATCTTAGCTTTCTGGAGTTTTGGGTAACTGACAGGCTTTACAAAAGTAGTATAGTATTGTTCGTTCTGGCCCCCTCGTCTTGAGAACAGGCTCACTAGCGTTCGCCTTCTCCGTCTCAATCCTCGAGGCCAGAACGAACAATACTATATTTTGGGTAACAAACAATCATTCTGGCCCCTATTAAAGGTTTTAAACAACTGCTATCACAAAAATTAAAGGGCCAGAACCCCAATACTACCGTAAAATCAGCAGTAATTGAATTAGTTTTTCAACACACGAGCCAATATAAAATGAGACTGTCAGAACCTTAATACTACCGTTTGAGTAACAAAGAATAAACAATAGAGTTCAGTTCGATACGCCACAAAATAATTCACGATTCTGCATAAATAACCCAAACACCCTGCTATGATTGCATTCTAATATAAGCAATCTCAACTTACACTCCTTTTAAAAGTCTGAGTTTCCAGAATGAAATTTATAAAGCAAACAAATTTACTAGAGCTTGAAAATGTATTTGTAGGAACTACAAAATCAGGGTTCCGCCATGGGAAACTCTTACCCAACACGATTCGATGTCTTGTTTGTGGTCCTTCTAATTGTGGTAAAACAAATTTAATAATTGGACTTCTAGTACACGCCAATGGATTGCATTTTTATAATGTTTACGTGTACTCTAAAACTCTGTTCCAACCCAAGTATAAATTTTTGGAAAAAGTACTAAATCTTGTTCCAGAAGTATCGTATTTTAAATATAGTGATAAGGAAGAAGTTTTATGCTCTACAGATGCATTTCCAAACTCTGTTTTTATTTTTGATGATGTTGCATGCGAAAATCAAAACAATATTCGCGATTATTTTGCCATGGGTAGACATAAAAATATAGATTGTTTCTATTTAAACCAAACTTACACAAAAATTCCTAAACAACTAGTTCGTGATAATGCTAATCTAATTATACTTTTTAAACAAGACGATATTAATTTACGTCACATATATGATGAGCATGTTGGCACAGACATGACCTGGCACCAATTTAGGGAGATGTGTTCACATACTTGGAGGGATCCCTTTAGTTATTTAGTAATAAATAAAGATTGTTTGAAAAACAAAGGTTGCTATAGAATGAAATTCGACACTTTTATTAATTTGGACGAATGAAATATATGTAGTGTTCTTTTAATAATTTATCATTATTAATTGTACTACGAAGAAGTGAAGTTGGTAACTGATTCGATATGAATAATGAAAAATCCCTCAAAAAGCAGATAATAAAATCTGCTGAAACTATTAAAAAGAAGATCAGACACATGAAGAATACAAAACAAGATAGTGAAAGTGCTCTGGAATCTGTTTTAAAACCTATTACGGATCCTCTTAATCAATTGGCTAATAGAAACGCCTATTTAGGTGTTAATGTTAAAGATGAAGATAAAAACGAAGAAGATGTTAAAACCACTGCAAGGAAAAGAAAATTGTCTGAAATAAGTACATCATCTCGCAAACACAAGCAATTCCATTCTCAGTTTAATATTGCGAATGAAAGTGTATCTGATATTTCTGATGTAAGTGACAACTGCATCGACAATAATAATAGTGAATTGTTTTTTTCTTCTGATTCAATCAAAGGCTCAAGACAAAAATCTAACTCAACATGTTCTTTGACATCATAAGGATTTGAAGACGTTCCTTTTGGGGTAAGAATAGAAAAAGGAAAATCAATGATCGGATCAGCACTTCTGTCCATCACAGCTCACAAAATATCAGTTGCAGGGCAAACATATATCAAAACACCGGGAATAACAGAACTTTTATTTAAAAAAAATCCCGATTTGGATGTTGTAACTGAAGAAGATAAAGAAAATTATAAATCTATATTACTAAACACGAACGCTCATCGTCGAGGATATGATCCTGGTCAACCGATCAAAAGCAATAGAGGTGTTAAATACACCCACATTATTAGACCATTGTTTAAATCATCAAGTATGGAAAATGTAACAAAGGGAAAAGGAATACCAATTTTAAAAAAAGTTGTGAAAAATGAGAAATACTTGTTTTGGGATGACCCCAATGAACTGGTGGAAAGACTTAAATTGCTTATTGCATCTCGCGATGCTGGCAACACAGGATTAGATAATGAAATAATATCTATTATCGAAGAATTGCGAGAAAGTGGTATTATAAATTAGATATATTATGTTATTACAAATGTTATACCTTCATTGTTATTATATCCATTGAGGTACTAAGACCATTAAGATGAATATTGATAAATTTGGACACCATGTTCACAGGCAAATGCGTTTGACAGAATCGTTTAATGCAAATATATGTGAAAAAGTATTACATAAAAATATATTGGGTGATTATGATTTAAAAGCCGTAAGGTTAATAGGTTTAAACATACCACAGACATCTGACGAAGCTGTGAATAAGGAGTATGTTGATAAAAATAATCAATTATTTTGCAAAAAGCATGACTTCATTTCCGAAATGAAAAGTATAAAAAATCAAATTCAACTACTTCAAAAACAGTTGGATGAGAAATGTACGTTAGTGCAAGTCAGTAGCTTACTAAAAGACCATCTTGTATCTATAAAATAGGTATAAAATAGATAAAACATGAGTAAACAAGATGTGGTTAATGAAATTCATAAATCGGCAAGAAGAAATTTTTTGCGTCGTTCTGTTATGCTTAAAGGAATTGATGATTTGTGGCAAGCAGACCTAATCGATATAAAAAATTATAAAAAGGATAACAATGGCCACAAGTTCATTTTAGTTGTAATCGATGCTTTTTCTAAATATGCCTGGGCAGTCCCATTAAAAACAAAAACAAAAAGCGAAGTCGCTTTAGCATTTGAAAGAATTTTAAAAGAAGGACGAAATCCTAAAAACTTACAATCCGATTTTGGTACTGAGTTTTATAATGATACCTTTCAAAAGCTAATGAAAATAAATAAAATTCATCATTATTCTACTTATTCAACTAAAAAAGCCTCTATAGTAGAAAGACTGATCAGAACATTAAAAAATAAACTTTTTAAATATTTTAGTATTGAAGGTAATTATAAATGGTTAGGAAAACCATTAAGAGATATTATGAATAATTATAATAACACTACACACAGTACAATAAAATATAAACCAGCTAAAGTAAATAAATCAAACCAAACATTTATTTTAAACAATATAAAAAAATCACAAAATACTTGTTATATAGAAAAAAAAAAGTTTAATGTAGGTGATTGTGTTCGAATAAGCAAGTATAAGGAAAGTTTTCAAAAAGGTTATACTCCAAATTGGTCCACTGAGTTATTTACTATAATTAAATCAAATAATACAAAACCTCCCACGTATCACATTATGGATCAACATAAAGCTATGATTAAAGGTTGTTTCTATGAACAAGAACTTCAAAAAACAAAACATCCAAATATTTATTTAATTGAAAAGATAATTAAAAAGCAGGGAAATAAGTACTATGTTAAGTGGCTTGGTTTAAGTAGCGATGAAAATAGCTGGATTAACAAGAATGCAGTCGTGAATAAACTAAAGTAATGATATAAGATCATAAAAATAATAAATTATTAAATATAATAAGAGATATTTCTTTTAATACATTTCATTGATAAAACAGTTATGAAAGGAAGAGGACTTATAAATAATTTGATAAACAATTTACCGTTTGAGTTACATTTGCCTGGATATAGCTATTGTGGTCCAGGGACGCGATTACAAGAACGATTACTTAAAGGTGACAGTGGTATAAATCAATTAGATAACGCATGTATGCGACACGATATAGCGTACACTAAATTCAAAAGTTTGCATAAGCGGCATAAAGCTGACAGAGAATTAATGACCATGGCAAAGACAAGACTACAATCAAGTGATGCTAGTAGAGGTGAAAAGATAGCGTCATGGTTGGTTAACAAAGTAATGAAGTTTAAGTTAAAATCTGGTGCAGGTGTCAAAACATTTAAATCTGCAGTATCTAAATTAAAGTCACAACTCAAGAAATTCAAACCTAAAAACAATAAAGATGCCATCAAGTTTGCGTTTCTTGCTGCAAAAAAAATATTTCCTAAAAATGGCAAAGTTAGGCTTCCTAGAATTATACCTATTCCAAAAACTGGAGGAATACTTCCCTTAATTCCTATATTTGCTGGACTGTCAGCACTAGGGTCTTTGGCTGGTGGTGCAGCTGGGATAGCTAAGGCTGTAAATGATTATAAAACAGCACAAAAAAATCTAGTAGAATCTGAACGACATCACAAAGTGATGGAATCTGTAGCTGTAGGTAAAGGTTTATATATCAAACCGTACAAAAAAGGTAAAGGTTTATGCTTAAACTCATCAAAAAACTAGTAATGAGGCTACCCCGTAGGGCACTCTCTAATATTGACATTCTTAAATACACTCAGGAGATACCATATTTTCGAGGTGTATTCATGAGAGATGGTTTGCCGAGTAAATCGAAACAAATCGAATGTGCCATTATGAATTTAGATAGTTCCAAAAATTCAGGAACTCACTGGGTAGCCTATGCAAAAATAAAAGACTATTGTGAGTATTTTGACAGCTATGGGGATTTAAAACCACCCTCAGAATTAATCACGTACCTTAATAAAAGCACTAACATCTACTACAATTACGTAAACTACCAAAAATTAAATACATTTAATTGTGGACATTTGTGTATAAGATTTCTACAAAGTTTTTGGAATGAACATTTAAATTGACTTGAATCCATGAAAAGTAATCATTTTTACAATGTCATTCACGCTATCAGTTACGGGGTGCGAATCCGCATTGTCAACAATTTATTCACCTGCGCTTCAACTCGACGGTGAATATGAATGCGGACTCATATATTTCTCTACCTTTAACTCGATACCTAACATTGATTACAGAAATAACAGGTTTTACTATGGTGAAAATGAAGTTATTGAAATACCGGAAGGTTCATATGAGTTAGAAGACATTAGTCACTTTTTAAAAACAAACGTCACAGATTGCACTTTTAAGCTGACTTGTAATAACAACACATTAAGCACAAAGATTTTTTGTTCAAAAGAAATTAATTTCGGAAAGAGACAATCTATTGGTCGTATGTTAGGCTTCGGAAATGAAATATTAAAAGCTAATATATCCCATGAATCTTCCTATCCTATAAGCATTTTACCGGCGACCATCATCCGAATCGAATGTGATATTGTAAGCGGGTCTTTTATCAACGGAAAACCTAGTCATATTCTTTACGAGTTTGCACCAAATGTTCCATCAGGCTATAGAATAATAGAAATTCCTAAAACTTTAATTTATTTCCCTGTAAATCAGAACTGTTTAAGTGAAATAAATATACGAATATTGGATAATAACAATAATTTAGTAAATTTGCGACGCGAAGAACTGCAGTTATATTTACATTTAAGACAAAAATGATAGATTTTAATATAACATCTGCACCTAATTTAAAAACTGCCAGTATCAGTGCTACAGTACAACTGAAATCATCTACTGGAAAAAAAAAGTTAAGCAAGGAAAATAAAAAATTTCTGAAACTTATCAAACTTTTAAAATGAGCATTTTAAATGTAACAGACTCGTTTGTTCAAGACAGCAGCATTGAAAGCTATCAGGTTCACTCTTATAAACCATATGTCAACAGCTTCAATAAAAATGACGAAATTAGGATTCCTATTAACCAACAAGATTTGTACGTATTACCTTCAGCTAGCTCTTTGTATATAGAAGGTGCTGCAACTGTACTAAAAAGTAGAGAAGCAAAAGAAAAAGTAAATAGCGTTGAGTTCATAAACAACGCCATACTCTTTCTCTTTCAAGACATTAGATATGAACTAAATGGTGTAGAAATTGACAGAGTAAAAAATGTAGGTATCACAACACTGATTAAATCATTAATATCTATGAATGAAAATGAATCAAAGATGTCCAGGTTTTGGGGTTGGGATACTAACGGTATTAAAAACACTGTAGGTGGCAATTTTTCTGTATGCATTCCTCTTAACAAAATTTTAGGGTTTGCTGAAGACTACAATAAAATTGTTATAAATTGCAAGCATGAGTTAATCCTTTTGCGCAGCAATACCAACCTAAATGCAGTCAAATTAAATACTAACGAAGTTGTTGATGACATCACGATTAGCAAAATTGTGTGGAGGGTACCTCATATTAAAGTATCTGATCGCGAAAGAGTCAACTTGCTAAGATATCTAGAAAAAGATCACGCAATCAATTTTGCATTTAGAAATTGGGACTTATACGAGTACCCTTTATTGCCTAGAGCAACGAAACATACTTGGGCTATTAAAACTACTTCACAAGTAGAAAAGCCACGATTTGTAATTATAGGATTGCAAACAGGTCGTAAAAATATTGGTTCGAAAAATATGTCACAATTTGATCATTGTCATTTGCGCAACGTTAAAGTATTTTTAAATTCTACTTATTATCCATATGAAAGTCTCAATATAAATTTTGCAAAAGATATGTATGCTTTATTATATGAACAATACATAAACTTTCAACATTCTTATTACGGACGTCGTTGTGAACCGTTGTTAAGCTTAACGGAATTTAAGGAAAAAGCGCCATTGTTCGTGATTGATTGCTGTAGACAAAACGAAACATTAAAAACAGGTCCTGTTGACGTACGAATTGAGTTAGAGTCAGACCAAGATATACCCGACAGCACATCAGCCTATTGTCTAATATTAAACGATTGTATTATTGAATATAAACCACTATCAAGTATTGTTAAAAAAATATCATGAGTGCAGATTATATTTTTTGTGATTTGCAAGGTTTTAAAGATCACCATAATAAATTTTTTGTTAAGGAATTTGCACTCGCTACACCTATTTATACTCAAACGTTTCTTGTTAAATCACCTTTTCCTTTTTCTCTATTAACTGATGCAGAAAAGAAACAAGTTAGATGGTTAGAAGTGAATCGAGGGTATCGTTGGAGTGAGGGATTTGTGGATTATAGAGAGTTTTGTAGAATTATGAATAGTTATTTGAAAAATAAAAAGATAATTGTGAAGGGAGCCGAAAAAGTTAATTGGGTTTATAACTTATGTAAAAACTGTATTGTTAAAGATGTTGGTGAACTAGGAAGTCCTAATTTAGAAAATTTACGAGAAATATATTGTCCAAAATACTTAAATTGTATAAGCAACCATCAGAAACATTGTGCTCTAAAAAATGTAATATCTTTAAAAGAATGGTATTATGAAAATAATATGGATTTATTTAACTTTTTAAAACTGTAAAGGAAAGCTTTTACAAAACTGTTGTTAGAATAAGTTAAGGTTATTTTAATAAAAATGTTATCAATTCTTTGTTTTTCAATAAATAAGTGTATATTATTTTGTTTTTTTAATCCTGCAAAGTTGATCAAATAAAAGAAAATTGGTTTTAAAGTATGATGTGTTTTATTTAATACTATAAATAATTGAAAACAATATTTCTTAAAATAATTATAACGCTATGTAAGAATTATCGTACAACTTATGACTAATTTTTTCTATCAGTTTTTCCGCCATTTGGTTTATTTCACACCAGGCGTCAAGAACAACAAACTGCGCACTAGAAGTTTCCAATTCACTGTCACCGCTAAAGTCTATCACTTGAATTTTAATCACTCGTGACCCCTTCCTTGGAGTTTTTGAAATCACATACGATGTTGAGCTCATACTTTTCTTGGCACGCTTCCGTGGTATTTTTTTTTCTTTAGGCGGTGATACTTGCGCACTAGGAATTGTTACTTCCTCGTCACTTTCTAAACCCTGCAGCATGTTTTGAGCGTAGTAATAACGATTGGTAGAATCCATGGTTACCTGGAAAAAGAAAAATACACTTATTATCTTACCAAAGGACAATTCACAATTTAAAAAATAAGCATTATAATTTCAACTTACTTTGTACAGACTTTATTTTTTCTGCTTGTCAATCGAATCGTATGATTGCTACCAGTGTTTGTGTGTGAATGAATCACATAAATGATATTGTTTAGCACATCGTTTTGTGCTGAGTTGTCAAGTTGCATGAAGTTGTTTCCTCCCGTACGCAGCGCCAGAACTCATATTACATTATTGCAATTTGTATTTGATGAAACCTGAAACCTGAATATCTTTCGAAGCAGGTGCACCTGCTGTGCATGTTTGAACTTGCACGTTTGATAAAATTAAATTTAGTATAGGAATATATAAGGAATGAAAACAATCCATTTTTGTATTTATGTTATATATTTATTCAATTCGTTCGTAGACTTTACAAATTTTTAGATATATGTTAGTATATATTTTATACACTGACATGTACAATATGTGCAAAGATTAATTTAATACAAAAGAAAAATTAAAACATATTATAAAACTCTATATCTAGGTACCTACATCAACATAACATTTTACAAAGAAACAAGCTGATTTAACATCTTAATTTGAGTGTAACTTTACTTAAACAATTAAATAGGTAAGGACTTGTGACCCCAAGCTAACGTTGATATTTTATCAGATAGAATACAGCGCTTATCATCAGTGTTTGATAATGCGATTTTGTTCACAGACTGTGTGAATATTTCGTGTTTTATAGATTTAAAAAGCATATTTTTTCTTCGTATGATTTTATTATTTAGCAATACATCACTGTAGTCTGATACGCCTAAATCACGAATTACACATTTTTTAACACCCTTTGCTTTTTTTATTGTGTTTTGAACTGTTTTTATACAGTATAATTTTGAACGCAATCCTACAAACTCGGTTAAAATCTGTCCTCCTAATTCATCCTTAAATAAACCAGGAACTTTTTTGTTTTTATTAAGTATTTTAAACTGGTTTTCTGGATCATAGTTACTAGTATCAAAATAGTCAGTAAAAACGTGTATCAAGTCATGGTAAAAATCGATCGTTTCAATGTTATAGACAAAGCTGTCTGTATCTGTATATAAAAGATTAACGCGGTTGCCATATTCGGGTTTTATTACAGAATAGTGGAAGTCATACATGTGACTTTTTGAAAGTTCTAATACAGCAAACCCAATATAAATTGGTTTGTCTAAAATTATTCTTTCAGGCCTCATTTGAATAGCCACTAGATTTTCTGAAAATATAGACGCACTGTGAAAGTTAGGTCTTGCTATTAGTTTGTCAGCTGTTTGAAATTTTTTTGTTTTATTGTTTTGATCATGCCATTGGTTGACCAATTTAACATCCACCCGTTTTTCAGTATCTTCAAGTGTTTTTCCAAAAATAGAATTATTATTTAACTTAAATAAATCTTGCTGGAAAGTAGTTTTTGCTCTTTTTCTTAGTTCGGTATTCAAATCGATATATTCTTTTAAAAATTTACTTTGACGAAACGTGATAACTCTGTGAACTTTTCTGATAATCAATCCGTTTTTTAAACATGTTTTTAGGTGCACGTAATGTATCACATAGTTATATTTATCGTATAAGTTTGGAGTTAATTTTGATGTTTTACCACCTGGAGGTACGAATTTTTCAGCACAAAAAGGATAGTCATTATGTAGGTCATGTAAGTTTTCGGGGTAAATCAAATCAATCTCAAGTATGAAGCCATAGAGTGCGTCATCGGATATATCTAAAATATTCAGCTTTTTGATTTCGGTATCATTCAAAAATCTAAAATTGGAAATTGGAAGTGATTGACACATGCTGTACCCGTATAAGTTATTACAATCAATGTAAATTAAATATGAATTTGGCTTAGATGGATCATGCGATTGCATGTATGTATTATTTGCATGTGAACTTCTAGTAGAGCACATACAAATTCCCCCCCGAATGCCTTTCTGTATCATGCGTATGATTTCAATGTTATCCAAAAGTTCTAATTTCACTCCGGTTTTTAATAACATACAATCAAATGACATAGCAGGTAAAGTGATATAAAAAGCAGGATCAAGCAGGTAGTGTATTTTACTAGTTAGTCTAAAATTTTCAAATACGTCTGTTAATAGTAAGACGTCAGTTTTCAGGTAAAGATCGGTGTACTCTCCCATGTTTTTAATTTTAAAAGTTGACCAAACGTTTCGGGCGTGCTCATATTCTTGCTCGGTTATATTTTCATCAGTAAGAGAATTATAAAACATTGCCTTCGGTGGTAGTTTCTTTTCAGAAAACAATTTCCAGCTTGACATATAATCGTAAGGGTATACACCCTTGCGAATAAGTAACTTAAACTCATTTTGATCCGGAAAAAAGTCCTACATGTATATGAAGTCAGCTTTACACAACCCTTGTGCTAATTTTTGTAAGCTTGCACCCAAAAACTTGAATGAGTCAACAAAACGGATTTGTGCAAACTGATCATCCGAGATTCGTAAAAATTTTGTGAAAGAAATGTAATTTTCCTTATTTTTAGGAATTATTTTTATTGAACCTGTGAGTTTACTTAGTTCTTTAATAAATAAATGACAATCATAGCCTGAAAGGTTATGAAAAAATACAGGAATTAGTTTTGGTACGCAAAACCGTAAGTTACAGTACTGATGTGCTGCACCACGGTATCTACTAGTTAAATGGCAATGATCTCTCACCTTTTCTGAGAATAAAAAATGACCACAAATATGGCAACAATCAGCTTGTTTGTGTTTTTTAGCATCCATTCTTGTAAATATCATAGGGATTTCTTTGTTTAAGAATCCATAAATTCTTTTTACTTCACAAGCGATAAGCTTAACAAATTTTTGAACACAATCTGATCCGCGATACTGAACAAAACGATTTAAGCTTTTATCATACGAGCAAACAATATGGTAAGCGAAGGCTATCGCTATGTGTTTTTTACAATTTACTGTAAAGCTGTAATCTGGGTTGGGTTGACAAGTTTGATAAGGTACAAGAAGCGTTTCAAAATCCGCGTATATTACGAAAGGAACATCCTGTTTTCGATCAAAGTTTTTAAACTCAAGATAGGTACCTTTTCTAGGAATAACAGTGGCTACACCGCTACACAAATGATTTTGCGAGACCTTTTCAGATGAGAAAAACATTAGACAATCCTCACAAAAATATAATTTGCCGTGATTTTTTGTGATTTGACTGCGAACAAGACGTGGTAAATTTTTTATCAAAACGTAATGACTCTTGTCACCTCTCTCCAGCAACAGTAAATTGACACGTTTACTTCTTGTTTTGTAAGACGATCTATAAATAGGACCTACTACAATTCTATTATATTGAAGGGAATAAATGTTTACGCTTATATTAGGATTATTACACTCAAATGTTTTAATATCCGACAAGGTAACAGGAAAACTTAATCCTTCCGTATTTAACACTTTGGAAAAATGGGGATAAGATGACGTATTCCCTTTTTTGTTTTTGGCTAAGCAAATTGCCGCGACAACGCTCCACAAGAAACAAAATACATCCTTATTTTTAACATTTACACATGCCTTCTTGTTTTTTATTTCTGGTGGTAATTCCATATAGGTTGATCCACTCAGTGGTTGATATTTGTTGATATTAATTTCCAAATATAAATTATTGAGAAAACTCCAACCACTGTCACGTTCTTCGAATGTTTCAATTTTTTTCTTTATTTGAGTTATTGTTTCGAATATAAGTTGTTGACAGTCAAAATTCCTATGTAATGTTTTATTTTTTGTAGCAAAAGATTTTATCTCTTGTCCCTCATTTTTAAATAATACAAAGTTACAAAAAAATTCGAAATTAACTTTTACGCTCACATGTTGCTTGATTGCCTTGAGTAAAAGATTACGTATTTTTGAAGTTACATTATTCAAGAATGTTTCGGGTAAGCAGTTTTCAAATTCCGCTGCCAGTATTCTATAGCTTGATATACGTCCTCGAAATGCTGACGCAACCTCAACGATACCGTCATGTACTGGAGCAGTACAATTTTCTTTATGTTTGTTACTACGCAAATGACCAACAAAGTTTTTTTTTTGTACTTCTATTGAACAAGCTGTGCAATATGGCATTTTGTTATAAAATAAAAAGAAAAAAAATTGTAAATAATGATTTGATGAAATGTGTGCAATATTGAAAGATTATCGTTACAGTCCTGTTATTATTTACTATAGGCACCTGAGAAATACAGTTGGTATATATAATTTATTAATTATATTCATTACATATACAGTAGAATCCTAAGAAAACGACTTTGTTTATAACGGTTATACGTTTTTAGCAACGAAAATGTAAACTTAAGTTAAGTTTCATATAGACGATCTATGAAAACATATCCGTATAAGAATGACTCCGGTTTAAGCGGTCAACTGCTTATAGTGACCTATTTTGACAAAAAAATTGTCCTGTTAGAACGACGCGCCCCTCGCCCCGCTATCCGGATTCTACTGTACATTTATTAATTAATTAAAACATTTATTTAAATTTAACGGCGCTGCTATAAAAAGTTGGCTCACTGTCTTGAAACAACGGCTTAGTTTGATTTATAAATTTCTGCAACTGCTCCCACTGGGGTGTGCGTCGATCTAGTTGTGCCCTTAGTAGAAACAAGGATTTTTTCCAATGCTCTGGTTGTTTTGCGTCCTCGGTCGTGTATACACGCAAGTCGATAAAGTACTCGCCTTCAAGTGGTGCTGTCCGACGCACAGAACCGTTGGCAACTTTTGCAGTAAATGATGATGTCACAGAGTTCGGTGTCCCATTAGAGACTACGGCGTCGTCATCATCCGATAAAACGCCGAATAGGTCGAACTCACGCCCCTTTTTTTCAGCAGAAGTAACCGCAGGCTTCTTTTTAGATCTGTGAGCAAAAAGATAATACATAAAAAAATAGTCCAGAAATTTTTACTTACCACAATAATTTTGGATGTGTACGTTGAAGCTCAATCAAGTTATTTGTTATATATGCCTAAATTTACAAGTTTATTTTCATGACTAATGATTGAATGAACAGTTTCGTTATTGACCTTCTATTACGTTAAGTATATTTAAGTTATGAAATATAACATTTTTATTTTTTAAATTATTTTGTTTTGGATTTAGACAGGAGTGAAATTTATGAAAGTATAGTACACTTACCTCGAAGAATCAGCTGCTTTTTCAGCCTTCCGCTTGGGCGTCTTTGCAACTGCCGCCTTTTTAACTTCAGTCCTTTCGGAGACAAAACTTTCAATTTCAGAGTCAGACCTAGAAAAGAAAAATACACATAAGTACACCACATTACCCACGTATATGAAAAAACCCTCGTATATTTTGTGAGTATAAAACAGAACGGGCAGAAGGGTTGACTTAATTTCAATTTGCCAAAATATTATTAGATTGTAAAGTGGGTTGCTTGGTACAGGGTAATATTGATGAATATTGATAAATATTGATGATAAAGCAATACCTCATTGTCACCAAGCCGGCAAGTCAAAGACCAGTCCGTTGCAAAGTTTCAATTTGGTAGGTAACCAAGCCGGCAGGAAAACCATTCCGTTGCTTGGATACCATTTAGTAACCTGTTTATACTCACATACATTTTAAGCGGGATTCTTGAAGTATTCTTGCTGTAGGAAGATTTCTCACTAGACTGTACTGCTGTTGACTGTAATAAATTTGACAAAAGCCTGTCGATTTATAGGGCAAAAATGCAAACCTTTCAATATTTGTAGTTTGGTAGCGAAATGTATATACCACGCATGAAACTGTTGAGAAATAATATACCTTATTGCCTACATTATAGCATTTATTTAAGAGTTGACAATTTTATGTATATAAATCATTTTATCAATAAAAGCTCATGGAAGGAATATTTACCTTAGCAAGCATTACTTTGAAGTCAGGGGTTTTTAACTAATGGTGTAAGAATTACAACACAAAGCCTTCTGAACTACTAACACAATTGTACACAATCTGTAGGTTCTTTCGACGTAAACGTTATTAGCTTGAACAAACTTGAAGAAACCCTAAAAACAAGCAACAGAGTCGACTGGATTCTCGTAAAAACGCTGCGTATATTATACAGAGACTACGATTCTATAGAGCTTGTTAAGCAAACGTAAAAATGAAGTGAAAATTTAGGTCGATTTATTCAAGATAGGAAATAATAACAAAAAAATAATCAAGTAGCACCCCGTTTGAGAGGGTTGAGAACTCCTGGTGAGAAAGTAAAAAACTTGCATGCATGCTGGTAACAATATTATACATCCTTGAATAAAATTAAATTATAGTAGGGTTGTACGTACATGTACATTGTTCTTTTTTTAAATTGTTACATTTCAAAACAAGATTATTGCATTAAATTTTAGATGAATGGAATTATGATGGCAAAGGAAGATAATGTGTGTTTAAATCAATTATATAAAATAGTTGCCCGTGGTTTTAAACGTTTTCATTTGTAACGGATCCCTTATAAGTTCATATAGTTTTGCGCTGCAGAATATCCTGCTGCAAAAGATTTATTTTAACGCTTTGATCTGTTAAAGCTAAAATTAAACAAACAAACAAACAAACAAACCAATTTTACGATTTTTTATATTTTGTCATTAAGTCATAGTATATTAGGTATACAATACACTCAACACTCAACAGTAGTTTTTCACACTTCGTAAATTTGACAACCCTATACAATACTACCTAATAAGCAGATTCAAAACGTGTTCGAACACGATAAAGTTTTGTACAATTAGTGTTGCCAGACATTAGGAATCTGTCTACATGTTGGCTTTTAAAAAAGAGTTCTTTGTAAGGTAAGAAGTAAGATATACAAATAAACGCAATTCAAGATGATTTATTCCGTAGTTTATAATTTACCTAACGAGTTTTTTAAATGATATCTATGGGAAATGTCAATCTCGTCTCGATAAAGATATGTTATATCCTTATAAATATTGTTATTTTTAGTTTATGTTTAAAAGTTTATTTGAACCAAACTAAAATTAGATTGATTTTTTAACAGAGAACTTTAACAGAGGCCTTTTTTATTTTTAAGTTTGTCTTAAACAAAACATTATTATCATACTTTCTAAGATTTTTTTCCCTTTGAATCTGGCAACCCAATTTGCAATTTGACTCTACAATCGAAAATAATGTAAGTGTGAAACCAGTGGTTCTTAACCTGTATAGTAAGCCATCAATAATTGAAGAGCCTTGCTCTTGACTTAAGGTAAGATCGTGGCGGAAGTCCATTGTAAAGCAATTGTTACCGAGAATCAATAATTCAGAGTATTAACTTATGGCACGTTATCATCAATAATTTAAGAGTCTTGCTCTTGAATTAAGGTAAGATCGTGGTGGAAGTCAATTTGAAAGCAATTGTTACCGAGAATCAATAATTCAGAGTGTTAACTTATGGCACGTTATCATCAATAATTTAAGAGCCTTGCTCTTGACCTAAGGCAAGATCGTGGCGGAAGTCAATTTTAAAGCAATTGTTACCGCAAATCAATAATTCAGAGTATTAACTTATGGCACGTCATCATCAATAATTTAAGAGTCTTGCTCTTGAATTAAGGTAAGATCGTGGTGGAAGTCAATTTGAAAGCAATTGTTACCGAGAATCAATAATTCAGAGTGTTAACTTATGGCACGTTATCATCAATAATTTAAGAGCCTTGCTCTTGACCTAAGGCAAGATCGTGGCGGAAGTCAATTTTAAAGCAATTGTTACCGCAAATCAATAATTCAGAGTGTTAACTTATGGTACGTTATCATCAATAATTTAAGAGCCTTGCTCTTGACTTAAGGCAAGATCATAGCGTAAGTCGATTGTAAATCAAATGTTATCGAGAATCAATAATTAAGAATGTTAACTTATGGTACGTCATCGAGAATGATTTATCTTATCTGTATGGGCGCAACTTTGCCATAAAATTTGGTAACCTGCGGTAATACCCAACCAAACTTTCCCACCATTTATAAAGTTTGAGTACTTTTGGTGTAAACCAACAAATCAGCATAACTATATTCAATCACACGCTCGTAATAAGATATCTGATTCTTTGCGAAATTCTACTTAAATTTAATGCTTACAAACAAGTTCAAACTCGTGGGATATTGCACAATTTTAAAATCAAAGAAAAATTTTATTTGACGCGGTCGCACGTTTATTAAACATTTTACTTGAAATCAAGAACCAGCATCCAGTATACAAAGTAAGTTGAAATTATAATGCTAGTTGCACAAATTGTTACTTTTCCTTTGGTACGATACTAAGTGCTTTTTTCTTTTTTCAGTTAATCATGGATCCAAATTGCACGGCTTGCGTGGTGGAACGTAAAAGGCGTAGGGTAAAGAGCATCCCCTCGACATCCTACGTGAGGGTAAAAACACCAAGAAAGGGGTCAAGAGTCATCAAAATAAAAGTTACAGACTTTAATGGTGATGATAAAGTGGTGACGTCGAAGGCACAGTATGTTGTCCTCGACGCCGAGTGCAAAATTAGTGCAATGACTGAGGAACTTTTAAAACAAATTAGTTGTAAGTTAAATGACAATTCCTATATTGCCTTATAATTAAGAAAAAGTGATACTCGTATTAAAAAACTTGCTCTAAACTAATTTTCATACATTTAATAAACTTCATAGTGTACTAAAAATAAAAAAACCTCAGAATTAAATAAACTATTATAAAAACTATATAAAAACTAAACTTAATCTAACAGCAGTTGTTTGAAACTTATCATTGTAGTTTCAAAAAGTTTTAGCTTTTTTAAAGTAGGTATTAATTTTAAATAGCCAATCTTTTAATGAAAAATCGAGTCGTGTCAGATAAGAGTTTCCCGTCGCGGAACCCTGATTTTTTCGTGAGCTTATATTATTTGTCATCGGCTACTGGGAGATACATTTACAAGGTAAGAAAATTGTTTATTATTTGTTACTCAAACGGTAGTATTAAGGTTCTGACAGTCTCATTTTATATTGGCTCGTGTGTTGAAAAACGAATTCAATTACTGCTGATTTTACGGTAGTATTGGGGTTCTGGCCCTTTAATTTTTGTGATAGCAGTTGTTTAAAACCTTTAATAGGGGCCAGAATGATTGTTTGTTACCCAAAATATAGTATTGTTCGTTCTGGCCTCGAGGATTGAGACGGAGAAGGCGAACGCTAGTGAGCCTGTTCTCAAGACGAGGGGGCCAGAACGAACAATACTATACTACTTACAAATGATAAATAGCAGTCTTTGTGATATTTTGCTCCTTCAGCAACAAGATTGTTAATGCAGGACAAACGGCCAAGAACTTTGTTATCCCAGGTATCATTTCTCAAAGAACATGCCTCCATGATACGATACTTTACAGTTAGAGTCTCAACTGAATGTACAACCCTTCTTTTGTTCAAAGGCTTTCTTATATCTACATTAAGGTAATGTGTACATAAAAAACAATGGTTCTTGAAGTCAAAGCAAAGTTAGTTTAAGCAATCTTTTGATTTTGTACTTTATAATTATTTGTAAACTTACTAGTGGAATGGATGTTGCTGAAAATCAGCGCTATCAAATTTTTTTTTTTGGTAGCACGTAGCTGAGCTACGTCTATTTATCAGGGTAATTCTATTACTTATATATATTTTTGTTACATAGTTTTTACAATGTACATCCTTAATACCATTGTTTTTTGTCGTGTTTTTTTTTTACCTTGATAATAAAGCTTTTTTTTTTCTTTTCTTTAAATGACGGAGCAGAAGATCTGAGCTGCAATGGCCCTGCCTCTTCATTAGATAAAGATGCCTGCCTAACATTTTTTTTAATGGTGTCAGTTCGGGTGTAATTTTTACGGCAACTGGTGTGAATCAAAAGAGATGTCAAGTCAAAGAAACATCGATACTTGTCGTCTTTCCTTTCCTTACTATCTTTAATAAGACCCAGTTTTCCCTTTTCTTTCACCTCAGAGACATCTTTACTTCCTTTAACGACATCCTCGTCACATACAGGATACTTTTTAGTACTCATGTTAGATAACCCAATTGTGTTACTAATGACAGTGTATATCTGAAAAGAATATTTTGTGGCTGCTTCCCTGCGTTACCGGGTAGGCTACCGTGCCAAACAAAATAAGATTACGAAAACTTATAATAACATAAGCCCGAAGGTATGTATACGATAATAATGGGAGTTTTAGCCAGTAAGGTCACGTTTCCTACAGTGAGCTTAGAGATATTGAGTGAAAAGCAATCTTCATCAATATCATGATTGCTCAGTTATCCGCTGTTATGAAAAACGAAATTTCTTACTGTTACCCCCTTCACCACGTGGAAGTACTCCCAGCTTATGTTACAATAAATTTCAAGATAATTTTCGCATCAGGTAATGGTCATTACGCTGAATAACTTTAATTTTTACATTTCTGGAGCGTTTAGTTCAAAAACAGTCGGGAATATGGAAAGAGTGTATAGAATTAAAGTTATAGAGAATTTTATAAGCTTTCATTTCATCCTAGAAAATTTTTCGCTAAAATGCACCATTTTTGAGATATTGGCGAAAAACCTAAAATTGAGACCTTTGTCACCCCCCCCCCCTCCGCCTCGCCTCCTAGACGAGAGGATTTTAAGTATGTTTTCTCCTTAAGCAACCTGAATAAGTTTCTGAAGAAATAACTTAGGTTCCCCCTCACGCACTCTATACCATCCTTGAAGTCATTCCTTAATTGAACTATAGTTGTTTAGTAAGACTAATTGAATGGGCAAAGTTAGGCAGATATTTAATTTTATTTATAGCGTATTTGGATATTTATTTGTAGCTCTTCTGGAAAGATGGGTTTTTTGTGCGAAACGTCCTGACAAAATCAATCTGTTGTCCTGCTTGCAGTACGTATTTTGTATGAAAAATTTACTAGTCCTTCTGGCAGTACAATGACCTTGATCCTGAACGGCACAACTCCGAAACACGTCGCCCCGTGTGCCATGACAAAGGCAGGTGGTGCTTACTATTACTCTTTCTTGATTTAGATTATCTTGTCCACTCTGTACGACATTTATGTTTTCTTTGTCAGGATGGTCGTTACTGACATTAAATTTTCTTTGAAAGCTAAAAAACAAACAAGTTATCCTAAATAATCATTAAAGCCTCTAACATTTCAATAGTTCTGTTATCAAGCATTGGTTTATGTTTTACTGAATGAAAATTCAGCAGCTAGGTACTTAGGTACTTCCTCATTACACTTTCTGGATTTAAATTATCTTGTCCTCTCAGTAGGACATTTATATTTTCTTTGTCAGAATGGTCATTGATTGCTGACACCCAAATTTCTATGAAAGCTATATTTTAATAATATACATTCATATATATTAATACAAAACTTAACAATTTGTATTTCTTTTACCTAGAATTCATGTACAATTTTATCATTGACGTAAAGATTATATTTTATGCTCTGTGCCTACTAAATTGAGACCGAGAAGTCGTCTACCTTTATTTTGGTAAACTCGCTTGGCTTTACCAGAACCGTAGTACTTTATTATTCTTTTATTACCCATTATTTACCATTTATTATTATCTTCTACTGTTACAGTGTTAATTTATTTAATAAATGATACAGCAAACTAACCTAACCTATACATTACTCTTTCACTTATTGCACAAAAACAAAACAAAAGGGAATATTTACATTATTATATACAACACACCACTAGTTCACAATATTTCACAAAATCGGAATCGTCAAATGCACTACATATACTACCACGAAAACACCTGATATTAGCCAAAATTTTCTTTTCACTTTCTATTGTTTTTCATTGCCAGAAATAAAGACATTTTATTTTTTTATTTTTGCGTGACGGCGGCGTGTTGTTTGACTCTAAGCGCCTGATTAAATTTTAAAAGCAATAATCAAAATCGTTAGATCTTGTTTTGGTATTTTTTTTTGCAGGCGCTTTTAAATATTTTCAAGCTATTTTCCTTCTAAAACAAATTGAATAAAAAAGAAGTCCCATAGGAATCTTTACTTCTTTGAACCATACCTGAATGTGTGATGTCTTCTGCATTTTAGCCCGTATTTGGTGAGAAACTGATGATAAACAGTTTCCTATTTTTATGACTTTGTAGTAACGCGTGAAGCTTACTATAGCTTTAAATGATAAATTATGTAAAAACTAATGCCAAGGGGTTTTAGAATAAGAATCAACGTATGTTTATGCAGAGCTGCAATTTCCTAAAGCGACAGGATGCAGAGTCTTCGAAATTCTAAAATGTCGAATTTCACATTTTGTCCGGGATAATCGCCTTAAGTTAAAAAATTAACAATAAAATAAAGTGCCTACCGAATATTCATAGAAAAAAAAGTAGTGCCGCACATCTGACAATCCAAATCCTTTGAGAGTAAGTATTCTTATATAATTTAACATTATATCATTGCAGTATAGAAACGCAGAAAGAAAAGTAAATCTGTGGGCCTATTATGTATCTCTAGTTACCTTCTGGACTGGGTGTCTATCATCAAAAACATAGATATACTATCGAATTCCGATGTCCTAAGGATATGTTCGCACTTGAAGTGACGACACAGATTGTTAATAGTTCAATACCCACTAAAGGCAATTTTGAAATTTCAGTTATTATCTATGTTTTTGATGATAGGCACCTCGTTCAGTTGGCAACTAAATATACAGAATAGGGGGGCTGGATGTGAGGAGAGCAATCGCCCGGCAAGCGAGAGGTCCCAGGTTCGATTCCCGGTTCAGAGCTCCTCACACCCAGATTTACTTTTCTTTCTGCGTTTCTATACTGCAATGATATAATGTTAATTTATATCTCCTTGCGATGGATAAATCGCCAAGTGATCAAACATAGAAATTAATTTCTGTCATAGTTTCTTATATAATACTAAGGAAAATTACACAGTTTAAGATACAAAAGTTACATTTTTTAACAAAAAAATAAAGTACGTTCCGAAAAACTAACTGAAAAAAAAGGGGTTTCCGCACATCTCACGACGCAATTTTTTTTCAAGTAATGAAAATGAAATGAAAATGAAAATGGTTTATTGGTTGTATAAGCTCTTAAAAAATTAGAAAGGTGGTGACCGGAGTCTTCTTTTAAGCTGAGAGCAGCCTGTGCCAGAAGACCCCACTCTTCCACGTATATCTATATGTGTACTCTAGTATCAACTATGTAATATAAGAATAAGAGTATTAAAAAACTAACATTATACAATCAAAGAATAATATAAAAAAACAAAACATAATATAAATGAAATACAAATTATACAAATTCAAAGTTTAGTGCTGCAGCAAAAACATTTGTGGAAGTGAGTAAGTGTGTGTAGGTGAGGGATGGTGTGAGGGTGAGGGAGGGTGTGTGTGTTTGAGTGTTGATATAATCGTTTAATTGATTAATAGATTTTCTGTTGTAAGTATTCTTATATAAGACTAAGTAAGTTAAAACAGTTTACGATAGCAAAATTATCATTTTTTTAACATCAAAAAAGTGCCTTCCAAAAAGTAATTGCAAAAAAAAAGGTTGTGCCGCACATCTCACGACTCCAATTTTTCGAAAATATGTTTACTTATATTAAACTTTGTAAAATGAGCCATATTTCACATATGGCCGCTCAAAAAAGAAATAGTATCCCACCCCCCTATACGAAAAGTTGCATACCCCTGGGTACTAATAATTTCGTTTAAGTAGCAAAATAAATTTTATACTTACTTCCAGCTGCATAAAATGGTGTTTTTTATGTATTTTAGTGAAACATTCAGTGTTTTTATTTGAAGCCTCTAGTATGAATTTGGACGATGATGAAAAATTCACCAAGTGTAAGTTTGTTGACAAGATGTTGCGGAATGAAATTAGCCCTCAAATCGCAGAAAAAAAGACCGTGGTTGGAGGGAAAGTTCATTCATGATGTATGGGAGTTGGTCCAAGTTGGTCCAAGTTGGTCCAAGCGCCGCGCCGCCAAGATTAAGATGTATGTTAAATAAAAGGACATAATGTAGTCCTCAAGCAAGCAGAACCCCATCAAAATAAAAAAATAGAAATAAAAGAACATAAAATGTATTCTTATTATTATTAGAGTGCATTACAAAGTTGCAATCAATCAGAAACAAATTTTTGTGCCTTCTATTCAGAATGAGCAAGGCGTGAAATCACATAACGCCCTCGTGAGCGTTCAGTATGTGCATTCCAATCTGGTATATCGAGCAGTTACAAATAAATTCGAGGTACAGGTATGGTGAAAAAATTCGTTGTTCCAGATATGAATCTCGGTTGCGTAGTCGGTAGCGCGCCTGTCATGTAAGCAGAAGGTCGCAGGTTCGAGGAATTTTTTCAAAAATATTTGTGCTTTTTAATTTGTTTCTTTCTGATTGATTGCAAGTTTGTAGTGCACTCTTATTAGTGCATTACAAACTTGCAATACTCTTATAAGAGTATTCAAAGCGATGGATTTCGCAATAAAAACATATAATCATAAAATTTATTCGTTAAGATTTTTACAATTGCAAAATCTTTCGTCTGAAAACTGAGGTACGGAAGGTTATAAAACATAATTAGTCGTATCTCGAAATCTCTCGGATATATTTTGATGTGGTTCTGCTTGCTTGAGGACTGCATTATGTCCTTTCATTTAAAATATGTCTTGATCTTGGCAGCGCTTGGACCGAATTTGCCCACTGTGATTTACTGAAGGAAACATTCCTTACGGTACCAATACTGGACCACCAAACCAGAGGTCGCGGGTTCGATAAGATTGGGTTAGCACATTTGTATTCATTGAAGTATATTCTATTCGGAAGGCACGTAATTTGTGCCTGTAATACGGGAAAGGAATCACCACCCATCACGCTGTGGCGTAATAATCATCGGTGAAACGTGGGTGTATGAATGTGGACAGTGACTTGCATTTCACGGAACCACCACTGACACCCCCTCGGAGTTTCATGTCGTGACGATGTTGTACAAAAGTATATTTTGGGAACTCACTGCAAAATCTTCTGGCGGCAAATCTTCTGTGCTTTTTGACGTAGATCTCGACTATAAAGAAAATGAATAAAAATATTCATGTAGAAGACGAACACAAAAGCCATTCCAACTAATTGTTGATAACATAGAAAATGAAATGAATGACCTCCAGATAAATAAACCCAGTGATATTGTCTTGAATAAAATGTGCTCAATACATTTAGCAAACGCTGCTCGTAAATGGAACGCATCAACGGGTTGCGATAAAGCTTTTGCAGCGAGGTAGATCGTAGACATTTAAGATCCAAAGGATCGTACTTTTCATTGTTATATTTTTATGAGAGCATTCGAGGAATTAAAAATGAATTTCCGAACAACGGAAATTGATTGTCGTGTCTTGCCACTGATCGAGTCGCTAATATGAATTAATCTCTACATAATAAGGTCTCTTCCTTGACTATTTTTGACTTTTTGGTTTAAGATATTCGGTTTCATACTTCACAATTTACCGGATTTTACAATTTGACGACGGCATATACATACCTACTTACCTACTTGAAAAGTGATATCTTTAGTTTATCCCTTGGTCATTACTGCGTCTGATGGAAAGAGTCAATAAGATCTTTTATCTACATATATTAATGTATTAGCTAAAAACTCACCAATTTGTTGTTTCGCTGCGTGATCATTAGTATTACGCGTCAAAGAAATAGAGGCTAATAAGCCAACATATAATCGCCTCTAGCAAAAGCAAATAAGGTCTTTGCCATTGGACTTATTGTGTTAGACGGGTAATAAAAGAGTTGCTAGGGTAGGCTATACTCTTAAGTACATAAAACTCAACTACACGACATCATTATGCCTGTCATAGCAGAGTCTTATGAACGGACAGTTAATCCTATCCGCTATAATTTTCAGGACAGTGTTGTTGCTGGCCCGCACCCTTCGAACTAAGGAGGCACAACGCCTGCGCATAGTCACGTGGAAGCAGTTAGTTTGCGTCCACGCGAACATGCCCGAGGCACTACAGAAGCGGGGCAGCCTCAACAATGCTTTGAATGCGTTATTATACTGGACGTCCACGCGAACATGCCCGAGGCACTACAGAAGCGGGGCAGCCTCAACACTGCTCTGAGTGCGTTATTATACTGGACGTCCACGCGAACATGCCCGAGGCACTACAGAAGCGGGGCAGCCTCAACAATGCTTTGAATGCGTTATTATACTGGACGTCCACGCGAACATGCCCGAGGCACTACAGAAGCGGGGCAGCCTCAACACTGCTCTGAGTGCGTTATTATACTGGACGTCCACGCGAACATGCCCGAGGCACTACAGAAGCGGGGCAGCCTCAACACTGCTCTGAGTGCGTTATTATACTGGACGTCCACGCGAACATGCCCGAGGCACTACAGAAGCGGGGCAGCCTCAACACTGCTCTGAGTGCGTTATTATACTGGACGTCCACGCGAACATACCCGAGGCACCACAGTAGCGGGGTAGCCTCAACACTGCTCTAAGTGCGTTATTATACTGGACGTCCACGCGAACATGCCCGAGGCACTACAGAAGCGGGGCAGCCTCAACACTGCTCTGAGTGCGTTATTATACTGGACGTCCACGCGAACATGCCCGAGGCACTACAGAAGCGGGGCAGCCTCAACACTGCTCTGAGTGCGTTATTATACTGGACGTCCACGCGAACATGCCCGAGGCACTACAGAAGCGGGGCAGCCTCAACACTGCTCTGAGTGCGTTATTATACTGGACGTCCACGCGAACATGCCCGAGGCACTACAGAAGCGGGGCAGCCTCAACACTGCTCTGAGTGCGTTATTATACTGGACGTCCACGCGAACATACCCGAGGCACCACAGTAGCGGGGTAGCCTCAACACTGCTCTAAGTGCGTTATTATACTGGACGTCCACGCGAACATGCCCGAGGCACTACAGAAGCGGGGCAGCCTCAACACTGCTCTTAGTGCGTTATTATACTGCACCCGGAGGGCCCGGACGATTTCTGAGTGTAGTTAACCAATTAATATATGGGATGCTGCACGTGTAGAGTGATGTACAGATTTATACGGAACCTACGCAACTGCCTCCAACCAGAGCATGGCTTCTCATGATAAATCATGCATACCCATGGTACAAAACGTGTCGCTTGACGGCATAGTTCCGTCATGGGTCATGAAATTCAAAAATAGATTAATCAAATTGATTCTGGGTAAGTTATCAGAACTAAGTTAAATGATATCTACTAATTGGGAAATTCTAAATTTTTTTTCTTCTCATACTAATTGCTACGGTGATGGCTTTGAACCAGTTGGAAGAGAAGAACAATTTTTGAATTCATGCCCATTCTCATACTCAAATAAGCATCAATTAGGCATCTCATTTCTTATTAAACTTTTATTAATGGCATGATAAAATTTTATTTATAATCAAAAATAGTATGGATTCTATTCACCGGATTATGTGGCTCAAGCGGTAGAATGCTGGCCTCTCAATCTTGTGACTCAGGTTTGATCCCTGCTCGGGCATGCACCAACGGGTTTTTTCGGAATTTCTATGCATAGTAGATATTTTGTATTGAAAGAAGGAATACATCGCGAAGAAACCTGCATGCCCTTTTTAGTGCAATGTATATTATATTATTTCCGAATATTAACCACCTTTTTGCTTGTAAAGCTTGCATATTGCAGTTTTATCGCAATCCGTTGATTGTTTAGGGATGGCTAAGTGGTCTGTGGCTTAAGAATTGCATAAAATGAAAACTCACGATTGATTTAAGTTTACATTCGGCGCTACATTCTACCTTCACATTGCCATCAGCATGTTCTGGGCTTATTTTTATCCCTGCACACAAAAAGACACTCAAAGAACATGTTATAGTTTTAGAAGTTAACTTAAGTTGAAAAAACCCTCTTTGTCACGTCACGTTTAGTTACAGTTCATTGGCTCA
Organism: Ypsolopha sequella; assembly: GCA_934047225.1. Taxonomy (NCBI): domain Eukaryota; kingdom Metazoa; phylum Arthropoda; class Insecta; order Lepidoptera; family Ypsolophidae; genus Ypsolopha; species Ypsolopha sequella. The sequence continues at coordinate 17,582,541 of OW204010.1, read as the reverse complement.
AATATTGCAAACTCAAAAGGGCCGCTGGTTGTGACGAAATCGGCGAAGGCTTCTTCAAAGACACAGATCCTGCGTTCCGAAATAGAATTACATCGCTTAAAGGCATGAGTGAATTTAAGTGTGAGCGATGACTGGTCCGTTATTTGTGAGCTAGCTAACGATGTGAAAGCCAGCTCATGATTCGGACCGCGTAAAAAGATATCTCATAACCTCATCATCATCATACCTTTGTTGATAAATAATAATTTATACAGTAAACAGTTCCCGTGCCGTGATTCATAATGAAGCAAGAAGAGTTAAAACCGACTTTTTGACAATTTTCCCCGATTCCGTCCCTTTCGCACTGCGGGTCTTTCTGCCTGGAGTAACGGGGACCTTTGCTAGCACGGTATATCACCTTAAGAACTAAAGCGCTCCACTTCACTCGGTTCACAAATTTATTTACATGCAAACATAACATGCTCCTCTTTGCTCCACTTGACTCATTTTTTCAACTATCCAGATGCTTGTAGTTGTCCTATTTAACATTGATCGGCTTTTTTCCGATTATCCTGCGATATATGTCTCTAAATTACTTTAAATGTACATAAATAGAATATTATTAAAAACTCTAAATATATTTTAGCCCTATTTCGGTTGTCGTCTTATTATTCAACTGTCGATGACGACCCACATCGAAATATATTACGAGTTCTTTCATTAAGAAAATATTAACCGCACATCAAAAAAATACTAAAATAAACTAAAACACACTACTAAATACTAACTAACTCTGTGGTCTTATAAGATTTCTGGGATGTCATAAAAAAAACTATCAAGGTTAGGTATTGCGGTCGCGGGTAGTTCCGCGATTCGCCATACGTAACCTTCTAACCTATCCTACCGGCTTTCTTCTGCGCTAAAAGATTTCTGATGTTGTGCAAATAAAAATATAATTTTATGTACCTATGTTTAAAGTTATCAACGGATCCATCTATCAGCGTCTTTTCGTTCAAGTCAAATCAAATCCACTGCTGGAAAAAAGCCTTTCCAAAATTTGCCACTCTTTTCGGTCCTCCGTTATCCTTCAGGATATCCTTCCGTCCTTCAAGTCATCGCTCCAGCGTACACGTCGGGGATGTGTTTTCCGCAGTTTCATTTACAATAATAATTTGTTTAAAGATTTGAAAGGAATGAGGTATCAAATGATAATGCACAAATTTTTTTCACATAATTTCCAAACTAGCGTGCGGGCGGGTGTACCACAAATTCCATAAACTATTTAGCGAATAAAATGTTACTCGCTTTTACTACCGATAATGACCGAACTGTAAATAACATCGTTGAGTAAAGTTTTCACTTACGCCCGTCTGAAAAAAAATATTTTTAACGTTAAGAACAGAAATCAACTGATATCAAGATTAAGGACGTTGTGCACTCACTCCTATTCAATATTTGTATTCGTGATTTGTTACTAACAACTTATGGCACCGTTTCCCAGCGTCATCCGAAAATGACTCTGTTGATGAGGTCATTTCTCTTGAACAGTATGTTTGAATTAACATTATATCATTGCAGTATAGAAACGCAGAAATAAAAGTAAATCTAGATGTGAGGAGCTCTGAACCGGGATTCGAACCCAGGACCTCTCGCTTACCGGGCGATTGCTCGAATCCCGGTTCAGAGCTCCTCACATCCAGATTTACCTTTATTTCTGCGTTACTATACTGCAATGATATAATGTTAATTTATATCTCCTTGCGATAAATCGCCAAGTGTTCAAACATAGAAATTTATTTCTGTCATAGTATGTCTAAAAATAATGAAAAAAATATTTTTGTTTGTAAAACTTTAAAAAACAACTTAATTTAAGGAAATTATTGTCAAGGAACAGCATTGAAATATTGTTCAAGTTCAAGCTGTTTTTTAGACTAAAATTAAGTAAAATTGGTTATTTCTTTGAAACCACTTTGTTGTATTTTTATGGTTCTTGCACTAAAATACAAGGAAAATGTTGCTTAAAAAATCATCTGTGGAAATTGTTTTCCGTCCATCGCGTTCATATGAAAAGTATTATTTTCTCCTATTTTGTGCTATACGGAGACCCAGCGACATCGTTATGCAGTACATGTGCTGATATGAACGTTATTTCAATATAATTTCTGTCGATATTTGTACCGACACAGGTCGACTCAAGGTCATTGACGGCTACCTGCCCCTTCTGAAAAGTCTAAATTAGAACTGGGGGCGATTGATGGTCTTGCACGGACTCTCCACTACCGTCAGTATTGTGCACTTCCCCCCGTTCAGTCAGCCTAGACGACGTGCATCGACGTAGTATCGACGTGCTGACACAACTGATTCAGTGAAAGGAAGCTCGAGCTCATCATCGTCGCTAACCCTATTTTCGTTCTTATTTCCACAGTGACGGGGCAGTGGAGAGGTACGTGCTCCACAGTCTCACCCTCGTTCATGCACCCCCTACATTGCTATCCGTGGCATCCGTGGTGTAGAGATGTTTATTCAATTTGCAGTGACCTGTTAGTATACTAACCATGTCTTTCAAGTCAGTCCCTTTTAGGTTTAACTTACAGGTTGACTGGAGTACCATCATTTTTGTCATACGACAGGTGGTCCTTTTTGCTCACTGCTTGTTTTGTTCCCTTTGCGAAATCTTCGTCAACTCTTCTGTAACTGCCTCCGTGGAAGGACGACACTGTGTATACTAGTTCAACTAATGAGTCTGCTTGTTCATTTCCTGCGTTGTGGTTATGTGCTTTAGTCCAAATCAAATATACCTTACACAGTCTAATGTGATTTTAGGCCTGCTTACTGGTTTGTTTAATGCTGATAAGGATGCAGCACTATAATATGTAGTAATTGTAATTTCTTTCATGTCACAAGGTTGGTCAGCACATAATGCTTTTGCTGCTCTGACCACAAGGAGTATACCAGCCGTTTTAGTTTGAAATACATTTGTTGTTGCACTGAGGGATATTGATTTGCTCAGGCCCAGTTCAGGTAAGATGTAGCTATAACCAGCGCCATCCTTTGATTTTGAGCCATCTGTATAGAAGTTTTACACCATTTGGCCGGGTTCAGACGATCCATCCAAAAATATTGTATACTTTACAACAGTAAAAGTACAGAATACCTGCCCCTTAAAAACGGATCTAAATCTCGGGAAAAAACAAGTAAAAACACGACTAAGAATCGAATGTGTGAGTGCACAAACACCCTAAGGATAAAAACAAGAAGTTCAATCGATGTTTTCAATAGATTTCATTAAAATATAATCATAAAGCGGTGGTAGCTCAGCGGTGGAACGCTGGCCTCTCAATCTTGAGATCCAGGTTCGATCCCCGGGCGGGCATGAACCAATGAGTTTTTTGAATTTATGTAAACGAAGAAACCTCATGCCCTAAAAAGAATATGAATAAAAATAAGTTTATTTGAGTCCAAAAACACTTGTACACAATTTTTAGATGTACATAAAATTCGACTTAGATAACATTTTTGGTGTATCTTGTACGTAGTATCTGCTGCTGAGTAGGTTATTAGCCTGTATTTCAGCATACAACGCTTCTCTTCTCGGATATATCATTATATTACAAAGCCAATTTAAAAACAATTCAAGTATGCAAGGCTAACAAGGAATAAAATCTTAAGTATTCAAATAGAAAAACGATCAAAATAACAAAATATGTAAATTTAAGTACTCTCTTTGTGTGAAATGAAGATTTAGGTGATTGTGTGCAAGAGGGTGAAAAGTATGTGTAATTTACTAACTGTAATTAGTTGCAATAAATATCATGCAGGTTAAAGACATAATATAAGTTATAATTTTAAACAGATTATAGATATAAATAAAAAAGTATTAATAATAAGTAAGATAATTACTAATTTATATTTATAATATGTTTTAAATAATAAACTGCTAAAAAGGCTTTAAAATAATATTTATTTAATAAATTATAATTGAAATGTATGTAGATGTACAGATAATAAATAAAGATAATAAAGAGATAAGATAATAAATAAAGAGTACATAAAAAGTCTTAAATTGGTAATATAACTTTATAAATTCAAAGAAGTATATTATTATTCTACAACGGTTACCATTTTTTCTGTTTAATTCTATGATAGTTTTTGGAGCCAATTTGATAAAACCTTTTTTGATTCATCCTTGGTCATGGTATAAATATTCAGTATTTTATTAACTTTGTTATATAGTATCATATCAGTCGAATGCAACCAAATATTGACAGATAAGTTAGATTATGAAGTAAAAATGTTAAAGTGACACTTGTTACCAATTTAATATAATAATATTAATAAACATATTAATTTTGGAAACTTTTCCTAATTTCCTGTGGCACAGAAACGCGATTGAAAAAAATGTATTCGTTAGAAAGAAATTATTATTAAAAAAGAAATGACATACAGACATCAACAATATTTAGTAAGATGTCTATTAACAAATTAAATAAATAATATTTATTCCAAATAAGAATACAATAAGAAAGAGTTAAATATCGTTTGACAAAATTAACAAAGTCAATCCCATGATATTTTTTGTTTTGTATGCAGGACTATGTTTGTGTAAGGGAGGTAAAAGGACAAGGAGGGAAATGTCTAAAATGTTAAATCATCGTCGTTAATCAATCACGGAAGAAATATATCGGTTAAATATAATATCTAGTCGGAATTATGTTGTAGAGTATCAAAGAGTTATTTACCATCATCTGAAAACAGATAAACCAAATTGTAGTTATATTTTGGAAAGTCTCCACGTACACAAGCTAGGTTCTTGTTTTCTTGTTACTTACTTGCAAAACAAAAACATAACTTAAATAAATTGGAAGCATTGACGTACCTATAGGTCAATGATTGGAAGTCTTATTTTTATTTATCACTAAAAAGACAAACAAACAATCTTTGGATGGAAAAAACAAAAAAAAGAAAATTTTTATAGCGATCCTTACGTAAAATAAGAATATAAAATAACCTAACAAAAAAAAAACGGTTTGAAACCAAAGCAAGTAAATAAATAATAAACATACTATACATACATTTTAAACAACAATAAACAAATACGTACATAAATGATTGTGTAACAAAATAACAAAAATATTTGTATCATTTTTGAAGATGATTTTCATCACTATAACACCATACCATACTTCATTTATTTTATAATATGCCTTTTTCAATAGGCCCCGCTCAATATACGAAACAGGTACTCACCTTGGCGAGTTTGATTTTTGGAAAAGCCAGTTCATGCTTATTTCTGGTTTCCTTACAATGTTGCTCACCAAGCCTCGGGAAAGACTCAACATTTTTTTTGACATATCTAAGGACTTGGTAAATATATTCACAAGGAACCGTTAATATATTAATTTCTTTGAACTATTCTCTTAATGAATCCCGGTGCTTCATATTATAAATAGCCCGAATTGTTTTCTTCTGCAAAACAAAGACTGCGTCTGTATTCGCGGCTCTACCCCATAACAGCATGCCGTATGACATAATGCTGTGAAAGTAACTAAAATAGACTAGTCTAGCAGTATCTACATCAGTAATTTGCCTTATGCGTCTAACAGCGTATGCGGCTGAACTAAGTCTACCACATAGGGCTTCTGACCCCACTGAAGACGAGAGTCTACCATAATGCCTAAAAACTTAGTTTCGTTCACTAACTCCGGCTTGGACCCCTGCAATTGGACCATCCACTTGAATTACATTTGGTAACGTAACTTATATACATTTTGTCTTTTTTGCGTTTAAACTTAAATTATTTACAGTAAACCAATCAAACACCAGTGATTAAGTTGTATTCGGGTCGTCAAGGATATTTTTACGTCTATTAACTTTAAAAATAAGTGACGTGTCGTCTGCAAATAATACTATCTTAGTTAAGCATTTAACTCAATAAGGAAGGTCATTTATGTAAATTAAAAACAGCAAGAGCCCCAATATGAAACCCTGCGGGACACCCATTTTAACTAATGCTCCACATGATTTTACCCCATTAATGTCTACCTTTTGAATACGATCACTAAGATATGACTTCAATAGCGCCAAAGATTTGCCCCTCACTCCGTAGTGATCCAATTTACATAAGAGTGTTTCATGATTAACGCAATAGAAGGCTTTCGAGAGGTCACAAAATACACCAAATGCATCTTGCTTTTCTTCCCAAGCATCAAAAATGTGCTTAACTAAAGTAACTCCTGCATCTGTGGTTGACCTCCCTCTAGTGAATCCATATTGTTCACAGTGAAGCAACTTATTTAAATTAAAATGAAATAACAATTGATAAAAAGCTATTTTTATAAAAAACCTCGCTCAATACCGGTAAAACTGACACAGGATTATAGTTTGAAGGGTCCTCGTTGTCGCCTGATTTAAAAAGGGGAATCAATTTACTAAACTTCATTAAGTCAGGAAAGATACCATCATCTACACATTTATTAAAAATTAATGCCAAATAAGAAGCTATAAAATCAATAACAGAACTTATAACTTTCACAAATAGGCCCCATAAGTCCTCGGTTTTTTTAAGTTAAGCGATTTAAATGCTTTAATTACAGGTAATGAATTAATATGTTTAGAAGCAAATACAGAAAGACACTGAGGTACGTGATCCATTAAAAGATCCTGCGCAAGCATAGGGCTTGAATTTAAATCTTTAGTTGATAAGGAAGGAATTTCAGTAAATAATTATTCAAAGGCATTCGCAACTTCTTTATCTCCTATAACGACTTCATTGTTAATACTTAACTTAAGTTCGTTATCACGTTTCTTACTTTTCCCAGTTTCAGTATTTATGATGTTCCATACTGTTTTTACTTTGTTATCGGAACTTTCAAGTTTTTTTCAAGTAGATATTTTTTGATTTTAAACACACCAATTTAAAGATGCGTGAGTAATTTTTCATGAATTCAGTAAATTTAACATTATTATTGTAGGACTTTATGTCGTATAATTTGTATAAATGATTTCTGCTTTTGTAAATACCTGGTATCGTCCAGTCACTGAAGGTGATTCTACTTTTGTTAGAAAGTTTTTGCATCTTAAACGTATTTTTTAACTCTTTGGAGACTATGTTGAAAAAGTTTGTAAATAGAGCGATTGGATCGTCTTAGATAAGATTAAAATGTGCTAATTTAACTTCTAGGTTTGCTTTGAATTGCTTTTGTAATGTACGAGGGTAGATTTGTTTATATCATCTAATATTTTATATATCATGCAGGTATTTTATTCTGCGTTTGTAGCCAGTGAGCAATAGACTGTTACGAGATTACTTGCTGTGTTTTATTATATTTTCCGTTATATATAGTGCCAAAGACCATATATATTACATTGGCGACGAGGATGGGATAATCGAATTTATGTAAATAGTTATATCGTGAAGTGGTGAACTCTGTGTAAGGAAGTGCTACCATGGTTGGGAAGTTAGACGTGTTTGATATTGAGAAGGACAATTTGAGTACGTATATAGAACGCTTAGAACAATATTTTATAGTGAATGATATTAAGGAAGCGGTGAAAGTAGCCACATTAATCACGATTATCGGTCCTAACGCGTACGATCTGATGAAAACATTATGTATGCCAAACATACCTTCGACACAAACATACACTTATTTAGTAACTACCATGAAAAATCATTTGCAACCGGTACCAAGAACTAATTAAAGACTATGTGACAGAACTTAAGAAAATGTCGAAGGATTGTGGCTTTGGCACTAATTTGGAGGAAAATTTAAGGGACCAGTTTGTTTGTGGACTCGTTAGTGACGCAATAAGACAAAGGCTGTTTGCAGAAGACAGTTTGACATTTAAAAGGGCGTTGAACTTGGCGGTAACAATAGAAGCGGCGGAAAGTGATTCAGCGTTGGTAGATGGTCGTGCCAGGATGCAGGACGACAATAGATCTATGACGTCAGTGATGTATCAAGCTGCTTCGAGAGATAAAAGCGTGCGTTTTTTGGATGGGAGATCAAAGACGGGACCATCATATCGCCAAGCAAGCAAGGGCATCGAGGTAACGCACGGGACGCGTGGCTGGCGCGGTAGCGGCAGTGGCGGCGGTGGCTCAACGTCACAAGGCACAATGGGATCGGGGCGACAGGCAATGTGCCGTGCGTGTGGTGGCAAGCATGAGACAGACGTGTGCAAATTTCGGAAATACGTGTGTCGTGTATGTAATCGCGATGGCCACTTAAAAAAGATGTGCCCAAGAATGAAGGAACAAAATTCGTCAACGTATAATCACTATGTGGAGGACATAGTTCAAAGTGAGGATAGTGAGGCTAGCGAAGAGGTAAATTGCTCTTCTATTACGTCTAATACTTTACAACGTTATGTCCCGTATACTTTATGTATGTGTGTAAACAACAAACAATTAATTATGGAATTAGATACGGGAAGCACCGTTTCTTGCATAAATTACGAATGCTATGAGAAATTGTTTTCCGAATGTAAGCTAATAAAAAGTAATTTGCTAATGAGATATTTTACAGGAGAAACAATTAAGCCTTTGGGTAAAATTAGACCTTTAGTTAAGTTTAGGGGCTTAGAAAAGTATTTGGATCTCTATATTATTAAAAATGGGAAAACTATATTGTTGGGGAGACAATGGCTATACGAGCTAGGTATTGAGGTTCCTGGGGTATCATGTTATAGCTTAAAACGTGAAGAGAAAATGATGTTCAATTTAAATGCTTTCAGTTCCAGATACTCTGAAGTGTTTGAAGAGGGACTGGGGCGGTTCACGGGTGGCACGGTCAGCTTGCACGTTCGGCCAGAAGCGCGACCTATTTTCATGCGCGCGCACCCGCTAGCCTATGCACTACGGGAGCCAGTGGAGAGAGCGCTCGCTCAGCTGGTGGAGGATGGAGTCATCACACCGGTGGAGACATTGGACTGGGCTACGCCAATTGTTCCGGTGGTAAAAAAAGATGCTACCATAAGGATATGCGGTGATTTTAAAATTACTTTAAATAAATGTCTTGAGGTGGACCGTTATCCAGTACCGAGAGTTGAGGATTTACTTGTTAAGTTAAATGGAGGGGAGCGCTTTACCAAAATCGATTTACAGCAAGCGTACGCACAATTTGTTTTAGATGAGTCATCAAAACAATATACCGTTATTAACACGCATAAAGGAATGTTTAGATACAATCGCTTGATCTATGGTTTGTCATCGAGCCCTGGAATTTTCCAAAGAAAACTCGAACAACTCTTTGCGGACATGCCAAACGTAGGGGTTTTTTTCGACGACGTCATTTTAACGGGAAAAGATAACAAAGAACACTTAGATAACTTATACGAGGTTTTTAACAGATTACAAAAGCACGGGTTGAAAATAAAAAAGGAGAAATGTTCGTTTTACGCCGAATCAGTAACTTACCTGGGGTTTACAGTGAGTAAAGAGGGAGTACATACGTGCCCTGTTAAGATAGAAGCTATTAAAAGTGTACCGACACCTACTAATGTCTCAGAGTTAAGAGCTTTTGTAGGTTTAGTAATGTATTATGCCAAGTTCGTAGCAAATATTAGTACTGTGTTAGAACCGTTATACAGACTGTTAAAAAAAGATGTAAAACTCGAGTGGGACATGAAATGTATGGAATCTTTTGAAAAAGTTAAATCATTGTTAATTTCTAGTAAAATACTAGCACATTATTCAACAGATTTACCGCTAGTTTTGACTACGGACGCAAGCGGAGTAGGAGTGTCCGCGGTGATCTCGCACTTGACGCCAGTGCCAGGGGAGCAGGATAGGTCTAAGGTGAGGGAGCGTCCAGTAGCGTATGCTTCGCGAGTACTTAATAACGCGGAACGTGCTTACTCGCAAATAGAAAGAGAAGCGTTAGCTATCATATTTGGGATCAGAAAATTCCATCAGTATTTGTATGGGAGAAAATTCATTTTGCGGACAGACCATAAACCTTTAGTCACAATATTTGGGGATAAAGTAGGTATTCCGGTCATGGCGGCTAGCAGAATGCAGCGTTGGGCAGTACTGTTATCAGGTTATAACTATGACATTGAGTATGTGCCGACAGATCGAAATGCAGCAGATGCTTTGTCTAGGCTGCCGCTGCCCGCAAAAAGGAAAGAAACTACAGAAAGCACGTATTTAAATTTTGTTCAAAATTTTTTACCCGTCACGAACCAAGAAATAAGAGAAAATATTAAAAAGGATTATCATCATATCATTGAAAAAGGTTATGTTATACTTACAGTCAGGTTGGCCTTCGTATTGTAATGACGACGTTATACACAGGCCGGGGCTGTATTATGTGGGGTTACAGGTTAATAATAAACAAATCACTTAGGGAAAAACTACTCATGGAATTGCATGTAGGCCACTTAGGAATAGTAAAAATGAAGTCTCTGGCTCGGAGCTACGTGTGGTGGGCGGGCATTGACGCGGACATCGAGCGCGCGTGCCGTGAGTGCACAACCTGCGCGGCAGAGAGTGCAGCGCCACCGCGAGCGCCTCCGCAACCGTGGCCGTATGTCAGCGAGGTTTGGACTCGTATTCATGTCGATTTTTTAGGACCATTTCATGGAAAAACATTTCTAGTTATTGTTGATTCGTCATCGAAATGGATAGAGGCTTTTGAAATGGGACGAACTACAGCAACAGCAGTAATTAAAGTTCTTAGGGAATTATTTGCTCGTTTCGGTCTTGTAAAAGAGGTAGTTGCGGATAATGGCCCCCCCTTTTCTAGTAAAGAGTTTGCGGAATTCCTCAGAAACAATGGAATTAAATTGTCATTTTCTGCTGTGTACCACCCATCTTCTAACGGGGCAGCAGAGAATGCGGTGAAATTGTGCAAACGGGCCGTTAAGAAGTCACTACGGGATGGTGTGGACGTAAATGCAGCGTTACAGGCGTATTTGATGGCATATAGGAACGTTGAGCACAGCACTACGGGCATGTCACCTGCCGCTCTATTGTTACGTCGTCCGCTACGTTCAAGATTAGATCTGTTGCGAAGCGAACGAACAGTAGAAGATCGAGTACAGCATGCGCAGCGTAAGCAAGTGCTGTATGCAGGTGGGACGTCACGTGATTTTAATGTAGGACACACGGTATGGGCGCGAGAATTTGGAAAAGGAAAGAAATGGTGTAGCGTTCAGATCAAAGAACAATTAGGTTCTCGCAATTATGTTCTTCGTACGGATAACGGCTCTCTCATTAAAAGGCATATTGATCAAATTCGGAACAGATCACCTGGCACATTACGGTTGGCGTGTCCCAGTTCTTCGTCATCGCTGATGGGGGTTCCACCTCTTAAGGTCAGAAATTCTTTAGCTACGGCAAGAGTAAATACATCTATGGATGCAGAGGGGCAAAGTAGTTCATTAGTAAACGATGGGGAGGGGAGTGAAAGGACGGCGCGTGTGAATGCAGAACAGCCCATTAAAAGTGAAAGAGCTATAGCACCATCACAGGCAGCACTCGTGCCGCCTGAGAGCCGACCCCAGCGTATGAGATCACCTGTTGTTAGATATGGGTTGGATATAGACTAAGTTTTATTAAGTTGTTTAAGGTTCTTTTGTTGCTTATTTTTTTATACATATTGTCTTAAATAAGGAGTGGGGTGTAATGTACGAGGGTAGATTTGTTTATATCATCTAATATTTTATATATCATGCAGGTATTTTATTCTGCGTTTGTAGCCAGTGAGCAATAGACTGTTACGAGATTACTTGCTGTGTTTTATTACATTATCCGTTATATATAGTGCCAAAGACCATATATATTACATGAAACAATCTACTTTGTGAGTTGTAATAGGCCTGAAAAGGTTTTTTTGGGCAATTGTTTTACGCTTTTTTTAATGGTAATAGTTTAGCCACTGTGATCGGACTGCAAGCAGTGGATTACTTTATTTTATGAATATTCACAATCACAGAATATATTGCCGAGGTATGACGCAGTATCCCGAGTAATTCGAGTAGTTTCTAAAAACACATTAGACAAATTTAATGATTTGAATAAATGTATTAATTTTTCTAGTAAATCTACGGTAAAATCTCCACATATAATAACTTTTTTCTTGGTTGATACCAGGAATTTTAAAATCTCTTCCATTGCTTTTTCAAAAATGTTGTAATCTTGTCCTGAGGGTTGGTAAACACAAAGAATAATATATGTACTCATTTCTATGCAAGCTAATTCTAGTTGATGTTCTACAGAAAGTTTTACAATGTCTTTTCTTTCCTTTGCTTTTATTTTATTTTTTACACGAATCATGGAGCCACCTTTTTGTATTTTTAATCTATTGTAGCAGCTAAGAACATTAAAATGATTAACATTAAACTGCATATTATTTTCATGTAGATTGTGTTCGGTTACACACAAAATATCTGTTTTTGATTCCTCTAAGAACAACTCGATTGAAAGTATTTTGCCGAGAAAGCCGCCTTGTATATTTTGATGTACCAGCTTTAATACAGGCAGCTCTCCCATTGTCTTCAATAAAAAAAAAAAATTTTACAATTTTGTTAGTACTTGTACTAACCGTGTCAATAGGGACAAAATTATAAAAATAATTAACATTACAAATACCATAAATTATAACAGTTATTGTAAAATTTCCTGTTGCACACTTTGTAACAGATTCACTACATTCTAAAATGCATGCTAACTTAGTAGCTAAATATCTCAAAGAAAGAAGTGACGTCACTTCAACTTACTACTTAAAACCGCCAGAGTTTTTGTCTTTGTGTTAGTACGACGTCCGCTGGGTGTGCAGATTAGAATATAAGCACCGCAATGATTATCTTCAAACCTGAAGTTTACAAACATAGAACATTATATATTTTCGACATGAATCCCTGAAGGGGTGTCAGAAGTGTTTCCGAGTGTGGACTGTGAAGTCACCCGCAAGTCGCTTGGTGGCATGGTTACATCATGAGGGTGGTGACACACGACGACCGAAGCCTGGTGGCATGGGTTCATCATGAGGGCGGTGACACACCACGACCGAAGCCTGGCGCCAGTTGAAGTAAAAGTATTTTTGTTAGTTAGTTGGGTACATTTAAGAGGGGATTCTCCAGATTTGGTCCCTTTTCAAACTCATTTTAAACCATGAAATTGTAATAGTTAAATTTTGAAAAAAATATATGACGTATTTCACTCTTTGATCACGATTACTTGCATATAACTTGAGTTACCTGTATTAGGTATTGGACAATAAAACTTATACCAAAATAAACTTCGTACAAAATGTGATATAAAACGGCTATCTCACCCCTCTAATTCCACAATTTAATTAAAAACCCCATGAAATCGCGAGATTTTTAAGCGGACCGATTTCACTAAGCGGTATAGACAAGTATAAAATTATATTCTCCGGCAACACTCGCCTAAGTTCTTGGTATAAGTTTTTTATTGTCAAAAACATAATGTAACTCAAATTAAATGATGTTGAGATCATAGTTTAGAGCAGGGGTCTTCAACCTTTTTTAGCTGGAGTTCCAATAATCTATTCCAGGTCTGTCAAAGGACCGCACATTGCCGCACTAAACATACCACCTCAACAATAGTTTAAAACCAAACAAATGAATTAAAAATGTCTTATATAATAGATGAAAATTTCCTTAGCCTCTGAAGGCCACAAAAAATGTCCCGGCGGCGGGTGGGCCGCATGCGGCCCGAGGGCCGCGGGTTGAAGACCCTTGGTTTAGACGTATCTTTGCAATTTTGTTGGAGGCAGGGACATGCAAGTAATTGAGTCTCGAATGGCTGAAATATTAATGCCAAAAAGTGAAATGTAACAATTTTTTTTTTCAAAATTTGATAATTACTATTTCACGGTTTAAAATGAATTCGAAAAGAGACTAAATCGGGAGAACCCCGCCTTAATACCTTTTATCATAATAATTGTCGGTGGAACGCGGTTGTACCGAGTGCGAACTGTTACTTGTATTTTAAAGGTCACACCCGGGGACACATCTGACACCCCCTCGGGGATTCATGTCGTGACTATATGTAACATTAGACTGTCTCTGCAGCTGTATAAATTAAAAATATTATTTCTGTATGTATCGAAAAGACAAAGACTGAAAACAAGGTTAGTCTTGTCAAATAAGTTCAGTCGTGTTACACCAAATCGACAACAATACCAGCGATATTGATATGCGACGTCTGGTGGGAACGATTGACATTGAATGGGGAGACGTTGGGTCTAGCAAACTTAAGAACAGACATCATGACGCGACCAACTCAGTTGTGGGCGTGGCCAAATGTCATGCTGTTTCATTTCGCTATAAGGTGCACGTTCCATGAAACTTGCGAGGATAATACAATCGTGCCAATTTCGTGACGGGCGCAAAATTGAAAGCTCGTTTTAGGAGAAACATGATTTTGGCAAGACTGTGGATGTTTTGAAACATTATTTTTCGTTACTATCATTCTAGATAACATTTTCGATGTTTAACTTGTATTAATTTTTTGATTTTATACAAAACAAAATAAAAGCACATTCGGCTACACTTTTGGTAAACAACCGGTTAATTTATGTATTTTAGGGTTTTGTTGTGAAGAAATTACCCAAATTTCATGATTTTTGTTCGACTTAAACATAGATCTAGATATTTTTTATAGACTCAGCCTAAAATATTATAATAACATTCCATAGACACCCATAATTTGGTGAATTCATTTGTGTGGAGGTTTGCGCGTGATGACGCCTCTTAAGGCAAGGTTTAAGAATATTTTGTATGGATTGGATCATAATATTATATCGATTGACTTACGTTGTGAAACCAAATACAGCATTATTATCTTTGATCGTTACCCCGTCTTCCACAGGTTTATTATTGACGTTGACCTTAGCTATGTCCGCACCACAAAATTCAGTTGACACCACCAAATCAAAAGGATTCCCTACTTTTACTTCTTTCATCTCCACCTTTTCTCCTGTAAATAAAACAAAACAAACATAGGATGACATGAAATGTTATTGTTATTTTATTAATATTGTTTGAATTTTTAAAATTAAATTTTTCTTAATAATTTTTTTAAAGGATATAAATAAACATCTTTAAAACAATAATTTATACTGTAAGGTGTGACTCCTTGATGGAACTTCATTCTAACACTAATCAAAGTCTCCTTGTACGAGTTCCACTATTTTATTTCTTTAATTATTGCGACTAGTTTCGTCTATTTGACATCGTCGGGCTGATGAAAGAAATAAAATAGTGGAACTCGTACAAGGAGACTTTGATTAGTGTTATCTTTAAAACACATCCTAAATGAGAAATACATGAATTTCACACATTATAATTACAAGATTTGGGTCTTTATCGCTTAAAATAAAGTTCTTTACGTTAATCCGCGATTGCAGAACACCTGCTACACTGTGTCAAGCTCGTGCTTACCACGCCCACGGGGTACAGGGGTTGGGGGACGCGTCGCGCTCGTTTGCCCTCCCGCCACACCGCCCGCATCCTCTCCGACGCGTCCCCAACTTTTGTACCCCGTGGGCACAGTATAAGGACTTTCTTATATTGTACCGTGTAAATTGACAAGCTATGTTAGCTGGTTCAAACCACTAGATACTCTGGATGATACTTCATGACCCAAAAACCCTTTCCACCGACCGCCACTACTACCTAAAGATTGTGTGAGAAGCTGTATGAATGAAATAAAAAAACCGCCCAAGTGCGAGTCAGACTCGCGTACCTAGGATTCCGTATTGTAGATGATAAATTTAATTAGTCATTTTTTTTCAAGAATTTCTCAACCGCTATATAAACCCTGTAATCTTTACGTAAACAGATATTACCATGATATTTTTCATATTTTTTGGTCCACCGGTTTTGGAGATAAGGGGAGATGTACATATTTTTGGGGTTTTTTAAAGATTTCTCGAAACCAGTGCCTGTAAATATAGTAAAAGTATATGTTTTTACAATCAAAATTTTAATACCTGCAATTTGATATTTATATTGTATTTTTATAAAATATTTTTTTTTTGTTTATTTTACTTCTTTTTTATGTTTCTCATTTGTGCTGATTTTTTTTTTTAATCACTATAGTTTTTCTGTAATTGGGTGTAGTTTTTCTGTAAAAGCTATGATCTATAATTGACATTTTTTTCATATTTTTTGGTCAACCAGTTTCGGAGATGAGGGAGGGGGGGACATACATATTTAGTTTTTTTTTAAGATTTCTCGAAACCAGTGCCAGTATATATATAACGGGGAGAAGTGAGGGTTCAGGTAGCTGATGGTCCGAGTTACACGTCACGTGGTCGTTGTTAGGTAGATCTTGTAAATAACAGCACAGATAGTTGAAAATGTCTGTATTAATAATCGTTTTTTAATGTTACAAACTTTCAAAATACAACACTAGATAAAAGGCGATATAAAACAATAACGAAATCTGAATAGAAGGTGCACCGCACAGTGTGCACCGCGGCGCACACACCATTCTTTGTGTTTGTGTCTAAATTCAGAAAATTAATGGCGTTTCCGCTCGCCTTCTCAAAGGCCATGATAATCGAGACTATTCGAGACCGCGCGGTGTAGCCCGCGCGCGCGTGGTTCCGTTTTCTTGTGTAAAACAAGACACAGGAAGTCAAGTTTTCTTGTTTGATCGACTGCCACGGCGCTACTCGATGGCACCAGCGTTCCGGATATTCCAATCAAATGTTGACTTTTATAATAAAAGTATATATTTTTAAAATCAGATTTTTAATACCTACAATTTAATATCGATATTGTATTTTTATGAAATATTTTTAAAATTATTTTTCTTCTTTTTTATATTTCTCATTTGCGCTAATTTTTTTTTAAATCGCTATAGTTTTTCTGTAATTGGGCAGTTATGATCTATAATTGACATTTTTATTATATTTTTCGGTCAGCCAGTTTCGGAGATAAGGGAGGAGGGGGGGGAATACATATTTTTGTTTTTTATTAAAGATTTCTCGAAACCAGTACCAGTACATATATATAATAAAAGTATATATTTTTAAAATTTGCTTTTTAATACCTACAATTTGATACCCGTATTGTATTTTAGGCTAATATTTTTATTTTCTCACTTTTGTTTTGGAAACATTTTGAACAATTTCAAATTTTTCATATTTGTTTTTACACCGTGATATCTGTACAAACTATTAATATTTTTGTGCCAAATTTCATGTATTTATGTTTAATGGTGCTAAAGTTATGATGCTGTGACATACGGACGGATGGACGGACAACGGAGCCTCACCATAAGGTTTCTTTTGTACCTTTAGGTACTACGGAACCCTAAAAACCGACGTCAGGCTCCCGCGCCTACGGTTCCGTATTTCGTCAGTTTCGAAGAACGTCAGGAAAACGGTAAACAAAGTTTTAAAATACTTTTTTTTATTTAAATCTTTTTTTAAATTTCACATTTGTGTTCAGCTTTTTTAATCCATCCCGCTCAGTTGCCAAATAAATGCTTTATGTATTTGTGTCGTCCTGATGGCTTTGAACTCAATGAAACCTCCACCATAACGTAACGGCAAATGTTCAGTAATTAGTAAAATTAGAGAAATGTTTAGTACAGTAAATTAGTAAATTGATAAATTTTGTTATTATCATTTTATAACATATGCCCTTTAAAATTATAAGTATAATATATGACGATTAAAATATGTTATTATCTAAATTAAAGCCGCTTTTTCTCCCTGATCTCTGCGCCAATACCACAGTATAGATAAGTAAAACAGTATTATGTTTTCTCCCTAATCTCTGCGCCAATACCACAGAATAGATAAGTAAAACAGTATTATGTTTTCATATAAAACGGCTGAAACCAGCGCTTCCAAATCTCTGTTCACACCTCATAGTAGGGGCACAAAATAACCACTAACAGAATGTTTTCTCCGAATAACTAGCGAAAACAGGCGCACACACACATAGACGCGTACGTACGACGATCTCGAAGATACTCGGCTGAATGCCAATACGAAATTCTGCCGAGATCATCGTACGTACGCGTCTATGCATGTGTGCGTCTGTTTTCGATCCGTCGTCGAGTTGGCCGTCTGGTAGGGGTGCGCCGCAGTTAACACGTTGAAGGACAGAGATTGCCTTCATACAAGTTGTGTTGTGACACATGGTAGTAGAGAGGAAGGCGAAAGGGGAAACGGACATTTAGGCCCATTGGATTGACAGTAGATCTCGTTCGAATATTCACTTTGTGACACAATAAACAACACTTTGTTTGTAGAGAAATCTCGACACTGCTAGCCGTTCTCGACACTGCCATACGGCGTCGTGTTCAAATTGGTATATCTAATAGTACGCTGTAGAACGTTGTCCAGCGTCTCTGTCCTACAACGTGCTCACTATGGGCGCGGAGAGTGTAGACGTTGTCCAGCGTCTCTGTCCTACAACGTGCTCACTATGGGCGCGGAGAGTGTAGACGTTGTCCAGCGCCTCTGTCCTACAACGTGCTCACTATGGGCGCGGAGAGTGTAGACGTTGTCCAGCGTCTCTGTCCTACAACGTGCTCACTATGGGCGCGGAGAGTGTAGACGTTGTCCAGCGTCTCTGTCCTACAACGTGCTCACTATGGGCGCGGAGAGTGTAGACGTTGTCCAGCGTCTCTGTCCTACAACGTGCTCACTATGGGCGCGGAGAGTGTAGACGTTGTCCAGCGTCTCTGTCCTACAACGTGCTCACTATGGGCGCGGAGAGTGTAGACGTTGTCCAGCGTCTCTGTCCTACAACGTGCTCACTATGGGCGCGGAGAGTGTAGACGTTGTCCAGCGTCTCTGTCCTACAACGTGCTCACTATGGGCGCGGAGAGTGTAGACGTTGTCCAGCGTCTCTGTCCTACAACGTGCTCACTATGGGCGCGGACAGTGTAGACGTTGTCCAGCGTCTCTGTCCTACAACGTGCTCACTATGGGCGCGGAGAGTGTAGACGTTGTCCAGCGTCTCTGTCCTACAACGTGCTCACTACGGGCGCGGAGAGTGTAGACGTTGTCCAGCGTCTCTGTCCTACAACGTGCTCACTATGGGCGCGGAGAGTGTAGACGTTGTCCAGCGTCTCTGTCCTACAACGTGCTCACTATGGGCGCGGAGAGTGTAGACGTTGCCCAGCGTCTCTGTCCTACAACGTGCTCACTATGGGCGCGGAGAGTGTAGACGTTGTCCAGCGTCTCTGTCCTACAACGTGCTCACTATGGGCGCGGAGAGTGTAGACGTTGTCCAGCGTCTCTGTCCTACAACGTGCTCACTATGGGCGCGGAGAGTGTAGACGTTGTCCAGCGTCTCTGTCCTACAACGTGCTCACTATGGGCGCGGAGAGTGTAGACGTTGTCCAGCGTCTCTGTCCTACAACGTGCTCACTATGGGCGTGGAGAGTGTAGACGCCACCCAATTCCCGCGCATTTATGTGGGCTGTTTCAAAGACACTCCTGCAGACGGAATACTTTTACTTATCTATACTGTGCCAGTACTTAATTGTGTCGATATTTACTGACGTAATACTCAGCTACTAATCCGTCTATGTATGAAAACTTAAAATATCTTATCAGAATTTGACCTATTTCTTTGAGATAGTTGTTCAGTGTCGTCCACTTAGCACACGTTAATCCGTTAACGTGCGTTTAATCCATGTTTTTATCATTTTACCTACTCCCATACTGCAATAAGGCAGTTGCAACATCAAAAGTAGTTTATAAACACGTAGATCATTTGTCATTAGATGTTATATTATTACATTATAACACCGCAATTCTGCGCTGTGATTGGCCCAAATTATTATAAAACCGCGTAACGTACGAAAGTACTGTCTCTAAGCGTACTATAGTAGCGGGGCCAATATGGCCGAAGGGGTGAATGACCGCTATCGCCATACTAACGCGCACCGAATTTATGATGTCTATGAGGAGGAGGGTTAGCACTTGGAAAAAAATTGTGAGCCCTGTCGTACTTGCCTTTATCAGTAGTTCCAGGAAGCATGATGATAAGCTTCGTTATTTGCTCAATGCCAACAATGAAGGTGGCCAGGTAATAAATCGTCTCCGGCGGGTTGGGTTTTACATTTTTGATTTTCAGAATTTTCCAGAAAGGACCCTGTTGAAAAAAAAAATAGAAAACTTGGAAGAAGAAGTTTCAGCAATTCGTTCGCATTGAGTGGCTATGCAAGAGACTAGGAAGTGCATGCTTCGCGCTCTCCCGCTTAGCAACCACTCTGCCTCGGGACGTTGTACGTACGGCATACTTTGCTTCTGTACAATCTCTTCTGAGCTACGGACTTGAGCTGTTGGGAAGAACAGCAGAATGACACTGAGTTTTCGTCATACAGAAACGAGCGATACGGACGATAGCCCGACACAGCACGGCCACATTTTATTGAGCTAGGTATATTGACGTTGCCCTCCTTGTATATACTCCAAGTCGCGTTATTTGTAAGGCAAAACCTGCATAAGTTCGACAAGAGATGCAAACGTACTAGGAGCCGTGAAAAGCTTCGATCAGTTTCGCGTAAACTCACTAAGAGCGCTCGATCGGTGTATTTAAGTGATCCAAGTATTTACAACCGACTCCCAGACGACATAACTAGAATCGAATCGTTTTCATTGTTTAAATTTAAGTTGAAGAAGTGGCTTATTCAGCAATCATTTTACTCTGTGGACGATTTTCTTGACATTAAGAAGTAATTTTATGTAATAATAACTTACTATCATTATAGTACTGGATGTCATACACTAGGTATGACAGATTTGACATTATAATTGTTTATAGAGATTGTTGTTTTACTTTAACTTAATTCAATTTATTTTAATATAATTTAAGTAAAGTTTTATTTAATTTAATTTTTGTTTTGTTTCATTGTAACAAAATGACATGTAACTGACCGTTATACATAAATATCTGTATCTGTATCAGCGCCATGTGTATCGATTTGGACTTGGATCGTATGTTTCCAAAATGAATACACATGGAATTTTCTTTACCGTGCATAAATTACAGCCAAATTCATACGTAGACTAGGTAAATGGTCAGGAGGCAAGGTTTAATGACCGTTTATTTATAAACAACTTTGAATCAATTAATATAGGAAGTCTAAATTTAATATTGCATTTTTCACAAAAAACGTCATTGACATTTTTAAATTAAATAATACGCTTTACTCAAAATGTATGTTTCCGTGACTGTACTCAAGCGCCCGGACACATGCGGTGACAACGCGGCAAACAGAGAGCACAGAACACTTTACAGAGAGCGACTAACACACCAATCACAGCCGCGCGGCGTATGCGCTCTCGTCGCGCCCCCCTTCTGTCCTCCAAACAGGTCCTATAAATGACTTTATGGCGCATTCTCCCGCCAATTTAACTCGTTACTCTTAACCCGTGCCGGTGCTTGTACCATATTTTAATGTGGCAGTTCCAAGTCTCTCTCTTGGAATTGTGGACACACCGCGAGAAGGTTTTTTTGGTTCGCGAAAAGCTTGTGTCCGGCCCTTTGTGTAAATTTATTAACACAATTAAATTTTTCTTTTAGTTTTAATTTCAGATATCTGTCACAGTGACATAATCTGTGGCATTTTTTGCAGAGTGGACATCTGGCCTTTGGGTAGAATTGCGTATTTTGATGAAAGATATGATTATTTGAAACATTACTGCTACTGGATTATTTGAAGAATTTGTCATTCTTAAAGTTTTTGTATTCTCTTGATATTGAGATGTGTTCAATACACAATTACTTATCATTTATCAACGCTAGGGAAACACCCCGTGAGTGAAAATTAGAACTCTGGATGCAAGTTGCACGAAAAACATTTCGTTCATTCATTAGGTAGATCGAGTCGCAAAACTAGCAACAAACAAAATAAAAAAAAATACATTTGTGCTGTGTGTTGTGCGTGTTGTTATCATAATTTTATTGAATGCATGCAACCAGTAACCAGCCTCTCGCTCAACGGTTGCGAGAAGACAAGCGCGGTCTGTGATGTTAGAAGCCGTGTCCAGAAGCACCTTCACAGAGGGGCTCGTCCCATGATTTTTGGTATTCCAACGCGATGGGCAGGTTCTCGTCTGGACAGGCAAGCGTCCAAGCGTTTGTGGCCCCCGCCAAGTACGACGCCTCTACGTCACCAAGTGACGGGCTTATGATTGTACCATAGAGGACGCGCGTGCTGTAAACGGAAGGCAGAAACGCAGAGAGTGCAATGCTTGAGATATTTCTTACTCCAAGGCCGCCGAAACGGGCTGGGAGTGTAGCCTGGCTCCAGCTCATATCGTCAAGTGCACAGTTCAATATTGTGGTCAGGGTCTCCCGGAGCACGTTGTCAAGCAAATCAAGTAGACCATCGAATCTCCACAGAGGTGAAAAACGAAGTACTTACGTCAACTTGGGTACGAACAGGCAATGACGTATAATAAAAAGGGCCATGTGTGGATTGATTTTTGTAAGGAGCTCCGATGAATTCTTGAATTTTGCCATTTGATCGTGTACGTACTCATAGACTGCTTTCGCGAGGACTGGGGCACCAAGGAGGCAAAGCGAGTTATTATCTTAAATGTTTATGTTGGGTGCAAGTATATTAAATTTGGAAATAATATTTATTTCCTCCTGGACGCCATCACGCGGTTAGTGATTTTAATAAAAAAAATGGTGGTATAAGACCCATCGCGGTCGGAAATACGATTATCGTGTGGTATCCAGGGTTTGTTGCAAACACATTTTGCCAGAATTGAGCTCGAAATTCCAACCAATACAACTAGGATTTGGAACAAAGGGGAGTTGCACATTTTTAAACAACCGCGCAGGGGAAGTCCTGCTGAAGGTGGATGTGCGGAATGCCTTCAATATGGTGGAAAGGGAAGCCCTGTTGACAAGAATTAAGGAACATATCTCACGAGTATACAATTACTTATATCAATGGTACCATAAACCGTCAAAATTTGTTTACAGGAACCATTTTTTGGGCATTACGGTAGACTCTCGTCTTCAGTGGGGTCCCCACATAGAAGCCCTATGTGGTAGACTTAGTTCGGCCGCATACGCTGTTAGACGCATAAGGCAAATTACTGATGTAGATACTGCTAGACTAGTCTATTTTAGTTACTTTCACAGCATTATGTCATACGGCATGCTGTTATGGGGTAGAGCCGCGGATACAGACGCAGTCTTTGTTTTGCAGAAGAGAGCAATTCGGGCTATTTATAATATGAAGCACCGGGATTCATTAAGAGAAAAGTTCAAAGAAATTAATATATTAACTGTTCCTTGTGAATATATTCACCAGGTCCTTAGATATGTTAGAAAAAATGTTGAGTCTCTCCCAAGGCTTGGTGAGCAACATTGTAAGGAAACCAGAAATAAGTATAAACTGGCTTTTCCAAAAATCAGACTCGCCAAAGTGAGTACCTCTTTCGTAGGACATGGTATAAGATTTTACAATAAACTTCCAAAAGAGGTCCTTACTTTGTCAGAGAATAAGTTTAAACAGTATATTAAGCAGGGCCTACTGAAAAAGGCATATTATAAAATAAATGAATATTTGGATGATGGTGAAGCATGGTGTTATAGTGATACTGATTTTGATGATAGTAGGTAATAATTTAATTAATTAATATAATTTCCTAACTTTTGATTCCTCTTAAGAGTTAACATTAATTAATTACAGACTGTAAAAGGAAATAGACTATATGAGACAGGTAGGCAAAGATATACAGGTTGATAATGAAACCCCTAGCTTTATTGAAATCTATGAATCCAAATCACTAATAGAACACAGAATCGTAAAAAAAAAAGGTTTTTTTTTCCCCATATTTTTATCGGGAAAAGTTTCCAAATTGCGAATAAAATGGCTATCCTACGCGACTAGCCGCCGGGCCCCAACCATCAATGAAAAACATTCCCGTACACCTGTGTACCACCTACCCCCGCCCGCCGCCCGGCCCGCGGGCGCGATCGCCAGTCGCCGGCGCACCGACGTCACGAGCGCATGCGCAAATACAATAAAAATGCAAATTTTCTCTCCCGCCGCGCAACTATTTTCGAGTCGTCACGATGCCGATGTACTCTTCTCGCGAATATTACGAAATGGTGCGAGTGTACATCCTCAGTGGAGAAAATGGTTGGGGTATCGCGCCCCCTTATCTACACTTCGACCGAGAAAATCTTTACCGAGCGAGAACATTGTACGAAGAGGAGAGCATTCCTCGGCTTCGTGCTCAAGGACTTGTCAACGCCACGGTTCCACATCGTCAAACGATTTTAGCGGTAAACCAGCGGCTACTGGACTGTGGTCAGTTTACCGTGCCAAGCCATGCATAAGGGGCTGGCGCGCCACGTCTGGCTATTGAGGTAGAAGATGCTGTGTTCGGCTTCTTTGAGCGGCACCCCCGAGCCAGTACGCGAGACGCAGCTCAGCGGTTTGAAATTAGCCAACCAACAGTGTGGAAATTGTTGCACTATGCTGGACTTCATGCATATAATTTTCAGACAGTGCAGCATCTGCATGAGGCTGACGCGCAAAATCGTCGCACGTTTTGTGAGTGGTTCCTTCAGAACCAAAACAAAAACATTTTACGGACTGACGAGTCAATGTTTACACGTGTGGGTCTGTACAATTGCCACAATGAACACTGGTGGTCGTACAGAAACCCACACATGATTCGCGAACATCACCATCAAGTGCGGTTCAGTGTTAATGTTGGGCCGGTATTATTGGTGACAAAGTGCTTCAGACCTCACGCCCTGTGTTTTTTTTTGTGGGGAGAAATCAAACGCCGCGTATACTCGGAGGAGTCTCAAAGCCGCGAAGAACTGAAAGACCGTATACGTATTATCAGTGCATTTAACGATGTAAAAAGTGACTTTGTAGTGCTGAGAAAACTGAGAAGGAATGCAGTGAAACGTGCTAGACTCTGTTTAGAGAAACGGACTGCATTTCAAACAATTGCTGAAATGTTAGTTTAGGTATACAACTTCGTTGATTTCAATTACTTGTACATAAGTTGATTTCAATTTTTTAAGTACGCCTGAATACAGAAGTGACTAAGTACCTAACGATTTCGTAATTTAGGTACCTACTTGCTGTTTGTAAATTATAAATCCTATTCAAAGCATTCTTAATTCTTTAGCGCAATCTAAACAACTTATGTATTTTGACGGTCCTAAGCCCGTAAAAGTATGAAGGGAAAATTGCAACTTATGATCGCTGATTTCTCCTTTCAGAGCGGCATGCAAAACAAAAACGGTGTCCTTTGGTGGCTCGGATAAAGAATACTTACTTGTCGGCTCGCGACAAAGGGTAATTTGCCGACAACGTTTGGAAGCCGGCCGGTCGGCCATGTGGCGAGGCGAGGCGGTGACGCGCGTCACGTGTCTAGCTTGACAGTGATATGACAACGCTATTCGGTTTTTGTAGGAAAACTTTGACAGTCGATATCTTTTGTTTTTAGTATGAAACAAGACAAAAGTAACAAAACATATATTTTCTAATTCGAACATAGAATAGGTTTCTTGAATATAGCTAGAGGGATCATTATCAACCTGTATAGTCGGCTTACTGCAAGAACTCATTAACTAACATAAACAAGATTGCGAGAAAAAAGTTTTAAAAATATTGCATTACGTATAACACCATAACAATGATTCATTCAAGGCATTTGAAAATGCAAATCAAGTAAAAAGAGAGTTTATTGATGAATTTAGTTCACATTTGCTCCAGTTTACTATCACACGTTGAATAAAAGCCTAAAATATAAATTAATGACTTCTTGTGATACCAACCATAAAAGAAATATTAATTAATGATCTTTTAAATTGAAAAAAAAAATCATACTAACAGGTAACAAAAGCAAATAAAAACTGTTTAAAAACTGGTGTCAAAGCAAACTTTTAAATTACATTACATAAAATGGTCTCCCTATATGTAAACATCTCAAAAACAAATATTTTACGTACATTGAATCTTAAATTTTGGTAATGCAGTATTATTATTCCGTCCGACCGGCAGGTACCCGGTCTTTCCACCGGTCGTACCACTGAACAAAATAAAACTAAACAGTGACCTAATTGTAACCTAATAGTTGTTAAAAGGTTTTGAAGAAAACTTCGAGGTACTATACAATTAAGTTTATTTAATTTTATCAAAACTAAAATCTAACATTCACAAGTTAAGGAAAGGTGTTAACGGAAAAAATTTATCTTAGTTACAAGTGTTTGGCCAAGACCTTCATTTGGCAAGTTCCTGCCAAGACATTACTAAGACCTTAAGTACCTTAAAATAGTTGTGTTAGGTACCGCCTTAACATCTGGTAGTAATATTACATTGGAATTAGAATTGCCAAGACATAAATAAACATTTAAGTGATAACTAGGTGGAATTGTTACCGCCTTATCCACAGGTAACTAGATTACATGGAATTTTGTGAAAATTACATTAAATAAAAAAAACTTTAAAAGTAACAAAACTTGTAAACAAACAAGGGAAATAATTTTCTAAATAAAATCTAGCTCAGGGGAGCCGTAGATCCTACAAACAATAAATTTTTGTCGAACATACTCTTAAACCAAATCGTCTGGTACACCATTCAGTTCTACCAGGAAAGAAAAATATGACAGAACATTAAATTTTACAGTTTGGGTTATTCGGTGAAACAGGAAGAAGAATTTAACCTTGAATACTAATAGGACACATTACTAAGTGTCCAGAAAACATACCGTCCTAGGTATCTTAACTGTGTGTGGATAAAAGTAAAAATTCCAACACCTACTTGTATTATTCCATTAAACCCCACGGAAATGACACGCCGTCCGCTGCCCCCTTCAAGGTCAACGATCCACGTCCACGCAGACAAAAGGAACTGCTTACTGCGTACACCACGCGGCGGTCATTACTCTGCCAGCTGGTAAATCACGAAACTGGTAAACTCGGAACAAGAAGATCTTGTAAACACGAAGATCTTGAAAACAAAACACCCATGATCTGACGAATATTCAGAACTCCCACCAACCCGACGAAAAAATTCCTTTTTCTAAAATGTCCGAAAATAATCTTCCTTAGAACTATCACGAAGTCGTGTTGGCAAAATCCGCCATTATTGTAAAAAAATAAGACACAAAACACGTCTTGACAACCCAAAAGACTGATCGAGCAATGACCGGAAATGCTCTCGCTACTCCACCAGACAAAACGAACGAAGTTCATGTCAGCGAACAGAGGGTAAAACCGAAACTTTCCGGCAAGCAAATAAAACGACGCGAAAACTTTGTGATAACCGCACCTACAAAATTTGCAATGCTACAGTAACATTAGAATTAGCTACAAACGAAAAAAAAAAAAAACGTTTATTTTTAATTTTTTTATTTTCAACTTTTATTAAACTAAAAGTCAATACGAATAATTTTTTACGAGTCATCTTCTGCTGCTGAAGTGTCCTCATCAGGAAGATAATCTCGACCCTCTTTTTCTGGAATGTTCTTGTACCAATGGTGCAGTTCAGGTGGTATAATTTTCTCGGCGCACATTTTCATCAAATCTCTCTTTTTGGCTTTGGTGGTAGGTAGCATTTGATCATAGGCTTTTTTAAGAATATAATTATCATAATCGAAAAGGTTATCACTTTCAACAAGTTTACGCTTTCTCAGATTCTTTTTTTCCATGACTTTTTCAGACACTCCTTTTTTTAATGCCACATTCAGTTCTTTGTATTCGGATTCGTAGTCATACCTATAATGTACAACGTTTGGTTTTTTTTTCTCAAATCTAAAGCATTTTACTTTTAGCCACTGCACTACTTCACCGTCGCTTCCCACTGATCGATTTTTCATAAGATTATTTTTCAAATCTTTTAAGTCTAGTATGTCTGTGTAATCCATAATCACCGGTTCATAAGGTTTCTTTAAGATAGTACCCTTCTTTTTTGCTTTTCTGTTTGACCTTGCCAGTCTAATTACATTACAAATATCTATCATCGAGACGACAGGCATTAAACTCAGTTGATGCTCGATGGCACTATGCATGCTGTCAACCTCCATTTGGGTGTGGCCGGATTCTAAATATTTGTGTTCAATCACTTGAAGGTCTGTTTTCTGAACCACATACAACAGCAAACACAAAAGATATTGGTTCCGATTTTGCCCAGCGCAAGTATCGGAAAAAATCGATATTTCGGTTACATTCCTCGGTAGACGTTGAATCCAAAGGAACAGTGCAGTTCCTATCTCATCACTTCCTTTTTTTCCATTTAATTCGTTCCATAAAAAACAGTACCCATCATTTGGGGAACGTGATTCGTATATGGTAGCGTTGTACAAGTTAAGTTTGCGCAGGTAGTATAAAAGAGAAACACTACTGTTTGGCATATGTAGTACCTTTTGCAAGTCCAGAGTAATAGAATTAAAGGTTTCATCTCTATTAGCTCGAATCTTATCATTATCTTTAGCACTTTGGCTCTGGTCTCTTAATGCAATATGGCGATCGTATTTTTCTTGCCATGTTGCTAGATCAGTCGAATTCTCAACTTTTGCAGTCTTATATTTGTGACAAAGTAGACACTGGTCCTTTTTCGGTTTGTGGAAATCAAGATTATACTGAGTACAAAATATTCTTCTGTACACATTTTCTGACACTGGTAATCTATTGTCTTTTTCACATTTTTCTTCGTACAATTCGAACATTTTAGGTATAGACAGTTTGCTGTCCAAATACTGTTTAGATGATGTCTTTCGACAGTAGTGCGATTCTACTCTAGGAAAGGATTCTATGTGTTCCTTGACATAGTTCTCGTCTTCCTCTTTTGTTTTATTATGTGCTTCATGTTTTCCACGTTTATCTTCTCCCTCAAAAGTACCCAAGCTTCCGACTTCCAAAAATGCTTTATTGATAGGACCATTGGATATGCACAGAGTAGTTGTAAAGAACTTTTGACAAACTTTGATTCTTCGATCTTCTTTCTTGAAAAAATAACGACGTGATACATTTCTCTTCCTTTTTACATTTACCAAACGTCTTTCAGGGGAGTGAGCCGTAACGTTCATGAGTATAAAATCTTTCTGACGATTGTAATCTGCTAAACCCCAGTAAGTTTTGCAAATTTTGATACGATCTTCTTGTGAAAAATTATCTATGCACTTCAGTTTACATTTATAATCAACTGGCTTTGGAGCTTTAGGTGGCTTTACCTGTTTTTTGTAGTCTTTGTATGGTAAACACTGGGATCGGAGAGCTTTTTGTTTATTCCTATCATAAGTTTCCTCTCTTCTCTTGTGCCATCTGGACACTTTAATTTTCTTTTTAATTCTTATGTTTGGTTCAGTCTCAGAATCATCTCCATCGTGTTCTTTATTTTTTTCATCTTTAGAATTTTTCCATTCCGGATTAGCAGAGTCATCCTGAAAAACAATAAAGTCATTTTTAGATTCGTTTTTGACTTAATAAATATTTTTTATAATAACTAAAATATAAACTTACTGTAAGATACAAATCAGCTTCAAGATCTATGGTTTCGTTGCTGTCGCTCGAGTTTCGCACCCAAGTTTTTGCACTAGTTGTAGGTATAATATTTGGCGTTTCAGATGGTATGAGGGA
Organism: Ypsolopha sequella; assembly: GCA_934047225.1. NCBI lineage: Eukaryota > Metazoa > Arthropoda > Insecta > Lepidoptera > Ypsolophidae > Ypsolopha > Ypsolopha sequella. Next base: position 17,552,984 of record OW204010.1, on the reverse strand, counting down.
ATGGAAGACAATTTCTGTATCATCTAGTTGGAGTTCGTTGTCATGGTTTGAAATCAGCACCGAAGTTCGTCCACTATTTGTAGCTAGATCATTTGGCTTATCGGAAGGAACGAGTAGAGGGGAGATGTTTTCAGTAATATTAAGTTCAAATTCGTTGTCATAACTCAAATTGAGAGCCGCAGTTTTTTCACTAGTAGTTTCTGGATCATTTGGCTTTTCAGATGGTATGAGTGAGGGAGAGACACTTTCTGTAACCTCTAGTTGGAGTTCGTTGTTATGGTTTGAAATCAGCACCGAAGTTTGTTCACTATTTGTAGCTAGATCATTTGGCTTATCCGAAGGAACGAGTGAAGGGAAAATGCTTTCAGTAACATCAAGGTGAAATTCATTTTCATAGATCAAAGTTACAGCCGCAGTTCTCTCACTAGCAGGTGCCGGATCATTTGACTTTTTAGAAGGTACGAGTGAGGGAGAGATACTTTCTGCAACCTTTAGTTCAATGTTATTGTTATTGTTCGAAGTCAACACCGTAGTAAGTGCAATAGCAGTTACTTTTTTATGGTTTTTTTTTGTAGGCTTCTGTGAAGGGGGGGTGTTTTCAATTATATCCACTGATATCTGAAACAAAGTGATAAACATTCTAGGTTTACTCGCAAAATAATTATTACATATTTTGTATTTTTATAACATTATTATGAATGATATTGAATATTCATTTGGGCAACTCACATTAGACTGCTTACTTTCAGTTGAAGTCCTGCAAACTTGTTGGTTTTCTTCCAACGACAATGATTCCTTAGAAAATTTAAAAACACAAAATTAATAGCTGTTTTTTGTTTTGTTAAAATATTTGATTCGAAATCAGTTTAAATAGTATTGAAATAATGCTTCCATCAAGATTATTAGTCCCAATGATACTGAAATTATGTAGCTGATTTCATCAACATTATTTGCCTGACTTTAACGTCTGTTTAAATGGTCAAAAATACTAAGTTACGAATGCCAAAATAAAGTAACAGCTTTCTTGAATACGTTAAATGAATCACTATGTAATCAGAACGAATATTTTATAGCATGACATGTTTCCCTGGCCAGACTCTATTTGCCGTGATAGATAGAGGCAATAATAACACGTATTCTATGAAAAATTCAACTGGCTACCTATTATGACTGAACCCTTGTGACAAACGGACGGACAGATAGACAGCGGAGACTTAGTAACAGGGTTCCGTTTGGCAACATTTGACAACATTTGGTACGGAACCCTAAAAACGAGGACTGAACACAATTATTTGTTTTGTGACGTATGCCTACTAAACTTGAACTTGCATTAATACGAGTATACAGCTAAAGTTATAAATTTAACCACGGAACATTGTTCAAATTAATAACATAATGCACCAATGTATTACAATTTTATTTATATAAGTAAGTACTTACAGAATCCGCATTGTAATTTGTCGTATTATAGATTCCTTTAACTTGTTGTAACAGTTTTGAACCTCGTCCAGGCTTAAAAACATAATTTCGATGCATTTTGCAAGAAATCACTAACTACCGTAGTATCGTACGTCTCCCAAACACAAACTGCCGTCTCTTCGGCCGGTTGACGGCGAAATGGCGGACAGGACAGAGACACGGACGGCCGAACGTTCGTTATGCGCGCCGTCCCCTTGTTTCCCGTGCCCCGCTTACGTCGTCTGGGCGTGTTCATAAAATCACTTTCGTTGATTATTCTAGAAATTTGATTTTGTAAAATTAAATATCTGCCCTTTTACATTTTTTATAGGAAAAAAAAAAGGTTCTCTTCGTCAAGTAAAAATCGGCAAAAATACATTAATAAACAATAATGATTTATAGAGAATCCGAAAGATACGGATTTTTCGTAAAACTAATTTTAAAGAAATCATTAAAGGTCAATAAGAGTTGGTACTATGCAACACGATTTGGCAAAAAGTCACTTATAACCATTAGCTAATTCTAGAGAAAATATTATTTTCAATAACCTATAAAACTTATTTAAAAAAAGTAATTATAGTATTTTATTTAGATTTGGCAACTAAACAAAGAACTCATTATGAAGATATTGACTGTGAATAAAATTTATAAGATAAAATAATGAGTTTCAAAGAAACCAGAATGTATAAAATTGTGATTATCGACTTTATGCTCATGGCATAACTTTGGAATTAGAAAAGCTACAAATATAATGAATTTTGCTCATTGTAGAACTCTTCGCGACAAGCACAATGGTAGTATAAATGCAGTTAGTGATTTCTAGCAATTAATGAGTTCTTGCAGTAAGCCGACGTTTGTTTTTCTTTTTTCATTAACCTGAATTCCTGCTGTCTTGTATTTTCTTATCCCTTGGTTAAAGTAGATATAAGTAATTCAATGTATAGTTTAAGTTTATGTTAAAAAAAAAAAGACATGATCTTGCCAAATTTCTTGCCCGTTCTTCTTAGCAAGACTAATCGAATGGGCGGAGGTAGGCATGTATTTATATACGTAACCTATTACTATGTAGTATATATGATGGGATTTGGTCGGCCGCCTGGATTCGTGCTGGGGGCTCGGTTGGTGATCATTGAACCTTGTTCCTGGTCCCTGGCCGGGTCTCCGGTATGGGTTCGGGCGGTTGATTGGATTTCACCTTGTATAATAATATATTACCTATAATTTTATTTGTATATATATTGCTACATAAATTAAATAAACATTTAATCTAAGTAGTTCATGTACATTTATTATTTTATTACATATATTTTTATAAGATTAAAATTTGACTTGTGAAACGTGTATTATATATACCTACTTTGCAAAATAAACTTTTTGAATTTTGAATTTTGAATCTTTTTCAGTCAGCTGTCGGATGTCAACAGGGCGATCCGCTTGGACCAGCCATCTTTAGCTTGGCCATTCCCTCAGCCATATCGTCATTAATGTCCAGGTTCAATATGTGGTACTTCAGCTGTCGGATGTCAACAGGGCGATCCGCTTGGACCAGCCATCTTTAGCTTGGCCATTCCCTCAGCCATATCGTCATTAATGTCCAGATTCAATATGTGGTACTTGGATGACGGCGCCATAGGGGGCGAAGCGACATCAGTTCTTAGTGATTTAAGTTGTGGATAAAATGTGTATTTTTAGAACGCATCAGTCGAGTGATCGGTCGACGTTTTGTTTTTTTGTGTGTGGTAACATTGTTCTCTGACTTGGGCTACTTTCCGGTGCTTGGAGGTTTTGCTATAATATTTTTGGTATATTAATTGATAAAAACCGGGATAAAACTGATGTGAATATCATATAAACATTTGTGAGTCAAGATCTGACTATATTTTGCCGGGAGGCCACTTTTAGTTCTGTTCCTTTTGTGTGACATAACCTGCATACACGCGGTTTTCAACAAGTATTAAAACATTGACCGGTTACCATATCTTCCGGGTTTTGGATGCATCCAGGGGATAGGTGGGTTGTGTTTAGGGTTTTCCGTGGAGGTGAGCGATGTGGCACAACACCGGCAGACACTTGAGCTGCCGCATCAACTCCGTGTACTAGAGGGACTCTACTGCGGACATTTACTAAGTACTACTTTCTGGTGGGAAAATTTTGTACTTACCTATTTTCATATATAAGCAACTTATATTTACACGGATGTAGATTAGGGACAGCTTATGGGCCCCTATTCCAATTTCTAACAATAGTTTGCTACCACAATCTTTGGTAGCATGATCGTGGTTTGTCCCACCTTTGGTTTATATACATTAAAACAGCGGAACTGGGCGGCCCCAGTGGAATTGAATTGTTAACATTGCTAGGCTATTTACATGTTATTGGTGTAGCAATTGCATTGGATTTATAGTACATTGGGTAGGTACTTGGTTATCCGAGGGTACCCTGTTGATGTGGTTCGGTAATATCAATATAATTTGATAATTTGGTACATATAAAGTGTTCTTGTACTCCAACAACATAATCATATAACGGTTTATATTATAGGTTTGGAAATCAACTTGTTAGCTAACATACTGTTATCTTGGCCTGAATTTATGTACTTACAAGTTATATAAAGCTGCATAGTGGAATGTGCATTCAGGTTTTGTGTATTGTATACACCAAATATAATTTAAATTTGGTAATGTTGTAATAGGTAGGTAACCTAATTGTAATTTGTATTGTTGGTATAGTACATAGTGTTGTAATTGGGAATTACATTTGATAATTAAATTCTAGAATTAGGTAGGAACCTATTTGTTTGTTTTGTATTGTCGGGACAGTACATACATCTGTAATTGGGAATTAAATTTGTTAATTCAAGTCTAGTTATAGGTAGGGTATCTATTGTGCAGTGCCTCTGTGTTTTGTGCCTTGTCAAAGTGTTTGCTAAATAGTTTTTATTTATAAATTTCCCGGTTTATTGCGGCGAGATGTCCAAGTCCCACAAGGCTGCGTTGCCGAAGGAGCTCCGCTGGTTTACAACCGTTCAAGGATTGCTTTCTCGTTCGGATCGTGACAATGCAATTCTGGAGAGAGCCGAGCGGACGCATCAGCGGCTGGCTGATGCTGAGGTAGCTGTGAAAGCACTGGAGGAAAGTGACGAGCCTATGGACGGGTATGTTATAGATTTGGCCCAGATAATGGGAATTTATGATGATGTAACGGAGGTGGCCTCCATGATTAGGAAGCGGCATTCGGGCGGCCCAGTTGTTAGCACACCTCGACCGGCAGATGGAGTGACGGGTAGGTTGCCGACGCTTCAACTCACTTATTTTAATGGGAAAATGGAAGAGTGGGTTTCTTTTAAAAATATGTTTTCTTCCCTGGTGGAGTCTAGGCAGGATTTGACCAGTGGGCAGAAGATGGCATATCTAATGTCCACTTTAGAGGTTGAGGCTAGGTCGCTTATACAGCATCTTTGGGTTGAGGATGACCATTTTAACATAGCATGGGAATTGTTAAATGCCAGGTACCAGAATATCCGTTTGCTGGCGGATGTGCATGCGTCTCAATTGTTGACGTTGCCAAGAGTCATCAACCGGGCACAGCTGAGGCAGCAGTTATTGACTCCGGTCACCGTCGCATGCAATGCCTTAAAGACATTGGGACTACCAGTGGACGAGTGGTCTTTTCTTCTGGTTCACATTGTTTTGGGTAAGTTGCCATCAAATATCCGGTCTCGTTTTGAGCGGGAGTCTGCGGAACGAGATGGTGATAGCTTACCGAAGTTCACGGACCTGATGAAGTTTTTGGAGTATGAAGCCAGGGTGGTGGAGTCTTCACAGCCGGATTCAGGGCCATCTGGGGCACAGGTATGGAAACCTGCTGGCTTATCGGGGCGTAGGAAACCTCAAGGACCGCAGTCATCACGAGGACGTGGTATGGCGCGGCTTGCTGCAACAGCCGTTGTTCCTGGAGAATCGGCTTGTCTGCAGTGTGGTCAAATGGGACATGGCCTTTTGCGCTGCATGGAGTGGCTACGACTGCATGTTACAGATAGGCGGCGGCTGGTTAAGCGTAACGGGCTGTGTTTCGGCTGTCTGGGAAACCATTTTGAGCGAGATTGCCCCCGGCCCCAGAAATGTAATGTGTGTGGCGGGCCGTATAATTTAATCGTGTGCCAACATTTCAGGAGCGGCTTCACCGGTGCTGCAGCAACGGCGCCCCACGGGCGGGGGTGCTTCAGGGAGAACTCCTCCCCCCTTGGACAACCGGAGAGGTGCTTCAGGGAGAACTCCTCCCCCCTTACAATACAATACAATACAATACAGCTTTATTGGTACACCACAAAAGAAAAATAATACAATTAATTGAACTTAAAAATACGAGTACAGAGGGTAAGTACAAATAGGCGGTCTTATCGCTTAAAGCGATCTCTTCCAGACAACCTTTAGGTGGAAAAAAATAACATTAAGATTGCTGAAAGAGGCGGTGTACATATAAAATAAGATATATAAAGTAGAAGCCAGATTATATGAATAATAATACATACTAATACATATATGTATACAATACATATACCTACATATATAAATAATTGTTTCAAACATAATAAATACATTTTACAAATATACAATTAAAAAAAAGTAAATATAAAAGCTCTGAATACAAAATATGGTGCAGAAGAGTTAGAGAGACAAGTAATAACCCTTGACTAATTTTCTGAAGACAGGCAGTGATGGAGCTCTCCTTATTGGCAAAGGAAGATCGTTCCACAACCGAACAGCTTGGACTAAAAAGGAATTTGTGAAGAAGGATGATGAATGAGATGGTGTTGCCAAAAGGAGATTGTGAGAGGAACGTAAGGAACAACCATGAGTATCACGAAGAAATTGAAAATTAGTCTTAAGGTAGGAAGGAATTGCATGATTGTGCAACACAGAAAATAATAGAGACAGGATGTGAGTATCACGGCGCTGACGAATAGGGAGCCAGTTAAGTTGAGAACGAAATTCAGAAACGTGATCATACTTGCGAAGACCAAAAATAAATCGTATACAAAAATTTTGAAGACGTTCGAGTTTGTCAAGTTGCGCTTCAGTGAGATCCAAATAACTGACGTCAGCATAATCGAGAATGGGTAATAAGAGAGATTGTGCGAGTGCAATTTTAGTGGCAGTAGGTAGGAAATTTCGGAGCCTTCTCATAGCACCTGCAGCAGCAAACATTTTTCTACTTACCTCATTGATTTGTGGAACCCATGTTAAAAAGCTATCAAAAATGATTCCTAGATTTTTAACCTTTGTGCTAAATGGGATAAGAGTTCCATCAAACAAGATATGAGGGAGCTGTTGCCAATCAATTCTATTAGCGAACCACGGGCTACCTATTATGATAGTTTGAATCTTGGTGGGATTAACTTTTAGCCCATAGTCATTGCTCCATGCAGATATCCTCGTTAGGTCATCATTAGTCATGGAAATGGCCTGCGAGAGATCATCCAACTTTGCTTGAGTGTAGATTTGGAGATCATCTGCATAAAGATGGTACGAGGAAGAAATGAATTGTGAGATATTATTGATAAATAAAGCGAAAAGTAGAGGAGAGAGGACGCCTCCTTGAGGAACACCAGCAGAAATATCGCACCAATCAGAAAAATAATCATCAATGCGGATACGTTGCCGGCGTCCACGTAGATAACTACGAAACCAGCCAATCACCGTTGGAGATATGTTTAGGGAACGAAGCACCCCTAAGAGTATGTCAAAGTCAACTGTATTAAATGCATTTGAAAAGTCCAGTAGAGTCAGAAGTGTCAGTTGTCCTTTGTCCATACCCCTCCGGATATCATCACTTATTTTCACTAGGGCAGTAACGGTACTGTGACCAGGGCGAAAACCTGATTGATTTGGATTTAGTAGGTTGTTTCTGTTAAGGAATTCACTTAACTGATGATGTACAGCACGTTCGAGGACCTTGGATAGGAATGGAAGGATGGATATGGGTCGGTATTCAGAAAAGGAAGATGGATTAGCTTTGAAGATGGATTAGTCCAGGGGAATCATGCTGTCGGGCGAAACTCCCCTCCGTCGGAACAGAGGAATGCGGCGCGAGGTGCGCCCCCTCACCAGGAGGTGAGTCGTTTATCTGCGCGTGGTCCCGATGGGGGCCCCTCGCCTACGGGCTATCATGCATCCGGCCCTGTTGTGAATTGGGCCCCTACGGGTGGGGGCCAACTGGAGTTGTCAAGGGCTAGGCCCCCCCTCCCCGCGCCAGTTTCGGTACCAGCTGGCATGGAACAGCGTGTTCAGACGGAGTTCCGGGGTTACTCACCGCCGTGCCACGAGTACCCGCGGTTGGAGTACCACCCGCCGTACTTCGGGAGAGCTACAGGCTACGCTCCCCCCAGGAAGGGGTTGTGCACGCGCCAGCAGTACAACGCACAGTGGATTATTATCCTATTAGGTACTCAGAAGACTCTGGGTCCCTCATCATTAGTGGCAATTTCCACAATATTTGGGTTTTCTATAATGGGACCAGTCTTTGACGACTATGTTCCGGACGAGTTGAAGATCATAGCATCAGCATCTCTTGCCAAGACGATGCAAATATTTTGGGAAATTGAGGAACTTCCCATGGTCTCTAGGGTGGACCCGGACCATGTAGAGTGCGAGGCATTTTTCAAGCCAACACTACGAGGTTGAATTCCAGTCATTTCGTAACTAGGTTACCATTTACTGTTTCCTCTCCTGTTCTAGGTCAATTGAGGTCACTGGCAGAGAAGCGATTGTTGTCCATGGAGCGGCGCATGCAGCGCGACCCTGTGCTTCGCGATAAATATATAGAATTTATGCGCGAGTATGAAGCACTAGGCCACATGTCTCCGGCTCGAGTAGACTGGACGTCCACCGAGCATTACTTTCTGCCTCACCATGCAGTGTTCAAGGCTTCTTCGGGCAAACTGAGAACTGTGTTCGACGGTTCGGCCCCCACCTCCACTGGGGTCAATTTGAATCAATGCTTACATTCCGGTCTCAAGTTACACCGAGATGTTATTGACGTTATTTTAAATTTCAGGAGACACCAGGTGGTGTTTGGAGCAGACATTCGGATGATGTTCCGGCAGACGGTTATCCACCCAGATGACAGGCGGTTTCAGCTGATTCTCTGGCGTGAACACCCGGATGATCCGGTAACCGTCTACGAGCTCAACACCAACACATATGGTTTGAAATCCAGTCCATATATTGCTATTAGGTGCTTGTTGGAGTTGGCGGAGCGGGAACGAGCCCGCTTTCCTCACGCGGCTGCCGCTTCGGCACGCGATATATATGTTGATGATGTGTGCACCGGGGCTCAAAGTATTGAGGAGGCTCTCATATTACGGGATGAGTTAATTGCAATTCTTGCCACGGGAGGCTATGAACTTAGGAAATGGCATTCAAATGTACCTAATCTGTTAGAAGGTATTCCGGAGGATCACCAACAGAATCCAAACTTGTTTGCGGACGTCGAGGATCCTAACATGATAGCGGTATTAGGAATGAAATACCAACCTGTCAATGATATTTTCACGTTTGAGGTGGAATTGGAGTCACAGAGGGTCTGGACTAAGAGGACGGTGCTGTCCACGGTAGCTCACATGTTTGATCCAAACGGATGGATTTGTCCAGTCATCTTCTCGACCAAGTGTCTCCTGCAGCAGCTCTGGACTCTTGGAGTTTCATGGGACGAGCCATTCATCGGGCCTCCATTGGACACCTGGCTGGAGCTGATCACCTCGATGGAGGAAGTCAATCAGGTGGCTTTGCCTCGTCGAATTTTACCGCCAGGCAAGTGTTAGGTAAGCCTTCATGGTTTTTGCGATGCATCCGAGCGGGGGTACGCTACAGCAGTGTATTTAAGGACGGTTGATGCCGGAGGCCGGGTCAACGTCGTATTGATTTTGGCGAAAAGTAAGGTTGCACCCATTCGCACCCGTCTGACTATTCCAAAATTGGAGCTAAGCGGAGCCCATTTGTTATCCAGGCTGTTAAACCATGTCTCTCGTGAGTTGGCCCCCACTGTTGACATTCAGAATGTCTTTGCTTGGTCAGATAGTCAACTGGCGCTGGCATGGCTGCGTGCCGCTCAACATACTTTGGAGATTTTTGTAAGAAACCGGGTTTCGCAAATTCAAAATGTAGGAATTAACATTATTTGGCGTCATGTTCCAGGTGATTGCAACCCGGCGGACTGTACGTCTCGGGGTTGCACTGCTCCAGAGCTGGTGTCTTATCCACTTTGGTGGAAACCAGAGTGGCTGGAAGGAGAGGAGTCTTCGTGGCCTGTCCAGCAGGTGGACAGAACAGCCCAGATTTTGCCGGGGTTACGTGTTCACGCTCTGACTGTGGAACCGGCCTTGGATCCCGACTGGCTGCCTGGTCGATACAGCAGTCTGGGTAAGCTGCTGGTGATTACTAGCTGGATGAAGCGTTTCATCCATAACTGCCGACATCCACAAAATAAAATTTTGTCCCCAGCCGTGAGTGCCGAGGAGCGTCGGAGCGCGATGATACACTGGGTTCGTGTACTTCAGGCGGACCGCTTCAAGTCAGAACTTCGAGTATTGCGTGAGGGTCGCGCCAAACCGAAGGGAGCGGTCGCTAAATGAATCCTTTCACGGACTCTGAAGGACTTCTGCGTGTTGGAGGCCGACTTCGGCAAGCCGACCTGCCATACGGAAGTCGTCATCCCTTGCTTCTACCTAAGGATGGACCTTTGGTAAAACTCTTGGTGTTGGAACGGCATATTCGCAATGCACACGCGGGGTGTACTGCCCTGATGACGATACTACAGTGAGAGTACTGGATTTTGTCTGCTCGCCGAGTAATTGGTAATGTGCTCTTTAGTTGTGTCCCTTGTTACGGGATTAAAGCCTCTCTCATGCAGCCGCAAATGGGTGATCTGCCTGCGGACCGGGTCAATCCTTCCAGGCCTTTTGACGGAGTTGGTACTGACATGGCGGGACCGTTCTCAGTCAAAACGTCCACCGTTCGCAACGCTCGGGTTGTCAAAGCATACCTATGTGTATTTGTGTGCTTGGCCACCAAGGCCGTCCACTTGGAAGTGGTTTCAGCTTTGTCTACGGAGGCCTTTGTCACCTCGTTGGATCGTTTCGTGTCGCGTAGGGGTTTACCTTCACTTTTTCGCTCCGACAATGGCACAAACTACAAAGGTACTGCTAATTATCTAAAAGGTATTGATAATTTTTTTGTAAATAACTATGCTAGTTTAAGTCAAGTCTTCGCCTGGAAAAGGGTAACTTGGCGGTTCAGTCCTCCAAATTGCCCTCACTGGGGGGGGATTTTTGAAGCTTTCGGCGGATGCTTGAAAGCAAGAGCCGAAAGAGTATCCGGTGTATCGGGAGCAATTGTGTCGTTGGAGAAGAGCAACTGAGCGGCCCCTCGAACATCTCCATTGTTGACTTTCGTTTCTATTTGTTGTACTAAGTTATATGAGTCTTGATGGCAATTAGTAATTATGTCTCAAAATCCCGTGGCTGTTTGCAATTATTCTTAATCTTTTGTGTCAAGGAGCAGCCGGCACCCCCATCTCTTTTGACATGCAGTGTCCGGTATGAGAATGTAAATAATTGCTTTCAGCTGTCGTCATCATTATTGTTCAATACTCTATTTATGCATTGGAATAGAGAGGCTGCTGATGTTCAGGCAAAACGTGGGATTCTCTTAATGACTGGAAGTAGACCTTAAAATCTCCCAGTAACTTCCACAGATGTGAACTATCTGAGGTTGAAGTATTTCTCTGGTCATCTGGATTGGCATGTGTTATTTTTTTATGAACCTTTGTTCTGGGGACATTTAGGCCTCTCTGTCCCCGAAATGGTTTCTTACAATCCCGATACTGCACGTTTTATGACGACACCTGGCCACTGGCTGCTGAGGATGGGCCAGCTGTCTGCGACATTAACGTGATTTATTTCGATATCAGTGTATTAATAACCTGAAGTTCATAAAATTACACTATGTACAAACAGTGTAAATATATATATAGGTATATTCTCATCAAAATAAATATCATAAAGACAAGCTCCGGATGTTCAGCTTCAGAGCCTGCACACAATAGACTTATCCACTCTAACTTATTTATGTTTATGGGTAAGCAGATAGCGTTTGCAGTATTTTTACATGAATAACATTTTTTAAATCATCGAAAAATACCAAGTACTTACAGAGATATTAACAATCAAAGTTTGAAGTAAAATTAATGTACTGCTAAACGCCCGCCGAAATGAGCGCGTTGCCCACTTGACCGATTTGACGTCACACGACTCTACCGTGTGCGGACGCTCTACAGATTTTATGCTTTGTTTCTCGTTTTTAAGAGTTTAAATCAAAGGGTTTACAAAGAGGACTTTTTGAGAAAGTCATTTGATAATTTGGCAATAATTACATGCGTAAACATCTAAAAAACCGGCCAAGTTCGATTCAGACTCGCGTACCTAGAGTTCCATATTGTGGATGATAAAATAAATTTTTTCATTTTTTTCATAAATTTCTCAACCGCTTTATTTTTTCTGTAATATATACGCACAACACATATTACCATGATTTTTTCATATTTTTTGCTCCACCAGTTTTGAAGTAAAGGGACATACAATTTTTTATGGTTTTTCAAGGATTTCTCGAAATAGATGCAATTAAATATAGATGCAAATTCCAATGCATAAATAGAGTATTGAACAATAATGATGACGACAGCTGAAAGCAATTATTTACATTCTCATACCGGATACTGCATGTCAAAAGAGATGGGGGTGCCGGCTGATCCTTGACACAAAAGATTAAGAATAATTGCAAACAGCCACGGGATTTTGAGACATAATTACTAATTGCCATCAAGACTCATATAACTTAGTAAAACAAATAGAAATGAAAGTCAACAATGGAGATGTTCGAGGGGCCGCTCAGTTGCTCTTCTCCGACGACACAATTGCTCCCGATACACCGGATACTCTTTCGGCTCTTGCTTTCAAGCATCCGCCGAAAGCTTCAAAAATCCCCCCCCAGTGAGGGCAATTTGGAGGACTGAACCGCCAAGTTACCCTTTTCCAGGCGAAGACTTGACTTAAACTAGCATAGTTATTTACAAAAAAATTATCAATACCTTTTAGATAATTAGCAGTACCTTTGTAGTTTGTGCCATTGTCGGAGCGAAAAAGTGAAGGTAAACCCCTACGCGACACGAAACGATCCAACGAGGTGACAAAGGCCTCCGTAGACAAAGCTGAAACCACTTCCAAGTGGACGGCCTTGGTGGCCAAGCACACAAATACACATAGGTATGCTTTGACAACCCGAGCGTTGCGAACGGTGGACGTTTTGACTGAGAACAGTCCCGCCATGTCAGTACCAACTCCGTCAAAAGGCCTGGAAGGATTGACCCGGTCCGCAGGCAGATCACCCATTTGCGGCTGCATGGGAAACAATAAATATTAAATTTGCGAAAAAAATTTCGTGTTGACACTTTGACAGTTTTTTGACTTTTTCAAAATATAATTGAATTATATTTTAATATTTTAAATATATTACTTACAAGCTCAATATTATATAATTTTTTGACCACGTAAAACCATCATTTAGATATAAAATAACAATTTAACAACCTTAGAAAAGGTAGCGTTGCAAAATAATGGTTTAAGATACTAAATGAATGTGACGGCGTATCTCGAAATGATTGGTTTATTTGTTTTCCCCAAATAAAAAATATATATACTTACATCCTTGAAAAAGAAAAATAAATAAGTTTTATTTTATGGTGTAAGCCGGAATAGTGGTAAGTGCTAGGATTTTCGATTTGCTTATTATTATTTAGTTACACATTTTAATTTAAGTAAGAGATTTTAATTTTGGTTCTGGTAATAGGCGAATTTTATAATGAAAGTTTTCCTAAGTGTGATTTAACCACACATTGACTGAGGGCGTCTGAGGGAATGCATAGAGGTATACAATCTGTGTCTGGCAAATTAAGAATTAAGATTACGTTGATAAAGTGTATGGCTTAATAGATAACACGCTATCCAAAATTAAGGCACTGTCTGAAATATTGGCACTCTTTTACCCACTAGCAGTAATCAGTAATCAGTAATTATTTATTTACCATAATTATAACGCAGTTTGTTACATGGCAGGTCAACAATATCATAATAATGTTCTACAAATACTAATCTAAAAACAATAATATCACATTGATATTAATATCTTAAAAAATAACATTCTTAATCTAAATTAAAATAAAGTACAATAAAATAAAATATAAAGTTTTTATAAATGTCAAATTGAATATAAATAATTAAGTCAAATCATATTGAAAATGAACATTTTGTAAGTTTCTCATTCATAAAGTCATTTATAGTATAAAATGGATAACATTCGAAAAAATATTTAATCTTTGTTTTAAATTCCAATAATGTTAATTTGGTTAGTTCTATAGGCAATTTGTTATACATTTTTATTTTATTTTTTATTCCTTGCTTTTCTGTTTTTGTGATTCGTATCCTTGGTAAAGATAATTTTTCTTTATTCCGCGTATTAAAATTATGTACATCCATTCTTTTCGGAAGATTATTTTTCTCGTTATGAATTTCAATTAATGAGCTGTACAGATAAAGCGATAAGACGGTCATTATCTTATTTGATTTGAAATACTTTCGTGTTGATGTGCGCCTATGAAGTCCATATAATGTTCTAACTGCCCGTTTTTGGCAAACCAAGATTTTTTTGATGTCTGCAGCATTACCCCAAACTGTTATAGCATAGTTTATATTCGCTTGGACGTATGCGTAATAAACACTAGTAAGGGTCGCTTTGTCAACTAAAGGTTTAAGCTTTAATAAAGCATAGTTTGCACTTGACAGTTTTTTTGATAGCTTGTCTATGTAAGATGAGTGGCTCAGAGTGTAGTCTAGTGTATACCCAAGAAATTTAGTTTCTTTAGTTTGAACTGCCACAGTTTTATTTTTACGGGTAAAATACTGCATAACAACACTCTTGTCTGCATTAAGGACGATGCCGTTTACCTCGAACCAATTTTGCAATGATTTTAAAACCTCAGTAACCTTTGTTTCTAATGATGATTGGTTCTTATCCTTAACTCCCACATGAGTATCATCTTCGAATAGGGTTATGAAAGCCCAATTTGGTAAAATGTTGGGCAAATCGTTCATATAAATAAGGAACAAAATTGGACCAAGAATAGAACCTTGAGGTACCCCGATATCATTTAGTTCAAGGGATGACTGTGTTCCATTGACACATACTACCTGTCTTCTGTTTTTTAGATATGAGGTTAGTAAATTCAGCTCATTTCCCACGAACCCATAGTGTTTTAATTTGTGAATAAGCACATCATGACGCAAGCAGTCAAATGCTTTGGACAAGTCACAGAATATGCTTGAGCATTTCTGTGACATGTCCATTGCATCCAACATATAGTACACTACTTTCCGTATTGCCAGTTCGGTTGACCTTCCTTTAAGGAAACCAAATTGTGTCTCTGTGAAAGTATGATTTGCCTCAAAGAACTCCACTACTCTTTTTTTAATGGCAGACTCGAAAATCTTTGACATGACTGGTAAAATGCAGACGGGTCTATAATCCCCAGGATCCGAGCTATCACCTTTTTTAAAAAGTGGTACCACTTTACCCGTTTTTAGTGCCTCTGGAAATATGCCTTTCTCTAAACATGAATTGAGAACGACTAACATAAGCTCAAGAATAGTACCATTGTTAAGAGCAATTTTTTTGAATATGTCACAGCTCATGTTATAAATGTCTTTAGACTTTTTACTTTTTAGTTGACTGACGAGTTGTCTCATTTCCTTCATATAGATTGTGTGAAATACAATATCTTTTGTTGGCTTTTTTGTTCTTGATAAATATTCATCGCATTTGTCAATATCAGTCTCTATGTTTTTGGATATATTTTTGGCTATGTTTCTAAAGAAATTGTTAAAAATGTTTGCTATTTCTGTAGGATTTGTGATCTTATCTCCCATTTCGTTTTTTATCTCCTCTATTTGATTTTTTGGTTTTCTTTTATTTTGTACTTGCTCTGTTATTATTTTCCATGTTTCTTTAATTTTATTGTTTGACTTTTTGATCCTATTCCCGTAGTGTATTCGTTTAGCTGCATTTAAAACGTTACGAAAAGTTTTTTTTGTATTTTTTAATATTGGTTTTAAGCTCTTGACACGGCTGCAAATCCTGAAGCAACTGCAGCTTTTCCAGGTTATTTTTGAAAATTTCTATGCCTTTTGTAGCCCAATTTTCATTTTTCTTATGTATTTGCATTTTCTTCAGAGGAAACGCGGAATTAAAACAATGTCTTAAGGAACTTAACAAAATGTTCAATTTCTCATTCGGATCGTCAGTTTCCGTTATTTCATATTGTATTGATACAGATTCTTTTTGAAATAAATAATTAAAGTAGTCACAGTTTTGAGCAGACATACTCCTTCCTAGTTTACAAATAGTTGTTTTGTCTTTTAGTTTTGTACTGTCAGAATATAAATAATCCAATTGTATTACATTGTGGTCTGATAATTTACATTTTAGAACTTTTCCTATAGAAGATTCATCGTCAGCATTGATGATGAAGTTATCAATGCATGTGGCACTATTCTTTCCAAATCTTGTTGGCTCATTTATTACTGTTTTAAATTTGTAACTAATTATATTATCAAAGAACTTTTTTACCTTACTATTATCACTTTTTAATATATCTAGATTGAAGTCTCCGGCTATTATTAGTCTTTTATCCTCTCTACAAATCTTTAGCAATATTTTAGTAATCACATCATGAAATATGCCATATTCATAATCTGGTCTATAGAGACAAACAATTACAACTTTAGGTGATTTTATTTCTATTGCTGAGACTTCGCAATTCATTTCAAACGACATTATATTTATATCTTTCCTGATTTTGTAACTCAGATGTTTTTTTAAGAATATGGCGGTGCCTCCATGTTCAAATAATATTCCATTAAAGTAAGTAGCAAGCTCAAGATTATCAATATTCATTATATTTAATTGTAAGTCGTTAACCCACGTCTCGGTCAAACACAGAACATCACAGTTAGTATCGTTGGCTAACATTTCTTAATTTAAATATTTATTGTTCACGCTTTGAATGTTAGAGTGGACCACTATCAACTTTTTGTATTGTCCCGCACTTTTTGACGAAAATTTTTATCTTCTACAACGTTTCCTAACGATAAATTGTTGCAATTTATAAAATTGCAAGATGAAGAGTCTTCGAAACTTCCAATCATTTTAGACATTTCACTGATCACAAAATTTTGTTTTGATCTCTCTTTGATCGTGTTAAGGTCTAGGAATCGAATATTTCCGACCATTGATGCTGTTTGTACCAAGTCTTTATTACAACGAAATATATAATCGTCATCATTTCCGTTATACTGTAGTCCACCTAGGATGACATTAAAGTTTCTTGAGCTAGTGTTTAATAATTTTCTTATTTTGAAGCTGTAGTTTTCAGTCAACATTTTGTTATGGTATCTACTGATAAGTAGAACGACTGTATCATTTTTCGTCAGAAACTCGGTGTATCGATTATAGTTTTGTAGGATCTGATCACTATTTGCACATGGCATGCAGTAATTGACGATTTCGTAAGTTTCATAATTTTTTCTCGACCCTGTATAATACGTTTTGCCATACCAGGGCCAATGTCATCTGAAAAAATTACTAACTTATTTTTTGTTGGTACTATGACTTTTGCTTGTGGAACAGAATTTTTTGTAGTGTACTTCACCGTAGATGTTTTTAGTTCTGGGACCTTCAGGTCCACTGGCAGGATATTAGAATTTGTAAGATTTTCAATTTGCACTTGCTGAATAAAGTCATAAGAACTATTATTATCTAAGGTGGCTTTAGATTCAACTTTTGAAGCAGCGTTCTTCTTTGGAATTGTATGTACATTTTTTTCTAAAATCGTTTTATCATTAGCATTTGATTTTATTTGTATCTCTTCTTTGATTTTCAGTTCCTTGATTTGATGAGTAAGTATTAAGTTATCTCTGTTCACTTTTTTCCATTGTTTCTTTAAATTTCTAGTTTTTTTATTTAACTTCTTTATTTTTCGCATTAGTGTTCTACTTTTATTCTTACTTTTTGTATGTGTTGAAGCATAACAATGTTTTATCTCAGTGTTTTCCATAGTTATAATAGATTTATTTTCCTCTTCAGTTTCGTTGTTTGTAATACTTTGCAATATTTTGTCGAATAATTCCTTATTTTCAGCTTCTAAATTGTTCAATCTAGTTTTCAGTGGTGTAATTAATTCTAATTGTGTGTTTTCAAATTTGTCCTGCTCTTCTTGATATTGCGTAACTTCCATTTCTAACTTTAAAATTTCTTGTTGCTGGTCGAAATTTTCATTTTCTAATTTAGAAATTTTACGTTTGTACTCCATATTTTCTTTGAATATTCTCTGATTTTCTATTTCATAGTTTTCTTGCTCTAATATTAACATCTTGATCATTTTATTTTTGTCCTCTACATCTTTTTTTAGATTTTTAAGAGCTATAGCATATTCTTTTAATTTGCTCGTGTCAGGATATTGGTCCGTCAACCTTACATTACTAAGATTCTTGCAAGAGTTGTCCCTCGCTTTTGATCTTGTAACTATAGTTTTCTTAGAATTCATTTTACTTTGAATTTATAATATGATTTGGTGATAATATAATCGAAATAACACCAATCACCAAACATGCACCTCAGAGATTCAACAGCTGGAGCATTTCGGTTCAGAGCTATAAATGCGTAACCACAGAGACACAGGTTTGGGCGATAAGTACGTATAGAACAATGTTGCATAAGCAGCTGCACAGTTTAACACGTAAGCGGTACTTAACTGTATCATCAGTGTGTGAGCGCTTTAGCTGCTAGATAGTGGCCGCAGATCCAATCCGTTGCCACTGAAGTTGTGCCCAAAAGGTCGTAAGCACCATGCAGAACGCGTCGCTTACGCGTTTTCTCCGGAGAGTGCGTAGATTTGTATTAAATCGACGGTTATAAAGATAAATTCGATCAAATATCAATCTTATCTGATGTATTATAGTGTGCAAATACCTTAATTATCCGGCACTGATTATAATTTATATGTAGCACTTAACTTTGGAAGAAATACACTGATTTTAACACACTTTTTGAATTTAATTTATCGGAGAGAATGACAAAGATGTTGCTTGTTTAGATTTTGAAATATATAGATCGATAATATATAATTATTTGACCACATTATACCATAACTTAAACAATGAATGACCATTTAACAACCCAAGAAAAAGTAGCGTTCCAAAATGATGATCCAAGGTTTATTGTACTAAAGAAAACGCCTCGCGGATTTTAGTGATGTGAGGGCGTTTTGCGAATTTCTCACCAATTTAACAGTGCTTAGTAACGTTGCGAAAAAATGATTCACGTTCTACAAATCTCTCAATTATTTTGTTGCAAAGAAAATTACTTTTCTAAAAATGGTTCACGTTCCACGGTACTAGAATTAGCATCAGTGTGATATCAAATGATATAAACTTTAACTAATTGTCGTTAGAAAATTAAAAATTTTACTTACTTCCGTTTTCTCCTAAAAAACAATAAAATAATATATTTTTTAGCTATCATTTAGATTTTAGAATAAAGACCAAAAGCGGATGTGGCACATACACATTTTGCAATTTATTAAATAAGCTGTGCAAATTCATGTTCAACCTTAATAAACTCACACAATACGTAATGAAATGGGAGAAATATCTTGGTCATTTTGTTACAAGAAAATTGTTTCTCAAAATAATACTCGTTCTCAAATGATATAAGCAAAAAATTTGGGCAAGTGCGATTTGGGCTCACACACAAATTTATATTTAAACAATGTTATAAAATAATGGATTAGTGAAATTACAAAAAGTTCCGCGGCGAAAAAGCAAAATTAAAATAATATAAACATAAGAAATTTTTCGTCAAAATTTTTAAAAGGTTTATTTAATTTAATTTCGAAAGCCAAGAAAAAAAAATTAATTCGATTTTTGTAACTGGTTTATTATTTTTAAGTTGCAATCCGTTATCAATTATTTTGAAATAAAACTTAACATTTTAACCTCAGTTTCTTGAAATATATCCTCAATTCCAAACTGAACGATTTAGACAAATAACGGTGCTAATTTAAGACAATAAAAAAGAGAAACCACTTAGTACCTAGTTTCTTTGGTTAAAATTATTTCCAAAATATTGTTTCAGTGCCTAAGGCACCCAAACTCGCGACGGTGTATCTTAATAGATTACAAATAACACAAACAACTTGTAATTATGATATAGTAGTATCAATTTGAATAATTTAAAACTAACAAAGTCAATACCGTGTTATAAATACTAAGTTCCAATGTTACAAATGTTAACAATGTTTCTATTTCAAAATTCTGCGTGCGCTGCCGTCTGCAACCACTTTTATATCCGTCATGGTTTACCCCCTCTCTAGTCACGTCGTCAGACACTTAAATGCTTCTGATTGGTTGGCGACCGTCGGGCTTCTCCTATTGGTCCACGTAATAGCACTACGTGAAGACAGATGGCATCCAAGATTGTTGCTCGATCATGGCCCAAAATGTTGGACCATGTTGGCTAAGGCACGATTGCCAACACGGCCATTCTGCGTGGTGCATGTCCCAGGCACCCCACGAGTCTAGGTAAAGCACTTAATCTGAAAACATATTTGATTTAGTTTATGAATCAATGCTTCAAATTGTAGTTTGGTGCTGCGGCCACACTCATGATTTAGCATTGTTACATTTCACAAAAAACTTTTACTATAGTTTGAACTGTCTTAAGATCACCCGCACTTAAAGGGTCTTTGCCACACTTAAGAGACCAGGTTCATCTTTTAATTTAGAACCACTTGCGCTTTAAGAGTATTTCACTACACTTAAGCGTACCAAGTTTGTTCTTCGATATACTCAGACCAAGATATGTTTATTTTAGTGTCATGAGTGTTTTACCTTGGCTCGCAAACCACAATTTCCTGAAATAAAAGTTTGTATTAAATAGCAATGCTAGTAATTTATTACATTACCTTTACTATTTTATCTTGCCAACACGGAAATCAATAATTCATTCATTTGTTATAAATCATAATCTTTAATCCGTATCCAAGGCTTTATATTTTCCTTTATATTGTCCTTTCACTCCCTTTAACATCCGTCTCCTCATATCTGTCATTTCCAAGAATTTTCTGTACTTGGAATGGCCCTTTGAAAACTGGTAAAAGTCTTCTGCTTTGGCCGTCATTGCTTTGGCTTTGAAATTTAACCAGAACTATGTCTCCTTCCGAGTAAATTCATGCCTTTGTTCGTGATTTGTCAAATCTTTGTTTTTGTATATCAGCATTGGTCTTAGTATTTTCATCTACTTTCTCACGCAACTTTGTCACGTCTACTACATTTTCGTTATAAAGCCCTCGTGCCAGACTATCATTATCCATACGCAGTCTGTAACCTAATAAAACCTCACAAGGAACAGCTTTAATTGTTTTGTGAATCGTACTATTTAAGCCTTGTTGTAAGATTTTTACATATTGATCCCATTTATCTTCCGTTGTATCAGCGCTTATAGTTTTTAATGCCTCTAAGATTGTTTTATTAAAGCGTTTGACCTGTCCATTTGACCGCGGCATACCCGTTGCCACCACATGCAGACGTATCTTCTTATTTTTACAATACTGGGCAAATTCATGGGACGTAAAGCAAGCACCTGCGTCAGATATTATCCTTCTGGGGTTTTCAAATGTTTTAGATATATTTTCGAGTTCTTTAATGACACCTGAAGTTTTTGTATTTCGTACAGCCTAAATAAAAACGAACTTAGTAAAAGCATCTATGACTACTATCAAATATTTGTTTTTACTTTTCGTCCTCACGAATGGGCCCAAGTGGTCAATGTGGAGTGTGTGAAAAGGTCGAGCATATTTTGGCAACGGGTACAACTCGCCTTCTTTGGGACCGCCTTTATTTTTGAAATATATACAGTTCAAACAATTTTTGATGTATTTCTTTACAATATGTCGCATCCGAGAAAACCAATACAAATGACCTATTCTTTCTACGGTCTTGTCAACAGAAAGATGGCCCAGGTCGTCGTGGTTGCATTTTATTCTTTGCCAAATGCATTTTTTTGGTACTACCCATCGACGACCATGCGCTGTTCTTCTGTAGACTTTACCACCTAAAAGTTCGTATTTATCGAAAATATTTTTATTTTCATCGGCCTCTCCTAATTCTAAAATAGTTTTTATTCTTTGTAATTCAGGATCTTGCAATTGAACAGAAAGCAACCAGTCGGCCTCGGTAATAGACATGATAACCTCAGTTTCAGATTTTTCACCAAATGGCACAGGATTTCGACTCAAAGCGTCAACATGTTGCATTCGTGTGCCATCTCTATGAACAATTTCAAACGAAAACTCTTGAGTCGATAATACCCATCTTGCGATCCGGGGAATAATCTCTTTTTTAGTTAATGCGTATCTGACAGCGTTGCAATCTGTTACTATACGGAACGGTGCCCCTACCAAATAAATATAAACGAAATTTTTGCAATGAACACACTATAGCGAGTAGTTCTAACTCAAACGGATGATACTTTTTCTCGTCCTCTGTCGTTTCTCTACTGTAATAATGGACAGGTTTTTCACCATTCTCAGTTTTTTGCATAAGAATGCCCACGATACCATCTCTACTGGCGTCAGTGTGGAGAATATTCTCTTTATTAGGGTCAAATATCGACAGAACACTGTCAGAAGTCAATTTACTATTTAGAGTTTGAAACGCAGTGTTGTGTATGCTTTCCCAGGCCCACTTTGTGTCCTTCTTCAACAACTTTGTGAGGAGAGCGAAAAGCATGGCACAGTTTTTAATAAATTTTCGAAAATAACTTATAAGGCCAAGAAATTGACGCAGTTGGTGCACTGTTTTGGGAGCTGGAAAGTCCTTCACAGCTTTCAATTTTGACTCGTTTGGCATGACACGATTTGGTTTTATCTTGTACCCGAGAAATTCTATTTCAGATTTGAAAAAGTGACACTTTTAGCGTGAGCGTTAGACCATTTTCTCGAAAAATCTGTAAGACATCTTTTAACAATTTGAAATTTTCTTCAACCGTGTTAGTGACCAAATAAATGTCATCTAAATAGACAATTACGTTTTCGAATCTCAATTTATCAAGAACTTTGTTAATCATATGTTGAAAACAAAATGGTGCATTGACCAAACCAAAGGGAAGTCTCAAAAATTTATAATGGCCGTCTTCGGTAATAAAAGCCGTTTTCTCTATAGACTCCAGATGCATGATAATTTGATAATATCCGCTTTTGAGGTCTAAGCTAGTAAAGCATTCATACCCTTGAAGCCTGTCAACAAGATTCTCAATGCGAGGCATGGGGTATTTATCTTTGACTGTTATTTTATTTAATTCACGATAATCAATGCAGAGCCTTTTTTCTCCATTCTTTTTGTCCACAAGCATAGCAGGACCAGCATATGGTGATTTACTGTCGCGTATGATGTTGTTTTCTATTAACTTATTAACCATATCATGAACTACCTTTCTGTCTGCATAAGAAGTCCTATAGTGTCTGCATTGAATCGGTTGCGAAGTGGTTACTTTTATCTCCAACTGATGATTATTTACTTTACCTAGCCCTTTAATGTTTGTCGCAACACAATCGCTGTGCTCCCTAAATAGGGTTATTAACTCACTATGATGTGTATCAGTATTTAACTTAAAATCGGTCAAAGTATTGCAACATTCTGTGTATGATTTTGCATAATCAAACCGACGTAAATCCGCGACTCTTGAGTACATAATGTTTGAGCGTTCAGTGACATTTTATCCGATTAAGACTTCGCAATCTGCTAGGTCATTAATAACGTAAAAATCTATTCCGGTCAAATCCACTGAATAAATTTTAAGGTTAACTGTCACTTTATTTGTTACCGATTTAGAATTCTGTTTGGAAAAACCCTGTAGTAAAATTGATGAAGGTAATAAAATACAATTTAAATTATGTTCGTTAGCCAGGGTTTCTGAAATTAGCGAGCAACTACTGCCCGTGTCAATAAATGCCACGTGCTCAAAATCATTAATAGTGACGTTCTTCAAAAAAATTTCTTTTGGGTCGAGGGTAGATATGAATTTTGTCTCTGACTTTTCAGTTTTTGCCAATTTGTTCTTTTTATAATAACATACGGCTTCTAAATGGCCTAAAATCTAAATGGCAGTATTCTGCGCAGAATTTGATGTGACTGAATGCGTAGCAGCACCTACATTCGTCCCTGATCAGGCACTGGATTGAGTAATCGTCGATTTAGGTTGATTGTTTACGCGTACACTGTTTGTGATAACTTGTTTCGAGTTTTTCGGTTTATATACCCTGCCGTGCAAAAAACTAGCCAAGCTATCACATGAGACAAAATTACTGGCTTCAATGGATGCCCCAATACTGCTTTCACTGATATTTTTTATAATTATAGAAATTATGTCTTGTTCCGAAAAATCTAAGGACAAACGATCTATTTTACACTTTTGTTCAATGAAAAACTCGTACAAAGACTGATTCTCACTCGGTGTTTTGTCAATTATTTCACTTAATAATTCGTACATATTTCGTCTAATTTGAAAACTACCTGCCAATTTTCTTTTCCAATCACCCCAATTCCAAGACGGTCACTGATTATCAGTGCGCAACAAGGAATCATACCAAACTTTCGCGGAAACTTTTAGCTTATTAAGAGCTTAATATCGCATCATTTCGTCGGACCAAACAAAAGTTTTGGCGTAAGATTGAATAATACTAAGCCATGCATTAACGTCATCTTTTAAAGGATCAATTTCTGGTATGATGTTGTTCAAAGTAAATTGGCTCGATGTACTCACAGTTCTGGTATCAGACTTACGTAATAACTTTTCCTTTCGTTTCGGTGGAGGTGACGGACTTCTGGCACTGCTTGAACTGCTGGAAGATGAGCTAGAACGGGCTCTCTTCCGTTTATGGCATTTATCGCGTTTAGCCATCTTGTGAAGGTGTATTCGTTGTCTCAATTCTGATGTTAACAATGTTTCTATTTCAAAATTCTGAAAAATTCTGCGCACGCCGCCGGTCTGCAACCACTTTTATATCCGTCATGGTTTACCCTCTCTCTAGTCACGTCGTCAGACACTTAAATGCTTCTGATTGGTTGGCGACCGTCGGGCTTCTCCTATTGGTCCACGTAATAGCACTACGTGAAGACAGATGGCATCCAAGATTATTGCTCGATCATGGCCCAAAAGGTTGGACCATGTTGGCTAAGGCACGATTGCCAACACAAACACGATAATTAAGACAATTTAGATAATTAAGACAATTTATAAACTTGATGAGAGAAATCACCTGGTATTTTCAGTGGATAGAAACAACTTTAAAAATATTGGTACTCCACTCATAGCACTGAATTTTGGTTCTGGTAATAGGTGAATTTTATTATGAAAGTTTTCCGAAGTGTGATTTAACCACACATTGACTGAGGGGATGCATAGAGGTATACAATCTGTGTCTGGAAAATTAAGAATTAAGATTATGTTGATAAAGTGTATGGCTTAATAGATCACACGCTATCCAAAATTAAGGCTCTGTCTGAAATATTGGCACTCTTTTACCCACTAGCTCGATAATATTTATTTGACCACGTTATACCATAACTTAGACAATGAATGACCATTTAATAACCCAAGAAAAAGTAGCGTTCCAATATTATGATCCAAGGTCTATTGTACTAAAGAAAACGCCTCGCGGATTTTAGTGATGCAAGGGCGTTTTGCGAATTTCTCGCCAATTTCACAGTGCTTAGTAACGTTGCGAAAAAATGATTCACGTTCTACAAATCTCTCAGTAATTTTGTTGCAAATGAAATGACTTTTCTAAAAATGGTTCTCGTTCCACGGTTCTAGAACTAGCATCAGTGTGATATCAAACGATATAAACATTAACTAATTGTCGTTGGAAAATTTTAACTTTTACTTACTTTCGTTTCCCCCTAAAAAAACAATAAAATAATATATTTTTTAGCTATCATTTAGATTTTAGAACATAGACCAAAATCGGATGTGGCACATACACATTTTGTAATTTATTAAATAAGCTGTGCAAATTCATGTTCAACCTTACTAAACTCACACAATACGTAAAGAAATGGGAGAAACATGTTGGTCATTTTGTTACAAGAAAATTGTTTCTCAAAATAATATTCGTTCTCAAATGATATAAGCAAAAAATTTGGGCAATTGCGATTTGGGCTCACACACAAATTTATAAGACAATAGAAAAGAGAACCCACTTAGTACCTAGTTTCTTTGGTTAAAATTATTTCCAAAATATTGTTTCAGGGTCCAAGGCACCCAAACTCGCGACGGTGTATCTTAATAGATTACAGATAACACAAAAAACTTGTAATTATGATATAGTAGTATCAATATGAATAATTTTAAACTAACAAAGTCAATAAGGTGTTATAAATACTAAGTTCCAATGTTACAATCACGATAATTAAGACAATTTAGATAATTAAGACAATTTATAAACTTGATGAGAGAAATCACTTGGTATTTTCAGTGGATAGATATAACTTTAAAAATATTGGTTCTCAACTCATGGCACTGAACCCAGTAGCAGCTTAACCATGTTCAAGAACCCAACGTCAATAGTGTTGCCCAAATGCCAAGGTAACACGACAAAATGTACGTCAATGTCTTTTTTTCTTTGTATCCATGTATTGTATACTGGGTGTTAAGATGAAGTTGCGGAAGCCGGAAATTGGCGATAGTACTCGTCTATACGAGAAACTTTAGCTATTGAACCAACCCCCGATTGGCGAAAAACAAAACAGCTGTTCCATAGAAAAGTGACATATCTACCCGACTAAAAATGCATGAAACAACAGATTTTACGTTTTTAAATTTTTTTTTCGCGGAAATTTATTCTAATGGACGAGTGCTATCTTCAGTTTTTGGCTTCCCCAACTACACCTAGACACCCTGTTCAGTTCCTTTATCAGTTTATTATGTAAGAATTGTCGATAGTAAAGTGTTTTAATTTTGTTTTATATAAGTAGTCAGGACATTTTATTAAATTCAAACTTGTTTTGATTGAAGCAAAAGAATTGTCATATTTTTCATTTATTGTCATAAAATCGTGGCATGTAACGCCATTAGGCAGTTGAAAAATTGTATGGCGAAATTGAGTGTCATAAATTTTGTTTCAAGCTACGAGAAAAATGGATGAGAAAAACTTCAAAACGTTCCACGATGACAAAGCAAACTGATACGATAAAATTAAGTTGTCGTTAAAATTTTAAATAAAGTTGATGCAAATTCTCCGAAAGCCAACAAAAAAAAACAATTCAATTCAATGTTTGCAATTGATTTATAATTCAAAAAGTAAAATTCGTATTCAATTATTTTAAATGAATACTAGATTTTTTGAACATCAAAACATAAGTTTAAATAACGTTGCAAAATAATGATTCACGATCCACGGCACTAAATGAAGTGCCAGTGTTTCTCCAAATGATGGATACATTTCTTATTTCTAGGAAAACTTTCTGCCTAAAAATAGAAAAAGAAATAGTACATGTTTTTTAACCACATATTTCGTTATTAAATTGTAATTCATAAAGTGAAATAAGTTTTTTATTTGCAAAATATTATTTAGTTTCATATTTTAATTTAAGTAAAAGATTTTAATTTTGATTCTGGTAAAAGGCAAATTTTATAATATACAATTATTTGACCACGTAAAACCATAATTTAGATACTAAATAACAATTTAACAACCAGAGAAAAGGTAGCCTTGCAAAATAATGGTTATAGGTACTAAATGAATGTGACGGCGTATCTCGAAATGATTAGTTTATTTGTTTTCCACAAATAAAAAATATATATACTTACATCCTTGAAAAAGAAAAATAAATCAGTTTTGTTTTATGCTGTAAGCCGGAATAGTGGTAAGTGTTAGGATTTTCGATTTGCTTATTATTATTTAGTAATACATTTTAATTTAAGTGAGAGATTTTAATTTTGGTTTTGGTAATAGGTGAATTTTATTATGAAAGTTTTCCGAAGTGTGATTTAACCACACATTGACTGAGGGGATGCATAGAGGTATACAATCTGTGTCTGGCAAATTAAGAATTAAGATTATGTTGATAAAGTGTATGGCTTAATAGATCACACGCTATCCAAAATTAAGGCACTGTCTGAAATATCGGCACTCTTTTATCCACTAGTTCGATAATATATAATTATTTGACCACGTTATACCATAACTTAGATAGTGAATGAACATTTAATAACCCAAGAAAAAGTAGCGTTCCAAAATTATGATCCAAGGTCTATTGTTCTAAAGAAAACGCCTCGCGGATTTTAGTGATGCGAGGGCGTTTTGCGAATTTCTCGCCAATTTCACAGTGCTTAGTAACGTTGCGAAAAAATGATTCACGTTCTACAAATCTCTCAGTAATTTTGTTGCAAATGAAATGACTTTTCTAAAAATGGTTCTCGTTCCACGGTTCTAGAACTAGCATCAGTGTGATATCAAACGATATAAACATTAACTAATTGTCGTTGGAAAATTTTAACTTTTACTTACTTTCGTTTCCCCCTAAAAAAACAATAAAATAATATATTGTTTAGCTATCATTTAGATTTTAGAACATAGACCAAAATCGGATGTGGCACATACACATTTTGTAATTTATTAAATAAGCTGTGCAAATTCATGTTCAACCTTACTAAACTCACACAATACGTAAAGAAATAGAAGAAATATGTTGGTCATTTTGTTACAAGAAAACTGTTTCTCAAAATAATATTCGTTCTCAAATGATATAAGCAAAAAATTTGGGCAATTGCGATTTGGGCTCACACACAAATTTATATTTAAACAATGTTATAAAATAATGGATTAGTGAAATCACAAATAGCTCCGCGGCGAAAAAGCAAAATTTAAATAATATAAACATAAGAAATTTTTCGTCAAAATTTTTAAAAGGTTTATTTAATTTAATTTCGAAAGCCAAGAAAAAAAAAAAAACGATTTTTGTAACTGGTTTATTATTTTTAAGTTGCAATCCGTTATCAATTATTTTGAAATAATACTTAACATTTTAACCTCAGATTCTTGAAATATATCCTCAATTCCAAACTGAACGATTTAGACAAATAACGGTGCTAATTTAAGACAATAGAAAAGAGAACCCACTTAGTACCTAGTTTCTTTGGTTAAAATTATTTCCAAAATATTGTTTCAGGGCCCAAGGCACCCAAACTCGCGACGGTGTATCTTAATAGATTACAGATAACACAAAAAACTTGTAATTATGATATAGTAGTATCAATATGAATAATTTTAAACTAACAAAGTCAATAAAGCCGATTCTGAAGGCTTAAATTTTAGTTTTAGTGCAGTCAAAACTAAATTTTCTTCATTGCAAAATGTTCCTTAGATTTAAGAAACAGAAGTTAAATTACTTTGGAAAATTTTAAATTTTGACAGCACTATAACTAATATTAAAGCCTTCAGAATCGGCTTTAATACCGTGTTATAAATACTAAGTTCCAATGTTACAAACACGATTATTAAGACAATTTAGATAATTAAGACAATTTATAAACTTGATGAGAGAAATCACTTGGTATTTTCAGTGGATAGAAATAACTTTAAAAATATTGGTTCTCAACTCATGGCACTGAACCCAGTAGCAGCTTAACCATGTTCAAGAACCCAACGTCGATAGTGTTGCCCAAATGCCAAGGTAATACGACAAAACGTACGTCAATGTCTTTTTTTTCTTTGTATCCATGTATTGTATACTGGGTGTTAAGATGAAGTTGCGGAAGCCGGAAATTGGCGATACTACTCGTCTATACAAGAAACTTTAGCTATCGAACCAACCCCCGATTTGCGAAAAACAAAACCGCTGTTCCATAGAAAAGTGACATATCTACCCGACTAAAAATGCATGAAACAACAGATTTTACGTTTTGCAATATTTCTTTCGCGGAAATTTATTCTAATGGACGAGTGCTATCTTCAGTTTTCGGCTTCCGCAACTACACCTAGACACCATGTTCAGTTCCTTTATCAGTTAATTATGTAAGAATTGTCGATATTAAAGTGTTTTAATTTTGTTTTATATAAGTAGTCAGGACATTTTATTAAATTCAAAGTTGTTTTGTTTGAAGCAAAAGAATTGTCATATTTTTCATTTATTGTCATAAAATCGTGGCATGTAACGCCAGTAGGCAGTTGAAAAATTGTATGGCGAAATTGAGTGTCATAAATTTTGTTTCAAGCTACGAGAAAAATGGATGAAAAAACTTCAAAACGTTCCACGATGACAAAGCAAACTGATACGATAAAATTAAGTTGTCGTTAAAATTTTAAATAAAGTTGATGCAAATTCTCCGAAAGCCAACAAATAAAAACAATTCATTTCAATGTTTGTAATTGATTTATAATTCAAAAAGTAAAATTCGTATTCAATTATTTTAAATGAATACTAGATTTTTTGAACATCAAAACATAAGTTTAAATAACGTTGCAAAATAATGATTCACGATCCACGGCACTAAATGAAGTGCCAGTGTTTCTCCAAATGATGGATACATTTCTTATTTCTAGGAAAACTTTCTGCCTAAAAATAGAAAAAGGAATAGTACATGTTTTTAACCACATATTTCGTTATTAAATTGTAATTCATAATGTGAAATAAGTCTTTTATTTGCAAAATATTATTTAGTTTCATATTTTAATTTAAGTAAAAGATTTTAATTTTGATTCTGGTAAAAGGCAAATTTTATAATTTACAATTATTTGACCACGTAAAACCATAATTTAGATACTAAATAACAATTTAACAACCTTAGAAAAGGTAGCGTTGCAAAATAATGTTTATAGGTACTAAATGAATGTGACGGCGTATCTCGAAATGATTGGTTTATTTGTTTTCCACAAATAAAAAATATCCTTAAAATAAATAATCCTTGAAAAAGAAAAATAAACAAGTTTTTTTTAATGCTGTAAGCCGGAATAGTGGTAAGTGCTAGGATTTTCGATTTGCTTATTATTATTTAGTAATACATTTTAATTTAAGTGAGAGATTTTAATTTTGGTTCTGGTAATAGGTCAATTTTATTATGAAAGTTTTCCGAAGTGTGATTTAACCACACATTGACTGAGGGGATGCATAGAGGTATACAATCTGTGTCTGGCAAATTAAGAATTAAGATTATGTTGATAAAGTGTATGGCTTAATAGATCACACACTATCCAAAATTAAGGCACTGTCTGAAATATCGGCACTCTTTTACCCACTAGCTCGATAATATATAATTATTTGACCACGTTATACCATAACTTAGATAATGAATGAACATTTAATAACCCCAGAAAAAGTAGCGTTCCAAAATTATGATCCAAGGTCTATTGTACTAAAGAAAACGCCTCGCGGATTTTAGTGATGCGAGGGCGTTTTGCGAATTTCTCGCCAATTTCACAGTGCTTAGTAACGTTGCGAAAAAATGATTCACGTTCTACAAATCTCTCAGTAATTTTGTTGCAAATGAAATGACTTTTCTAAAAATGGTTCTCGTTCCACGATTCTAGAACTAGCATCAGTGTGATATCAAACGATATAAACATTAACTAATTGTCGTTGGAAAATTTTAACTTTTACTTACTTTCGTTTCCCCCTAAAAAAACAATAAAATAATATATTTTTTAGCTATCATTTAGATTTTAGAACACAGACCAAAATCGGATGTGGCACTTACACATTTTGTAATTTATTAAATAAGCTGTGCAAATTCATGTTCAACCTTACTAAACTCACACAATTTGTAAAGAAATGGGAGAAATATGTTGGTCATTTTGTTACAAGAAAATTGTTTCTCAAAATAATATTCGTTCTCAAATGATATAAGCAAAAAATTTGGGCAATTGCGATTTGGGCTCACACACAAATTTATATTTAAATAATGTTATAAAATAATGGATAAGTGAAATCACAAAAAGCTCCGCGGCGAAAAAGCTAAATTTAAATAATATAAACATAAGAAATTTTTCGTCAAAATTTTTAAAAGGTTTATTTAATTTAATTTCGAAAGCCAAGAAAAAAAAAAACGATTTTTGTAACTGGTTTATTATTTTTAAGTTGCAACCCGTTATCAATTATTTTGAAATAATACTTAACATTTTAACCTCAGATTCTTGAAATATATCTTCAATTCCAAACTGAACGATTTAGACAAATAACGGTGCTAATTTAAGACAATAAAAAAGAGAACCCACTTAGTACCTAGTTTCTTTGGTTAAAATTATTTCCAAAATATTGTTTCAGGGCCCAAGGCACCCAAACTCTCGACGGTGTATTTTAATAGATTACAGATAACACAAAAAACTTGTAATTATGATATAGTAGTATCAATATGAATAATTTTAAACTAACAAAGTCAATACCGTGTTATAAATACTAAGTTCCAATCTTACAAACACGATAATTAAGACAATTTAGATAATTAAGACAATTTATAAACTTGATGAGAGAAATCACTTGGTATTTTCAGTGGATAGAAATAACTTTAAAAATATTGGTTCTCAACTCATGGCACTGAACCCAGTAGCAGCTTAACCATGTTCAAGAACCCAACGTCGATAGTGTTGCCCAAATGCCAAGGTAACACGACAAAACGTACGTCAAAGTCTTTTTTTTCTTTGTATCCATGTATTGTATACTGGGTGTTAAGATGAAGTTGCGGAAGCCGGAAGTTGGCGATAGTACTCGTCCATACGAGAAACTTTAGCTATTGAACCAACCCCCGATTTGCGAAAAACAAAACAGCTGTTCCAAAGAAAAGTGACATATCTACCCGACTAAAAATGCATGAAACAACAAATTTTACGTTTTTCAATTTTTTTTTCGCGGAAATTTATTCTAATGGACGAGTGCTATCCTGTTCAGTTCCTTTATCAGTTTATTATGTGAGAATTGTCGATAGTAAAGTGTTTTAATTTTGTTTTATATAAGTAGTCAGGACATTTGATTAAATTCAAAGTTGTTTTGATTGAAGCAAAAGAATTGTCATATTTTTCATTTATTGTCATAAAATCGTGGCATGTAACGCCATTAGGCAGTTGAAAAATTGTATGGCGAAATTGAGTGTCATAAATTTTGTTTGAAGCTACGAGAAAAATGGATGAGAAAAACTTCAAAACGTTCCACGATGACAAAGCAAACTGATACGATAAAATTAAGTTGTCGTTAAAATTTTAAATAAAGTTGATGCAAATTCTCCGAAAGCCAAGAAAAAAAAACAATTCAATTCAATGTTTGCAATTGATTTATACTTCAAAAAGTTAAATTCGTATTCAATTATTTTAAATGAATACTAGATTTTTTGAACATCAAAACATAAGTTTAAATAACGTTGCAAAATAATGATTCACGATCCTCGGCACTAAATGAAGTGCCAGTGTTTCTCCAAATTATGGATACATTTCTTATTTCTAGGAAAACTTTCTGCCTAAAAATAGAAAAAGAAATAGTACATGTTTTTAACCACATATTTCGTTATTAAATTGTAATTCATAAGGTGAAATAAGTTTTTTATTTGCAAATTATTATTTAGTTTCATATTTTAATTTAAGTAAAAGATTTTAATTTTGATTCTGGTAAAAGGCGAATTTTATACTATACAATTATTTGACCACGTAAAACCATAATTTAGATACTAAATAACAATTTAACAACCTTAGAAAAGGTAGCGTTGCAAAATAATGGTTATAGGTACTAAATGAATGTGACGGCGTATTTCGAAATGATTGGTATATTTGTTTTCCACAAATAAAAAATATATATACTTACATCCTTGAAAAAGAAAAATAAATCAGTTTTGTTTTATGCTGTAAGCCGGAATAGTGGTAAGTGCTAGGATTTTCGATTTGCTTATTATTATTTAGTAATACATTTTAATTTAAGTGAGA
Source organism: Ypsolopha sequella (assembly GCA_934047225.1). NCBI lineage: Eukaryota > Metazoa > Arthropoda > Insecta > Lepidoptera > Ypsolophidae > Ypsolopha > Ypsolopha sequella. The sequence continues at coordinate 17,519,399 of OW204010.1, read as the reverse complement.
GATTTTAATTTTGGTTCTGGTAATAGGTGAATTTTATTATGAAAGTTTTCCGAAGTGTGATTTAACCACACATTGACTGAGGGGATGCATAGAGGTATACAATCTGTGTCTGGCAAATTAAGAATTAAGATTATGTTGATAAAGTGTATGGCTTAATAGATCACACGCTATCCAAAATTAAGGCACTGTCTGAAATATCGGCACTCTTTTACCCACTAGCTCGATAATATATAATTATTTGACCACGTTATACCATAACTTAGATAATGAATGAACATTTAATAACCCAAGAAAAAGTAGCGTTCCAAAATTATGATCCAAGGTCTATTGTACTAAAGAAAACGCCTCGCGGATTTTAGTGATGCGAGGGCGTTTTGCGAATTTCTCGCCAATTTCACAGTGCTTAGTAACGTTGCGAAAAAATGATTCACGTTCTACAAATCTCTCAGTAATTTTGTTGCAAATGAAATGACTTTTCTAAAAATGGTTCTCGTTCCACGGTTCTAGAACTAGCATCAGTGTGATATCAAACGATATAAACATTAACTAATTGTCGTTGGAAAATTTAAACATTTACTTACTTTCGTTTCCCCCTAAAAAAACAATAAAATGATATATTTTTTAGCTATCATTTAGATTTTAGAACATATCCAAAATCGGATGTGGCACATACATATTTTGTAATTTATTAAAAAAGCTGTGCAAATTCATGTTCAACCTTACTAAACTCACACAATACGTAAAGAAATGGGAGAAATATGTTGGTCATTTTGTTACAAGAAAATTGTTTCTCAAAATAATATTCGTTCTCAAATGATATAAGCAAAAAATTTGGGCAATTGCGATTTGGGCTCACACACAAATTTATATTTAAACAATGTTATAAAATAATGGATTAGTGAAATCACAAAAAGCTCCGCGGCGAAAAAGCTAAATTTAAATAATATAAACATAAGAAATTTTTCGTCAAAATTTTTAAGAGGTTTATTTAATTTAATGTCGAAAGCAAAGAAAAAAAAAAAAACAATTTTTGTAACTGGTTTATTATTTTTAAGTTGCAATCCGTTATCAATTATTTTGAAATAGTACTTAACATTTTAACCTCAGATTCTTGAAATATATCCTCAATTCCAAACTGAACGATTTAGACAAATAACGGTGCTAATTTAAGACAATAGAAAAGAGAACCCACTTAGTACCTAGTTTCTTTGGTTAAAATTATTTCCAAAATATTGTTTCAGGGCCCAAGGCACCCAAACTCGCGACGGTGTATCTTAATAGATTACAGATAATACACAAAACTTGTACTTATGATATAGTAGTATCAATATGAATAATTTAAAACTAACAAAGTCAATAAAACCGATTCTGAAGGCTTAAATTTTAGTTTTAGTGCTGTCAAAACTAAATTTTCTTAATTGCAAAATGGTCCTTAGATTTAAGAAACAGAAGTTAAATTACTTTGGAAAATTTTAATTTTTGACAGCACTATAACTAATATTAAAGCCTTCAGAATCGGCTTTAATACCGTGTTATAAATACTAAGTTCCAATGTTACAAACACGATTATTAAGACAATTTAGATAATTAAGACAATTTATAAACTTGATGAGAGAAATCACTTGGTATTTTCAGTGGATAGAAATATTTTTAAAAATATTGGTTCTCAACTCATGGCACTGAACCCAGTAGCAGCTTAACCATGTTCAAGAACCCAACGTCGATAGTGTTGCCCAAATGCCAAGGTAACACGACAAAACGTACGTCAATGTCTTTTTTTTCTTTGTATCCATGTATTGTATACTGGGTGTTAAGATGAAGTTGCGGAAGCCGGAAATTGGCGATAGTACTCGTTTATACGAGAAACTTTAGCTATTGAACCAACCCCCGATTTGCGAAAAACAAAACAGCTGTTCTAAAGAAAAGTGACATATCTACCCGACTAAAAATGCATGAAACAACAGATTTTACGTTTTTCAATTTTTTTTTCGCGGAAATTTATTCTAATGGACGAGTGCTATCTTCAGTTTTCGGCTTCCGCAACTACACCTAGACACCATGTTCAGTTCTTTTATCAGTTAATTATGTAAGAATTGTCGATATTAAAGTGTTTTAATTTTGTTTTATATAAGTAGTCAGGACATTTTATTAAATTCAAAGTTGTTTTGATTGAAGCAAAAGAATTGTCATATTTTTCATTTATTGTCATAAAATCGTGGCATGTAACGCCATTAGGCAGTTGAAAAATTGTATGGCGAAATTGAGTGTCATAAATTTTGTTTCAAGCTACGAGAAAAATGGATGAAAACACTTCAAAACGTTCCACGATGACAAAGCAAACTGATACGATAAAATTAAGTTGTCGTTAAAATTTTAAATAAAGTTGATGCAAATTCTCCGAAAGCCAACAAAAAAAAACAATTCAATTCAATGTTTGTAATTGATTTATAATTCAAAAAGTAAAATTCGTATTCAATTATTTTAAATGAATACTAGATTTTTTGAACATCAAAACATAAGTTTAAATAACGTTGCAAAATAATGATTCACGATCCACGGCACTAAATGAAGTGCCAGTGTTTCTCCAAATGATGGATACATTTCTTATTTCTAGGAAAACTTTCTTCCTAAAAATAGAAAAAGAAATAGTATATGTTTTTTTACCACATATTTCGTTATTAAATTGTAATTCATAAGGTGAAATAAGTTTTTAAATTGCAAAATATTATTTAGTTTCATATTTTAATGTAGTGTAAAACCATAATTTAGATACTAAATAACAATTTAACAACCTTAGAAAAGGTAGCGTTGCAAAATAATGTTTATAGGTACTAAATGTATGTGACGGCGTATCTCGAAATGATTGGTTTATTTGTTTTCCACAAATTAAAAATATCCTTAAAATAAATAATCCTTGAAAAAGAAAAATAAACAAGTTTTTTTTTATGCTGTAAGCCGGAATAGTGGCAAGTGCTAGGATTTTCGATTTGCTTATTATTATTTAGTAATACATTTTAATTTAAGTGAGAGATTTTAATTTTGGTTTTGGTAATAGGTGAATTTTATTATGAAAGTTTTCCGAAGTGTGATTTAACCACACATTGACTGAGGGGATGCATAGAGGTATACAATCTGTGTCTGGCAAATTAAGAATTAAGATTATGTTGATAAAGTGTATGGCTTAATAGATCACACGCTATCCAAAATTAAGGCACTGTCTGAAATATTGGCACTCTTTTACCCACTAGCTCGATAATATATAATTATTTGACCACGTTATACCATAACTTAGATATTGAATGAACATTTAATAACCCAAGAAAAAGTAGCGTTCCAAAATTATGATCCAAGGTCTATTGTTCTAAAGAAAACGCCTCGCGGATTTTAGTGATGCGAGGGCGTTTTGCGAATTTCTCGCCAATTTCACAGTGCTTAGTAACGTTGCGAAAAAATGATTCACGTTCTACAAATCTCTCAGTAATTTTGTTGCAAATGAAATGACTTTTCTAAAAATGGTTCTCGTTCCACGGTTCTAGAACTAGCATCAGTGTGATATCAAACGATATAAACATTAACTAATTGTCGTTGGAAAATTTTAACTTTTACTTACTTTCGTTTCCCCCTAAAAAAACAATAAAATAATATATTGTTTAGCTATCATTTAGATTTTAAAACATAGACCAAAATCGGATGTGGCACATACGCATTTTGTAATTTATTAAATAAGCTGTGCAAATTCATGTTCAACCTTACTAAACTCACACAATACGTAAAGAAATGGGAGAAATATGTTGGTCATTTTGTTATAAGAAAATTGTTTCTCAAAATAATATTCGTTCTCAAATGATATAAGCAAAAAATTTGGGCAATCGCGATTTGGGCTCACACACAAATTTATATTTAAACAATGTTATAAAATAATGGATTAGTGAAATCACAAAAAGCTCCGCGGCGAAAAAGCAAAATTTAAATAATATAAACATAAGAAATTTTTCGTCAAAAATTTTAAAAGGTTTATTTAATTTAATTTCGAAAGCCAAGAAAAAAAAAAAAACGATTTTTGTAACTGGTTTATTATTTTTAAGTTGCAATCCGTTATCAATTATTTTGAAATAATACTTAACATTTTAACCTCAGATTCTTGAAATATATCCTCAATTCCAAACTGAACGATTTAGACAAATAACGGAGCTAATTTAAGACAATAGAAAAGAGAACCCACTTAGTACCTAGTTTCTTTTGTTAAAATTATTTCCAAAATATTGTTTCAGGGCCCAAGGCACCCAAACTCGCGACGGTGTATCTTAATAGATTACAGATAACACAAAAAACTTGTAATTATGATATAGTAGTATCAATATGAATAATTTTAAACTAACAAAGTCAATACCGTGTTATAAATACTAAGTTCCAATGTTACAAACACGATAATTAAGACAATTTAGATAATTAAGACAATTTATAAACTTGATGAGAGAAATCACTTTGGTATTTTCAGTGGATAGAAATAACTTTAAAAATATTGGTTCTCAGCTCATGGCACTGAACCCAGTAGCAGCTTAACCATGTTCAAGAACCTAAAGTCGATAGTGTTGCCCAAATGCCAAGGTAACACGACAAAACGTACGTCAATGTCTTTTTTTTCTTTGTATCCATGTATTGTATACTGGGTGTTAAGATGAAGTTGCGGAAGCCGGAAATTGGCGATAGTACTCGTTTATACGAGAAACTTTAGCTATTGAACCAACCCCCGATTTGCGAAAAACAAAACAGCTGTTCCAAAGAAAAGTGACATATCTACCCGACTAAAAATGCATGAAACAACAGATTTTACGTTTTTAAATATTTTTTTCGCGGAAATTTATTCTAATGGACGAGTGCTATCTTCAGTTTTCGGCTTCCGCAACTACACCTAGACACCCTGCTCAGTTCCTTTATCAGTTTATTATGTAAGAATTGTCGATAGTAAAGTGTTTTAATTTTGTTTTATATAAGTAGTCAGGACATTTTATTAAATTCAAAGTTGTTTTGATTGAAGCAAAAGAATTGTCATATTTTTCATTTATTGTCATAAAATCGTGGCATGTAACGCCATTAGGCAGTTGAAAAATTGTATGGTGAAATTGAGTGTCATAAATTTTGTTTCAAGCTACGAGAAAAATGGATGAGAAAAACTTCAAAACGTTCCACGATGACAAAGCAAACTGATACGATAAAATTAAGTTGTCGTTAAAATTTTAAATAAAGTTGATGCAAATTCTCCGAAAGCCAACAAAAAAAAACAATTCAATTCAATGTTTGTAATTGATTTATAATTCAAAAAGTAAAATTCGTATTCAATTATTTTAAATGAATACTAAATTTTTTGAACATCAAAACATAAGTTTAAATAACGTTGCAAAATAATGATTCACGATCCACGGCACTAAATGAAGTGCCAGTGTTTCTCCAAATGATGGATACATTTCTTATTTCTAGGAAAACTTTCTTCCTAAAAATAGAAAAAGAAATAGTATATGTTTTTTTACCACATATTTCGTTATTAAATTGTAATTCATAAGGTGAAATAAGTTTTTAAATTGCAAAATATTATTTAGTTTCATATTTTAATGTAGTGTAAAACCATAATTTAGATACTAAATAACAATTTAACAACCTTAGAAAAGGTAGCGTTGCAAAATAATGTTTATAGGTACTAAATGAATGTGACGGCGTATCTCGAAATGATTGGTTTATTTGTTTTCCACAAATAAAAAATATCCTTAAAATAAATAATCCTTGAAAAAGAAAAATAAACAAGTTTTTTTTTATGCTGTAAGCCGGAATAGTGGCAAGTGCTAGGATTTTCGATTTGCTTATTATTATTTAGTAATACATTTTAATTTAAGTGAGAGATTTTAATTTTGGTTTTGGTAATAGGTGAATTTTATTATGAAAGTTTTCCGAAGTGTGATTTAACCACACATTGACTGAGGGGATGCATAGAGGTATACAATCTGTGTCTGGCAAATAAAGAATTAAGATTATGTTGATAAAGTGTATGGCTTAATAGATCACACGCTATCCAAAATTAAGGCACTGTCTGAAATATTGGCACTCTTTTACCCACTAGCTCGATAATATATAATTATTTGACCACGTTATACCATAACTTAGATAATGAATGAACATTTAATAACCCAAGAAAAAGTAGCGTTCCAAAATTATGATCCAAGGTCTATTGTTCTAAAGAAAACGCCTCGCGGATTTTAGTGATGCGAGGGCGTTTTGCGAATTTCTCGCCAATTTCACAGTGCTTAGTAACGTTGCGAAAAAATGATTCACGTTCTACAAATCTCTCAGTAATTTTGTTGCAAATGAAATGACTTTTCTAAAAATGGTTCTCGTTCCACGGTTCTAGAACTAGCATCAGTGTGATATCAAACGATATAAACATTAACTAATTGTCGTTGGAAAATTTTAACTTTTACTTACTTTCGTTTCCCCCTAAAAAAACAATAAAATAATATATTGTTTAGCTATCATTTAGATTTTAAAACATAGACCAAAATCGGATGTGGCACATACGCATTTTGTAATTTATTAAATAAGCTGTGCAAATTCATGTTCAACCATACTAAACTCACACAATACGTAAAGAAATGGGAGAAATATGTTGGTCATTTTGTTATAAGAAAATTGTTTCTCAAAATAATATTCGTTCTCAAATGATATAAGCAAAAAATTTGGGCAATCGCGATTTGGGCTCACACACAAATTTATATTTAAACAATGTTATAAAATAATGGATTAGTGAAATCACAAAAAGCTCCGCGGCGAAAAAGCAAAATTTAAATAATATAAACATAAGAAATTTTTCGTCAAAAATTTTAAAAGGTTTATTTAATTTAATTTCGAAAGCCAAGAAAAAAAAAAAACGATTTTTGTAACTGGTTTATTATTTTTAAGTTGCAATCCGTTATCAATTATTTTGAAATAATACTTAACATTTTAACCTCAGATTCTTGAAATATATCCTCAATTCCAAACTGAACGATTTAGACAAATAACGGAGCTAATTTAAGACAATAGAAAAGAGAACCCACTTAGTACCTAGTTTCTTTTGTTAAAATTATTTCCAAAATATTGTTTCAGGGCCCAAGGCACCCAAACTCGCGACGGTGTATCTTAATAGATTACAGATAACACAAAAAACTTGTAATTATGATATAGTAGTATCAATATGAATAATTTTAAACTAACAAAGTCAATACCGTGTTATAAATACTAAGTTCCAATGTTACAAACACGATAATTAAGACAATTTAGATAATTAAGACAATTTATAAACTTGATGAGAGAAATCACTTTGGTATTTTCAGTGGATAGAAATAACTTTAAAAATATTGGTTCTCAGCTCATGGCACTGAACCCAGTAGCAGCTTAACCATGTTCAAGAACCTAACGTCGATAGTGTTGCCCAAATGCCAAGGTAACACGACAAAACGTACGTCAATGTCTTTTTTTTCTTTGTATCCATGTATTGTATACTGGGTGTTAAGATGAAGTTGCGGAAGCCGGAAATTGGCGATAGTACTCGTTTATACGAGAAACTTTAGCTATTGAACCAACCCCCGATTTGCGAAAAACAAAACAGCTGTTCCAAAGAAAAGTGACATATCTACCCGACTAAAAATGCATGAAACAACAGATTTTACGTTTTTAAATATTTTTTTCGCGGAAATTTATTCTAATAGACGAGTGCTATCTTCAGTTTTCGGCTTCCGCAACTACACCTAGACACCCTGTTCAGTTCCTTTATCAGTTTATTATGTAAGAATTGTCGATAGTAAAGTGTTTTAATTTTGTTTTATATAAGTAGTCAGGACATTTTATTAAATTCAAAGTTGTTTTGATTGAAGCAAAAGAATTGTCATATTTTTCATTTATTGTCATAAAATCGTGGCATGTAACGCCATTAGGCAGTTGAAAAATTGTATGGTGAAATTGAGTGTCATAAATTTTGTTTCAAGCTACGAGAAAAATGGATGAGAAAAACTTCAAAACGTTCCACGATGACAAAGCAAACTGATACGATAAAATAAAGTTGTCGTTAAAATTTTTAATAAAGTTGATGCAAATTCTCCGAAAGCCAAGAAAAAAAAAACAATTCAATTAAATGTTTGCAATTGATTTATAATTCAAAAAGTAAAATTCGTATTCAATTATTTTAAATGAATTCTAGATTTTTTGAACATCAAAACATAAGTTTAAATAACGTTGCAAAATAATGATTCACGATCCACGGCACTAAATGAAGTGCCAGTGTTTCTCCAAATGATGGATACATTTCTTATTTCTAGGAAAACTTTCTGCCTGAAAATAGAAAAAGAAATAGTACATGTTTTTAACCACATATTTCGTTATTAAATTGTAATTCATAAGGTGAAATAAGTTTTTTATTTGCAAAATATTATTTAGTTTCATATTTTAATTTAAGTAAAAGATTTTAATTTTGATTCTGGTAAAAGGCGAATTTTATAATATACAATTATTTGACCACGTAAAACCATAATTTAGATACTAAATAACAATTTAACAACCTTAGAAAAGGTAGCGTTGCAAAATAATGGTTATAGGTACTAAATGAATGTGACGGCGTATTTCGAAATGATTGGTTTAATTGTTTTCCACAAATAAAAAATATATATACTTACATCCTTGAAAAAGAAAAATAAATCAGTTTTGTTTTATGCTGTAAGCCGGAATAGTGGTAAGTGCTAGGATTTTCGATTTGCTTATTATTATTAAGTAATACATTTTAATTTAAGTGAGAGATTTTAATTTTGGTTCTGGTAATAGGTGAATTTTATTATGAAAGTTTTCTGATTGACTGAGGGGATGCATAGAGGTAAACAATCTGTGTCTGGCAAATTAAGAATTAAGATTATGTTGATAAAGTGTATGGCTTAATAGATCACACGCTATCCAAAATTAAGGCACTGTCTGAAATATTGGCACTCTTTTACCCACTAGCTCGATAATATATAATTATTTGACCACGTTATACCATAACTTAGATATTGAATGAACATTTAATAACCCAAGAAAAAGTAGCGTTCCAAAATTATGATCCAAGGTCTATTGTACTAAAGAAAACGCCTCGCGGATTTTAGTGATGCGAGGGCGTTTTGCGAATTTCTCGCCAATTTCACAGTGCTTAGTAACGTTGCGAAAAATGATTCACGTTCTACAAATCTCTCAGTAATTTTGTTGCAAATGAAATGACTTTTCTAAAAATGGTTCTCGTTCCACGGTTCTAGAACTAGCATCAGTGTGATATCAAACGATATAAACATTAACTAATTGTCGTTGGAAAATTTTAACTTTTACTTACTTTCGTTTCCCCCTAAAAAAACAATAAAATAATATATTGTTTAGCTATCATTTAGATTTTAGAACATAGACCAAAATCGGATGTGGCACATACGCATTTTGTAATTTATTAAATAAGCTGTGCAAATTCATGTTCAACCTTACTAAACTCACACAATACGTAAAGAAATGGGAGAAATATGTTGGTCATTTTGTTATAAGAAAATTGTTTCTCAAAATAATATTCGTTCTCAAATGATATAAGCAAAAAATTTGGGCAATTGCGATTTGGGCTCACACACAAATTTATATTTAAACAATGTTATAAAATAATGGATTAGTGAAATCACAAAAAGCTCCGCGGCGAAAAAGCAAAATTTAAATAATATAAACATAAGAAATTTTTCGTCAAAAATTTTAAAAGGTTTATTTAATTTAATTTCGAAAGCCAAGAAAAAAAAAAAAACGATTTTTGTAACTGGTTTATTATTTTTAAGTTGCAATCCGTTATCAATTATTTTGAAATAATACTTAACATTTTAACCTCAGATGCAGGTAGCTATCAGTATCAGTATTTATTTGTTTCTACTTTTGTGGGCATATCTCATGCACGAATATGAGTATTCACGAATTGTAGTATCAGGACAAACTCATGTGAGTTTATTGATACTATTCACCATATAATAAAATTGTGTAAAATTATGAATAAATAAATAAAAAAAAAAAAAAAAAAAATTCTTGAAATATATCCTCAATTCCAAACTGAACGATTTAGACAAATAACGGAGCTAATTTAAGACAAAAGAAAAGAGAACCCACTTAGTACCTAGTTTCTTTTGTTAAAATTATTTCCAAAATATTGTTTCAGGGCCCAAGGCACCCAAACTCGCGACGGTGTATCTTAATAGATTACAGATAACACAAAAAACTTGTAATTATGATATAGTAGTATCAATATGAATAATTTTAAACTAACAAAGTCAATACCGTGTTATAAATACTAAGTTCCAATGTTACAAACACGATAATTAAGACAATTTAGATAATTAAGACAATTTATAAACTTGATGAGAGAAATCACTTTGGTATTTTCAGTGGATAGAAATAACTTTAAAAATATTGGTTCTCAGCTCATGGCACTGAACCCAGTAGCAGCTTAACCATGTTCAAGAACCCAACGTCGATAGTGTTGCCCAAATGCCAAGGTAACACGACAAAACGTACGTCAATGTCTTTTTTTTCTTTGTATCCATGTATTGTATACTGGGTGTTAAGATGAAGTTGCGGAAGCCGGAAATTGGCGATAGTACTCGTTTATACGAGAAACTTTAGCTATTGAACCAACCCCCGATTTGCGAAAAACAAAACAGCTGTTCCAAAGAAAAGTGACATATCTACCCGACTAAAAATGCATGAAACAACAGATTTTACGTTATTCAATTTTTTTTTCATGGAAATTTATTCTAATGGACGAGTGCTATCTTCAGTTTTCGGCTTCCGCAACTACACCTAGACACCCTGTTCAGTTCCTTTATCAGTTTATTATGTAAGAATTGTCGATAGTAAAGTGTTTTAATTTTGTTTTATATAAGTAGTCAGGACATTTTATTAAATTCAAAGTTGTTTTGATTGAAGCAAAAGAATTGTCATATTTTTCATTTATTGTCATAAAATCGTGGCATGTAACGCCATTAGGCAGTTGAAAAATTGTATGGTGAAATTGAGTGTCATAAATTTTGTTTCAAGCTACGAGAAAAATGGATGAGAAAAACTTCAAAACGTTCCACGATGACAAAGCAAACTGATACGATAAAATAAAGTTGTCGTTAAAATTTTTAATAAAGTTGATGCAAATTCTCCGAAAGCCAAGAAAAAAAAAACAATTCAATTAAATGTTTGCAATTGATTTATAATTCAAAAAGTAAAATTCGTATTCAATTATTTTAAATGAATTCTAGATTTTTTGAACATCAAAACATAAGTTTAAATAACGTTGCAAAATAATGATTCACGATCCACGGCACTAAATGAAGTGCCAGTGTTTCTCCAAATGATGGATACATTTCTTATTTCTAGGAAAACTTTCTGCCTGAAAATAGAAAAAGAAATAGTACATGTTTTTAACCACATATTTCGTTATTAAATTGTAATTCATAAGGTGAAATAAGTTTTTTATTTGCAAAATATTATTTAGTTTCATATTTTAATTTAAGTAAAAGATTTTAATTTTGATTCTGGTAAAAGGCGAATTTTATAATATACAATTATTTGACCACGTAAAACCATAATTTAGATACTAAATAACAATTTAACAACCTTAGAAAAGGTAGCGTTGCAAAATAATGGTTATAGGTACTAAATGAATGTGACGGCGTATTTCGAAATGATTGGTTTAATTGTTTTCCACAAATAAAAAATATATATACTTACATCCTTGAAAAAGAAAAATAAATCAGTTTTGTTTTATGCTGTAAGCCGGAATAGTGGTAAGTGCTAGGATTTTCGATTTGCTTATTATTATTAAGTAATACATTTTAATTTAAGTGAGAGATTTTAATTTTGGTTCTGGTAATAGGTGAATTTTATTATGAAAGTTTTCTGATTGACTGAGGGGATGCATAGAGGTAAACAATCTGTGTCTGGCAAATTAAGAATTAAGATTATGTTGATAAAGTGTATGGCTTAATAGATCACACGCTATCCAAAATTAAGGCACTGTCTGAAATATTGGCACTCTTTTACCCACTAGCTCGATAATATATAATTATTTGACCACGTTATACCATAACTTAGATATTGAATGAACATTTAATAACCCAAGAAAAAGTAGCGTTCCAAAATTATGATCCAAGGTCTATTGTACTAAAGAAAACGCCTCGCGGATTTTAGTGATGCGAGGGCGTTTTGCGAATTTCTCGCCAATTTCACAGTGCTTAGTAACGTTGCGAAAAATGATTCACGTTCTACAAATCTCTCAGTAATTTTGTTGCAAATGAAATGACTTTTCTAAAAATGGTTCTCGTTCCACGGTTCTAGAACTAGCATCAGTGTGATATCAAACGATATAAACATTAACTAATTGTCGTTGGAAAATTTTAACTTTTACTTACTTTCGTTTCCCCCTAAAAAAACAATAAAATAATATATTGTTTAGCTATCATTTAGATTTTAGAACATAGACCAAAATCGGATGTGGCACATACGCATTTTGTAATTTATTAAATAAGCTGTGCAAATTCATGTTCAACCTTACTAAACTCACACAATACGTAAAGAAATGGGAGAAATATGTTGGTCATTTTGTTATAAGAAAATTGTTTCTCAAAATAATATTCGTTCTCAAATGATATAAGCAAAAAATTTGGGCAATTGCGATTTGGGCTCACACACAAATTTATATTTAAACAATGTTATAAAATAATGGATTAGTGAAATCACAAAAAGCTCCGCGGCGAAAAAGCAAAATTTAAATAATATAAACATAAGAAATTTTTCGTCAAAAATTTTAAAAGGTTTATTTAATTTAATTTCGAAAGCCAAGAAAAAAAAAAAAACGATTTTTGTAACTGGTTTATTATTTTTAAGTTGCAATCCGTTATCAATTATTTTGAAATAATACTTAACATTTTAACCTCAGATGCAGGTAGCTATCAGTATCAGTATTTATTTGTTTCTACTTTTGTGGGCATATCTCATGCACGAATATGAGTATTCACGAATTGTAGTATCAGGACAAACTCATGTGAGTTTATTGATACTATTCACCATATAATAAAATTGTGTAAAATTATGAATAAATAAATAAAAAAAAAAAAAAAAAAAATTCTTGAAATATATCCTCAATTCCAAACTGAACGATTTAGACAAATAACGGAGCTAATTTAAGACAAAAGAAAAGAGAACCCACTTAGTACCTAGTTTCTTTTGTTAAAATTATTTCCAAAATATTGTTTCAGGGCCCAAGGCACCCAAACTCGCGACGGTGTATCTTAATAGATTACAGATAACACAAAAAACTTGTAATTATGATATAGTAGTATCAATATGAATAATTTTAAACTAACAAAGTCAATACCGTGTTATAAATACTAAGTTCCAATGTTACAAACACGATAATTAAGACAATTTAGATAATTAAGACAATTTATAAACTTGATGAGAGAAATCACTTTGGTATTTTCAGTGGATAGAAATAACTTTAAAAATATTGGTTCTCAGCTCATGGCACTGAACCCAGTAGCAGCTTAACCATGTTCAAGAACCCAACGTCGATAGTGTTGCCCAAATGCCAAGGTAACACGACAAAACGTACGTCAATGTCTTTTTTTTCTTTGTATCCATGTATTGTATACTGGGTGTTAAGATGAAGTTGCGGAAGCCGGAAATTGGCGATAGTACTCGTTTATACGAGAAACTTTAGCTATTGAACCAACCCCCGATTTGCGAAAAACAAAACAGCTGTTCCAAAGAAAAGTGACATATCTACCCGACTAAAAATGCATGAAACAACAGATTTTACGTTATTCAATTTTTTTTTTCATGGAAATTTATTCTAATGGACGAGTGCTATCTTCAGTTTTCGGCTTCCGCAACTACACCTAGACACCCTGTTCAGTTCCTTTATCAGTTTATTATGTAAGAATTGTCGATAGTAAAGTGTTTTAATTTTGTTTTATATAAGTAGTCAGGACATTTTATTAAATTCAAAGTTGTTTTGATTGAAGCAAAAGAATTGTCATATTTTTCATTTATTGTCATAAAATCGTGGCATGTAACGCCATTAGGCAGTTGAAAAATTGTATGGTGAAATTGAGTGTCATAAATTTTGTTTCAAGCTACGAGAAAAATGGATGAGAAAAACTTCAAAACGTTCCACGATGACAAAGCAAACTGATACGATAAAATAAAGTTGTCGTTAAAATTTTTAATAAAGTTGATGCAAATTCTCCGAAAGCCAAGAAAAAAAAAACAATTCAATTAAATGTTTGCAATTGATTTATAATTCAAAAAGTAAAATTCGTATTCAATTATTTTAAATGAATTCTAGATTTTTTGAACATCAAAACATAAGTTTAAATAACGTTGCAAAATAATGATTCACGATCCACGGCACTAAATGAAGTGCCAGTGTTTCTCCAAATGATGGATACATTTCTTATTTCTAGGAAAACTTTCTGCCTAAAAATAGAAAAAGAAATAGTACATGTTTTTAACCACATATTTCGTTATTAAATTGTAATTCATAAGGTGAAATAAGTTTTTTATTTGCAAAATATTATTTAGTTTCATATTTTAATTTAAGTAAAAGATTTTAATTTTGATTCTGGTAAAAGGCGAATTTTATAATATACAATTATTTGACCACGTAAAACCATAATTTAGATACTAAATAACAATTTAACAACCTTAGAAAAGGTAGCGTTGCAAAATAATGGTTATAGGTACTAAATGAATGTGACGGCGTATTTCGAAATGATTGGTTTAATTGTTTTCCACAAATAAAAAATATATATACTTACATCCTTGAAAAAGAAAAATAAATCAGTTTTGTTTTATGCTGTAAGCCGGAATAGTGGTAAGTGCTAGGATTTTCGATTTGCTTATTATTATTTAGTAATACATTTTAATTTAAGTGAGAGATTTTAATTTTGGTTCTGGTAATAGGTGAATTTTATTATGAAAGTTTTCTGATTGACTGAGGGGATGCATAGAGGTATACAATCTGTGTCTGGCAAATTAAGAATTAAGATTATGTTGATAAAGTGTATGGCTTAATAGATCACACGCTATCCAAAATTAAGGCACTGTCTGAAATATTGGCACTCTTTTACCCACTAGCTCGATAATATATAATTATTTGACCACGTTATACCATAACTTAGATATTGAATGAACATTTAATAACCCAAGAAAAAGTAGCGTTCCAAAATTATGATCCAAGGTCTATTGTACTAAAGAAAACGCCTCGCGGATTTTAGTGATGCGAGGGCGTTTTGCGAATTTCTCGCGAATTTCACAGTGCTTAGTAACGTTGCGAAAAATGATTCACGTTCAACAAATCTCTCAGTAATTTTGTTGCAAATGAAATGACTTTTCTAAAAATGGTTCTCGTTCCACGGTTCTAGAACTAGCATCAGTGTGATATCAAACGATGTAAACATTAACTAATTGTCGTTGGAAAATTTTAACTTTTACTTACTTTCGTTTCCCCCTAAAAAAACAATAAAATAATATATTGTTTAGCTATCATTTAGATTTTAGAACATAGACCAAAATCGTATGTGGCACATACACATTTTGTAATTTATTAAATATGCTGTGCAAATGCATGTTCAACCTTACTAAACTCATACAATATGTAAAGAAATGGGAGAAATATGTTGGTCATTTTGTTACAAGAAAATTGTTTCTCAAAATAATATTCGTTCTCACATGATATAAGCAAAAAATTTGGGCAAGTGCGATTTGGGCTCACACACAAATTTATATTTAAACAATGTTATAAAATAATGGATTAGTGAAATCACAAAAAGCTCCGCGGCGAAAAAGCTAAATTTAAATAATATAAACATAAGAAATTTTTCGTCAAAATTTTTAAAAGGTTTATTTAATTTAATTTCGAAAGCCAAGAAAAAAAAAAAAAACGATTTTTGTAACTGGTTTATTATTTTTAAGTTGCAATCCGTTATCAATTATTTTGAAATAATACTTAACATTTTAACCTCAGATTCTTGAAATATATCCTCAATTCCAAACTGAACGATTTAGACAAATAACGGTGCTAATTTAAGACAATAGAAAAGAGAACCCACTAAGTACCTAGTTTCTTTGGTTAAAATTATTTCCAAAATATTGTTTCAGGGCCCAAGGCACCCAAACTCGCGACGGTGTATCTTAATAGAT
This sequence comes from Ypsolopha sequella, assembly GCA_934047225.1. Taxonomy (NCBI): domain Eukaryota; kingdom Metazoa; phylum Arthropoda; class Insecta; order Lepidoptera; family Ypsolophidae; genus Ypsolopha; species Ypsolopha sequella. Next base: position 17,503,142 of record OW204010.1, on the reverse strand, counting down.
TACAGATAACACAAAAAACTTGTAATTATGATATATTAGTGTCAATATGAATCATTTTAAACTAACAAAGTCAATACCGTGTTAAAAGTGACATATCTACCCGACTAAAAATGCACGAAACAACAAATTTTACGTTTTTCAATTTTTTTTTCGCGGAAATTTATTCTTATGGACGAGTGCTATCTTCAGTTTTCGGCTTCCGCAACTACACCTAGACACCCTGTTCAGTTCTTTTATCAGTTTATTATGTAAGAATTGTCGATAGTAAAGTGTTTTAATTTTGTTTTATATAAGTAGTCAGGACATTTTATTAAATTCAAAGTTGTTTTGATTGAAGCAAAAGAATTGACATATTTTTCATTTATTGTCATAAAATCGTGGCATGTAACGCCATTAGGAAGTTGAAAAATTGTATGGCGAAATTGAGTGTCATAAATTCTGTTTCAAGCTACGAGAAAAATGGATGAGAAAAACTTCAAAACGTTCCACGATGACAAAGCAAACTGATACGATAAAATTAAGTTGTCGTTAAAATTTTAAATAAAGTTGATGCAAATTCTCCGAAAGCCAACAAAAAAAAACAATTCAATTCAATGTTTGCAATTGATTTATAATTCAAAAAGTAAAATTCGTATTCAATTATTTTAAATGAATACTAGATTTTTTGAACATCAAAACATAAGTTTAAATAACGTTGCAAAATAATGATTCACGATCCACGGCACTAAATGAAGTGCCAGTGTTTCTCCAAATGATGGATACATTTCTTATTTCTAGGAAAACTTTCTGCCTAAAATTAGAAAAAGAAATAGTTCATGTTTTTTAAACACATATTTCATTATTAAATTGTAATTCATAAGGTGAAATAAGTTTTTTATTTGCAAAATATTATTTAGTTTCATATTTTAATTTAAGTAAAAGATTTTAATTTCGATTCTGGTAAAAGGCGAATTTTATAATATACAATTATTTGACCACGTAAAACCATAATTTAGATACTAAATAACAATTTAGCAACCTAAGAAAAGGTAGCGTTGCAAAATAATGGTTATAGGTACTAAATGAATGTGACGGCGTATTTCGAAATGATTGGTTTATTTGTTTTTCACAAATAAAAAATGTATATACTTACATCCTTGAAAAAGAAAAATAAATAAGTTTTGTTTTATGCTGTAAGCCGGAATAGTGGTAAGTGCTAGGATTTTCGATTTGCTTATGATTATTTAGTAATACATTTTAATTTAAGTGAGAGATTTTAATTTTGGTTCTGGTAATAGGTGAATTTTATTATGAAAGTTTTCCGAAGTGTGATTTAACCACACATTGACTGAGGGGATGCATAGAGGTATACAATCTGTGTCTGGCAAATTAAGAATTAAGATTATGTTGATAAAGTGTATGGCTTAATAGATCACACGCTATTCAAAATTAAGGCACTGTCTGAAATATCGGCACTCTTTTACCCACTAGCTCGATAATATATAATTATTTGACCACGTTATACCATAACTTAGATAATGAATGAACATTTAATAACCCAAGAAAAAGTAGCGTTCCAAAATTATGATCCAAGGTCTATTGTACTAAAGAAAACGCCTCGCGGATTTTAGTAATGCGAGGGCGTTTTGCGAATTTCTCGCCAATTTCACAGTGCTTAGTAACGTTGCGAAAAATGATTCACGTTCTACAAATCTCTAAGTAATTTTGTTGCAAATGAAATGACTTTTCTAAAAATGGTTCTCGTTCCAAGGTTCTAGAACTAGCATCAGTGTGATATCAAACGATATAAACATTAACTAATTGTCGTTGGAAAATTTTAACTTTTACTTACTTTCGTTTCCCCCTAAAAAAACAATAAAATAATATTTTGTTTAGCTATCATTTAGATTTTAGAACATAGACCAAAATCGTATGTGGCACATACACATTTTGTAATTTATTAAATAAGCTGTGCAAATTCATGTTCAACCTTACTAAACTCACACAATACGTAAAGAAATGGGAGAAATATGTTGGTCATTTTGTTACAAGAAAATTGTTTCTCAAAATAATATTCGTTCTCAAATGATATAAGCAAAAAATTTGGGCAATTGCGATTTGGGCTCACACACAAATTTATATTTAAACAATGTTATAAAATAATGGATTAGTGAAATCACAAAAAGCTCCGCGGCGAAAAAGCTAAATTTAAATAATATAAACATAAGAAATTTTTCGTCAAAATTTTTAAAAGGTTTATTTAATTTAATGTCGAAAGCAAAGAAAAAAAAAACAATTTTTGTAACTGGTTTATTATTTTTAAGTTGCAATCCGTTATCAATTATTTTGAAATAGTACTTAACATTTTAACCTCAGATTCTTGAAATATATCCTCAATTCCAAACTGAACGATTTAGACAAATAACGGTGCTAATTTAAGACAATAGAAAAGAGAACCCACTTAGTACCTAGTTTCTTTGGTAAAAAATATTTCCCAAATATTGTTTCAGGGCCCAAGGCACCCAAACTCGTGACGGTGTATCTTAATAGATTACAGTTAAAACAAAAAACTTGTAATTATGATATAGTAGTATCAATATGAATAATTTTAAACTAACAAAGTCAATACCGTGTTATAAATACTAAGTTCCAATGTTACAAACACGATAATTAAGACAATTTAGATAATTAAGACAGTTTATAAACTTGATGAGAGAAATCACCTTAATAGATTACAGTTAAAACAAAAAACTTGTAATTATGATATAGTAGTATCAATATGAATAATTTTAAACTAACAAAGTCAATACCGTGTTATAAATACTAAGTTCCAATGTTACAAACACGATAATTAAGACAATTTAGATAATTAAGACAGTTTATAAACTTTATGAGAGAAATCACTTGGTATTTTCAGTGGATAGAAATAACTTTAAAAATATTGGTTCTCAACTCATGGCACTGAACCCAGTAGCAGCTTAACCATGTTCAAGAACCCAACGTCGATAGTGTTGCCCAAATGCCAAGGTAACTCGACAAAATGTACGTCAATGTCTTTTTTTTCTTTGTATCCATGTATTGTATACTGGGTGTTAAGATGATGTTGCGGATGCCGGAAATTGGCGATAGTACTCGTCTATACGAGAAACTTTAGCTATTGAACCAACCCCCGATTTGCGAAAAACAAAACAGCTGGTCCATAGAAAAGTGACATATCTACCCGACTAAAAAAGCATGAAACAACAGATTTTACGTTATTCAATTTTTTTTTCGCGGAAATTTATTCTAATGGACGAGTGCTATCTTCAGTTTTCGGCTTCCGCAACTACACCTAGACACCCTGTTCAGTTCCTTTATCAGTTTATTATGTAAGAATTGTCGATAGTAAAGTGTTTTAATTTTGTTTTATATAAGTAGTCAGGACATTTTATTAAATTCAAAGTTGTTTTGATTGAAGCAAAAGAATTGACATATTTTTCATTTATTGTCATAAAATCGTGGCATGTAACGCCATCAGGTGGCTCACAATTGTTACAAATTATTAATAAGTTGAAATTCGTTGTCTTATTGTTTGTTTCTTTCTTTACGGTTCTTTTGGTTTATTTGTGTTTATATTAATGTACTGTATCTGTGTTGTAATTGTTTGTTGACCTAAATAAATAATTTGTTATTATTATTTGTATCATAATTTCATAAGGTGAAATTCTTTTCAATTAATGAGTTTTAAATAAAACTTAATTTTTTGCCGTCTAAACCGTGCTAAAAATACTTACACATTAAACCAAAGTGACTTTTTTTACAAGCTCAATAATATATAACTATTTGACCACGTAGAACCATAATTTAGGCAATGAATAACCATTTAATAACTTTAGAAATAGTACCGTTGCAAAATAATGGTTCAAGGTCTACTGAACTTAATAAAGAGACAGCGTACCTCGAAATGATTGGTAAATTTATTTTTCTCAAAGTAAATAAATTAAAAATACTTACGGCCTAAAAAAGGAAATTAAATTAAATATGTTTATTAACCACATATTTCGTAATTAATTTGTAATTCATAAGGTGAAATAAGTTTTTATTATGCAAAATATTTTTTGTTTCATATTTTAATTTAAGTAAGAAATTTTAATTTTGATTCTGGTAATAGGTGAATTTTATGCAAAAGCAAAGAAATAAAATATACATTACAAACCAAATATTTCGTATAAAATTTGTTATTCGTAAGGTGAAATTCGTTTCCATTTAAGTAATTTGAATCAATACTTTTGAGCACGATTCTGGCAAATAACCGTGATAAATTTGAGACGAAGAATTAAAGAAACCACTTGGTAGTTTCATTAAAACTTGTAGTAAATATCACTCCAACCTTACAAACACAAACAAGTTCTCGTGAAAATAACAAAAAAGCTTACTTACTGGCTGCAAAAGCAAAAAAATAATATTATGTTCATTATTAACAACTGTGCTGAACTGTGAAGTCTGAACTGTGCTATAAACACCTAGACATTAAACCAAATTGACTTTTTTTACTATCTGATTATTACAATAACTAAGACAATATAGATAATTTATAAAATTGATGAGAGAAATCACTTGGAAATTTTTGTGGGCAGAAATAACTTTACAAATATTGGTTTTCGGCTCACGGCACTGAACCTAGTAACAGCTTAACCATTTTCAACAACCCAACGTTGATAAGTGTTGCCGAAACGCCAAAATAAAACGACAAAACGTACGTCGATTTCTTTTTCTTCTTCGTAAGCATAAAATATACTGGGTGTTAGGATGAAGCCGCTGAAGCCAAAAATTGGCGAAAGTACTCTTCTATACGAACAATGTTTGCTATGGAGCCGAATAAGTTTTTAATTTGCAAAATATTATTTAGTTTCATATTTTAATTTAAGTAAAAGATTTTAATTTTGATTCTGGTAAAAGGCGAATTTTATAATATACAATTATTTGACCACGTAAAACCATAATTTAGATACTAAATAACAATTTAACAACCTAAGAAAAGGTAGCGTTGCAAAATAATGGTTATAGGTACTAAATGAATGTGACGGCGTATCTCGAAATGATTGGTTTATTTGTTTTCCACAAATAAAAAATATATATACTTACATCCTGGAAAAAGAAAAATAAATAAGTTTTGTTTTATGCTGTAAGCCGGAATAGTGGTAAGTGCTAGGATTTTCGATTTGCTTATTATTATTTAGTAATAAATTTTAATTTAAGTGAGAGATTTTAATTTTGGTTCTGGTAATAGGTGAATTTTATTATGAAAGTTTTCTGATTGACTGACACTAGCTCGATAATATATTATTATTTGACCACGTTATACCATAACTTAGATATTGAATGAACATTTAATAACCCAAGAAAAAGTAGCGTTCCAAAATTATGATCCAAGGGCTATTGTACTAAAGAAAACGCTTCGCAGATTTCTGTGATGCGAGGGCGTTTTGCGAATTTCTTGCCAATTTCACAGTGCTTAGTAACGTTGCGAAAAAATGATTCACGTTCTACAAATCTCTCAATAATTTTGTTGCAAAGAAAATGACTTTTCTAAAAATGGTTTACGTTCCACGGTACTAGAACTAGCATCAGTGTGATATCAAACGATATAAACATTAACTAATTGTCGTTGGAACATTTTAACTTTTACTTACTTTCGTTTTTTCCTAAAAAAAACAATAAAATAATATATTTTTTAGCTATCATTTAGATTTTAGAATATAGACCAAAATCGGATGTGTGCCACTCTATATTTACACATTTTGTAATTTATTAAATAAGCTTTGCAAATTCATGTTCAACCTTACTAAACTCACACAATACGTAAAGAAATGGGAGAAATATGTTGGTCATTTTGTTACAAGAAAATTGTTTCTCAAAATAATATTCGTTCTCACATGATATAAGCAAAAAATTTGGGCAAGTGCGATTTGGGCTCACACACAAATTTATATTTAAACAATGTTATAAAATAATGGATTAGTGAAATCACAAAAAGCTCCGCGGCGAAAAAGCTAAATTTAAATAATATAAACATAAGAAATTTTTCGTCAAAATTTTTAAAAGGTTTATTTAATTTAATTTCGAAAGCCAAGAAAAAAAAAAAAACGATTTTTGTAACTGGTTTATTATTTTTAAGTTGCAATCCGTTATCAATTATTTTGAAATAATACTTAACATTTTAACCTCAGATTCTTGAAATATATCCTCGATTCCAAACTGAACGATTTAGACAAATAACGGTGCTAATTTAAGACAATAAAAAAGAGAACCCACTTAGTACCTAGTTTCTTTGGTTAAAATTATTTCCAAAATATTGTTTCAGGGCCCAAGGCACCCAAACTCTCGACGGTGTATTTTAATAGATTACAGATAACACAAAAAACTTGTAATTATGATATAGTAGTATCAATATGAATAATTTTAAACTAACAAAGTCAATACCGTGTTATAAATACTAAGTTCCAATCTTACAAACACGATAATTAAGACAATTTAGATAATTAAGACAATTTATAAACTTGATGAGAGAAATCACTTGGTATTTTCAGTGGATAGAAATAACTTTAAAAATATTGGTTCTCAACTCATGGCACTGAACCCAGTAGCAGCTTAACCATGTTCAAGAACCCAAAGTCGATAGTGTTGCCCAAATGCCAAGGTAACACGACAAAACGTACGTCAATGTCTTTTTTTTCTTTGTATCCATGTATTGTATACTGGGTGTTAAGATGATGTTGCGGATGCCGGAAATTGGCGATAGTACTCGTCTATACGAGAAACTATAGCTATTGAACCAACCCCCGATTTGCGAAAAACAAAACAGCTGTTCCATAGAAAAGTGACATAGCTACCCGTCTAAAAATGCATGAAACAACAGATTTTACGTTTTTCAATTTTTTTTTCGTGGAAATTTATTCTAATGGACGAGTGCTATCTTCAGTTTTCGGCTTCCGCAACTACACCTAGACACCCTGTTCAGTTCCTTTATCAGTTTATTATGTAAGAATTGTCGATAGTAAAGTGTTTTAATTTTGTTTTATATAAGTAGTCAGGACATTTTATTAAATTCAAAGTTGTTTTGATTGAAGCAAAAGAATTGTCATATTTTTCATTTATTGTCATAAAATCGTGGCATGTAACGCCATTAGGCAGTTGAAAAATTGTATGGCGAAATTGAGTGTCATAAATTTTGTTTCAAGCTACGAGAAAAATGGATGAGAAAAACTTCAAAACGTTCCACGATGACAAAGCAAACTGATACGATAAAATTAAGTTGTCGTTAAAATTTTAAATAAAGTTGATGCAAATTCTCCGAAAGCCAAGAAAAAAAAAACAATTCAATTCAATGTTTGCAATTGATTTATAATTCAAAAAGTAAAATTCGTATTCAATTATTTTAAATGAATACTAGATTTTTTGAACATCAAAACATAAGTTTAAATAACGTTGAAAAATAATGATTCACGATCCACGGCACAAAATGAAGTGCCAGTGTTTCTCCAAATGATGGATACATTTCTTATTTCTAGGAAAACTTTCTGCCTAAAAATAGAAAAAGAAATAGTACATGTTTTTTAACCACATATTTCGTAATTAATTTGTAATTCATAAGGTGAAATAAGTTTTTATTATGCAAAATATTTTTTGTTTCATATTTTAATTTAAGTAAGAAATTTTAATTTTGATTCTGGTAATAGGTGAATTTTATTTTAAAAGGTTTCCTAAGTGTGATATTACCAGACATTGACTGAGGTGATGCATTGGTGTTTAGAATCTGTGTGTGGCAATGGAGAATTCTGATATTATTAGTAACAATTTGAAATAATAAAAACTTACAAAGTCAGTACCGTGTTATAAATACTGAATTCCAATGTTACAAATGTTGATCACTTTACACGATAATTAAGACAATGAATAACCACTCATTATTATATTGGAAAAATCTTATGAAAGTAATGATTTTGTTTACTTGTACAAAATTTTATTTCTTGCAAAAGCAAAGAAATGAAATATACATTACAAACCAAATATTTCGTATAAAATTTGTTATTCGTAAGGTGAAATTCGTTTCCATTTAAGTAATTTGAATCTATACTTTTGAGCACGATTCTGGCAAATAACCGTGATAAATTTGAGACGAAGAATTAAAGAAACCACTTGGTAGTTTCATTAAAACTTGTAGTAAATATCACTCCAACCTTACAAACACAAACAAGTTCTCGTGAAAATAACAAAAAAGCTTACTTACTGGCTGCAAAAGCAAAAAAATAATATTATGTTCATTATTAACAACTGTGCTGAACTGTGAAGTCTGAACTGTGCTATAAACACCTAGACATTAAACCAAATTGACTTTTTTTACTATCTGATTATTACAATAACTAAGACAATATAGATAATTTATAAAATTGATGAGAGAAATCACTTGGAAATTTTTGTGGTCAGAAATAACTTTACAAATATTGGTTTTCGGCTCACGGCACTGAACCTAGTAACAGCTTAACCATTTTCAACAACCCAACGTTGATAAGTGTTGCCGAAACGCCAAAATAAAACGACAAAACGTACGTCGATTTCTTTTTCTTCTTCGTAAGCATAAAATATACTGGGTGTTAGGATGAAGCCGCTGAAGCCAAAAATTGGCGAAAGTACTCTTCTATACGAACAATGTTTGCTATGGAGCCGAATAAGTTTTTAATTTGCAAAATATTATTTAGTTTCATATTTTAATTTAAGTAAAAGATTTTAATTTTGATTCTGGTAAAAGGCGAATTTTATAATATACAATTATTTGACCACGTAAAACCATAATTTAGATACTAAATAACAATTTAACAACCTAAGAAAAGGTAGCGTTGCAAAATAATGGTTATAGGTACTAAATGAATGTGACGGCGTATCTCGAAATGATTGGTTTATTTGTTTTCCACAAATAAAAAATATATATACTTACATCCTGGAAAAAGAAAAATAAATAAGTTTTGTTTTATGCTGTAAGCCGGAATAGTGGTAAGTGCTAGGATTTTCGATTTGCTTATTATTATTTAGTAACACATTTTAATTTAAGTAAGAGATTTTAATTTTGGTTCTGGTAATAGGTGAATTTTATTATGAAAGTTTTCCGAAGTGTGATTTAACCAAACATTGACTGAGGGGATGCATAGAGGTAAACAATCTGTGTCTGGCAAATTAAGAATTAAGATTATGTTGATAAAGTGTATGGTTTAATAGATCACACGCTATCCAAAATTAAGGCAATGCCTGAAATACTGGCACTCTTTTACCCACTAGCTCGATAATATTTATTTGACCACATTATACCATAACTTAGACAATGAATGACCATTTAATGACCCAAGAAAAAGTAGCGTTCCAAAATTATGATCCAAGGGCTATTGTACTAAAGAAAACGCTTCGCAGATTTCTGTGATGCGAGGGCGTTTTGCGAATTTCTTGCCAATTTCACAGTGCTTAGTAACGTTGCGAAAAAATGATTCACGTTCTACAAATCTCTCAATAATTTTGTTGCAAAGAAAATGACTTTTCTAAAAATGGTTTACGTTCCACGGTACTAGAACTAGCATCAGTGTGAAATCAAACGATATAAACATTAACTAATTGTCGTTGGAACATTTTAACTTTTACTTACTTTCGTTTTTTCCTAAAAAAAACAATAAAATAATATATTTTTTAGCTATCATTTAGATTTTAGAATATAGACCAAAATCGGATGTGGCACATACACATTTTGTAATTTATTAAATAAGCTGTGCAAATTCATGTTCAACCTTACTAAACTCACACAATACGTAAAGAAATGGGAGAAATATGTTGGTCATTTTGTTACAAGAAAATTGTTTCTCAAAATAATATTCGTTCTCACATGATATAAGCAAAAAATTTGGGCAAGTGCGATTTGGGCTCACACACAAATTTATATTTAAACAATGTTATAAAATAATGGATTAGTGAAATCACAAAAAGCTCCGCGGCGAAAAAGCTAAATTTAAATAATATAAACATAAGAAATTTTTCGTCAAAATTTTTAAAAGGTTTATTTAATTTAATTTCGAAAGCCAAGAAAAAAAAAAAAAACGATTTTTGTAACTGGTTTATTATTTTTAAGTTGCAATCCGTTATCAATTATTTTGAAATAATACTTAACATTTTAACCTCAGATTCTTGAAATATATCCTCGATTCCAAACTGAACGATTTAGACAAATAACGGTGCTAATTTAAGACAATAAAAAAGAGAACCCACTTAGTACCTAGTTTCTTTGGTTAAAATTATTTCCAAAATATTGTTTCAGGGCCCAAGGCACCCAAACTCTCGACGGTGTATTTTAATAGATTACAGATAACACAAAAAACTTGTAATTATGATATAGTAGTATCAATATGAATAATTTTAAACTAACAAAGTCAATACCGTGTTATAAATACTAAGTTCCAATCTTACAAACACGATAATTAAGACAATTTAGATAATTAAGACAATTTATAAACTTGATGAGAGAAATCACTTGGTATTTTCAGTGGATAGAAATAACTTTAAAAATATTGGTTCTCAACTCATGGCACTGAACCCAGTAGCAGCTTAACCATGTTCAAGAACCCAACGTCGATAGTGTTGCCCAAATGCCAAGGTAACACGACAAAACGTACGTCAATGTCTTTTTTTTCTTTGTATCCGTGTATTGTATACTGGGTGTTAAGATGAAGTTGCGGAAGCCGGAAATTGGCGATAGTACTCGTTTATACGAGAAACTTTAGCTATTGAACCAACCCCCGATTTGCGAAAAACAAAACAGCTGTTCCAAAGAAAAGTGACATATCTACCCGACTAAAAATGCATGAAACAACAGATTTTACGTTTTTCAATTTTTTTTTCGCGGAAATTTATTCTAATGGACGAGTGCTATCTTCAGTTTTCGGCTTCCGCAACTACACCTAGACACCCTGTTCAGTTCCTTTATCAGTTTATTATGTAAGAATTGTCGATAGTAAAGTGTTTTAATTTTGTTTTATATAAGTAGTCAGGACATTTGATTAAATTCAAAGTTGTTTTGATTGAAGCAAAAGAATTGTCATATTTTTCATTTATTGTCATAAAATCGTGGCATGTAACGCCATTAGGCAGTTGAAAAATTGTATGGCGAAATTGAGTGTCATAAATTTTGTTTCAAGCTACGAGAAAAATGGATGAGAAAAACTTCAAAACGTTCCACGATGACAAAGCAAACTGATACGATAAAATTAAGTTGTCGTTAAAATTTTAAATAAAGTTGATGCAAATTCTCCGAAAGCCAAGAAAAAAAAAACAATTCAATTCAATGTTTGCAATTGATTTATAATTCAAAAAGTAAAATTCGTATTCAATTATTTTAAATGAATACTAGATTTTTTGAACATCAAAACATAAGTTTAAATAACGTTGAAAAATAATGATTCACGATCCACGGCACAAAATGAAGTGCCAGTGTTTCTCCAAATGATGGATACATTTCTTATTTCTAGGAAAACTTTCTGCCTAAAAATAGAAAAAGAAATAGTACATGTTTTTTAACCACATATTTCGTAATTAATTTGTAATTCATAAGGTGAAATAAGTTTTTATTATGCAAAATATTTTTTGTTTCATATTTTAATTTAAGTAAGAAATTTTAATTTTGATTCTGGTAATAGGTGAATTTTATTTTAAAAGGTTTCCTAAGTGTGATATTACCAGACATTGACTGAGGTGATGCATTGGTGTTTAGAATCTGTGTGTGGCAATGGAGAATTCTGATATTATTAGTAACAATTTGAAATAATAAAAACTTACAAAGTCAGTACCGTGTTATAAATACTGAATTCCAATGTTACAAATGTTGATCACTTTACACGATAATTAAGACAATGAATAACCACTCATTATTATATTGGAAAAATCTTATGAAAGTAATGATTTTGTTTACTTGTACAAAATTTTATTTCTTGCAAAAGCAAAGAAATGAAATATACATTACAAACCAAATATTTCGTATAAAATTTGTTATTCGTAAGGTGAAATTCGTTTCCATTTAAGTAATTTGAATCTATACTTTTGAGCACGATTCTGGCAAATAACCGTGATAAATTTGAGACGAAGAATTAAAGAAACCACTTGGTAGTTTGATTAAAACTTGTAGTAAAAATCACTCCAACCTTATAAATATAAACAAGTTCTCGTGAAAATATTAAAAAAGCTTACTTACGTCCTGCAAAAGCAAAGAAATAATATTATGTACATAATTAACAACATACTTCGTATTTAATATGTTCATATATTATTCGTTCGTGACTCAAAAAAGTATAATAAATTACTGAGTGACATTGATATTATCTCAGAAAGCTTGCGTTCTTATAAGAATAAGGTTTCATCTATTGTGACAAATGAGTAACAGACTATGTTTTATATAAAAGCTACTTGTTATGTTATAAAGATTACGTATTTTTATACATAATTACTGTTATTATGATGTAACTGTAAGGTAGTGAACTAATTTAATGTTTGTTTGTTTTTATTTGGGTTTATTTATGTTTATGCGAATGAACCTTATCTGTGTTGTATTCTGTTTGTTAACCTTAATAACCTTTATAACGTAAATAAATATATATATATATGCATAATTATTTGTTATTGAGAAGGTGATAGTCTTTTTCAATTAAGTAGTTTGAAATAACACGTAATTTTTGGCGTATGAACTGTGCTATAAACACCTAGGCATTAAACCAAATTGACTTTTTTAACTATCTGATTATTACAATAATTAAGACAATATAGATAATTTATAAAATTGATGAGAGAAATCACTCGGAAATTTTTGTGGTCAGAAATAACTTTACAAATATTGGTTTTCGGCTCACGGCACTGAACCTAGTAACAGCCTAATCATTTTCAACAACCCAACGTTGATAAGTGTTGCCCACACGCCAAAATAAAACGACAAAACGTACGTCGATGTCTTTTTCTTCTTCGTATGCATAAAATATACTGGGTGTTAGGATGAAACTGCGGAAGCCGGAAATTATATATTTGAATTCTATTTTATTTAAGTGTTGTAAGGACATTTATTAATCAAAGTTTTTTTTGATTGAAGCAAAAGTATTGTCATAATATTCATTTATTGTCACAAAATCGTGATATATATAACGCCATCAGGTGGCTCACAATTGTTACAAATTATTAATAAGTTGAAATTCGTTGTCTTATTGTTTGTTTCTTTTTTTACGGTTCTTTTGGTTTATTTGTGTTTATATTAATGTACTGTATCTGTGTTGTAATTGTTTGTTAACCTAAATTAATAATTTGTTATTATTATTTGTATTTTAATTTCATAAAGTGAATTCTTTTCAATCAATTAGTTTTAAATAAAACTAAATTTTTTGTCGTCTGAACCGTGCTAAAAATACTTACACATTAAACCAAAGTGACTTTTTTTACAAGCTCAATAATATATAATTATTTGACCACGTAGAACCATAATTTAGGTAATGAATAACCATTTAATAACTTAAGAAATAGTACCGTTGCAAAATAATGGTTCAAGGTCTACTGAACTTAATAAAGAGACAGCGTACCTCGAAATGATTGGTAAATTTATTTTTCTCAAAGTAAATAAATTAAAAATACTTACGGCCTAAAAAAGGAAATTAAATAAAATATATTTATTAACCACATATTTCGTAATTAATTTGTAATTCATAAGGTGAAATAAGTTTTTATTATGCAAAATATTTTTTGTTTCATATTTTAATTTAAGTAAGAAATTTTAATTTTGATTCTGGTAATAGGTGAATTTTATTTTAAAAGGTTTCCTAAGTGTGATATTACCAGACATTGACTGAGGTGATGCATTGGTGTTTAGAATCTGTGTGTGGCAATTGAGAATTCTGATATTATTAGTAACAATTTGAAATAATAAAAACTTACAAAGTCAGTACCGTGTTATAAATACTGAATTCCAATGTTACAAATGTTGATCACTGAACACGATAATTAAGACAATGAATAACCACTCATTATTATATTGGAAAAATCTTATGAAAGTAATGATTTTGTTTACTTGTAGCAACTTTTCGCTCGTAGAGCAAATGAAAATTCAGAAATGTAAAATTCGCTCCACCCTTATAAACATGAACAAATCCTCGTTAAACAATTTGAAAATTTTAATTCTTGCAAAAGCAAAGAAATAAAATATACATTACAAACCAAATATTTCGTATAAAATTTGTTATTCGTAAGGTGAAATTCGTTTCCATTTAAGTAATTTGAATCAATACTTTTGAGCACGATTCTGGCAAATAACCGTGATAAATTTGAGACGAAGAATTAAAGAAACCACTTGGTAGTTTCATTAAAACTTGTAGTAAATATCACTCCAACCTTACAAACACAAACAAGTTCTCGTGAAAATAACAAAAAAGCTTACTTACTGGCTGCAAAAGCAAAAAAATAATATTATGTTCATTATTAACAACTGTGCTGAACTGTGAAGTCTGAACTGTGCTATAAACACCTAGACATTAAACCAAATTGACTTTTTTTACTATCTGATTATTACAATAACTAAGACAATATAGATAATTTATAAAATTGATGAGAGAAATCACTTGGAAATTTTTTTGGTCAGAAATAACTTTACAAATATTGGTTTTCGGCTCACGGCACTGAACCTAGTAACAGCTTAACCATTTTCAACAACCCAACGTTGATAAGTGTTGCCGAAACGCCAAAATAAAACGACAAAACGTACGTCGATTTCTTTTTCTTCTTCGTAAGCATAAAATATACTGGGTGTTAGGATGAAGCCGCTGAAGCCAAAAATTGGCGAAAGTACTCTTCTATACGAACAATGTTTGCTATGGAGCCGAATAAGTTTTTAATTTGCAAAATATTATTTAGTTTCATATTTTAATTTAAGTAAAAGATTTTAATTTTGATTCTGGTAAAAGGCGAATTTTATAATATACAATTATTTGACCACGTAAAACCATAATTTAGATACTAAATAACAATTTAACAACCTAAGAAAAGGTAGCGTTGCAAAATAATGGTTATAGGTACTAAATGAATGTGACGGCGTATCTCGAAATGATTGGTTTATTTGTTTTCCACAAATAAAAAATATATATACTTACATCCTGGAAAAAGAAAAATAAATAAGTTTTGTTTTATGCTGTAAGCCGGAATAGTGGTAAGTGCTAGGATTTTCGATTTGCTTATTATTATTTAGTAACACATTTTAATTTAAGTAAGAGATTTTAATTTTGGTTCTGGTAATAGGTGAATTTTATTATGAAAGTTTTCCGAAGTGTGATTTAACCAAACATTGACTGAGGGGATGCATAGAGGTAAACAATCTGTGTCTGGCAAATTAAGAATTAAGATTATGTTGATAAAGTGTATGGTTTAATAGATCACACGCTATCCAAAATTAAGGCAATGCCTGAAATATTGGCACTCTTTTACCCACTAGCTCGATAATATTTATTTGACCACATTATACCATAACTTAGACAATGAATGACCATTTAATGACCCAAGAAAAAGTAGCGTTCCAAAATTATGATCCAAGGGCTATTGTACTAAAGAAAACGCTTCGCAGATTTCTGTGATGCGAGGGCGTTTTGCGAATTTCTTGCCAATTTCACAGTGCTTAGTAACGTTGCGAAAAAATGATTCACGTTCTACAAATCTCTCAATAATTTTGTTGCAAAGAAAATGACTTTTCTAAAAATGGTTTACGTTCCACGGTACTAGAACTAGCATCAGTGTGATATCAAACGATATAAACATTAACTAATTGTCGTTGGAACATTTTAACTTTTACTTACTTTCGTTTTTTCCTAAAAAAAACAATAAAATAATATATTTTTTAGCTATCATTTAGATTTTAGAATATAGACCAAAATCGGATGTGGCACATACACATTTTGTAATTTATTAAATAAGCTGTGCAAATTCATGTTCAACCTTACTAAACTCACACAATACGTAAAGAAATGGGAGAAATATGTTGGTCATTTTGTTACAAGAAAATTGTTTCTCAAAATAATATTCGTTCTCACATGATATAAGCAAAAAATTTGGGCAAGTGCGATTTGGGCTCACACACAAATTTATATTTAAACAATGTTATAAAATAATGGATTAGTGAAATCACAAAAAGCTCCGCGGCGAAAAAGCTAAATTTAAATAATATAAACATAAGAAATTTTTCGTCAAAATTTTTAAAAGGTTTATTTAATTTAATTTCGAAAGCCAAGAAAAAAAAAAAAAACGATTTTTGTAACTGGTTTATTATTTTTAAGTTGCAATCCGTTATCAATTATTTTGAAATAATACTTAACATTTTAACCTCAGATTCTTGAAATATATCCTCGATTCCAAACTGAACGATTTAGACAAATAACGGTGCTAATTTAAGACAATAAAAAAGAGAACCCACTTAGTACCTAGTTTCTTTGGTTAAAATTATTTCCAAAATATTGTTTCAGGGCCCAAGGCACCCAAACTCTCGACGGTGTATTTTAATAGATTACAGATAACACAAAAAACTTGTAATTATGATATAGTAGTATCAATATGAATAATTTTAAACTAACAAAGTCAATACCGTGTTATAAATACTAAGTTCCAATCTTACAAACACGATAATTAAGACAATTTAGATAATTAAGACAATTTATAAACTTGATGAGAGAAATCACTTGGTATTTTCAGTGGATAGAAATAACTTTAAAAATATTGGTTCTCAACTCATGGCACTGAACCCAGTAGCAGCTTAACCATGTTCAAGAACCCAACGTCGATAGTGTTGCCCAAATGCCAAGGTAACACGACAAAACGTACGTCAATGTCTTTTTTTTCTTTGTATCCGTGTATTGTATACTGGGTGTTAAGATGAAGTTGCGGAAGCCGGAAATTGGCGATAGTACTCGTTTATACGAGAAACTTTAGCTATTGAACCAACCCCCGATTTGCGAAAAACAAAACAACTGTTCCAAAGAAAAGTGACATATCTACCCGACTAAAAATGCATGAAACAACAGATTTTACGTTTTTCAATTTTTTTTTTCGCGGAAATTTATTCTAATGGACGAGTGCTATCTTCAGTTTTCGGCTTCCGCAACTACACCTAGACACCCTGTTCAGTTCCTTTATCAGTTTATTATGTAAGAATTGTCGATAGTAAAGTGTTTTAATTTTGTTTTATATAAGTAGTCAGGACATTTGATTAAATTCAAAGTTGTTTTGATTGAAGCAAAAGAATTGTCATATTTTTCATTTATTGTCATAAAATCGTGGCATGTAACGCCATTAGGCAGTTGAAAAATTGTATGGCGAAATTGAGTGTCATAAATTTTGTTTCAAGCTACGAGAAAAATGGATGAGAAAAACTTCAAAACGTTCCACGATGACAAAGCAAACTGATACGATAAAATTAAGTTGTCGTTAAAATTTTAAATAAAGTTGATGCAAATTCTCCGAAAGCCAAGAAAAAAAAAACAATTCAATTCAATGTTTGCAATTGATTTATAATTCAAAAAGTAAAATTCGTATTCAATTATTTTAAATGAATACTAGATTTTTTGAACATCAAAACATAAGTTTAAATAACGTTGAAAAATAATGATTCACGATCCACGGCACAAAATGAAGTGCCAGTGTTTCTCCAAATGATGGATACATTTCTTATTTCTAGGAAAACTTTCTGCCTAAAAATAGAAAAAGAAATAGTACATGTTTTTTAACCACATATTTCGTAATTAATTTGTAATTCATAAGGTGAAATAAGTTTTTATTATGCAAAATATTTTTTGTTTCATATTTTAATTTAAGTAAGAAATTTTAATTTTGATTCTGGTAATAGGTGAATTTTATTTTAAAAGGTTTCCTAAGTGTGATATTACCAGACATTGACTGAGGTGATGCATTGGTGTTTAGAATCTGTGTGTGGCAATGGAGAATTCTGATATTATTAGTAACAATTTGAAATAATAAAAACTTACAAAGTCAGTACCGTGTTATAAATACTGAATTCCAATGTTACAAATGTTGATCACTTTACACGATAATTAAGACAATGAATAACCACTCATTATTATATTGGAAAAATCTTATGAAAGTAATGATTTTGTTTACTTGTACAAAATTTTATTTCTTGCAAAAGCAAAGAAATGAAATATACATTACAAACCAAATATTTCGTATAAAATTTGTTATTCGTAAGGTGAAATTCGTTTCCATTTAAGTAATTTGAATCTATACTTTTGAGCACGATTCTGGCAAATAACCGTGATAAATTTGAGACGAAGAATTAAAGAAACCACTTGGTAGTTTCATTAAAACTTGTAGTAAATATCACTCCAACCTTACAAACACAAACAAGTTCTCGTGAAAATAACAAAAAAGCTTACTTACTGGCTGCAAAAGCAAAAAAATAATATTATGTTCATTATTAACAACTGTGCTGAACTGTGAAGTCTGAACTGTGCTATAAACACCTAGACATTAAACCAAATTGACTTTTTTTACTATCTGATTATTACAATAACTAAGACAATATAGATAATTTATAAAATTGATGAGAGAAATCACTTGGAAATTTTTGTGGTCAGAAATAACTTTACAAATATTGGTTTTCGGCTCACGGCACTGAACCTAGTAACAGCTTAACCATTTTCAACAACCCAACGTTGATAAGTGTTGCCGAAACGCCAAAATAAAACGACAAAACGTACGTCGATTTCTTTTTCTTCTTCGTAAGCATAAAATATACTGGGTGTTAGGATGAAGCCGCTGAACCCAAAAATTGGCGAAAGTACTCTTCTATACGAACAATGTTTGCTATGGAGCCGAATAAGTTTTTAATTTGCAAAATATTATTTAGTTTCATATTTTAATTTAAGTAAAAGATTTTAATTTTGATTCTGGTAAAAGGCGAATTTTATAATATACAATTATTTGACCACGTAAAACCATAATTTAGATACTAAATAACAATTTAACAACCTAAGAAAAGGTAGCGTTGCAAAATAATGGTTATAGGTACTAAATGAATGTGACGGCGTATCTCGAAATGATTGGTTTATTTGTTTTCCACAAATAAAAAATATATATACTTACATCCTGGAAAAAGAAAAATAAATAAGTTTTGTTTTATGCTGTAAGCCGGAATAGTGGTAAGTGCTAGGATTTTCGATTTGCTTATTATTATTTAGTAATACATTTTAATTTAAGTGAGAGATTTTAATTTTGGTTCTGGTAATAGGTGAATTTTATTATGAAAGTTTTCTGATTGACTGACACTAGCTCGATAATATATAATTATTTGACCACGTTATACCATAACTTAGATATTGAATGAACATTTAATAACCCAAGAAAAAGTAGCGTTCCAAAATTATGATCCAAGGGCTATTGTACTAAAGAAAACGCTTCGCAGATTTCTGTGATGCGAGGGCGTTTTGCGAATTTCTTGCCAATTTCACAGTGCTTAGTAACGTTGCGAAAAAATGATTCACGTTCTACAAATCTCTCAATAATTTTGTTGCAAAGAAAATGACTTTTCTAAAAATGGTTTACGTTCCACGGTACTAGAACTAGCATCAGTGTGATATCAAACGATATAAACATTAACTAATTGTCGTTGGAACATTTTAACTTTTACTTACTTTCGTTTTTTCCTAAAAAAAACAATAAAATAATATATTTTTTAGCTATCATTTAGATTTTAGAATATAGACCAAAATCGGATGTGGCACATACACATTTTGTAATTTATTAAATAAGCTGTGCAAATTCATGTTCAACCTTACTAAACTCACACAATACGTAAAGAAATGGGAGAAATATGTTGGTCATTTTGTTACAAGAAAATTGTTTCTCAAAATAATATTCGTTCTCACATGATATAAGCAAAAAATTTGGGCAAGTGCGATTTGGGCTCACACACAAATTTATATTTAAACAATGTTATAAAATAATGGATTAGTGAAATCACAAAAAGCTCCGCGGCGAAAAAGCTAAATTTAAATAATATAAACATAAGAAATTTTTCGTCAAAATTTTTAAAAGGTTTATTTAATTTAATTTCGAAAGCCAAGAAAAAAAAAAAAAACGATTTTTGTAACTGGTTTATTATTTTTAAGTTGCAATCCGTTATCAATTATTTTGAAATAATACTTAACATTTTAACCTCAGATTCTTGAAATATATCCTCGATTCCAAACTGAACGATTTAGACAAATAACGGTGCTAATTTAAGACAATAAAAAAGAGAACCCACTTAGTACCTAGTTTCTTTGGTTAAAATTATTTCCAAAATATTGTTTCAGGGCCCAAGGCACCCAAACTCTCGACGGTGTATTTTAATAGATTACAGATAACACAAAAAACTTGTAATTATGATATAGTAGTATCAATATGAATAATTTTAAACTAACAAAGTCAATACCGTGTTATAAATACTAAGTTCCAATCTTACAAACACGATAATTAAGACAATTTAGATAATTAAGACAATTTATAAACTTGATGAGAGAAATCACTTGGTATTTTCAGTGGATAGAAATAACTTTAAAAATATTGGTTCTCAACTCATGGCACTGAACCCAGTAGCAGCTTAACCATGTTCAAGAACCCAACGTCGATAGTGTTGCCCAAATGCCAAGGTAACACGACAAAACGTACGTCAATGTCTTTTTTTTCTTTGTATCCGTGTATTGTATACTGGGTGTTAAGATGAAGTTGCGGAAGCCGGAAATTGGCGATAGTACTCGTTTATACGAGAAACTTTAGCTATTGAACCAACCCCCGATTTGCGAAAAACAAAACAGCTGTTCCAAAGAAAAGTGACATATCTACCCGACTAAAAATGCATGAAACAACAGATTTTACGTTTTTCAATTTTTTTTTCGCGGAAATTTATTCTAATGGACGAGTGCTATCTTCAGTTTTCGGCTTCCGCAACTACACCTAGACACCCTGTTCAGTTCCTTTATCAGTTTATTATGTAAGAATTGTCGATAGTAAAGTGTTTTAATTTTGTTTTATATAAGTAGTCAGGACATTTGATTAAATTCAAAGTTGTTTTGATTGAAGCAAAAGAATTGTCATATTTTTCATTTATTGTCATAAAATCGTGGCATGTAACGCCATTAGGCAGTTGAAAAATTGTATGGCGAAATTGAGTGTCATAAATTTTGTTTCAAGCTACGAGAAAAATGGATGAGAAAAACTTCAAAACGTTCCACGATGACAAAGCAAACTGATACGATAAAATTAAGTTGTCGTTAAAATTTTAAATAAAGTTGATGCAAATTCTCCGAAAGCCAAGAAAAAAAAAACAATTCAATTCAATGTTTGCAATTGATTTATAATTCAAAAAGTAAAATTCGTATTCAATTATTTTAAATGAATACTAGATTTTTTGAACATCAAAACATAAGTTTAAATAACGTTGAAAAATAATGATTCACGATCCACGGCACAAAATGAAGTGCCAGTGTTTCTCCAAATGATGGATACATTTCTTATTTCTAGGAAAACTTTCTGCCTAAAAATAGAAAAAGAAATAGTACATGTTTTTTAACCACATATTTCGTAATTAATTTGTAATTCATAAGGTGAAATAAGTTTTTATTATGCAAAATATTTTTTGTTTCATATTTTAATTTAAGTAAGAAATTTTAATTTTGATTCTGGTAATAGGTGAATTTTATTTTAAAAGGTTTCCCAAGTGTGATATTACCAGACATTGACTGAGGTGATGCATTGGTGTTTAGAATCTGTGTGTGGCAATGGAGAATTCTGATATTATTAGTAACAATTTGAAATAATAAAAACTTACAAAGTCAGTACCGTGTTATAAATACTGAATTCCAATGTTACAAATGTTGATCACTTTACACGATAATTAAGACAATGAATAACCACTCATTATTATATTGGAAAAATCTTATGAAAGTAATGATTTTGTTTACTTGTACAAAATTTTATTTCTTGCAAAAGCAAAGAAATGAAATATACATTACAAACCAAATATTTCGTATAAAATTTGTTATTCGTAAGGTGAAATTCGTTTCCATTTAAGTAATTTGAATCTATACTTTTGAGCACGATTCTGGCAAATAACCGTGATAAATTTGAGACGAAGAATTAAAGAAACCACTTGGTAGTTTGATTAAAACTTGTAGTAAAAATCACTCCAACCTTATAAATATAAACAAGTTCTCGTGAAAATATTAAAAAAGCTTACTTACGTCCTGCAAAAGCAAAGAAATAATATTATGTACATAATTAACAACATACTTCGTATTTAATATGTTCATATATTATTCGTTCGTGACTCAAAAAAGTATAATAAATTACTGAGTGACATTGATATTATCTCAGAAAGCTTGCGTTCTTATAAGAATAAGGTTTCATCTATTGTGACAAATGAGTAACAGACTATGTTTTATATAAAAGCTACTTGTTATGTTATAAAGATTACGTATTTTTATACATAATTACTGTTATTATGATGTAACTGTAAGGTAGTGAACTAATTTAATGTTTGTTTGTTTTTATTTGGGTTTATTTATGTTTATGCGAATGAACCTTATCTGTGTTGTATTCTGTTTGTTAACCTTAATAACCTTTATAACGTAAATAAATATATATATATATGTATAATTATTTGTTATTGAGAAGGTGATAGTCTTTTTCAATTAAGTAGTTTGAAATAACACGTAATTTTTGGCGTATGAACTGTGCTATAAACACCTAGGCATTAAACCAAATTGACTTTTTTAACTATCTGATTATTACAATAATTAAGACAATATAGATAATTTATAAAATTGATGAGAGAAATCACTCGGAAATTTTTGTGGTCAGAAATAACTTTACAAATATTGGTTTTCGGCTCACGGCACTGAACCTAGTAACAGCCTAATCATTTTCAACAACCCAACGTTGATAAGTGTTGCCCACACGCCAAAATAAAACGACAAAACGTACGTCGATGTCTTTTTCTTCTTCGTATGCATAAAATATACTGGGTGTTAGGATGAAACTGCGGAAGCCGGAAATTATATATTTGAATTCTATTTTATTTAAGTGTTGTAAGGACATTTATTAATCAAAGTTTTTTTTGATTGAAGCAAAAGTATTGTCATAATATTCATTTATTGTCGTAAAATCGTGATATATATAACGCCATCAGGTGGCTCACAATTGTTACAAATTATTAATAAGTTGAAATTCGTTGTCTTATTGTTTGTTTCTTTTTTTACGGTTCTTTTGGTTTATTTGTGTTTATATTAATGTACTGTATCTGTGTTGTAATTGTTTGTTAACCTAAATTAATAATTTGTTATTATTATTTGTATTTTAATTTCATAAAGTGAATTCTTTTCAATCAATTAGTTTTAAATAAAACTAAATTTTTTGTCGTCTGAACCGTGCTAAAAATACTTACACATTAAACCAAAGTGACTTTTTTTACAAGCTCAATAATATATAATTATTTGACCACGTAGAACCATAATTTAGGCAATGAATAACCATTTAATAACTTAAGAAATAGTACCGTTGCAAAATAATGGTTCAAGGTCTACTGAACTTAATAAAGAGACAGCGTACCTCGAAATGATTGGTAAATTTATTTTTCTCAAAGTAAATAAATTAAAAATACTTACGGCCTAAAAAAGGAAATTAAATAAAATATATTTATTAACCACATATTTCGTAATTAATTTGTAATTCATAAGGTGAAATAAGTTTTTATTATACAAAATATTTTTTGTTTCATATTTTAATTTAAGTAAGAAATTTTAATTTTGATTCTGGTAATAGGTGAATTTTATTTTAAAAGGTTTCCTAAGTGTGATATTACCAGACATTGACTGAGGTGATGCATTGGTGTTTAGAATCTGTGTGTGGCAATTGAGAATTCTGATATTATTAGTAACAATTTGAAATAATAAAAACTTACAAAGTCAGTACCGTGTTATAAAGACTGAATTCCAATGTTACAAATGTTGATCACTGAACACGATAATTAAGACAATGAATAACCACTCATTATTATATTGGAAAAATCTTATGAAAGTAATGATTTTGTTTACTTGTAGCAACTTTTCGCTCGTAGAGCAAATGAAAATTCAGAAATGTAAAATTCGCTCCACCCTTATAAACATGAACAAATCCTCGTTAAACAATTTGAAAATTTTAATTCTTGCAAAAGCAAAGAAATAAAATATACATTACAAACCAAATATTTCGTATAAAATTTGTTATTCGTAAGGTGAAATTCGTTTCCATTTAAGTAATTTGAATCAATACTTTTGAGCACGATTCTGGCAAATAACCGTGATAAATTTGAGACGAAGAATTAAAGAAACCACTTGGTAGTTTCATTAAAACTTGTAGTAAATATCACTCCAACCTTACAAACACAAACAAGTTCTCGTGAAAATAACAAAAAAGCTTACTTACTGGCTGCAAAAGCAAAAAAATAATATTATGTTCATTATTAACAACTGTGCTGAACTGTGAAGTCTGAACTGTGCTATAAACACCTAGACATTAAACCAAATTGACTTTTTTTACTATCTGATTATTACAATAACTAAGACAATATAGATAATTTATAAAATTGATGAGAGAAATCACTTGGAAATTTTTTTGGTCAGAAATAACTTTACAAATATTGGTTTTCGGCTCACGGCACTGAACCTAGTAACAGCTTAACCATTTTCAACAACCCAACGTTGATAAGTGTTGCCGAAACGCCAAAATAAAACGACAAAACGTACGTCGATTTCTTTTTCTTCTTCGTAAGCATAAAATATACTGGGTGTTAGGATGAAGCCGCTGAAGCCAAAAATTGGCGAAAGTACTCTTCTATACGAACAATGTTTGCTATGGAGCCGAATAAGTTTTTAATTTGCAAAATATTATTTAGTTTCATATTTTAATTTAAGTAAAAGATTTTAATTTTGATTCTGGTAAAAGGCGAATTTTATAATATACAATTATTTGACCACGTAAAACCATAATTTAGATACTAAATAACAATTTAACAACCTAAGAAAAGGTAGCGTTGCAAAATAATGGTTATAGGTACTAAATGAATGTGACGGCGTATCTCGAAATGATTGGTTTATTTGTTTTCCACAAATAAAAAATATATATACTTACATCCTGGAAAAAGAAAAATAAATAAGTTTTGTTTTATGCTGTAAGCCGGAATAGTGGTAAGTGCTAGGATTTTCGATTTGCTTATTATTATTTAGTAACACATTTTAATTTAAGTAAGAGATTTTAATTTTGGTTCTGGTAATAGGTGAATTTTATTATGAAAGTTTTCCGAAGTGTGATTTAACCAAACATTGACTGAGGGGATGCATAGAGGTAAACAATCTGTGTCTGGCAAATTAAGAATTAAGATTATGTTGATAAAGTGTATGGTTTAATAGATCACACGCTATCCAAAATTAAGGCAATGCCTGAAATATTGGCACTCTTTTACCCACTAGCTCGATAATATTTATTTGACCACATTATACCATAACTTAGACAATGAATGACCATTTAATGACCCAAGAAAAAGTAGCGTTCCAAAATTATGATCCAAGGGCTATTGTACTAAAGAAAACGCTTCGCAGATTTCTGTGATGCGAGGGCGTTTTGCGAATTTCTTGCCAATTTCACAGTGCTTAGTAACGTTGCGAAAAAATGATTCACGTTCTACAAATCTCTCAATAATTTTGTTGCAAAGAAAATGACTTTTCTAAAAATGGTTTACGTTCCACGGTACTAGAACTAGCATCAGTGTGATATCAAACGATATAAACATTAACTAATTGTCGTTGGAACATTTTAACTTTTACTTACTTTCGTTTTTTCCTAAAAAAAACAATAAAATAATATATTTTTTAGCTATCATTTAGATTTTAGAATATAGACCAAAATCGGATGTGGCACATACACATTTTGTAATTTATTAAATAAGCTGTGCAAATTCATGTTCAACCTTACTAAACTCACACAATACGTAAAGAAATGGGAGAAATATGTTGGTCATTTTGTTACAAGAAAATTGTTTCTCAAAATAATATTCGTTCTCACATGATATAAGCAAAAAATTTGGGCAAGTGCGATTTGGGCTCACACACAAATTTATATTTAAACAATGTTATAAAATAATGGATTAGTGAAATCACAAAAAGCTCCGCGGCGAAAAAGCTAAATTTAAATAATATAAACATAAGAAATTTTTCGTCAAAATTTTTAAAAGGTTTATTTAATTTAATTTCGAAAGCCAAGAAAAAAAAAAAAAACGATTTTTGTAACTGGTTTATTATTTTTAAGTTGCAATCCGTTATCAATTATTTTGAAATAATACTTAACATTTTAACCTCAGATTCTTGAAATATATCCTCGATTCCAAACTGAACGATTTAGACAAATAACGGTGCTAATTTAAGACAATAAAAAAGAGAACCCACTTAGTACCTAGTTTCTTTGGTTAAAATTATTTCCAAAATATTGTTTCAGGGCCCAAGGCACCCAAACTCTCGACGGTGTATTTTAATAGATTACAGATAACACAAAAAACTTGTAATTATGATATAGTAGTATCAATATGAATAATTTTAAACTAACAAAGTCAATACCGTGTTATAAATACTAAGTTCCAATCTTACAAACACGATAATTAAGACAATTTAGATAATTAAGACAATTTATAAACTTGATGAGAGAAATCACTTGGTATTTTCAGTGGATAGAAATAACTTTAAAAATATTGGTTCTCAACTCATGGCACTGAACCCAGTAGCAGCTTAACCATGTTCAAGAACCCAACGTCGATAGTGTTGCCCAAATGCCAAGGTAACACGACAAAACGTACGTCAATGTCTTTTTTTTCTTTGTATCCGTGTATTGTATACTGGGTGTTAAGATGAAGTTGCGGAAGCCGGAAATTGGCGATAGTACTCGTTTATACGAGAAACTTTAGCTATTGAACCAACCCCCGATTTGCGAAAAACAAAACAGCTGTTCCAAAGAAAAGTGACATATCTACCCGACTAAAAATGCATGAAACAACAGATTTTACGTTTTTCAATTTTTTTTTCGCGGAAATTTATTCTAATGGACGAGTGCTATCTTCAGTTTTCGGCTTCCGCAACTACACCTAGACACCCTGTTCAGTTCCTTTATCAGTTTATTATGTAAGAATTGTCGATAGTAAAGTGTTTTAATTTTGTTTTATATAAGTAGTCAGGACATTTGATTAAATTCAAAGTTGTTTTGATTGAAGCAAAAGAATTGTCATATTTTTCATTTATTGTCATAAAATCGTGGCATGTAACGCCATTAGGCAGTTGAAAAATTGTATGGCGAAATTGAGTGTCATAAATTTTGTTTCAAGCTACGAGAAAAATGGATGAGAAAAACTTCAAAACGTTCCACGATGACAAAGCAAACTGATACGATAAAATTAAGTTGTCGTTAAAATTTTAAATAAAGTTGATGCAAATTCTCCGAAAGCCAAGAAAAAAAAAACAATTCAATTCAATGTTTGCAATTGATTTATAATTCAAAAAGTAAAATTCGTATTCAATTATTTTAAATGAATACTAGATTTTTTGAACATCAAAACATAAGTTTAAATAACGTTGAAAAATAATGATTCACGATCCACGGCACAAAATGAAGTGCCAGTGCTTCTCCAAATGATGGATACATTTCTTATTTCTAGGAAAACTTTCTGCCTAAAAATAGAAAAAGAAATAGTACATGTTTTTTAACCACATATTTCGTAATTAATTTGTAATTCATAAGGTGAAATAAGTTTTTATTATGCAAAATATTTTTTGTTTCATATTTTAATTTAAGTAAGAAGTTTTAATTTTGATTCTGGTAATAGGTGAATTTTATTTTAAAAGGTTTCCTAAGTGTGATATTACCAGACATTGACTGAGGTGATGCATTGGTGTTTAGAATCTGTGTGTGGCAATGGAGAATTCTGATATTATTAGTAACAATTTGAAATAATAAAAACTTACAAAAACAGTACCGTGTTATAAATACTGAATTCCAATGTTACAAATGTTGATCACTTTACACGATAATTAAGACAATGAATAACCACTCATTATTATATTGGAAAAATCTTATGAAAGTAATGATTTTGTTTACTTGTACAAAATTTTATTTCTTGCAAAAGCAAAGAAATGAAATATACATTACAAACCAAATATTTCGTATAAAATTTGTTATTCGTAAGGTGAAATTCGTTTCCATTTAAGTAATTTGAATCTATATAAGAAATAATATTATGTACATAATTAACAACATACTTCGTATTTAATATGTTCATATATTATTCGTTCGTGACTCAAAAAAGTATAATAAATTACTGAGTGACATTGATATTATCTCAGAAAGCTTGCGTTCTTATAAGAATAAGGTTTCATCTATTGTGACAAATGAGTAACAGACTATGTTTTATATAAAAGCTACTTGTTATGTTATAAAGATTACGTATTTTTATACATAATTACTGTTATTATGATGTAACTGTAAGGTAGTGAACTAATTTAATGTTTGTTTGTTTTTATTTGGGTTTATTTATGTTTATGCGAATGAACCTTATCTGTGTTGTATTCTGTTTGTTAACCTTAATAACCTTTATAACGTAAATAAATATATATATATATGTATAATTATTTGTTATTGAGAAGGTGATAGTCTTTTTCAATTAAGTAGTTTGAAATAACACGTAATTTTTGGCGTCTGAACTGTGCTATAAACACCTAGGCATTAAACCAAATTGACTTTTTTAACTATCTGATTATTACAATAATTAAGACAATATAGATAATTTATAAAATTGATGAGAGAAATCACTCGGAAATTTTTGTGGTCAGAAATAACTTTACAAATATTGGTTTTCGGCTCACGGCACTGAACCTCGTAACAGCCTAATCATTTTCAACAACCCAACGTTGATAAGTGTTGCCCACACGCCAAAATAAAACGACAAAACGTACGTCGATGTCTTTTTCTTCTTCGTATGCATAAAATATACTGGGTGTTAGGATGAAACTGCGGAAGCCGGAAATTATATATTTGAATTCTATTTTATTTAAGTGTTGTAAGGACATTTATTAATCAAAGTTTTTTTTGATTGAAGCAAAAGTATTGTCATAATATTCATTTATTGTCACAAAATCGTGATATATATAACGCCATCAGGTGGCTCACAATTGTTACAAATTATTAATAAGTTGAAATTCGTTGTCTTATTGTTTGTTTCTTTTTTTACGGTTCTTTTGGTTTATTTGTGTTTATATTAATGTACTGTATCTGTGTTGTAATTGTTTGTTAACCTAAATTAATAATTTGTTATTATTATTTGTATTTTAATTTCATAAAGTGAATTCTTTTCAATCAATTAGTTTTAAATAAAACTAAATTTTTTGTCGTCTGAACCGTGCTAAAAATACTTACACATTAAACCAAAGTGACTTTTTTTACAAGCTCAATAATATATAATTATTTGACCACGTAGAACCATAATTTAGGCAATGAATAACCATTTAATAACTTAAGAAATAGTACCGTTGCAAAATAATGGTTCAAGGTCTACTGAACTTAATAAAGAGACAGCGTACCTCGAAATGATTGGTAAATTTATTTTTCTCAAAGTAAATAAATTAAAAATACTTACGGCCTAAAAAAGGAAATTAAATAAAATATATTTATTAACCACATATTTCGTAATTAATTTGTAATTCATAAGGTGAAATAAGTTTTTATTATGCAAAATATTTTTTGTTTCATATTTTAATTTAAGTAAGAAATTTTAATTTTGATTCTGGTAATAGGTGAATTTTATTTTAAAAGGTTTCCTAAGTGTGATATTACCAGACATTGACTGAGGTGATGCATTGGTGTTTAGAATCTGTGTGTGGCAATTGAGAATTCTGATATTATTAGTAACAATTTGAAATAATAAAAACTTACAAAGTCAGTACCGTGTTATAAAGACTGAATTCCAATGTTACAAATGTTGATCACTGAACACGATAATTAAGACAATGAATAACCACTCATTATTATATTGGAAAAATCTTATGAAAGTAATGATTTTGTTTACTTGTAGCAACTTTTCGCTCGTAGAGCAAATGAAAATTCAGAAATGTAAAATTCGCTCCACCCTTATAAACATGAACAAATCCTCGTTAAACAATTTGAAAATTTTAATTCTTGCAAAAGCAAAGAAATAAAATATACATTACAAACCAAATATTTCGTATAAAATTTGTTATTCGTAAGGTGAAATTCGTTTCCATTTAAGTAATTTGAATCAATACTTTTGAGCACGATTCTGGCAAATAACCGTGATAAATTTGAGACGAAGAATTAAAGAAACCACTTGGTAGTTTCATTAAAACTTGTAGTAAATATCACTCCAACCTTACAAACACAAACAAGTTCTCGTGAAAATAACAAAAAAGCTTACTTACTGGCTGCAAAAGCAAAAAAATAATATTATGTTCATTATTAACAACTGTGCTGAACTGTGAAGTCTGAACTGTGCTATAAACACCTAGACATTAAACCAAATTGACTTTTTTTACTATCTGATTATTACAATAACTAAGACAATATAGATAATTTATAAAATTGATGAGAGAAATCACTTGGAAATTTTTTTGGTCAGAAATAACTTTACAAATATTGGTTTTCGGCTCACGGCACTGAACCTAGTAACAGCTTAACCATTTTCAACAACCCAACGTTGATAAGTGTTGCCGAAACGCCAAAATAAAACGACAAAACGTACGTCGATTTCTTTTTCTTCTTCGTAAGCATAAAATATACTGGGTGTTAGGATGAAGCCGCTGAAGCCAAAAATTGGCGAAAGTACTCTTCTATACGAACAATGTTTGCTATGGAGCCGAATAAGTTTTTAATTTGCAAAATATTATTTAGTTTCATATTTTAATTTAAGTAAAAGATTTTAATTTTGATTCTGGTAAAAGGCGAATTTTATAATATACAATTATTTGACCACGTAAAACCATAATTTAGATACTAAATAACAATTTAACAACCTAAGAAAAGGTAGCGTTGCAAAATAATGGTTATAGGTACTAAATGAATGTGACGGCGTATCTCGAAATGATTGGTTTATTTGTTTTCCACAAATAAAAAATATATATACTTACATCCTGGAAAAAGAAAAATAAATAAGTTTTGTTTTATGCTGTAAGCCGGAATAGTGGTAAGTGCTAGGATTTTCGATTTGCTTATTATTATTTAGTAACACATTTTAATTTAAGTAAGAGATTTTAATTTTGGTTCTGGTAATAGGTGAATTTTATTATGAAAGTTTTCCGAAGTGTGATTTAACCAAACATTGACTGAGGGGATGCATAGAGGTAAACAATCTGTGTCTGGCAAATTAAGAATTAAGATTATGTTGATAAAGTGTATGGTTTAATAGATCACACGCTATCCAAAATTAAGGCAATGCCTGAAATATTGGCACTCTTTTACCCACTAGCTCGATAATATTTATTTGACCACATTATACCATAACTTAGACAATGAATGACCATTTAATGACCCAAGAAAAAGTAGCGTTCCAAAATTATGATCCAAGGGCTATTGTACTAAAGAAAACGCTTCGCAGATTTCTGTGATGCGAGGGCGTTTTGCGAATTTCTTGCCAATTTCACAGTGCTTAGTAACGTTGCGAAAAAATGATTCACGTTCTACAAATCTCTCAATAATTTTGTTGCAAAGAAAATGACTTTTCTAAAAATGGTTTACGTTCCACGGTACTAGAACTAGCATCAGTGTGATATCAAACGATATAAACATTAACTAATTGTCGTTGGAACATTTTAACTTTTACTTACTTTCGTTTTTTCCTAAAAAAAACAATAAAATAATATATTTTTTAGCTATCATTTAGATTTTAGAATATAGACCAAAATCGGATGTGGCACATACACATTTTGTAATTTATTAAATAAGCTGTGCAAATTCATGTTCAACCTTACTAAACTCACACAATACGTAAAGAAATGGGAGAAATATGTTGGTCATTTTGTTACAAGAAAATTGTTTCTCAAAATAATATTCGTTCTCACATGATATAAGCAAAAAATTTGGGCAAGTGCGATTTGGGCTCACACACAAATTTATATTTAAACAATGTTATAAAATAATGGATTAGTGAAATCACAAAAAGCTCCGCGGCGAAAAAGCTAAATTTAAATAATATAAACATAAGAAATTTTTCGTCAAAATTTTTAAAAGGTTTATTTAATTTAATTTCGAAAGCCAAGAAAAAAAAAAAAAACGATTTTTGTAACTGGTTTATTATTTTTAAGTTGCAATCCGTTATCAATTATTTTGAAATAATACTTAACATTTTAACCTCAGATTCTTGAAATATATCCTCGATTCCAAACTGAACGATTTAGACAAATAACGGTGCTAATTTAAGACAATAAAAAAGAGAACCCACTTAGTACCTAGTTTCTTTGGTTAAAATTATTTCCAAAATATTGTTTCAGGGCCCAAGGCACCCAAACTCTCGACGGTGTATTTTAATAGATTACAGATAACACAAAAAACTTGTAATTATGATATAGTAGTATCAATATGAATAATTTTAAACTAACAAAGTCAATACCGTGTTATAAATACTAAGTTCCAATCTTACAAACACGATAATTAAGACAATTTAGATAATTAAGACAATTTATAAACTTGATGAGAGAAATCACTTGGTATTTTCAGTGGATAGAAATAACTTTAAAAATATTGGTTCTCAACTCATGGCACTGAACCCAGTAGCAGCTTAACCATGTTCAAGAACCCAACGTCGATAGTGTTGCCCAAATGCCAAGGTAACACGACAAAACGTACGTCAATGTCTTTTTTTTCTTTGTATCCGTGTATTGTATACTGGGTGTTAAGATGAAGTTGCGGAAGCCGGAAATTGGCGATAGTACTCGTTTATACGAGAAACTTTAGCTATTGAACCAACCCCCGATTTGCGAAAAACAAAACAACTGTTCCAAAGAAAAGTGACATATCTACCCGACTAAAAATGCATGAAACAACAGATTTTACGTTTTTCAATTTTTTTTTTCGCGGAAATTTATTCTAATGGACGAGTGCTATCTTCAGTTTTCGGCTTCCGCAACTACACCTAGACACCCTGTTCAGTTCCTTTATCAGTTTATTATGTAAGAATTGTCGATAGTAAAGTGTTTTAATTTTGTTTTATATAAGTAGTCAGGACATTTGATTAAATTCAAAGTTGTTTTGATTGAAGCAAAAGAATTGTCATATTTTTCATTTATTGTCATAAAATCGTGGCATGTAACGCCATTAGGCAGTTGAAAAATTGTATGGCGAAATTGAGTGTCATAAATTTTGTTTCAAGCTACGAGAAAAATGGATGAGAAAAACTTCAAAACGTTCCACGATGACAAAGCAAACTGATACGATAAAATTAAGTTGTCGTTAAAATTTTAAATAAAGTTGATGCAAATTCTCCGAAAGCCAAGAAAAAAAAAACAATTCAATTCAATGTTTGCAATTGATTTATAATTCAAAAAGTAAAATTCGTATTCAATTATTTTAAATGAATACTAGATTTTTTGAACATCAAAACATAAGTTTAAATAACGTTGAAAAATAATGATTCACGATCCACGGCACAAAATGAAGTGCCAGTGTTTCTCCAAATGATGGATACATTTCTTATTTCTAGGAAAACTTTCTGCCTAAAAATAGAAAAAGAAATAGTACATGTTTTTTAACCACATATTTCGTAATTAATTTGTAATTCATAAGGTGAAATAAGTTTTTATTATGCAAAATATTTTTTGTTTCATATTTTAATTTAAGTAAGAAATTTTAATTTTGATTCTGGTAATAGGTGAATTTTATTTTAAAAGGTTTCCTAAGTGTGATATTACCAGACATTGACTGAGGTGATGCATTGGTGTTTAGAATCTGTGTGTGGCAATGGAGAATTCTGATATTATTAGTAACAATTTGAAATAATAAAAACTTACAAAGTCAGTACCGTGTTATAAATACTGAATTCCAATGTTACAAATGTTGATCACTTTACACGATAATTAAGACAATGAATAACCACTCATTATTATATTGGAAAAATCTTATGAAAGTAATGATTTTGTTTACTTGTACAAAATTTTATTTCTTGCAAAAGCAAAGAAATGAAATATACATTACAAACCAAATATTTCGTATAAAATTTGTTATTCGTAAGGTGAAATTCGTTTCCATTTAAGTAATTTGAATCTATACTTTTGAGCACGATTCTGGCAAATAACCGTGATAAATTTGAGACGAAGAATTAAAGAAACCACTTGGTAGTTTCATTAAAACTTGTAGTAAATATCACTCCAACCTTACAAACACAAACAAGTTCTCGTGAAAATAACAAAAAAGCTTACTTACTGGCTGCAAAAGCAAAAAAATAATATTATGTTCATTATTAACAACTGTGCTGAACTGTGAAGTCTGAACTGTGCTATAAACACCTAGACATTAAACCAAATTGACTTTTTTTACTATCTGATTATTACAATAACTAAGACAATATAGATAATTTATAAAATTGATGAGAGAAATCACTTGGAAATTTTTGTGGTCAGAAATAACTTTACAAATATTGGTTTTCGGCTCACGGCACTGAACCTAGTAACAGCTTAACCATTTTCAACAACCCAACGTTGATAAGTGTTGCCGAAACGCCAAAATAAAACGACAAAACGTACGTCGATTTCTTTTTCTTCTTCGTAAGCATAAAATATACTGGGTGTTAGGATGAAGCCGCTGAACCCAAAAATTGGCGAAAGTACTCTTCTATACGAACAATGTTTGCTATGGAGCCGAATAAGTTTTTAATTTGCAAAATATTATTTAGTTTCATATTTTAATTTAAGTAAAAGATTTTAATTTTGATTCTGGTAAAAGGCGAATTTTATAATATACAATTATTTGACCACGTAAAACCATAATTTAGATACTAAATAACAATTTAACAACCTAAGAAAAGGTAGCGTTGCAAAATAATGGTTATAGGTACTAAATGAATGTGACGGCGTATCTCGAAATGATTGGTTTATTTGTTTTCCACAAATAAAAAATATATATACTTACATCCTGGAAAAAGAAAAATAAATAAGTTTTGTTTTATGCTGTAAGCCGGAATAGTGGTAAGTGCTAGGATTTTCGATTTGCTTATTATTATTTAGTAATACATTTTAATTTAAGTGAGAGATTTTAATTTTGGTTCTGGTAATAGGTGAATTTTATTATGAAAGTTTTCCGAAGTGTGATTTAACCAAACATTGACTGAGGGGATGCATAGAGGTAAACAATCTGTGTCTGGCAAATTAAGAATTAAGATTATGTTGATAAAGTGTATGGTTTAATAGATCACACGCTATCCAAAATTAAGGCAATGCCTGAAATATTGGCACTCTTTTACCCACTAGCTCGATAATATTTATTTGACCACATTATACCATAACTTAGACAATGAATGACCATTTAATGACCCAAGAAAAAGTAGCGTTCCAAAATTATGATCCAAGGGCTATTGTACTAAAGAAAACGCTTCGCAGATTTCTGTGATGCGAGGGCGTTTTGCGAATTTCTTGCCAATTTCACAGTGCTTAGTAACGTTGCGAAAAAATGATTCACGTTCTACAAATCTCTCAATAATTTTGTTGCAAAGAAAATGACTTTTCTAAAAATGGTTTACGTTCCACGGTACTAGAACTAGCATCAGTGTGATATCAAACGATATAAACATTAACTAATTGTCGTTGGAACATTTTAACTTTTACTTACTTTCGTTTTTTCCTAAAAAAAACAATAAAATAATATATTTTTTAGCTATCATTTAGATTTTAGAATATAGACCAAAATCGGATGTGGCACATACACATTTTGTAATTTATTAAATAAGCTGTGCAAATTCATGTTCAACCTTACTAAACTCACACAATACGTAAAGAAATGGGAGAAATATGTTGGTCATTTTGTTACAAGAAAATTGTTTCTCAAAATAATATTCGTTCTCACATGATATAAGCAAAAAATTTGGGCAAGTGCGATTTGGGCTCACACACAAATTTATATTTAAACAATGTTATAAAATAATGGATTAGTGAAATCACAAAAAGCTCCGCGGCGAAAAAGCTAAATTTAAATAATATAAACATAAGAAATTTTTCGTCAAAATTTTTAAAAGGTTTATTTAATTTAATTTCGAAAGCCAAGAAAAAAAAAAAAAACGATTTTTGTAACTGGTTTATTATTTTTAAGTTGCAATCCGTTATCAATTATTTTGAAATAATACTTAACATTTTAACCTCAGATTCTTGAAATATATCCTCGATTCCAAACTGAACGATTTAGACAAATAACGGTGCTAATTTAAGACAATAAAAAAGAGAACCCACTTAGTACCTAGTTTCTTTGGTTAAAATTATTTCCAAAATATTGTTTCAGGGCCCAAGGCACCCAAACTCTCGACGGTGTATTTTAATAGATTACAGATAACACAAAAAACTTGTAATTATGATATAGTAGTATCAATATGAATAATTTTAAACTAACAAAGTCAATACCGTGTTATAAATACTAAGTTCCAATCTTACAAACACGATAATTAAGACAATTTAGATAATTAAGACAATTTATAAACTTGATGAGAGAAATCACTTGGTATTTTCAGTGGATAGAAATAACTTTAAAAATATTGGTTCTCAACTCATGGCACTGAACCCAGTAGCAGCTTAACCATGTTCAAGAACCCAACGTCGATAGTGTTGCCCAAATGCCAAGGTAACACGACAAAACGTACGTCAATGTCTTTTTTTTCTTTGTATCCGTGTATTGTATACTGGGTGTTAAGATGAAGTTGCGGAAGCCGGAAATTGGCGATAGTACTCGTTTATACGAGAAACTTTAGCTATTGAACCAACCCCCGATTTGCGAAAAACAAAACAGCTGTTCCAAAGAAAAGTGACATATCTACCCGACTAAAAATGCATGAAACAACAGATTTTACGTTTTTCAATTTTTTTTTCGCGGAAATTTATTCTAATGGACGAGTGCTATCTTCAGTTTTCGGCTTCCGCAACTACACCTAGACACCCTGTTCAGTTCCTTTATCAGTTTATTATGTAAGAATTGTCGATAGTAAAGTGTTTTAATTTTGTTTTATATAAGTAGTCAGGACATTTGATTAAATTCAAAGTTGTTTTGATTGAAGCAAAAGAATTGTCATATTTTTCATTTATTGTCATAAAATCGTGGCATGTAACGCCATTAGGCAGTTGAAAAATTGTATGGCGAAATTGAGTGTCATAAATTTTGTTTCAAGCTACGAGAAAAATGGATGAGAAAAACTTCAAAACGTTCCACGATGACAAAGCAAACTGATACGATAAAATTAAGTTGTCGTTAAAATTTTAAATAAAGTTGATGCAAATTCTCCGAAAGCCAAGAAAAAAAAAACAATTCAATTCAATGTTTGCAATTGATTTATAATTCAAAAAGTAAAATTCGTATTCAATTATTTTAAATGAATACTAGATTTTTTGAACATCAAAACATAAGTTTAAATAACGTTGAAAAATAATGATTCACGATCCACGGCACAAAATGAAGTGCCAGTGCTTCTCCAAATGATGGATACATTTCTTATTTCTAGGAAAACTTTCTGCCTAAAAATAGAAAAAGAAATAGTACATGTTTTTTAACCACATATTTCGTAATTAATTTGTAATTCATAAGGTGAAATAAGTTTTTATTATGCAAAATATTTTTTGTTTCATATTTTAATTTAAGTAAGAAGTTTTAATTTTGATTCTGGTAATAGGTGAATTTTATTTTAAAAGGTTTCCTAAGTGTGATATTACCAGACATTGACTGAGGTGATGCATTGGTGTTTAGAATCTGTGTGTGGCAATGGAGAATTCTGATATTATTAGTAACAATTTGAAATAATAAAAACTTACAAAAACAGTACCGTGTTATAAATACTGAATTCCAATGTTACAAATGTTGATCACTTTACACGATAATTAAGACAATGAATAACCACTCATTATTATATTGGAAAAATCTTATGAAAGTAATGATTTTGTTTACTTGTACAAAATTTTATTTCTTGCAAAAGCAAAGAAATGAAATATACATTACAAACCAAATATTTCGTATAAAATTTGTTATTCGTAAGGTGAAATTCGTTTCCATTTAAGTAATTTGAATCTATATAAGAAATAATATTATGTACATAATTAACAACATACTTCGTATTTAATATGTTCATATATTATTCGTTCGTGACTCAAAAAAGTATAATAAATTACTGAGTGACATTGATATTATCTCAGAAAGCTTGCGTTCTTATAAGAATAAGGTTTCATCTATTGTGACAAATGAGTAACAGACTATGTTTTATATAAAAGCTACTTGTTATGTTATAAAGATTACGTATTTTTATACATAATTACTGTTATTATGATGTAACTGTAAGGTAGTGAACTAATTTAATGTTTGTTTGTTTTTATTTGGGTTTATTTATGTTTATGCGAATGAACCTTATCTGTGTTGTATTCTGTTTGTTAACCTTAATAACCTTTATAACGTAAATAAATATATATATATATGTATAATTATTTGTTATTGAGAAGGTGATAGTCTTTTTCAATTAAGTAGTTTGAAATAACACGTAATTTTTGGCGTCTGAACTGTGCTATAAACACCTAGGCATTAAACCAAATTGACTTTTTTAACTATCTGATTATTACAATAATTAAGACAATATAGATAATTTATAAAATTGATGAGAGAAATCACTCGGAAATTTTTGTGGTCAGAAATAACTTTACAAATATTGGTTTTCGGCTCACGGCACTGAACCTCGTAACAGCCTAATCATTTTCAACAACCCAACGTTGATAAGTGTTGCCCACACGCCAAAATAAAACGACAAAACGTACGTCGATGTCTTTTT
Organism: Ypsolopha sequella; assembly: GCA_934047225.1. NCBI lineage: Eukaryota > Metazoa > Arthropoda > Insecta > Lepidoptera > Ypsolophidae > Ypsolopha > Ypsolopha sequella. The sequence goes on along the minus strand of OW204010.1, from coordinate 17,464,015 downwards.
CTTCTTCGTATGCATAAAATATACTGGGTGTTAGGATGAAACTGCGGAAGCCGGAAATTATATATTTGAATTCTATTTTATTTAAGTGTTGTAAGGACATTTATTAATCAAAGTTTTTTTTGATTGAAGCAAAAGTATTGTCATAATATTCATTTATTGTCACAAAATCGTGATATATATAACGCCATCAGGTGGCTCACAATTGTTACAAATTATTAATAAGTTGAAATTCGTTGTCTTATTGTTTGTTTCTTTTTTTACGGTTCTTTTGGTTTATTTGTGTTTATATTAATGTACTGTATCTGTGTTGTAATTGTTTGTTAACCTAAATTAATAATTTGTTATTATTATTTGTATTTTAATTTCATAAAGTGAATTCTTTTCAATCAATTAGTTTTAAATAAAACTAAATTTTTTGTCGTCTGAACCGTGCTAAAAATACTTACACATTAAACCAAAGTGACTTTTTTTACAAGCTCAATAATATATAATTATTTGACCACGTAGAACCATAATTTAGGCAATGAATAACCATTTAATAACTTAAGAAATAGTACCGTTGCAAAATAATGGTTCAAGGTCTACTGAACTTAATAAAGAGACAGCGTACCTCGAAATGATTGGTAAATTTATTTTTCTCAAAGTAAATAAATTAAAAATACTTACGGCCTAAAAAAGGAAATTAAATAAAATATATTTATTAACCACATATTTCGTAATTAATTTGTAATTCATAAGGTGAAATAAGTTTTTATTATGCAAAATATTTTTTGTTTCATATTTTAATTTAAGTAAGAAATTTTAATTTTGATTCTGGTAATAGGTGAATTTTATTTTAAAAGGTTTCCTAAGTGTGATATTACCAGACATTGACTGAGGTGATGCATTGGTGTTTAGAATCTGTGTGTGGCAATTGAGAATTCTGATATTATTAGTAACAATTTGAAATAATAAAAACTTACAAAGTCAGTACCGTGTTATAAAGACTGAATTCCAATGTTACAAATGTTGATCACTGAACACGATAATTAAGACAATGAATAACCACTCATTATTATATTGGAAAAATCTTATGAAAGTAATGATTTTGTTTACTTGTAGCAACTTTTCGCTCGTAGAGCAAATGAAAATTCAGAAATGTAAAATTCGCTCCACCCTTATAAACATGAACAAATCCTCGTTAAACAATTTGAAAATTTTAATTCTTGCAAAAGCAAAGAAATAAAATATACATTACAAACCAAATATTTCGTATAAAATTTGTTATTCGTAAGGTGAAATTCGTTTCCATTTAAGTAATTTGAATCAATACTTTTGAGCACGATTCTGGCAAATAACCGTGATAAATTTGAGACGAAGAATTAAAGAAACCACTTGGTAGTTTCATTAAAACTTGTAGTAAATATCACTCCAACCTTACAAACACAAACAAGTTCTCGTGAAAATAACAAAAAAGCTTACTTACTGGCTGCAAAAGCAAAAAAATAATATTATGTTCATTATTAACAACTGTGCTGAACTGTGAAGTCTGAACTGTGCTATAAACACCTAGACATTAAACCAAATTGACTTTTTTTACTATCTGATTATTACAATAACTAAGACAATATAGATAATTTATAAAATTGATGAGAGAAATCACTTGGAAATTTTTTTGGTCAGAAATAACTTTACAAATATTGGTTTTCGGCTCACGGCACTGAACCTAGTAACAGCTTAACCATTTTCAACAACCCAACGTTGATAAGTGTTGCCGAAACGCCAAAATAAAACGACAAAACGTACGTCGATTTCTTTTTCTTCTTCGTAAGCATAAAATATACTGGGTGTTAGGATGAAGCCGCTGAAGCCAAAAATTGGCGAAAGTACTCTTCTATACGAACAATGTTTGCTATGGAGCCGAATAAGTTTTTAATTTGCAAAATATTATTTAGTTTCATATTTTAATTTAAGTAAAAGATTTTAATTTTGATTCTGGTAAAAGGCGAATTTTATAATATACAATTATTTGACCACGTAAAACCATAATTTAGATACTAAATAACAATTTAACAACCTAAGAAAAGGTAGCGTTGCAAAATAATGGTTATAGGTACTAAATGAATGTGACGGCGTATCTCGAAATGATTGGTTTATTTGTTTTCCACAAATAAAAAATATATATACTTACATCCTGGAAAAAGAAAAATAAATAAGTTTTGTTTTATGCTGTAAGCCGGAATAGTGGTAAGTGCTAGGATTTTCGATTTGCTTATTATTATTTAGTAACACATTTTAATTTAAGTAAGAGATTTTAATTTTGGTTCTGGTAATAGGTGAATTTTATTATGAAAGTTTTCCGAAGTGTGATTTAACCAAACATTGACTGAGGGGATGCATAGAGGTAAACAATCTGTGTCTGGCAAATTAAGAATTAAGATTATGTTGATAAAGTGTATGGTTTAATAGATCACACGCTATCCAAAATTAAGGCAATGCCTGAAATATTGGCACTCTTTTACCCACTAGCTCGATAATATTTATTTGACCACATTATACCATAACTTAGACAATGAATGACCATTTAATGACCCAAGAAAAAGTAGCGTTCCAAAATTATGATCCAAGGGCTATTGTACTAAAGAAAACGCTTCGCAGATTTCTGTGATGCGAGGGCGTTTTGCGAATTTCTTGCCAATTTCACAGTGCTTAGTAACGTTGCGAAAAAATGATTCACGTTCTACAAATCTCTCAATAATTTTGTTGCAAAGAAAATGACTTTTCTAAAAATGGTTTACGTTCCACGGTACTAGAACTAGCATCAGTGTGATATCAAACGATATAAACATTAACTAATTGTCGTTGGAACATTTTAACTTTTACTTACTTTCGTTTTTTCCTAAAAAAAACAATAAAATAATATATTTTTTAGCTATCATTTAGATTTTAGAATATAGACCAAAATCGGATGTGGCACATACACATTTTGTAATTTATTAAATAAGCTGTGCAAATTCATGTTCAACCTTACTAAACTCACACAATACGTAAAGAAATGGGAGAAATATGTTGGTCATTTTGTTACAAGAAAATTGTTTCTCAAAATAATATTCGTTCTCACATGATATAAGCAAAAAATTTGGGCAAGTGCGATTTGGGCTCACACACAAATTTATATTTAAACAATGTTATAAAATAATGGATTAGTGAAATCACAAAAAGCTCCGCGGCGAAAAAGCTAAATTTAAATAATATAAACATAAGAAATTTTTCGTCAAAATTTTTAAAAGGTTTATTTAATTTAATTTCGAAAGCCAAGAAAAAAAAAAAAAACGATTTTTGTAACTGGTTTATTATTTTTAAGTTGCAATCCGTTATCAATTATTTTGAAATAATACTTAACATTTTAACCTCAGATTCTTGAAATATATCCTCGATTCCAAACTGAACGATTTAGACAAATAACGGTGCTAATTTAAGACAATAAAAAAGAGAACCCACTTAGTACCTAGTTTCTTTGGTTAAAATTATTTCCAAAATATTGTTTCAGGGCCCAAGGCACCCAAACTCTCGACGGTGTATTTTAATAGATTACAGATAACACAAAAAACTTGTAATTATGATATAGTAGTATCAATATGAATAATTTTAAACTAACAAAGTCAATACCGTGTTATAAATACTAAGTTCCAATCTTACAAACACGATAATTAAGACAATTTAGATAATTAAGACAATTTATAAACTTGATGAGAGAAATCACTTGGTATTTTCAGTGGATAGAAATAACTTTAAAAATATTGGTTCTCAACTCATGGCACTGAACCCAGTAGCAGCTTAACCATGTTCAAGAACCCAACGTCGATAGTGTTGCCCAAATGCCAAGGTAACACGACAAAACGTACGTCAATGTCTTTTTTTTCTTTGTATCCGTGTATTGTATACTGGGTGTTAAGATGAAATTGCGGAAGCCGGAAATTGGCGATAGTACTCGTTTATACGAGAAACTTTAGCTATTGAACCAACCCCCGATTTGCGAAAAACAAAACAGCTGTTCCAAAGAAAAGTGACATATCTACCCGACTAAAAATGCATGAAACAACAGATTTTACGTTTTTCAATTTTTTTTTCGCGGAAATTTATTCTAATGGACGAGTGCTATCTTCAGTTTTCGGCTTCCGCAACTACACCTAGACACCCTGTTCAGTTCCTTTATCAGTTTATTATGTAAGAATTGTCGATAGTAAAGTGTTTTAATTTTGTTTTATATAAGTAGTCAGGACATTTGATTAAATTCAAAGTTGTTTTGATTGAAGCAAAAGAATTGTCATATTTTTCATTTATTGTCATAAAATCGTGGCATGTAACGCCATTAGGCAGTTGAAAAATTGTATGGCGAAATTGAGTGTCATAAATTTTGTTTCAAGCTACGAGAAAAATGGATGAGAAAAACTTCAAAACGTTCCACGATGACAAAGCAAACTGATACGATAAAATTAAGTTGTCGTTAAAATTTTAAATAAAGTTGATGCAAATTCTCCGAAAGCCAAGAAAAAAAAAACAATTCAATTCAATGTTTGCAATTGATTTATAATTCAAAAAGTAAAATTCGTATTCAATTATTTTAAATGAATACTAGATTTTTTGAACATCAAAACATAAGTTTAAATAACGTTGAAAAATAATGATTCACGATCCACGGCACAAAATGAAGTGCCAGTGTTTCTCCAAATGATGGATACATTTCTTATTTCTAGGAAAACTTTCTGCCTAAAAATAGAAAAAGAAATAGTACATGTTTTTTAACCACATATTTCGTAATTAATTTGTAATTCATAAGGTGAAATAAGTTTTTATTATGCAAAATATTTTTTGTTTCATATTTTAATTTAAGTAAGAAATTTTAATTTTGATTCTGGTAATAGGTGAATTTTATTTTAAAAGGTTTCCTAAGTGTGATATTACCAGACATTGACTGAGGTGATGCATTGGTGTTTAGAATCTGTGTGTGGCAATGGAGAATTCTGATATTATTAGTAACAATTTGAAATAATAAAAACTTACAAAGTCAGTACCGTGTTATAAATACTGAATTCCAATGTTACAAATGTTGATCACTTTACACGATAATTAAGACAATGAATAACCACTCATTATTATATTGGAAAAATCTTATGAAAGTAATGATTTTGTTTACTTGTACAAAATTTTATTTCTTGCAAAAGCAAAGAAATGAAATATACATTACAAACCAAATATTTCGTATAAAATTTGTTATTCGTAAGGTGAAATTCGTTTCCATTTAAGTAATTTGAATCTATACTTTTGAGCACGATTCTGGCAAATAACCGTGATAAATTTGAGACGAAGAATTAAAGAAACCACTTGGTAGTTTGATTAAAACTTGTAGTAAAAATCACTCCAACCTTATAAATATAAACAAGTTCTCGTGAAAATATTAAAAAAGCTTACTTACGTCCTGCAAAAGCAAAGAAATAATATTATGTACATAATTAACAACATACTTCGTATTTAATATGTTCATATATTATTCGTTCGTGACTCAAAAAAGTATAATAAATTACTGAGTGACATTGATATTATCTCAGAAAGCTTGCGTTCTTATCAGAATAAGGTTTCATCTATTGTGACAAATGAGTAACAGACTATGTTTTATATAAAAGCTACTTGTTATGTTATAAAGATTACGTATTTTTATCACATAGTGAACTAAGTTAATGTTTGTTTGTTTTTATTTGGGTTTATTTATGTCTATGCGAATGAACCTTATCTGTGTTGTATTCTGTTTGTTAACCTTAATAACCTTTATAACGTAAATAAATATATATATATATGTATAATTATTTGTTATTGAGAAGGTGATAGTCTTTTTCAATTAAGTAGTTAGAAATAACACATAATTTTTGACGTATGAACTGTGCTATAAACACCTAGAAATTGACTTTTTTTACTATCTGATTATTACAATAATTAAGACAATATAGATAATTTATAAAATTGATGAGAGAAATCACTTGGAAGTTTTTGTTGGCCAGAAATAACTTTACAAATATTGGTTTTCGGCTCATGGCACTGAACCCAGTAACAGCTAAACCATTTTCAACAACCCAACGCTGATAAGTGTTGCCCAAACGCCAAAATAAAACGACAAAACTTACGTCGATATCTTTTTTTTCTTCGTATGCATAAAATATACTGGGTGTTAGGATGAAGCTGCGGAAGCCGGAAATTGGCGAAAGTACTCTTCTATACGAACAATGTTTGCTATGGAGCCGAACCAACAAATTTTAAAAGGAGAACTAGACAACTAAATAAAAACTAAATGTTATAAATAAATTATTCTGATTTTCGGTGTTTTATAACCCCTGATTTGCGAAAAAAAATCAGCTGTTCCGTAGAAAAGTAACATAGAGCTTCCCGACTAAAATGGATGAAACCACAGATTTTATGTTTTTCAATTTTTTTTCTCTGAAAGTTATTCGTATGGACGAGTACATTCGCCAGTTTTCGGCTTCCGCCACTTCATCTTAACACCATGTTTAGTTTCGTTATTAGTTTATTATGTAAGCATTGTCAATACTTATATATTTGAATTTTAATTTACCTATATAAGTATTGTCAGGACATTTATTAGTCAAAGTTTTTTTTGATTGAAGCAAAAGTATTGTCATATTATTCATTTATTGTCACAAAATCGTGATAGATATACCGCCATCTGGTGGCTCACAATTGTAACATATTATTAATAAGTTGAAATTCGTTGCCAATAAGTTTGAAGTTTCTGGCAAATAACCGTGATAATTTTGAGACCATAAATAAAAGAAACCACTTGGTAATTTCATATACACTTGTAGTAAAAATCACTGCACCCATATAAATGTAAACAAATTCTTGTTAAAATATTTTAAAAGGTTACTTACTTTCTGCAAAAGCAATTAAATAATATTATGTGTATTATTAACCACATATTTGAAGTGTTCGTATATTATTCTATAATTCGTTCGTGCCTCAGAAAAGTATAATAAATTACTGAGTGACATTGATATTATCTCAGAAAGCTTGCGTTCTTATAAGAATAAGGTTTCATCTATTGTGACAAATGAGTAACAAACTATGTTTTATATAGAAGCTACTTGTTATGTTATAAAGATTATGTATTTTTATACATAATAACTGTTATTATGATGTAACTGTAAGGTAGTGAGCTAATTTAATGTTTGTTTCTTTTTTACGGTTCTTTAGGTTTATTTGTGTTTTTATATTAATGTACTGTATCTGTGTTGTAATTGTTTGTTAACCTTAATAAATAATTTGTTATTATTATTTGTATTATAATTTTATAAGGTGAAATTCTTTTCAATTAATAAGTTTTAAATAAAACTTAATTTTTTGTCGTCTGAACCGTGCTAAAAATACTTACACATTAAACCAAAGTGACTTTTTTTACAAGCTCAATAACGTTTAATTATTTGACCACGTTGAACCATAATTTAGGCAATGAATAACCATTTAATAACTTTAGAAAAAGTACCGTTACAAAATAATGGTTCAAGGTCTACTGAACTAAATAAAGAGACAGCGTAACTCAAAATAATTGGTAAATTTATCTTTCTCAAAGTAAATAAATTAAAAATACTTACTGGCTAAAAAAGAAAATTAAATAATACATATTTTTTAACCACATATTTCGTAATTAATTTGTAATTCATAAGGTGAAATAAGTTTTTATTATGCAAAATATTTTTTTGTTACATATTTTAATTTTAGTAAGAGATTTTTATTTTGATTCTGGTAATAGGTGAATTTTATTATAAAAGTTTTCCTTAGTGTGATATGTCCAGACATTGACTGAGGTGATGCATTGGTGTTTAGAATCTGTGTGTGGCAATTGAGAATTAAGATTATGTTGATAAACAACACATAGTCATTGTCATATTGTGCGCAGTGCCATCTAGTGTGTGGTTTAATAGATATCACGCTATCCAAAATTAAGGCACCGTTTGAAATATCGACCCCCTATTAACAACTAGCTCGATAATATATAATTATCTGAACACGTAGAACCATAATTTAGACATTGAATGACCATTTAATAACCTAAAAAAAAGTATCGTTTCCAAGTAGCGTTCAAGGTCTACTGTACTAAATGAAGAGACAGCGTATCTCGATATGATAGGTAAATGAAGAGACAGCGTATCTCGATATGATAGGTAAATGAAGAGACAGCGTATCTCGATATGATAGGTAAATGAAGAGACAGCGTATCTCGATATGATAGGTAAATGAAGAGACAGCGTATCTCGATATGATAGGTAAATGAAGAGACAGCGTATCTCGATATGATAGGTAAATGAAGAGACAGCGTATCTCGATATGATAGGTAAATTGTCAGATAGCACAACCGGCAGGTACCCGGTCTTTCCACCGGTCGTACTACTGGACAAGATAAAACTAAACAGTGACCTAATTGTAACCTAATCGATGATAAAAGGTTCTGAAGAAAACTTCGAGGTACTGTACAATTAAGTTTATTTAACTTTATCAAAACTAAAATCTAACATTCACAAGTTAAGGAAAGGTGTTAACAGAAAAATTTTTCTTTGTTACAAGTGTTTGGCCAAGACCTTCATTTGGCAATTTCCTGCCAAGACATTACTAAGACCTTCAGTACCTTAAAATTGTTGTGTTAGGTACCGCCTTAACATCCGGAGTAATATTACATTGGAATTAGTAATGCCAAGACATAAATAAACATTTAAGTGACAACTAAGTGGAATTGTTACCACCTTATCCACTGGTAACTAAATTACTTGGAATCTTGTGAAAATTACATTAAAAAAAAACTTTTAAAGAAACAAAAACTCGTAAACAAACAAAGGAAATAATTTCCTAAATAAAATCTAGCTCAGGGGAGCCGTAGATCCTACAACAATAAATATTTGTCGAACATACTCTTAAAACCAAATCGTCTGGTACACCATTCAGTTCTACCAGGAAAGAAAAAAAATATTACAGAACATTAAATTTTACAGTTTGGGTTATTCGGTGAAACAGGAAGAAGAATTTAACCTTGGATACTAAAAGGACACATAACTATGTGTCCTGAAAACATACCGTCCTCGGTATCTTAACTGTGTGTGGATAAAAGTAAAAAAATTCCAACACCTACTTGAATTTTTCCATTAAACTCCACGGAAATAACACGCCGTCCGCCGCCCCCTTCAAGGTCAACGATCCACGTCCACGCAGACAAAAGGAACTGCTTACTGCGTACACCACGCGGCGTTCATACCACTGCCAGCTGGTAAATCACGAAAACTGGTAAACACGGAAACAAGAAGATCTTGTATACCGAAGATCTTGAAAACAAACACCCTGGAATTAGAAGAGAAAAAACAATATTAAAACCTTTACCACACGGAACAATGAGAACAAAATTCCGGTGACTCAAAATACAAAGAAAGCAATACATACCATGATCTGATGATTTCAGAACTCCCACCAACCCGATGAAAAAAAACTCCAACAATCACCTCCAAAAAATCTTTCTGAAAATAGAAAACAATATTACGGAAACCATTCCACTCAAAATAAATAACCCAAATTTAAACTCAAAACAAACCTTAGAACTATCACGAAGTCGTGTTGGCAAAATCCGCCATTATTGTAAAAAAATAACTCAACACGAGCTGTCGGCATAAATTCCGGTCGGCAAATGAACGAGAACAACTCGGCAACGCGGCAACCGCGCGATTAACTTCATGTCTATAAAAGAGGGTAAACCCGAAACTTTCCGGCAAGCAAATAAACGACGCAAATACTTTTTGTGATAACCGCAACTACCAAATTTGCAATGCTACAATACCCCCTCCCGAAGCATAAGAGGTGCGCCTAGAGCACCGATCGCTGCCCTCAGCGTAAATAACACAACCAAACTAAGAAAATTAACCAAAAAACACAAAACACAAAACCCAAAACCAAAACCACCACCAACATAAGCTATAATTCGCAAAAAACCCACAAAAAAAAACTAATAACTAAACCTCAACTAAAGAACCAAGAACACACCGCCGAAGAACTGGCTACGAAAGACATCAATAGAAAGGAAAAAACACAATAAAATGACGGATACCCAGAAGAGTCCTTTTAAATTATAGAGGCGAAAACAAAATTGCCACTGACCACCTTCGCAACAACTGCAGGCAGGAACCGTTATAACCTTAAGGGTAAAGCGGATTAGAAAGTTGGTGGTCCGCCACACCAATCAAGTCATTTCGTAGTCTTCAGAAACCAAAATATTTAAAATATACCTGAACATCGAACCCACACAAACCAACCAGGATCACCATTGACTTACTAATGGTCGAACCAGGGAAAATCCAACTCATAATCAAAACTTAACAACCTAAAATTACCAACCACCAGGGTTACCAATGAACAAACATTTGGTCAACCCGGGACTCTCCAAACTCCCAACACCAAACAAAACCCTATCCGAATCCTTCCAAAATAACTGGAAACTAACCCCAAACCGAAGGACTGTACCTTGTTACTACAAGGTTAGTTTCCCAGCCTTAATGCGAGCTTATCTTTATAATAAGTCGACTCTTAAATCTTTGTTCTGACGATAACCCCCCAAGCGATTCACTCCATCAGCCCTTCGCAGTGTGCGCCAAGCTCTAAAGTGTGACGAGCAAGAAATCATCAGCAACAAACCACGAGGAACCAATACAGTGAAACCCCCCAGAAACAAAGCTATAATCAGACAAAGAAGAGAGAAAAAAAAAAAATTTACTAAAATCATTGTATTGTCCTAATACAAGTAAAAAACGTTTGTTGGCTGACAACCCACTCTTGCTCCTATCGACGACCCAAAACTTGCAAGAGAAAAAAACTCCAATGAAAACAGCTTACTAAACTGCAACATGAAACAAAACCAAAATAAGTTTAAAAAAAAATAAAATAAAACCCGAGTTATCTAAGCCAACGAATGTAACCGTCTCCCTTTGATTTCAAAACTTAAGCCAGTATTCTTCCCTGCAAACAAACTTTCATTCACCTATCAAAAAAAACAAACATCCATCATCTACAAACTCTTAATGAAACAGTCTAGCTGTTCATCAGTACTCACTCAATAAATTTGTGTAAAACCAAAATTATATGTTAATACACTAAAAATACTTTGGCACGAAATCAAAGTTTACAGCTTTAAATCCTTGATGTGCCATGTACCTAAGGAATGGCCATCAAGTCTCTCCAATTCATACACCAGTGGGGACAAAATACGCTTGACTCGGCACTTTTCAAATTTAGGAGCCAACTTCTTCATTTTAAACTTATCCGCATCACTTTGAATAAAAGTGCGTTTCCAAACAATGTCTCCTAAATTTGCTTTAGCTGCCCTCCTCCTCAAATTATAAGGCTTAGCATTAGCCGCGTGAGCCTTAAACAAACATTCCCTCACCTGGTCAAAAATTTCCTTCAAACAACCAAAATTCCCAGCATATTCCTCTCTTGGCACACCAATTTCATATTCCCTCTCAGAATCCTTATAAAACGAACCGTTAATGAGCGGTTCTCGCGCATGAACCAAAAAGAACGGTGAAAAACCCGTGGACTCATTCACTGCGCTATTTAGTGCAAACTGAATCTTAGGCAGATTTTCATCCCAAGCTTTATGGTTATCTTTAACGTACGACGCCACCGCAGTCATAATAGTTTTGTTGTAGCGTTCTACAAGGTTCACTTGAGGACAATATCTCGGTGTAAAGTGCATATTTGGAACATTATAACGTTTTAAAAGCTGTTGGAACACCGATCCCGTGAATTGCGTTCCATTATCCGCAATCACGGTTTCAGGTACATCATGCATCAAAATTACATTTTCAAAATGTTTGGCAACTAATGCACCGGTTGCTCTACTCAAAGGAAATAACAAAGTGTATTTTGAAAAACAACAAGTAACTACAAGTAAAAACGTTTTTCCCGATCTAGAACGAGGCATTGGTCCTACCAAGTTAGTTGAAACTACTTGAAAAGGCCTGTTACATACTTTAGGCTGACCTAATAAACCGGTTGTACTTTTGGTGGAATATTTGTAAGCTGCACAGGTATCGCAATTCTTTACAAAATCAACCACATCCCTATACATGCCTGGCCAAAAGTAAGTTAAGCATAACCTTCTATGAGTTTTAAAAACCCCAAAATGTGCAGCGGTAGCTTCACAATGATTTTGTTTAATAACCGACTGCCTTTGCCCCTTTCTAATAACCTCCTTCCAATCATATTCGCTAGTTAGATTATACTTGCTTTTGCTAAAACGAAACAACTTGTTGTCTTTTATACAAAAATTTGGAAAATTGGTTGGAAAAGTTTTACAACCTTTAAAAATTCGTTCATACCATTCATCTTTCAACCCCGAATCATCCAAATCAATCGCATTAACTTTCATTAACCTAGACAAGGCATCCGGTACTACGTTATCAGTGCCTTTCCTGTGCTCAATTTCGAAATCAAACTGAGACAGTCTACACCCCCAACGAGCCAATCTACCAGACGGATTTTCTAAGTTCATAAACCACTTCAACGACGAATGATCTGTAATAACTTTAAAATGACGAGTACCTAAATATGCTTGAAATTTCTCAACGGAAAATAAAACCGCCAAAGCCTCCCGTTCCGTGGCACTATAATTCCTTTCTGCACCAGATAAAGAACGACTAACATAAGCTATCGGATGATCATGACCATCAACACTTTGCGAGATCATTCCTCCAATTCCGTAAGCAGAAGCGTCAGCATGCACTACGAAAGGTTTATCAAAATCCGGAACAGCCAAAACCGGGGCTGAAACTAAAGCATCTTTTAGTTTATTAAAAGCCAATTCCACTTCGTCACTCCAAGCAAAAGCAGGAGTGTTCTTCCCTTTACTCGTCAATCTATTCAAAGGAGCTGCAATGGTAGAAAAATTTCTAATGAACCTACGGTACCAGGAACAAGTACCCAAAAATATCTTTACCTCCTTACTTGTAGTAGGAGTAGGAAAATCCAGAACAGCTGTGACCTTCTCCAGGTCTGTCCTTAAACCAAACTCATCAACCATATAACCCAAATACTTGAGAGACTTCCTAAAAAATTTCGACTTATCTTTGTTAATAGTCAAGTTTGCCAACTTCAGCTTCTCCAAAACACGGTTCAACAATAATAGATGAGTTTCAAAGTCAGAACTACAAATTACGATGTCATCAATATAGCAAAAAACTAATCCCTTCTCTATATCACTACCAAAACCATGCCCAAACAACATATCCATCAATCTATGTTGCCTAGAGGGTGCGCCACAAAGTCCAAACGGCATTACCTTAAATTTATAAAGGCCTCGACCAGGAACTGTAAAACTAGTCTTCTCCTGAGATTCCTCACTTAATAAAATTTGCCAGAAAGAAGAACTCAAATCTATAGAAGAAAGAAACCTAGCGTCCTTTAAACTGTCGAGAATCTGAGGCATGTACGGAATTGCATAAGCATCCCCCTTAGTGATGGCATTTAACTTCCTACAGTCAAGACAAAACCTCCAATCACCGTTTGATTTCTTCACCAATAAGGCCGGATTATTCCAAGGACTTTCACTGGGTACTACCACGTCTAACTCCAACATTTTGTCTAACTCTTTTCCCAAAATTTGGCGTTTCTCAGGTGAAAGTGGATATTGTTTCGTCCTTACCGGTAAAGCATCACCAGTATCAATAACATGTTCAATCAACGAGGTTCTACCTAAACCCTTAGACTCAGATGAAATGTTATCAAACTTGCTAATTAAACTATCAGCCAACTCCCTCTGAGCAGAAGTTAAATTGTTGTAATCCTTAATTGAGCGAATCTGGTCGATGTCATTCTCAACCATGTTGCACGTAAAAAAAATTTCAGGAGTCTGGATATAGTTGAGGTTTTCAAAAATTTCTGACGCTAAATTGAACGCCATAAAAAAATCCACACCCAAAATAACATTTATGACAATACTCGGAATAACAATAAATTTAATAATTTTAGTAATTCCCTTAAATGTTACCGGAACAAAAATAACCCCAATTGACTCTATTATTACCCCATTTGCAACACTGCAAGACGTAATACCAGACTCTTGAAATTTATAACCAAAATCTATAAAACGCAAATGCGAGTTATTCCCCAAAATCGAACAACAAGCTCCAGAATCGACCAAACTCCAAACTTCAAAATTGTCTACATTAAATTTGATGTGTGGACGCACATCGTTACAATCGGGAGAAAACAGAACCGAAGCGACAGAGTCAAAATTAAAAAACTTTGAAATATTTTCCAAACACTCTCTACTCTCAAAATTAGTATCGCTTCGATTCTGGCCATCTAGTTTTTTGAACTACTATTAGGCCTAACAAACTTCTTGCTGCACACTGGGCAATTTGTCCTAATGAAACCTAATTTCCCACAGCCAAAACACTTCATCTCCTTATTCCCCTTACAGGTTAAAAAATCATGCTCACTTTTCCCGCATTTGAAACAAAGCTTTTTCGAAAATTTTCCCCGCGACGAAAACTGAGATTGAAAATTTCTCCTGTCCTGATTTCTCCATGACTCCTTTGTCTGGACACTTGGGTCAGAAATTGGTGCAACTGTTTGACCTTTGCCTTTGTAGGCGAAATCCGCACTAAGCAAAGGTGACCTGCTAGGTTCCGAAAACAAATCCATCCGTTGCCTAACTGCCTCCAATTTCTTACACTTATCCCTCAAATCGGACAAAGAAGACACCTCAACTAACGCCAACTGTTGCGAAAAATAAGGGCGAATATTGTGCAGCAAAATATCAAGTTTCTCCTTCTCACTTAAAGCAGTTCTTAACCTTCCAAAAAGACAATACATAATGGAGAAATAAATATGTACCGCTTCATCAGCTCCTTGAGTCCTAGCACGAATTTCACCCAAAAGCCGGTAATCAAAATCCACAACTTCAAATTCCTGAAGAATCAGGTTCCTAAGTTCTTCCCAAGACGAAACCTCTCCTTTGATTCCTCTATACCACAAAAGGGCCTGGTCAGAAAAAAGTTGTGCCGCGCTGTTAAATAATTTTCCATCCGAAACACCGTACGATAGCTTGAGCTCATCTACCCGCTCCAAAAATGAACGCGGATCAGTGGAACCATTAAATTTCAAATTCCATCTTGCCACGTTCTTGTCACCCGCACATTCGACGGGAGACTCCAACCGCTCTGAAATAACACCAACAGACTTCGGCAACTCCGTAGTCGGAACCAAAATTTCTATCAGCTTCTCAAATCTACCGCTAAGCTTCTGTAGCTGCTCAGAAAACTTCTGCTTTGGTACTTCAAAACCCACCCCCTCAATACGCCATAACCTAGCAGATAAATGGTTATATAAAGCTCTGAACCGAGCCACGAGATGACGCTCCTTTTTATTTTCCGCCTTTACTAAAACCTCATACAAAGTTTTAATGCCGCCTTCCACAGCCAAAATCTCTTTGTCCGGACTAAATTCAGTGTCTTTTATGGTATCAGCAGGACACTCAGCTACTAACTTCCTTAATTGCTTCCTAAGACCTAAAACCGTGGGTAATGGCGTGTCCGCGCGAATAGCCACCTCGTAAATCAATTCATCCTTTAAGAGGGCGTGAAACAATACTTCTTTAGTATCCATTTTAAAAAAAAAAATCTGCTTCCTGTTTCTTACAAGTGTTTTTTACAAATTAATTTGGTACCAAATTCACTGAGTGCAAAAAGAAATTTACACAACCACAAACACAACTCAGTGTAAACTAAATAAGATTAAATAAAACCATTTAAAAAAAATTTTTGGTACCAAAAAAAAAACAAACAGTGTAAATACACCTTAAGTTGTTACTCACAAAAAAAAATTTAGCACTTAAGCTTCCTTATATGTGCAAAAGCACACACTAAACCAAAATACACAGTACAAAAAAAATAATGTTACACATACCAAAAAAAAACCGAGTAACAACAAAAAAAAACCCTGTTTCACCAATTAACCCTTCGACAAATATTATTATTTAAAAACGTAAGGGCGCCATTGTCAGATAGCACAACCGGCAGGTACCCGGTCTTTCCACCGGTCGTACTACTGGACAAGATAAAACTAAACAGTGACCTAATTGTAACCTAATCGATGATAAAAGGTTCTGAAGAAAACTTCGAGGTACTGTACAATTAAGTTTATTTAACTTTATCAAAACTAAAATCTAACATTCACAAGTTAAGGAAAGGTGTTAACAGAAAAATTTTTCTTTGTTACAAGTGTTTGGCCAAGACCTTCATTTGGCAATTTCCTGCCAAGACATTACTAAGACCTTCAGTACCTTAAAATTGTTGTGTTAGGTACCGCCTTAACATCCGGAGTAATATTACATTGGAATTAGTAATGCCAAGACATAAATAAACATTTAAGTGACAACTAAGTGGAATTGTTACCACCTTATCCACTGGTAACTAAATTACTTGGAATCTTGTGAAAATTACATTAAAAAAAAACTTTTAAAGAAACAAAAACTCGTAAACAAACAAAGGAAATAATTTCCTAAATAAAATCTAGCTCAGGGGAGCCGTAGATCCTACAACAATAAATATTTGTCGAACATACTCTTAAAACCAAATCGTCTGGTACACCATTCAGTTCTACCAGGAAAGAAAAAAAATATTACAGAACATTAAATTTTACAGTTTGGGTTATTCGGTGAAACAGGAAGAAGAATTTAACCTTGGATACTAAAAGGACACATAACTATGTGTCCTGAAAACATACCGTCCTCGGTATCTTAACTGTGTGTGGATAAAAGTAAAAAAATTCCAACACCTACTTGAATTTTTCCATTAAACTCCACGGAAATAACACGCCGTCCGCCGCCCCCTTCAAGGTCAACGATCCACGTCCACGCAGACAAAAGGAACTGCTTACTGCGTACACCACGCGGCGTTCATACCACTGCCAGCTGGTAAATCACGAAAACTGGTAAACACGGAAACAAGAAGATCTTGTATACCGAAGATCTTGAAAACAAACACCCTGGAATTAGAAGAGAAAAAACAATATTAAAACCTTTACCACACGGAACAATGAGAACAAAATTCCGGTGACTCAAAATACAAAGAAAGCAATACATACCATGATCTGATGATTTCAGAACTCCCACCAACCCGATGAAAAAAAACTCCAACAATCACCTCCAAAAAATCTTTCTGAAAATAGAAAACAATATTACGGAAACCATTCCACTCAAAATAAATAACCCAAATTTAAACTCAAAACAAACCTTAGAACTATCACGAAGTCGTGTTGGCAAAATCCGCCATTATTGTAAAAAAATAACTCAACACGAGCTGTCGGCATAAATTCCGGTCGGCAAATGAACGAGAACAACTCGGCAACGCGGCAACCGCGCGATTAACTTCATGTCTATAAAAGAGGGTAAACCCGAAACTTTCCGGCAAGCAAATAAACGACGCAAATACTTTTTGTGATAACCGCAACTACCAAATTTGCAATGCTACAAAATGAAGAGACAGCGTATCTCGATATGATAGGTAAATGAAGAGACAGCGTATCTCGATATGATAGGTAAATGAAGAGACAGCGTATCTCGATATGATAGGTAAATGAAGAGACAGCGTATCTCGATATGATAGGTAAATGAAGAGACAGCGTATCTCGATATGATAGGTAAATGAAGAGACAGCGTATCTCGATATGATAGGTAAATGAAGAGACAGCGTATCTCGATATGATAGGTAAATTTATTTTCCTCAGAATAAAAATAATTTATTTTTTATTGTAAAAGCCCGAACAGTGGTGAATCTTGGTTACATATATATTAATAACAAAATGTAACATTTCGTTACTACTAATTTGTTAATTTTGCATTGCCATTTTCAATTTTTAATTCTTTTTATGTTTTTCCTAACACGTATTGTGTGAAAATTTCAACTAGCTACTGGTTCGTGCTGGGGGCTCGGTTGCAGTGGCGTGCATAGAACTTTTTTCTGGAAAAGCAACCAGAAGGTCAAGTTAAAATAATGAAACCCCTAGCTTTATTGAAATCTATGAATCCAAATCACGAATAGAACACAGAATCGTAAAAAAAAAAATTTTTTCCCCCCATAGTTTTATCGGGAAAAGTTTCCAAATTGCGAATAAAATGGCTAGCCTACTACGCGACGAGCCACCCCGGGTCCAACCACAATGAAAAACATTCCCGTCCACCTGTGTACCTACCCCCGTCCCCGCTACAACTAACATTCCCGTCCACCTGTGTACCTACCCCCGTCCCCGCTACAACTAACATTCCCGTCCACCTGTGTACCTACCCCCGTCCCCGCTACAACTAACATTCCCGTCCACCTGTGTACCTACCCCCGTCCCCGCTACAACTAACATTCCCGTCCACCTGTGTACCTACCCCCGTCCCCGCTACAACTAACATTCCCGTCCACCTGTGTACCTACCCCCGTCCCCGCTACAACTAACATTCCCGTCCACCTGTGTACCTACCCCCGTCCCCGCTACAACTAACATTCCCGTCCACCTGTGTACCTACCCCCGTCCCCGCTACAACTAACATTCCCGTCCACTTGTGTACCTACCCCCGTCCCCGCTACAACTAACATTCCCGTCCACCTGTGTACCTACCCCCGTCCCCGCTACAACTAACATTCCCGTCCACCTGTGTACCTACCCCCGTCCCCGCTACAACTAACATTCCCGTCCACCTGTGTACCTACCCCCGTCCCCGCTACAACTAACATTCCCGTCCACTTGTGTACCTACCCCCGTCCCCGCTACAACTAACATTCCCGTCCACCTGTGTACCTACCCCCGTCCCCGCTACAACTAACATTCCCGTCCACTTGTGTACCTACCCCCGTCCCCGCTACAACTAACATTCCCGTCCACCTGTGTACCTACCCCCGTCCCCGCTACAACTAACATTCCCGTCCACCTGTGTACCTACCCCCGTCCCCGCTACAACTAACATTCCCGTCCACCTGTGTACCTACCCCCGTCCCCGCTACAACTAACATTCCCGTCCACTTGTGTACCTACCCCCGTCCCCGCTACAACTAACATTCCCGTCCACCTGTGTACCTACCCCCGTCCCCGCTACAACTAACATTCCCGTCCACCTGTGTACCTACCCCCGTCCCCGCTACAACTAACATTCCCGTCCACTTGTGTACCTACCCCCGTCCCCGCTACAACTAACATTCCCGTCCACCTGTGTACCTACCCCTGTCCCCGCTACAACTAACATTCCCGTCCACTTGTGTACCTACCCCCGTCCCCGCTACAACTAACATTCCCGTCCACCTGTGTACCTACCCCCGTCCCCGCTACAACTAACATTCCCGTCCACCTGTGTACCTACCCCCGTCCCCGCTACAACTAACATTCCCGTCCACCTGTGTACCTACCCCCGTCCCCGCTACAACTAACATTCCCGTCCACCTGTGTACCTACCCCCGTCCCCGCTACAACTAACATTCCCGTCCACTTGTGTACCTACCCCCGTCCCCGCTACAACTAACATTCCCGTCCACCTGTGTACCTACCCCCGTCCCCGCTACAACTAACATTCCCGTCCACCTGTGTACCTACCCCCGTCCCCGCTACAACTAACATTCCCGTCCACCTGTGTACCTACCCCCGTCCCCGCTACAACTAACATTCCCGTCCACCTGTGTACCTACTCCCGTCCCCGCTACAACTAACATTCCCGTCCACCTGTGTACCTACCCCCGTCCCCGCTACAACTAACATTCCCGTCCACCTGTGTACCTACCCCCGTCCCCGCTACAACTAACATTCCCGTCCACCTGTGTACCTACCCCCGTCCCCGCTACAACTAACATTCCCGTCCACCTGTGTACCTACCCCCGTCCCCGCTACAACTAACATTCCCGTCCACCTGTGTACCTACCCCCGTCCCCGCTACAACTAACATTCCCGTCCACCTGTGTACCTACCCCCGTCCCCGCTACAACTAACATTCCCGTCCACCTGTGTACCTACCCCGTCCCCGCTACAACTAACATTCCCGTCCACCTGTGTACCTACCCCCGTCCCCGCTACAACTAACATTCCCGTCCACCTGTGTACCTACCCCCGTCCCCGCTACAACTAACATTCCCGTCCACCTGTGTACCTACCCCCGTCCCCGCTACAACTAACATTCCCGTCCACCTGTGTACCTACCCCCGTCCCCGCTACAACTAACCCCGGCCCGCGATCGTCAGTTGCCGGCGTTGAATATTCCCAGTTGAATTCCCTTAAATAATCGGCCTCTTGAGTTAAAAAAATATATAAATTTTTTAAATTAAAAAAATAATAACCGAAACGAGTAGTACATCGCTATCAACAATGAAGTATTACATTGTTTTATTGACACATACTCACAAATAATTACGAAACTTGGTAGGCATTTATACGGCCCTACTTTATTGTATTGTTTATATTTGATCTATGTATAACTTTAAACTCTCGCGTTTCGTACACATTATAATATATATAATCGGGTCTACCGCGAGAAATTTTTACCTTTTTTACGAAAAAAGGGTGTCCCCTTTTCGTAAAAAAGGTAAAAATTTATCGCGGTAGACCCGATTATATATATTATAATTAGATCTATGTGCTTTGCATTATGAAAGCAACCTAAGACGCTGTTCCTCGCTTCGCTCGTCTTATTTTATAAATATAAAATATCGAATTTTTCATTCAATAAGACAGTTTGACTAAAATATAAATAAATAAATGTTCGATTTTTGTAATGAAATTTTATAATACCGCCTTTATGC
The DNA here is from genome assembly GCA_934047225.1 of Ypsolopha sequella. NCBI lineage: Eukaryota > Metazoa > Arthropoda > Insecta > Lepidoptera > Ypsolophidae > Ypsolopha > Ypsolopha sequella. The sequence goes on along the minus strand of OW204010.1, from coordinate 17,443,163 downwards.
TTAAATAATGTTTCTAACTTCAACCAAAGATTTTCAAATATTTGAATAAGCCGTCATGCTATATGTTTTTCCGTTTCATTCTGAAGCATATTTTTGTACTGTTTCCAAACTAAAAACTTAATATTCGATCCACCCTAATAAACATTTAGCCGTAAACATATTAAAAATTTACTTACAGCCTGAAAAAGTAAAGAAATAATTTGTTTATAGACTTACATAATTATGTTTCAAGACAAACGTCTAAAGTTGCACACACAGATTGAACACCTGTAGCCTAAGCATGAAAACATCTCTACGTTCAAACTACATTTAAAATCGTATGGAATCTGGGACACCGCTCCAAGCGGACAGTAGCGGAACTAGCAGGAGCTCACTGTAGGCTAAGCATGAAAACATCTACGTATAGTTGCGTTTGAAACTAAACTTAGGTTGCCATACGTAGCTGTTAGTTCCGCTACTGTCCGCTTGGAGCGGTTTCCCAGATTCCATACGATTTTGATGTAGTTTGAAACGCAACTATACGGAGATGTTTTCTTGCTTAGGCTACTGAGTTCTATTTTTGCTCCGTTAGAACGCAACGGACGTGAATCTATTCTGACAAGTGCGAAAAAATGTATTACATTAAGGCTAGACGGTAACTTTTTTCCGCGAATTCGTATCTTAGCTCTTAACGTTTTATTGCTATCCTATTTAGCCTACATACCAAACTACTGCATTTTTCAAATATTTATGAACTAATATGTATTGAAATTGTTAAAAAAATGTGTTATTTAAGAAAAACCTGTGTGGTAATAGGACGTTTTGGAGCACAAAATACAACATTTCGGAATACTTTGTTGTATTTTTGAAACATGTTGTTTACCCAAAATTTTAAAACTGGTAGGAAGTACAGGTTGGGCGATAGATAAAGTTATTTAAATTTTTATTCTATTTTATGCATTAGCGTACAACTGAGACGACAATTATTTTCGTACGGGATCAAAATATGATCCCCTTCCCTTAAGGGCCTTACTTACTATTGCCAAATTGGTACTTTCTAAAACCTACTCCTCGTTTATGGCCAAACCAAAAATAATGAAAAAAATTATTATGAATAATCAACTCTTAGACAACATATGCAACATTTTTCTTTTTCATACCACCAAAACTTCTACATGATTTTTTTTTTACTGAATGGTGTTTTTTGACCTCAAATTCCCTACTGCTCCTGACTGGCTTGGCCGATTGAATTCATCTATGCTTTGATAAATAGATAAACTTTATAGCTATAAACATAACATAAGATTATTCAATCGAGTAATCACGTCCAAGTGAAAAGTTTAATTTTCTCCTATTTCGTCCTATCAAGGACGCAGCGAGCATCGTAACAGCCACTATGCATTGCGCGCTGCTATGAACGTTATTTCAATGTCGTTTCCGTTGATATTTATAGTGACAAATATCGAGCTGCTAATTTGGCGATGGTAATCGCCTTAAGGCATTTTCTACGGAAATAATTGATTTTGCGGCTTTCAAAAAAACCTGTCTAATAAGTTGCACAAATTATCGTAAATTAAAATAAATACTCGCACGTGACCGTTTTTTGTTTTTGTTTTAATAAGCAAATACTTTTAGAATAGGACAGATTTTTATTTATATTTTTGCTTAGGGGGCAGAGCAGAGATTTGCGGCAGTCGACGCGCCGCTCTTACATCCGATTGAAAATAGAAACTCTGCTTTTGTTTACGATAACTCCTGTTTTACAAACGATGCTGTTATTAATATTTCGAAGCTCTGGAGTTACACCAAAATCTGAATTCCGGAGCTCAAGCCTTACTGCGGAGCTCAAGCCTTACTGCGGAGCTCAAGCCTTACTGCGGAGCTCAAGCCTTACTGCGGAGCTCAAGCCTTACTGCGGAGCTCAAGCCTTACTGCGGAGCTCAAACCTTATTCCGTATCGGAATACTTACTAATTAATCATTTCGTATAAGTAGCAAAAATTAATTTTATACTTACTACAAGCTGTAAATATTAGCGTCTTTAATATTTATATATGACGGAACTATTGGAGGTGAGGTGACTACGGTTTTAGATGACTTAGAATTTATAATACATAAATTCAAAGAAATAGGACTTGAATTGAATTTAAATAAATGCGAGTTATTCGTTTTAGATAATACCATAAACAAAAATGAAATAATTGATAAGTTCAACATCCTGGCACCTAATATCAAAATTATTAGTAGTGATTCGCTTCGCCTCCTCGGAGCTCCAATTTTAGACAACGGTATCCCTGGATATATTTCGGATCAAATAGCAAAATTCGAGGAGTCATCAAGTCGTCTAACTCAAATAAATCCACACATGGCACTATTCATAATTCGGTTCTGTTTATTTGTACCAAAATTCACTTACGTTCTGCGCTGTACACCCGTTTGGAATCATAAAAACCTTTTGGACACTTTAGACAAATTAATACAAAAAATTCTTAGTGAAGTTCTGAATTGCAACCTAGACGAACGGAGTTGGACCCAGGCATCGTTACCAGTACGTTTTGGTGGCCTGGGAATACGCAAAATTTCGAGTATAGCACTCCCAGCGTTTTTGTCCTCAGCCTACAGCACACGAGACCTCTTTGGTAAGATAATTTTCCCGTCAATTGCTGACGTTGAGGTCTCGGGCTTGGACGAGGCTAAGAGCGCCTGGGCAGTAGCATGTCCTAATCAGGACCCTCCAATTACACCGTCATCGCAGAGGTTATGGGACGAGCCCCTCTGCAAGTTGGAGCAAACGAAACTGCTCGAAGGAGCAACCGACCCAGCAGACCGGGCCCGTCTCCTAGCCTCCAATGAACGCGAGTCGGGTTATTGGTTGAACGCCATCCCATCTAGTAATATCGGCACCTTATTAGACCGTAACACTTTGAGTTTGGCTTGCGGTCTTCGCTTAGGCACGAAGATCAATGAACCACACCGTTGCCGTTGTGGAGTACGCGTCGGTCAGTTCGGGCACCATGGTCTATCATGCCAGCTAAGCGCCGGACGTTCAGCCCGCCACGCTAACCTCAATGACGTCATCCGTCGGGCCCTTGTCAGTGCCAATGTACCGAGCATTCTCGAACCACCAGGGTTAACCCGGGACGATGGTAAGCGGCCCGATGGAATGACGCTCCTTGCATGGAAGCATGGCAAGCCGCTTGTGTGGGACGCCACATGTGCAGACACACTTGCCCCGTCCTACCTACAGGCTACCTCGGTCGGTGCTGGCGCGGCTGCAGAGGCAGCGGAGTCCCGAAAGCGGCGCGGGTATGTCGCTCTTGGCGAGGGCTACATATTTGCGCCGTTCGGAGTTGAAACTCTGGGACCATGGGGCCCAAGTGCGCGACGACTGTTTCAAGAACTGTCGTCGCGTCTGGTCGACGCCTCTGGTGATCCAAGAGCTGGAGCTTACCTCGGCCAGAGGATTAGTCTATCGATTCAACGAGGTAACGCTGCCAGTCTCTTGGGTACTCTCCCCAGCGGCAACGATCTAAATCAAATTTTTCATTTAATTTAAAACGTATTTATAATTTATACTAATAATACAATCGTTACACTTTTCTGTTACACGTTGTATAATAATAATTTATATAATAAATCCATAGTTTTACGCTGTCGTACTGGCAAAAAAAAATAAAACAATATATACTAGTTGAATTTTTCATCATCATCCTTCAAATTCATACCAGAGACTTGATAATATATTTTTTTGTGAAATTCGTAATTTTTTTTTTATTGATCCATGATACTGATTTCTTAATACCTCCAGTATGAATTTGGGCGATGATAAGAAATTCACCTTGTATACAGGATGTTAAGACGATGTTGCGGAAGCCGGAAACTGTGGTGATATAACAAACAAACAACTTTTACAAAGGAACCAACCGTAAATCGCAAAAAACAAATCACCTGTTCCATAGTAAAAGTTCAATATGCTTTTTTTCTTCTTTTATTGTTTTTTTTTTTCATTATAAGTTTTATAATTTCCGGCTTCGGCGAAATCATCTTGACATCGTGGGTGTGCACCACGAAAAAAGAAGACCGTGGTTAGAAGGAAAGTTCCCTAAATATTAATGGTAGCAAATTTTACTGATGAATACATTCCTTTATTTTCAATAATAGGCACACAACATTTTTTGAAAACTCCCTATCTTCAGCTTTGATATGTTCAAAAAACAATTCCTCTATTTTTATGATACCGATCGAAAGAGTCTTGTCTTGAAGATTTTCTTCTGAATGACATAGTGAAGTCAATTCTGAAGTCTTTAATTTTAGTTTCAGTGCTGTCAAAACTAAAGTTTTTCCAAAGTAATTTAGCTTCTATTCCTGACAATTAAGGACAATTTTGCAATAAAGAAAATTAAGTTTTGACAGCACTAAAAGAAAAATAAAGCCTTCAGGATCGGCTTTAATATGTCTCAAATTAAGGGATCACCATTTTTGAATTATGGGAATCTAAAATAATAATTGTGGATTTTTTCATCGACCAATTTTTTTTTCAAGTAACGGTGTATACCAAAAAGCAGTGGCAATAAAAAGTATAAAAACGTAAATATCACTTTGAAAAAAATATGTTTTATAAAAACAAAAATTGTTTGTCCAACGATAACTCGTATATAAATCGGAACGTCTTGAATTTTTCATTTGAATTGAGTGCATTATAATGCCGACGCGCACACACTAAGGAGTGCGCAATCTCATCGCTATAGTGCTTGTTTGTTCGAAGTACCAGATGCACCAACTTTACACTACGAGGTTTTTTGTAATTATTTTGTTAATAATGTAATATTTTTCCAAACTTGCACCTATCACCTATAGATTGGTTCAAGGTTCAGCTGTAAAATTAAAAATATTACAGAAAATATAGGGATTCATCTAAATATTTATGTTTCTAGCTGGACATAGAACAAAAATGCTAACTGAAAACAACCTAAAGTTGAGATTGAACAAGTTGCAGGTTTACAAATTATGTGCTACTTTGTTCTAAGAGTCATATACAGACTGTTATGTTGTTTTTATTTTTCACAGTAAGGTTGTCTTACAGGGATCCGTCTGCGTGTTTCTGGTAGTCAGCCGATTTTTGTGGCGTCCCCCTCTCACAAAATATACGTTTTGGTGGGAGTGGGATGGTGTGTTTGTCGGTCGGTGTGCACGGGCGGATTCTTTTTTTAAGACTATAATTATTATTATATTATATATTACATATAATTGTCATGTATATTTTTAAGACTATAATTATTATTATATTATATATTACATATAATTGTCATGTATATTTTTAAGACTATAATTATTATTATATTATATATTACATATAATTGTCATGTATATTTTTAAGACTATAATTATTATTATATTATATATTACATATAATTGTCATGAATATTTTTCAGACTGTAACTATTATATTTGTTTAGTTTATTGACTTTAGAAAAATGTTTACGTGATATTCTTACTTCTGAAAAAAAAAGTTAATTATTTTATTATTTTGAAATTGAAATTGAAATTTCATTTGTTACTCGCAACTTCTCTCGAAATTTTCAAAGATTAAGTCACAAAGTGTGGAATGGGGTCCTTTTCGGGAGTCATTTTCGGTTAAAGTGGTCGTTCAAACAAACAAGCACTATAGCGACGATCTGTCTACGGTCAGCAAATTCACCAGACTACTAAATTGTTAAAATTAAAAACTGTAACTGCTAATAGAGTGGCGTGGGGAAGTGAAAATGAAACACGTTATTTACAAAGAGTCTTTGAAATGAAATAAATTTAGTCTTATGTAAAAAAAACAAACATTTTAACTAAATATTTCAAACACGTGGAGCAAAAATAAAAAAAATGTACTTCCATAAATTTAATAACTGATGCCAAGCACAAGAGAGCTCAAAATACATGCTATTTATCTTGAAATTTATCTTTTTAATGAAATTGATCTTGCTTTGCAAAGACAGGATGCTTGAAATAAGGTTAGTCCTGTCAAATAAAATAAGTCGTATTACACCGAATCGCCACCATTATTAACCTTATTTTTGGCTTTATAATTTGCACCATATTTAGACCAAATAGAAACTCGGTGAGAGTTTGGATTGACTTCTTGATTTTTTTTCTATCGAGGCAATTTTACAATTTTACGTTTTGGACCATTTTGGTCGCTTCGTCTTAAGTTAAACTCTAAACAATACATATTTTTTTACAGTTTTGTACTTAATTTAGTAGTCTGAAATTCTAATTCACAATTGTTAATTATCTTTATGCGCCTCAAATACTTACCTTTGGCTTTATATGCATTTCTAAAATAATTGTTACTGCACTTTCAAAATACACGCGACTGCATTTTGAGCCCCTTTTCCTCTTATCTCGTAAAAAATCAAAAACGGTAGTCGCACTTGAGACGTCCAACTGTCACTGTGTTCAGATGAGCACTGATTCTGAACGAGTGAGCTCACTCATTTCAAGGTGGAAACATTTTGGTGCGGTCACACTACGGTAAGGGCTCACTAATAAATGGCCTGTGAGATCTAAAGATCTAACACAATCTTATTTTTTACGGCCAAGTATAGCGAAGACCACGTCAAGCTATACATACATTTACAGTAGTACTACATTAGCCCCTATAGTGAAGGATTTAAGATACATAGAATTCCATAATCCATGTATAATAAATTAATGTCATATTACATATGTTCCCTATATTTAAGATAGTATCTATGTTTGTTAATGTTATGTTTGACTCTTTCGATCGGTATTATAAAAACAAAGGCCGTTTTTTTTTTCCACGTTCGAGCGCCAGCTGCATATAATTAAAGTCTACAACTGAGTTTTTCTTTGATTGGCTGAAACTAACGAAGTTTTTCATATTTTTTCCTTAATTTGCCATATTCACCAGGAATAAAAACTATCAGAATTTTGAAATTGAAAAAAAAAATCAACTGTTTCTCTGGGAAATGTTGTTTTTTGGTTTTATGGGTTTTACGGGAAAACAAGAAATTTTAATCGAATTTTCATGTAAATGGAGTTACAATCAAAGTGAAAAACAAGAAGTGAAAGCCTTACATGGCAGTGAAATAAATTGGTGATTTGTGGATCGATACAGGAGTATTCGTAGTTTAGGGAATCTGGTAACAGACAATGGGCATTGGGGACAAATTTCCACCACATATTCCTATCACGTCGATGCCGCCGCCTACAAGGAGGCTGGCAGGCTGTCTCGGAACTGTGCTTTGACTCGGTGAGCTATTTAGATTATAATTTTTTATAGTTTAAATTTTAGACTATTAATAAATAAATAAAATCATTTATTTCAAAACTTGTTTCCATAAATTTCAAATCAACAAAATAAGAATAAAAAGTTCAATTAAAAAAAAGTCAATTACATAGTTATAATGTCTATAAATTAAATTATCAATTTAATTATCAAAGTCCCTTAAGGATGCTGCTATGGGCACCAGCATGAGAAACCTGACGCTCTAAGAGTGAGCAATGAATGTTTGTCGAACGGGAAAATTTATTGTTCACTCAGGTGTACAATTCACCGTGGGCGCAAATTTATTGTTTACTCAGGTGTACAATTCACCGTGGGCGCAAATTTATTGTTTACTCAGGTGTACAATTCACCGTGGACGCAAATTTATTGTTTACTCAGGTGTACAATTCACCGTGGACGCAAATTCCGTCATACCTATACCATTTTTTTGTGTATTTCCACATTATTGTTATTTATTATATAAAACTATTGACATATATTATTTATTTAATTATATTATATTAAAACCGACTTATATGTAATAATTGTATCTGATATACTTACATTACATAAATTAATTTATATATTGGGAACTTACTGTATAATCGTTAGTTTCAACAGGTGTTCCTGCTGGGACTTCTGCCGTAAATTTAGACTATAATGAAAAAACATACCTATATTAATATCATCATAATACAAATGTTGGTTTGTTTGTTGTTAACTAATACAGCCTTGGCCAAAAGTAATTGAGTGAGCACCATAAAAATTGCATGATTCGACGAAAAATCTACATTTAGTATTAGAGGGGAACTAAAAATCGTGAAATTTGAGTAATTATCTTAACAACAAACCCCTAAAATACGTAAATTTAACGTTTTTTTTTATCAAAAGTGTAGCCGAATGTGCTTTTATTGGTTTAGATAAAATCAAAAAGTTGAGGCAATCCAAACATTGAAAATGTTATCTACATTAATAATAACCAAAAATATGGAATAAAAACGTCAAAAATCTTGCCAAAATCATTTTTAGCCTGAAACAAGTTTTCAATTTTGGGCCCGCGACGAAATCGGCACGATTGTAGATAATTGTCCTCGCAAGTTTCATGGAGCGTGCACAGTAGAGCGAAATGAAACTGCATGACATTGGTGTTGATTCGGCGCTACACAACTTAACTTATTTGACAGAACTAACTTTATTTTGAGCATTCTGTCTTTGTCTTTTCGATACGGAAAGAAAAAGGCAGAACGCTCAAATTAAGTTTAGTCCTGTCAAATAAGTTAAGTCGTGTTGCGCCGAATCGACACAATTGGCCACGTCCACAACTGAGTTGGTCACGTTATGGTCTTTGTTCTTTAGCTCACTTTGAATCGACACAATTGGCCACGTCCACAACTGAGTTGGTCACGTTATGGTCTTTGTTCTTTAGCTCACTTTGAATCGACACAATTGGCCACGTCCACAACTGAGTTGGTCACGTTATGGTCTTTGTTCTTTAGCTCACTTTGAATCGACACAATTGGCCACGTCCACAACTGAGTTGGTCACGTTATGGTCTTTGTTCTTTAGCTCACTTTGAATCGACACAATTGGCCACGTCCACAACTGAGTTGGTCACGTTATGGTCTTTGTTCTTTAGCTCACTTTGAATCGACACAATTGGCCACGTCCACAACTGAGTTGGTCACGTTATGGTCTTTGTTCTTTAGCTCACTTTGAATGCCAATGGTGTCAATTCGGTGTTACATATTTGACAGGACTAAACTTAATTTAAGTGTTCTGTCTTTTTCCTTCTGTATCGAAAAGACAAGGACAGAACGCGTAAATTAAGTTAAGTCTTGTCAAACATGTAACACCGAATCGACTTAATTAACCTCGTAAATTTTTGAGATGTCGAAAAAATAATATTAATACTATAAATAATAATATTTATTATAAAAAATTAAATTAATCCAGCGTTTAAACGTAATTATTTTCATAAAATCTTCATTTAGGAGACGAGCTCAAAGGACGGTTCAACTAAACATTGATATCATAGGGAATGATTAAGGGAATAATAAATTATACCAGTGATATTGTCTTGAATAAAATGTGCTCAGTACTTTTAGCCGGCTGTACGTAGCTTGAAGCAATCAATGGATTGTGATAAAACTTTTGCAGCGAGGTATATCGCAAACATTCAAGATCCAAATAATCATATTTTTTCAAATTTTTATGCAAGCTTTCGAGGTGTTGAAAAGAGATTTTCCAAACAATGGATATTGGCTATCATTTCTTGCCACTACTCGAGTTGCCACTATGAATTTTTCTTTACGTAATAAAGTCTCTTTTTTTAAGCTGGATCTATTGCCAAGTTAACAAGCTTGAATTTTAGTAGTTAAAAGTATAGACAGAAAATGCATATGTTGTCGTCGTCGTAGAATTTGACATTTTACAATTTGCTTAGGCATATCGTAATTCGTTTAGCACTATCGAGGCACAAAATAGATACTACCAGAAGGCCGACTCGACGACGGAGCGAAAACAGACGCACACATGCATAGACGCATACGTATGATGATCTCGGCAGAATTTCGTGTTGGCATTCACCAGTGTATCTTCGAGATCGTCGTAAGTACGTGTCTATGTGTGCGTACACCTGTTTTCGGTAGTCATGCGGAGTAAACATTCTGTAAGTGGTTATTTTGTGATCGAAGTTCGCCTCACCCCACTTCGTTTCGCTCGGCTCCCAAAATGTATTCATGTTAAACTAACGCTCCTCCTCGCTCCGCTCGTTGTCGCACCTATTTTTGACGTTTTTGTGTAAAATTTTTCGATTTCATACTTAACAACTTGCCGGATTCTACAAACTGATGAAGGAACACCTACTTGAAAAAAAAATACAGGAACAACTGATACTTTTTTCGCGATATGGGATTGCCTTGACACAAAATAGATACTACTCGTACCAAGACGGAGCGAAAACAGACGCACTCATGCATAGACGCGTATGATGATCTCGGCAGAATTTCTTATTGGCATTTTTTGATTAATTTAGTGAAGATACGGTATAACCACAACGCGGTTGGATCCACAAATACAGGTCCAGCGGGCCTATCTTTGTTTAGTAGTATTCCAGGCGGCGTTTGTGTGCACGTATCTGAAAACACCTTTACTTGTGCTATAAAATCCAGAAAAAACCTGCAGATATGCCTTCGTGTGCATTTATCGGGTGTACAAATCACTCAAGGCCAAAAATCAAATTTCATGGCATCACCTTCCACTCGTAAGTACACCAAAACCAGAAAATTTCCTTAAAATTACTTTCTGTTTGTTTTGTTTACACGCCGCCTTTTGCAGAAAAGGACGGTAAGTAATATTCAACATGAATGTGTGCGACTAGATCAGTTGCGCTAGCGGCAACAGTCTTTCGCTTGCATGCCGCGTCACGTACAGAGACATAAACTTATCTGTTCCGGTGGGCCAAAATAAAATGGCTTCTATTGTCACTATGTGACAGTCTTCGCTACCGGAACAAATAAGATTGTGGCTCTGTAATCACACTAGACTTCACCACTCGGATCAGCTCGCTTTCTCTCGGCTTTTGTAACGAACCGAGCCGACCGAGCAATATCCTGTCTTGCTCGCTCAAAAGTCTTGTATCGTCAATCTATCTCATTCGCTGATGGTAATTGCATATACATAGTACGGAATACCTGTTCCATTTCTCGAATCAGTCGAGTAAGGGCGTTACGAATCTTCACTAAATAAATCAAAGTTGGCATTCACCCGAGTATCTCCGAGATCGTCGTACGTACGCGTCTATGTGTGCATGCGCCTGTTTTCGCTAGTTATGTGGAGTAAACCGGTAAAGTGTTTATTTTGTGGCCTTGATTAGCATAGATATCAGTGATGAGTACCATATATATCCGATAAGTAGTTTATTTAGTTTATCCCTTGGTCATGACTGTGCCTGATGGAAAGACACGATAAGATCTAGGATCAAGAGTGCTCGCCCCGAAAGTATTAGAGTGGTAGCAGGCGAAGCGATAAGGCCCAGTATCAAGCTAAATTTCCGTCCTGCACCAACAGTTTTGTTTTTCAATTGTCTATCCTGCTCCAAACAACTGCGGCACACGCAAAACATCAGTTATTTTGATTTTGCGGCTTTATTAGGACATGTTCTTAAAAATATTTCTACAAAATATGTCTTAAGTCATGTAAGTATGTAAAACATTTCGCAAATTTAGAGATTTATAGGTTTAAAATAAATGAACGCCATATCAACATTTTCTAGAGCTGACTTTGTAATAATGATATCATTGAGGAGGAGCGTGTTAGGTTTACATTTAAGATAAAATATGGAGCCCAGCAAAGTGGAGCGGAGCGAGGTGACTCCAGTAGTTTAAAACAAAATTTACAATCCAACGTTTAATTTGACGCTGTTTTACAAAATCGCTAAACATTGACCCACTAGATTGAATAACGCAAAACATTTATACAATCCTGCGTGCTAAAACACATGAAGGTGGTTTAGCTGTTTTACATAACGGAGTTATTTTGTAAAACAACTAGTGATTTTGTAAAACAGCATATTTTACCATGTTTCTGCGACACATACAGGCCCGTAGCCAGGGGTATGCCAGGGCAGGCTGACAGCCTGCCCTGGAAAATGTTGATCCTACCCTAGCCGCTAGCCAGAGCTAAGGATTTCAAAATTTCGAGTGAGTCATAAAAACATCCTTCATTCGGAAACGTGGCTCGGCCTTCGACCTTACCAAACACACTTAAGCAGAGGATCAACTCAGAGAACAAGAAATGTGGGATCAAATCAGTTGTCAAAAAATTATTCCGTTTGGAAAGGCGGCTCGACCTTTAACCTCGCTATTGACACTTTACCTAAGAATTAAATAAGAGATCGAGAAATCGTTTCGTTCGGAAACGTGGCTCGGCCTCGCTAAAGACACTTTACCAGAGGATCGATTTAGAGAACAAGAAATAATTTTGTCTGGAAACATACTGTATGGGAAACATTCATTGGAAACGCGGCATGGCCTTCGGCCTCGCCAAAGACCCAGAGGATCAATTCAGACAACAAAAAATTAGAGAACAAATCAGTTATCAAAAACTACATCATTTAGGAAGGCGACTCGGCCTTCAGCCTCGCCAAAGACACTTTACAGAGAACAAGAAATAGCTTCGTCCGGAAACGCCGAACATATAAGGGGATCAGATCAGTTTGAAAAAAATCCATCACTCTGAAACGCGGCTCGGATTTCGGCTTCGCTAAAGACAATTTACCACAGGGTCAATTCGCAGAACAAGAAATAGGTTTGTTAGGAAATGCGGCTCGGCGTTCGGACTCGCAAAAGAGACTTTACCTGGAGATCAAATAAATGCACTAAAAACACTCCAAACCAGAGTCGTTACATAAAATGAAGGCTCCAAAAAATAACGACTCATTCTTAACACAAAAACCGGTCAAGTGCAAGTCAGACTTACGTACCTAGGGTTCCGTATTGTGAATGATAAATTTAATTTTGTTCTTATTTTTCGTGAATTTCTCAACCGTTTTATTTTTCCGTTTTAATCTTCACGTAAACGAATAATATTACCATGTTTTTTTTCATATTATTTGGTCCACAAGTTTTGGAGATAAGGGGGACATACATATTTTTGTGTTGTTTTTTATAGATTTCTCGAAATCAGTGCCAGTAAATATAAGAAAGTGTATATTGTTATAATCAACTTTTAATATGTACAATTTCATACTCATATTATATTTTTAAGATAATATTATATATTTTTCTCACTTTTGTTTTGGTAATATTTTGAACAATTTCAAATTTTTCATATTTTTTTTACTTCGTGATATGTGCGCAAAGTAATGCTATTTTTGCGCCAAATTTCATGTCTTTATCTTTAACAGTGCTAAAGTTATGAGGCTGTGACATACGGACGGACGGACGGAAGGACGGACGGACAACGGAGTCTCACCACAAAGGTTCCTTTTTTACCTTTTAGGTACGGAACCCTAAAAACTAAATCATTTCGGTCAAAGCGGCGGGCAAAAATTAGTAGTGTATAATTTCGCTTTCAGTCTACCCTGATTTTATTGAGCTTGTCCTGATTACACAGTCTGGCTACGGCCCTGGACACATACTATATAATAAAGCCGATTCTGGAGGCTTTAATTTTAGTTTTAGTGCTGTCAAAACGAAATTTTCTTCATTGCAAAATAGTCCTTAATAGTTAAGCACAGAAGCTAAATTACTTTGGAAAAATTATAGTTTTGACAGTACTAAAACTAAAATTAAAGCCCTCAAAATCGGCTTTAATATACTCCTAAATTAATAATGCGCATACAGATCTTCGTCAGTGGGCGTATTCCCGGAAACACACGAATAATTTAATCGTAAGAACCCTAAACAATGCACTTGCATTTTGCAACTTGTTCGAAAGAAATAGGAGTCAATATCATGTGTACAAAAACGAAAACAATACGGGCGGTCGGCGGCGGTCACCGGTCAGTCAGTTGACTGCACGTGTCCTCTCTATGTGGAATTATACAAGGTGTAACAGAAAGGTGTAACCATGTTTGAAGAGCTTATACAGTCAATGGTTTAAAACAACTTTTACTATGGAACAATTATCCTGTATATCGAAAAAAAAAAGATTACTCGCTTCATAGGAAAATGCAATGCCGCTCGGCCAAAATGTATGGAAGGGAAGATTTTTTTTGAGATTTCTGGGTTGGCTCCATAGTAAAAGTTGTTCTATACCATTGACTGAATAAGCTCTTCAAATATGGTTACACCTTTCTGTTACACGTTGTATAGAGATCTGATTGCACATCGTTCTTGGTTTTGTTTTTGCAAAATCAATCCAACAAAGTTTGTAACTTAATATCCGTAATTGTGTGGTTTTCCTCGCTATTTACATACATGGAATTATCGAATCAAAATTTGTTACTGATAATTCAATATTTATGTCTCTTTTCGCACAAAATACTAAATAATAATTTCTACTAAATTATGCATGAAGTAAATGCATGGGTAAACATCTTGGTTTAATGAATCGTAAATAATAGATTCACTAGTACTTTAATCATCAAATAAAGACTTGAACAAACAACTTTTGTAAATAAACAACAAATAATTAAATTTTCATGTCAAATAATGAAAGAGAAAAAACCATTCTAACAATATCAAAATCATTACTTCAGGATTTTCATCCTAAAATATAAACCTTTTCAAACTTTATTCCTAGTTTATTATTTCCTTTTAATTTCCGTCGGTTTTACCACTCTATATAGATATCGTCTCTCGACGCTCGGGAAATACGACCGTTGCCGAACAGTGGCGAAAATCCCTATGCGCATTATCACTTTGGAGCACATGGTACACAACGATTCGCTGGGCGACATGGTTTTGTCATGAGGGTGGATGATAGGATGCCAATAAAATTAAAGCCAAAAATTTTAAAATTGATTGAAAAATTCATTCTCGGTTAGTTATCAGAAGTAAGTTAAATGTTATCTACTAATTGTCAATTCCAAACACTCATTTTTAGGATTCCGTAGTCAACAACAAGGAACCCTTATAGTTTCGCCATGTGCGTCTGTCTGTCTGTCTGTCCACGGCTTAGCTTAAAGACAATTTGTACTAGAAAGCTGTTGTTTAGCACGGCTATACATAATCATTACGCCAATAAAGTGGTACAGTAAAATTTTGAAAAATATTTTTTTAGGGTACCTCCCTGTACGTAAAGTGGGGATGATTTTTTTTTCTCGTCTATCCCCTAGTGTGGTATGTCGTTAGATAGGTAATTTAAAAATATTGGGGGTGTGAGAAGACTATTTTGCGATCCAAGGTTCCGTTTGCGAAATATTAAGCTTAAAAGTGTTAATTTTTGTTAGAGTCAAGTGATCCGCCCGCGCTCCCCCTGCCCGCGAAACGGTTGTATTTGGAGACGTGAAAAAAATCACGGCAGAAGTATACATAACGAAATTAAAAGAAAAACTATCACAGCTAAGTAGGCTTTACAAGTTAACGAGTACAGCGGGCCTATTATGTATCTCTAGTTGCCATCTGGACCTGGTGTCTATCATCAAAAACATAGATCTACAATCGAATTCCAATTGTCTAAGGATATGTTCGCACTGGAAGTGACGACACAGTTCGTAAATAGATCAATACACACTAAAGGCAATTTTGAAAATTTTATTTTTATCAATGTTTTTGATGGTACGCACCCAGTTCAGTTGGCAACCAACGATACAGAATAGAGGGGCAGATCGCGGCAAACTTTTAGTCCCCTCTAAAAACGGGGCGATTCGCACCAGCAGGAACAAAATGTATGGGCCATTCTTGGGAAGAGCAACTTCCGAGCGTACTAGAAGTTTGGCGCGATCTGTATTAGTCGACAAACTTTTAAAATGTACTTGGAGAAGAAGTCCGCATATAGTGCAGGGCAACTACGGATTATATTATATTGTTATAGGATTCATATGTACAGTAATCTGCCCTGTTTCTAATATTTTCCATTAGAGTCAGCAAAGTACATTGTACAAAACTCCTAGACCGCTCCGCGGCCAGTTAGTTCGTCACAGCCCGCGTCGCGTTTCAGACACATACTTTTAAAAACGATTTTTATTAAATTTTATTTTTTGTGTAAAAGATTCTTTCCTTTTTTAAAAAGACTTTTCCAAGGCCGATCCTAACAGTGGTGGCAGCGTAAAGGGATACTAAAATCCCCGGGACGTCTCTTGTGAAAATTGTGTGAAAGTGTTTCAAACAAAGGCCAGAACCTTTTTAGAAAAGTTTAAATTTATCAAAGTGAAGTCTAACACGACGGGCGAACTCATCACCTAGACCTGCAACGGGTTTAGTACACGGGACAGCTCCAGCAGCGAGCGACATACTTCAGCACAGCATCCAGCTGTGTGACCAGCTCTACAGCGAGCGACATACTTCAGCACAGCATCCAGCTGTGTGACCAGCTCTACAGCGAGCGACATACTTCAGCGCAGCATCCAGCTGTGTGACCAGCTCTACAGCGAGCGACATACTTCAGCACAGCATCCGGCTGTGTGACCAGCTCCATTAGCGAGATCTTTATACTCCAGACGTGAGACCAATTGTTAGTTCCAGATGGACGTATCACTACTGTGAGTCAATTTATTTCTATCCACTTCCACAAGTGATAAGTGAAAAGTGTTTTTACCTTTTTTTTAAAATTTTTACTAGAAAGTTTTATTTCAAAAAGCTTTCATAAAACTTTTGTTCAAAGCTTTATTGTAATTCAATTCACAGTAATAAAGCTCAGAGAGCAAGTAACATCCGCGATAAGACTTCTTCGAATTCAATCTCACTCGAACCTTCTAGCTAGACTAAACAATTCTTATCTCATAATGACTGGTACTCAAAGCACTGACTTACAAGGAAAACAAATTATTTCAACAAGTCAGATAGATTTGAATATTTTAATTAAGTTTATAAACAAATATGATGGGAGCCGAGAAAAACTAAATTCATTTTTGAATAATTGTAAAAATGCGATTAGCCTTTGTTCCCCAAATCAACAAGATATATTATTCAAATTTATTTTGAGTCAATTGGAAGGTCGAGCTGAAACGGCATGTTCCATAAAAGAGTTTCAGAATTGGACTCAACTTGAAGAGTTTTTAAAAGCTCAATTCGGTGAACGTAAACATTATTCACACTTGCTCTCCGACCTTCAGGATTGCCGTCAATCCTCTAGCGAAACTGTTAATCAGTTTGCCCTTAATGTTGAGTCTTGCTTATCAAAACTTTTAACAGAAATTAATATTTCTATTCCAACAAGCAAAAAGGGCGAATTGGCAGGCCGTGTCGCTGCAATGCAGGATTTGGCTTTGCATACTTTTGTTACGGGTCTTAACCCGAAAATTGCAACTGTTGTTCGATGTCGCGACCCTAAGTCTTTAAATGATGCAATTAATTTAGCTGTTTCTGAAGAAAAAATTTACCAAGCATCTATTCGCAAGACTGTTGCATCATCATCATCTTCGCATTCTAAAAATGTGATTTTTTCTAACAAATTTAAGCAGCCTTCTCAATCGAAGGACCACGCGAAGCCTCTCCACGAAGGTAAGTCTTCGAGTAAACCTGACCGGTTTTTCTGCAAATATTGCAAAACGGCGGGACACACCGTCGAATATTGTCGCAAACGGCAACAAAATCATTCAGAGCGTCCCTCGACCTCTAACAATCGCGTTCATAACGTAGATTTTATCGAATCCGATAACGAATCGGAATCTCAGAATTTTCAGAACGAATCTGAATACGACGTTGATGACAATATCGTCAACGAACATTTAAACGAGTAGGGTTTCCCGAATCGCGTCAGTCGGGAGACAAATCTTTCCAAAACGACGCCATACCCCAAAAACCTACGAAATTACAGGTTTCTGATGTATTGACTACACGACAGGGTAACCAGACCCAAATAGGAAGTCACACATCTACTTCGTTGACTACACGACAGGGTAACCAGTCCCAAATAGGAAGTCACACATCTACTTCATTGACTACACGACAGGGTAACCAGTCCCAAATAGGAAGTCATGCATCTACTTCGTTGACTACACGACAGGGTAACCAGTCCCAAATAGGAAGTCACACATCTACTTCATTGACTACACGACAGGGTAACCAGTCCCAAATAGGAAGTCATGCATCTACTTCATTGACTACACAACAGGGTAACCAGTCCCAAATAGGAAGTCACGCATCTACTTTATTGACTACACGACAGGGTAATCAGTCCCAAATAGGAAGTCACAAATCTACTTCATTAACTACACAACAGGGTAACCAGTCCCAAATAGGAAGTCACAGATCTACTGCATTGACTACACAACAGGGTAACCAGTCCCAAAAAGGAAGTCACTCAATTAATGCGATGACTATACAGCAGGGTAACCAGCCCCAAACAGGAAGTCATACACAAAATAACAACCACACTTTTACAGTGTCTACCGATACTACAAAAAAATATTTGCCTTATGTAAAACTACAGACCAACCTCGCTAAAAGTGCTTTAACCTTTTTGGTTGATACAGGATCGTCTGTAAGTTTGATTAAGAAGCAATCTATTGAGACTATGCCAAACATTATTCAAGATAAAATAAAGTTGAAAGGTATTGACGTAACTGGACTCTCCACTTTGACTTTAGGCCATTTCAACTTGTGTTTATTTCCTGACTTAGACGACTCCCCGATATATAAATTTAACTTAGTGGACAAAATAAATTTATCTTATGACGGAATCATTGGTAATGATCTTCTTAATGATTTACAGTGCATGGTTGATTATAACAAAAACACCTTAAGAATTGGAAAAGTTACTTTGAGATTAAAATTTTCTGAACCTATTTACACGATTGCTCCAAGAACAGAAATGGTAGTCGAATGTTCCGTTTTGAATCCATTATTAAAGGAAGGCATAATTATTGACCAAAAGATATCGGACGACCTTTTAGTGGCAAATTGTATAGTCAAGGTCAAAGACAATCAGCGTGTTAATATAACAGTTATCAATACTTCAGAAGAACCAATCACTTTCGAATCAAATCTCAATTTAAAACTTGAATCAATAAACAATGAACCTTTCGTGCCAGTTCATACTAGTTCTTTCAAATCAAATGTTTCCAAAAGAACCAGACAAGTATTAGGTCAATTGAGAACTTCTCATCTTAATAAAGAAGAAACAATATCCCTGAATGAAGTTTGTTCTCAATTTTCGGACATATTTTATTTACCTAATGATGAATTGAGCTATACTACAGCTCTTGAACACAAAATCAGGACGATAGATGACAATCCAATTCATACCAAATCATACAGATTTCCAGAGGTTCATAAGAAAGAAGTCGAAAAGCAAATAAATAAAATGCTCGATCAAAATATTATTTCACCATCAGTTTCTCCATGGTCTGCACCCATTTGGATAGTCCCCAAGAAACTTGATGCAACAGGTCAACGAAAATGGAGAGTAGTCATCGATTACAGGAAATTGAACGACGTCACAATAGGTGAAACTTACCCTATTCCACAAATAACGGAAATTTTGGATCAACTTGGAAAGAGTAAATACTTTTCAACGTTGGATCTTGCATCAGGCTTTCATCAGATATTGGTATCCCCTGATGACGCAACCAAAACAGCCTTCTCCGTACCTCAAGGTCACTTCCAATTTAACCGTATGCCGTTTGGGCTTAAGAATGCCCCTTCAACCTTTCAAAAATTGATGAATACCTGTCTTTCTGGCCTCCAGGGCACACGATGCTTTGTCTATCTTGATGACATCGTAATTTACTCCCCAGACCTTAAATCGCACATTGAAAACATCACCGCCGTTTTCCAAAAACTTAGAAGTTTCAATCTCAAGTTGCAGCCTGACAAATGTGAGTTTCTTCGCAAAGAAGTAGCCTACCTTGGCCATGTCATTAGCAGTGAAGGTGTTAAACCTAATCCAGAAAAGATCAACTCTGTCACAGAATTTCCGATTCCCCAATGTGCAAAAGATATAAAATCCTTTCTTGGCCTCGTCTCTTATTATAGACGATTTATCTCTGATTTCTCTAAAATCGCAAAACCATTAACAAACCTTCTTAAGAAAGAAGCTTATTTCGAATGGAAAAATGAACAACAATTAGCTTTCGAAACCCTAAAAAATAAACTTGTCTCGGCTCCAGTACTTGCCTATCCAGACTTCAATCAACCGTTTGTACTCACATGTGATGCTAGCAACTTTGCCATTTCCGCCATATTATCCCAAGGTCCAGTAGGACACGATCGCCCTATTGCCTACGCGTCACGCACTCTGAATAAAGCTGAGTGCAATTACTCAGTCACCGAAAAAGAAGCTCTTGCAGTAATATTCGGTGCAAGAACATTCCGTCCTTATCTGTACGGATTCCATTTCACAGTCTATACCGACCACCAGCCCCTCAAATACTTCTTTAAATGTTCTGATCCAAATTCACGACTTGTTCGTTGGTGCCTCAAAATGGCAGATTACGATTATACAATCGAATACAAGAAAGGCAAAACAAACAGTAATGCAGATGCTCTTTCTCGTTACCCTATCCAAAAATTAGTCTCAGTCAATCCAATTACATCACCAACTTAGTTATTCTAAGATCACCAAGTAATGTTCCCGACGAATGTCTAGATCTCATTCTAGATAACGAACAACCCAGAGCAGGTACTTCCTCCGATAATAATCAAGATTTGATTGAGTTAACCGACTTGCTATCATCACCAGCTCAAGAAGACGATCTACTTTTTCAACCATCTCCTAATCAATTATCTAATGATAATTCTAATCCAACATTTTTGAATCCTTCATTGAATCCTCCAAACATAGATGACATTATTGGGACGGATCCTCCTTTAAACTTGCCAACAACCGAATCACCTCATTTAGATCAACCAGATGACCAAACTTACTCAAAATGCTTAAAAGCAGTTTCTAGTAAAACATTTGCTTCAAATGTTACAATCAAAGAACATAATGAAAGTATTCTTAAAAGTAACTGTAAGACTATTATCATACCAACATCTATTGATCTTGATGACTCAAATCCTTATGTTGAAGAAATTGTTTCAAATTTGCAAGATTCTACAGATATCCTACAAAGAGAAAGGACTCTGTACTCTTTTATAACGTTTCAGAACAATAATAAAGAATATTTTTTCATTTTCCCCAAAGTATATCACTTTGAAAAATCTTCATATGAAGATTTGTTTAAAACCCTAAAACAATTGAGAAATGAACTCATAACCAACAATACAAAAGAAGTTGCAATTACAGATTTTAAAAATCCATTTGATAGCCATCAGTTTATCAAACTATATAATATGATCCTCTATTTATTTAATAACACTGGAATATGTGTACACATTTATCAAAACTCTCTGATTTACCCCTCACCCAGTGAAATTCAGAAAATACTAAAAGAAAACCATGATTTACCCATTGCTGGCCATGTCGGCTGTTCAAGAATGTTGAAACGATTACAAGAACGGTATCATTGGAAGGGTATGCGCAGTGATGTTGACACCTATGTAAAAAAATGTAGCTCATGTCAAACAAATAAAGCGTTACGTCAAATAAATAGAGCACCAATGCAAATCACTACAACTTCAAGTAAACCATTTGACAGAATAAGTCTTGACATTGTTGGACCGTTACCAGAAGCTGGACTTTTAAATCTTAAATTCATCCTCACTATACAGGATGAGCTCACCAAGTATTCAGTAGCATATCCTATTGCAAATGTTACAGCTGAAGAAACATGCGAGTGTCTTGTACACTTTATATCAATCTTCGGAATCCCCAGAATGATATTGACCGATCAAGGGACTAATTTTACTGCTGACCTATTCAAAAAGACCTGTGAGTTCTTAAGAATAAACAATTTATGGTCTTCGCCATACCACCCACAAACGCAAGGTGCTCTTGAACGGAGTCACTCTACTCTAAAAGAGTACTTGAAGTCTTACGTAAACGATAACCAGACAGACTGGCATAAATACGTTTATACCGCAATGTTGGCTTATAATAGCAATGTTCATACAACTACCCAGTTTACACCATACGAACTCCTTTTTGGTAATAAGCCATTTATTCCCGACTCGGTTTACGAACTTCACCAAGATGCAACATATCCAGAGTACATTAGAATGCTACACCATCGCTTAAAACTTTCTCGTGAAAAAGCTCTTGAGCATATCCGAAATTCAAAAGAGAGATCTAAAACTTACTATGATCAACATTCAAGACAGACTAGATACAAAGCAGGAGATTATGTTTATTTAAAAAATCACCTGAAATCTAGAAAATCACTTGCACCTGTATGGAAAGGTCCTTACAAAATTATTAAAATACATGGACACAACACACTCTCTCTCCTCATTAATAGACGACATATTAAACATCATTTTGATGAGGTCAAACCAGGACCCGAAGTTGTAAGGTCAGAATAAATAAGTTTTTTTTCATTAACTTGAATTTTTCCGTCATTACAGCCTCCTAATAACCTGCAGTATTACATTGGCTAATTGTAATGAAGAAATCATCGAATCAATATCCAAGAACCCTGGTATCTACTTTGATCCTGTTGGAAAAGCAAAGTTAGTCAACGACCATGTCCATCTGATTATTCCGGTGGACATATCCTTTATCAATTCACATATCCAAAATATTAAAACTGTTTTTGGTACAGTCAGGTTTCTTTGTCAAAACAGTGAAGCATTTAATAAAATAGAATGCCATAATATGATTCAACCCTTAGATGCACTTTTTGACGATATAATCAAAGACTACGATTCCATATCTCACCTTATTTCTCAAAAATCAAAGAGGTCCGCCTGGTTCTCCGGCGTTGGAACAATATTTAAACACATCATTGGAACTTTAGATGAGGAAGATGCAACACGTTATAATAATGCCCTTCAAAATCTACACGACAATGATGCCAAACTGGCATCTCTGGTTAGAGATAATCTAATCTTATCTAAATCCGCAATATCTAATTTTAATAACTCAATTCGTCAAATGAGTAAGAACGAAGCACGTTTGAATGATGCTATTGAAAAACTTACTCTTACTACTAATAATATGTCAAATATAACGAATGCGTTAGTATCAAAGAATAATGTAAATGAAATTTTAAATGTTTTACAATCTAGTTTGTTAACTTTGTCTTTTAAGTTAGAAGATATTGTTAATTCTATTCTATTTGCAAATAGTAATATCCTACATCCTTCAGTCATTACACCCAAACAATTGTTTAATGACATGTTAGATAATTTAAGATTTTTGCCTAGATTTAAAGAATTTCCTGTAAACTTAGAATTAAATAACATTCATATTTTGATAAATGTATCAGAACTTATATCATATATTCTAGATAGTAAGATTATTTTTGTTCTTAAACTTCCTTTAGTATATTCTATGGAGTATAGTTTATTCAAGGTCATTCCAGTTCCGGTTCCACATAATGTCAGTGAACCGAATTCCTTTGCTTTAATGATTCCTACAAAACAATACTTAGGACTAAGTGAAGACAAATCAACGTATGTAAATTTTGACGACTTAAATAATTGTAAAACAATTTTCAACCAAGCTTTCCTTTGTAATAACTTAGATATTTCCACAACCACAAGTAGTTCTGTATGTGAAATTGACATTGTAACAAAAGTAACCACAAGGTTACCAAGAGAATGTAAAACTAAATTCCTGTATGGAAACTTAGATATTTGGCATAGACTTAACGATAACAAATGGTTGTTTGTACAATCCCAACCAACTAAGATTTCTATAGAATGTAACGCTGAACTCATAGACAAAACTATATTAGGTACAGGTATACTTCATATTAAACCTGAATGTACTGTATTCTGTAAGAATGTTAAGTTACTCGGTAGAGTTAGTCCTAAGATAAAAATAAATAGAATAAGCTCAGATTTTGACTTGATAAAAGATCAGTGTTGTAACTTTGATAAATTTAAACAATTAAACGTCAATCTCAGTATTCCAAAATTCTCAAGTATAGATCTTAGTGATTTGAAAACTTTGAAACAAATGTCTGATAAATTGATTGATGAATCTAAAACAGTGATTGTTCCTAACGATAAACTAAGTAATCATATTAGTTTTCCTATTTTAAGTATATTTTCAATTATTTTATGTTTAAGCTTAATTTTGTATACTTGTAAATCAAGTAAATGTCTGAAATACTTTCGCAAGGTTTATAAAGCAGATAATTCTGATAACTGCTCTTCTTCCAATCATCAAACCGAAATGGTTGAAGAATCTGTTCCTCAACCAAGACTAAGAATAGATTAAAATAACATAAACTTCGCCTAATATTGCGTAAGTTTACTCTTAAACAGGGGGTTGTTATAGGATTCATATGTACAGTAATCTGCCCTGTTTCTAATATTTTCCATTAGAGTCAGCAAAGTACATTGTACAAAACTCCTAGACCGCTCCGCGGCCAGTTAGTTCGTCACAGCCCGCGTCGCGTTTCAGACACATACTTTTAAAAACGATTTTTATTAAATTTTATTTTTTGTGTAAAAGATTCTTTCCTTTTTTAAAAAGACTTTTCCAAGGCCGATCCTAACAGAACCCTACACTGCGCGTGGCCCGATACGCACTTGGCCGGTTTTTAGGGTTCCGTAGTACCTAAAAGGTACAAAAGGAACCTTATGGTGAGACTCCGTTGTCCGTCCGTTCGTATGTCACAGCCTCATAACTTTAGCACCGTTAATGATAAATATATTAAATTTGGCACAAAAATAGCATTAATTTGCTCTCATATTAGGGTGTAAAAAAATGAAGAATTTGAAATTGTTCAAAATATTTCCCAAACAAAAGTGAGAAAAATAAAAAATATTAGCCTAATACAATATGAGATTCAAATTGTAGGTATTAAAAAGTTGATTCTAAAAATATATACTTTTAATATATTCTGGTTTCGAGAAATCTTTAAAAAACCCCTACTATCTCCGTATCTGGTAGATCGAAAAATATGAAAAAAATTTCAGTTATAGATCATAGCTGGCCAATTACAGGAAAATATATACTTTTAATACATTTACTGACACTGGTTTCGAGAAATCAAAGGTTAGCCTGTTGCGAATAATATACATTTTAGCAAGAATTGCGCGTAACCTTTTATTGACTCCATCAATGTGAGGACCCCAGTTGCAGTGTTTGTCAATTTCAAGGCCTAGGTATCTCTGTTTGTCGACTATTTCTATTGATTCGCACTTGCAGTTTCGAGAAGATTTATGCAAACATTCATGGCTATGGGCTTTTAAATCAATGTTTAGATCAATAGTTTTAATGTAGGGAGAGCGTATGTGAACCAGTTTTGTTTTTTGTGCATTTAAGACTAAAACCGCCCCCCCCCCCTATCTCCGAAACTGATAGACCAAAAAATATGAAAAATATTTCAATTATTATAGATCATAACTGGCCAATTACAGGAAAATTTTAGCGATCAAAAACAAATTCAGCAGTAATGAGAAATACAAAAAAATATGAAAAATAAATAAAAAAACATTTTATAAAAATACAATATTGGTATCAAATTGTAGATATTAAAAAGTTGATTGTAGAAATATATACTTTTACTATACTTACTGGCACAGGTTTAGAGAAATCTTTAAAAAACCACAAAAATATGTATGTCCCCCTCCTTATCTCCAAAACGGGGGGACCAAAAATAATCAAAAAAATCATGGTAATTTGTGTTTACGTAAAAATTACAGGAACAATAAAGCGATAGAGAAAATGACAAAATTAAATTTATCATCCACAATACGGAACCCTAGGTACGCGAGTCTAACTCGCACTTGGTCGGTTTTTTTTTCTTCTCAAACTTGTACTAATTGACACGGTGTTGGTGGCTTTGAGCCGGTTGGAATGGAAGAAAAATTCTTATGAATTTATTTCCATTCTCATACTCAAATCAGCATCAATTAGGCATCTCATTTCTCATTCAAATTTTATTAATGGTATAAATACATGCTACACGGAAAAAAAAAATTTTTGTAGCCAAAAATAGTATGGATCGGTAGAACGCTTGCCTCTCAATCTTGTTGATTTGATCCCTGCTTGGGCGTGCACCGATGAGTTTTTCGTAATTTATATGCATAGTAGATATTTTGTATTACCTGATAGTGAAAGAAAACATCATGAGGATACCTGCATGCATTAAAAAGTACAAAAAAGTTTAGTTCTGCCAAATAAGTTAGCCGAATCGACACAAATACCTAACTAAAGTTAAATATATTACACGACCAGTGGGTCCAGTGCAAGCTGACATATTGTAGTGCTCAAACATAATTATTACATCAGTTATTACATCAGATATGTATTCTAAAGTCTAAAACTATTAAAACAAGTAAATAGTTACAAGCTAACTTACTGTTCTACTTAGTCACTAAGTTTTAGATAATTGTTAATACTCTATTTAATAATTGTTTTAGATAATTGTTAATACTCTATTTAATAATTGTTTTAGATAATTGTTAATACTCTATTTAATAATTGTTTTAATATTGGTAGTGACGTAGTTTTTCAATAGTTTTTTAAATTTGGGCAAAGATTTTGATTCTTTTATTGTTTTACCTACTATTTCCGAATAGTAACCATCTTTTTGCCCGAGAGCTTGCATGTTGCAGTTTTATCGCAATCCGTTGATTGTTTACGGATTGCATGAAAGGAACACTCACGATTGATGTTATGGCACATATGTTTTCGCCACAATCGATTTCTACATCCGCTGTTTTGTCTGATGTAGCAGTTACAGCTGGGGTTACCTTTATCTCTGCACACAAAAAGATAGTGAAAAAACATGTTATTGTTTTAGAAGAAGACTGAAGTTGAAAAAACCCTCTTTGTCTCGTCACGTTTAGCAACAGTTTGTTTGCTCAAATATTTCAAAAGGTGAAAGCGACAGCGGCTGCTTCAAAAATACGTTGTGTGGTGTACAACCGCACACCCGCTGTGTATCTGACAGATATCTTTTCACATTCGATTCTGAGGATTGAGATAACTTAAATGTATGTATTTTATTAGGATAATATATGTCGCAGCATATTTAGGAAAAACGGATTAACGCTAAAATCCTAGGATTTTTCTGAAAACCAACTTTCTTTTAAGGTTCGATCCTCCACATTTGTAACAAAATATTAAGAAATAATTATAACCACCAAAATACAAATTTTAGCTACGACACTTTATTATTAAAGGTTTGGTATTAAGGTTTGATATTCTTAGCTAAAAGTTATATTTCGGCCGTTATAATTATAATTTCAAGATGTTATAAGTATTTATGATGTTATAATTATTCGTAATATTTTGTTACAAATTCGGAGAATCGATCCACTTCGCTCGGCTCCCAAATTTATTTACATTCGTTTCGCTCGTCGTCGCACCAATATTTGGCTTATTTTTTTCAATTATTTGTACCCTCGCAGTAGTCCTATTTAACGTTGATTAGCTTTTATCCTGCGACATACGTATGTATCTTTAAATAACTGTACATAAATAAAAGAATATTAAAAAATTTAAATATACAAGGTGTAACAGAAAGGTGTAACCATTATTTGAAGAGTTTATTCAGTCAATGATATAGAACAACTTTTGCTATGGAACAAACGCTGAAAGGACAAAAAAAAAATCTGCCCTTCCATACATTTCAGCCGAGCGGCATTGCATTTTTCTATGAAACAGCATTTTTTTTTTCGAGATATAGGGTTTGTTCCATAGTAAAAGTTGTTCTATACCATTGACTGAATAAGCTCTTCAAATATGGTTACAAATCTCAAATCTCAAATCTTTATTGCTCATGTTGTATGGAGATAGATGTTGTATTAATCACAGAGTTTCAAACATGGCCCAGTTAGGGCATAGCAAATTTTAGTTTAACAATAGACTAATAGTCTATGGTTTAACTAACTTAAATATAATTTAACATAATATTAATTATGTTAATATTTATATAAAATTAAATTTTCCTTAAGAACTTATTATTTATCATTTAACATCTAAAAACTCACCTGTAAAAACTCTTGCAGAGAATAATAGCATTTCTTAATTAAGATGCTTTTTAATATATTTTTAAATTTTTGTTGGTTATCAATACATTTTATTATATCTGGGATTTTATTTTATATTTTTACTGACATGGCTTTTTGTTACACCTTTTTGTTACACGTTGTATAAGGTGAAATTTATTGAACCGCCCGAATTTCAATGGGAAGTTCAGTAGGTTATAGAGACTACATATATGAAGCATAAGGTGGATTAGACAAGGTATTGACAGGTCAGGTGACATCGCGAATAGTTTTAATATGTGAGTAAAATTTTTATTCTGTTGTGTGCGTGGATTTTACAAGAAGATTCCAAACCTATACACATGCGGTATCCACCCACACAACTTAATTGAAATTTTACTCGCACATTAATAGGATTCTCGGTGTCACGTGACCTGCCATTAACCTATCTGATCCACCTAAACTTCACATGTGTAGTCTTTATCACCTACTGAGCCTCCCAAATAAATTCGGGCGGGTAAATAAATTTCGCCTTGTATTTTAGCCCTATTTTGGTTGTCATTTTATTATTTAACTGACGATGACGACCCACATTAAGGCCGAAATATATTTCAAGTTTTTAATATTCTTTTATTTAAGTAAGTTTAAAGTTATCTACATCCATCCATCTTTCAAAATATTTTCCACTTAGGCCTCTCCAATATGTCGCCAACATTGGCGGTCCTGCGTCCTCCTCATCCAGCCACTACCCGCGACTCATTCAGGTCGTCGGTCCAGCGGATACGTCAGTTATATATTTTTTAATTAAATGTATGAAGATATTTTGATTTTCTGCAGTTTCATTTGTTATAATAATATTTTCGAAGATTTGAATTGAATGAGGTATCAAATGATAATGCACTGATTCTTTTCACATAATTACCAAACTAGCGTGCGGGTGTACCACCAAGTTCACAAACAATTTAGCCAATGAAATGTTACTCGCTTCTACTACCAATAATGACCGAACTGTAAATTAAATAACATGGTTCAATAAAATTTTCACTTACTGTCGTCTGAAAAAAATTACACGTTAATAAAGTACTAGTTATTGACATGGTACCAAAATATGATTTGTCAAATTTTTTTTTCTTAAATTTATTCATCACTTTAAATTTATAATTAAATCATTTATGAATTCAATATTTCATGCGAAAACCTTGTGCGTTTGTGTTTATGCAAAGAGCACAATAAATACAGTTTCACAAAAGGATATGATGATGTTAGTATGGAGTCTGGCCTTCCTAGTTCCTAGTTCCTAGTTCCTAGTTCCTAGTTCCTAGTTCCTACCGTCCGCAGGCTTGATATTTTTCTCAAAAAATCTTTGAACTCCCTTGAGTAAAGGATACTTTTTTCTAAAGGACCGAGGATACTTTTTTCTAAAGGACCGTACTTTTTATATACCTTCCGTGAAATCAGATATGCTTTATTTCTTCTAAAAAAAAGTTGGCAACCCTTATCTAATTTTTCATGAAAATTTTATTAATGGCATGTTAGTATGTTTATACTAACTGTTTAGTATGTTACATATGTTACATACCTGAGAGTATGTTACACGTAACAAAGGTATTTTTTATATTGCCAAAAACGGCATGGATCGGTAGAAAACTGGCCTCTCAATCTTGTGACCCAGGTTTGATCCCTGCTCCGGCAGCAAGGAGTTTTTCGTAATTTATATGGATAGTAGATATTTTGTATTACCTGATAGTTAAGAAAAACATCGTGAGGAAACCTTCATGCCCTAAGAAGCGTGCATTTGTGCCCAAATAATGACGATAGGGCTTACCAACCCTTACGTTAGGACGCTATAATCGTTGGTGAAACGCGGGTATACGGAGTGTGGACTGTGACTTGCATACTCTGACATCCTCTCGGGAATTCATATCGTAGCGATATATTTTATAGGCTGTTATTTAAATGGTTAGCATAGTATTGGTATTTTTGTGAGCAGAAAAATATAATCTGTGAGCAGAAATAGCTAATTGATCAGCAACTCATGGCCAGCAAACATTTCAAAATCAATCAGCAATTTATGTCATTCTGGATGGCTGCAATTATTTTTGTACAGCATATTAATTATATAAGCTGCAATGAGCTGCTCCTGTTTAGTAAAATTTTGGTATAAGCACTCAGAGGGTAAGCAAAAAAATTAATTTTTCATTTTGCAATTGTTTCGGCGTTGCGGAAAGTGCAGCCCCTTCGCCCTTGCGTAACAAAGCACAGTCACCCATGCTCACCTTCGCAGCTTCGGCTTGTTGGTAGCCTTCGGCGACCAGCCTCAGCCACTATGGCTCGCACGGGTGCCTATGCTTTGTTACGGCAGGTGAGGGCTGCCCTTCCTCCACGCCTACGGCTTTTTATATATACTTTAGGGGTAGTACCCACAAGACTGTATAGAGTCGGGGTGCTTTTGATTCGGTTTTGGAACATATTCAACTTATTTTTTGCATAGATCTGCTGATCAATCATGAAATTTTGCTGATCAAGTAGTTATTTTGCGGACTGTATGTTTATTGTGCAGACTCATGTCATTGTAAGCTGCCTATTTATGATTTAATTTTTGACCATTACCAAAACTATTTGCGGAACAAAGATTGCTGCCTGATTTTTTTTATTGCAAACAAAATCTTTGTATGCGGACCAAATTATTTAAATGCTGTTTTTTTTGTGGCGCACCAAATTTTATAATTGCTTAACTATTTATTTACTTCTTATTTTATACGTACTCATTAACTTATTGCGCAAGTTTATATTGTTACAAAATGTCGTTAGGACAGAAAACGCCACGCTACTGTCATCTTTTATCCAAGAACAGAACCAATAAAGTGTTTGCAGTGTCATCTGTTATCCAATAGCGGAAGCAAAGGGGTCGGCGTCACCTCTGCGGGAACTATATACTAGACTATTCCAGATGTCGCTAGTCTGATATACTGGAAAGTTCCTCAATTTTTTAGATAGTTCGTGTCGGAGCCTTTCAGATCTTACCCAACAATTCAAGAATATTCTCGAATATTCTAAAAGCTGTACGCGCTATATAAATATAAGCACCGCGCGCGTGGTCGGATGGATCAGTACAGTTTTGTATGCGATAAAATTCGCTTTAGTCTCACATGAAATCTGTCTCATCCCTAATATCAAAGTCAAAAAGGTCAAAGTACATCCCTAGTGCCGGAGGACATTTTGAGGCAGTTTTCATTGTAAGGCTTCGACCAACATAACATGAATCGACGGGCCATAGCGTGCGGATTTTTGAAGCTTGCAAAGTGAGCGTCGGCTCTCACTTCATCTCAGTCGGTCTCTGTCTGTTAGAAGTGCGATACGTACGCTTATTATTACATGCCATCAAAATAACTGACGAAGAAATGCCTTCTTGTGCATTCCCAAAGTGCAAGAACACTACCAAAAAGCAAAATAAAAGTTCAGGCATCACATTTCACGCGTAAGTACATGTTTATCAATCTATTTCATCACAAAAGTAACTAATTCCAATAAACATTGTTTCGTTGTCTCCATTTTGTTGTTTATCCCATCGTAACAGGATAGAAATATACGAATATACATAGTGCGACAAGGAAAGCTTGCTCTGTTCGACAATGCCGATCTTAGTCCAGATGTACCGACAGCAAACTAGTTTTATATTGTACCACTATTGTACCAAGTTGTACCATTCGATCGAATAAAACTTATGTTCATCAGTTTTTTAAACTAACTGTTTAATAATACTATAGATTGATAACAATAATTATTATATTCTTACATGAAATTTGTTTGTTTCTAATTAATTATACAAAATACACTAAAGAAAAAAAAAGGATATGGGCACAATCATAATATTATACGACCCTACACATTAACTTACCGAACACAAAATAATTTTTTTAAAATTGTACCAAAAATTGTATAGATTTTTTATTTTGTACCAAATCGTTTTGCTAACGCTACTTTTAGCAATAAACCGATTTGGTACAAAATGGCTACTCTTGTTTGGTCTTCAAATGTTAAACGGTTCAAAAGCAACAGATAAAAGCAGGTGCTCTCTTTTTCTCACGTAGTTATTATATTCGCTATCTTTTTTTTGTAGCAAATGCACTATATATACTTACAATTAGGTATTGAAGTATATATATCCAATTGCTTTGACTCGTTATGAGTGAGCAAATTGTAAAGACAAGGCCCGTAAGTTGTAAGGTAGATCATTTCTCTGGGAAGGTTTTAGGCTTATGTATTATCACGCTACGACCAAAGGGAGCAGCGCAATGAGTGTTCAAGTGAAACTTGTGATAGATTCACCTTAGCATATTTGATTGTAACCCAATCGTCGCGGGTTCAAATCACTTACTGGTCAAAATTATTTTCATTTATATTTTTGAGTTACTGTAGATATATTTTTTGTTGAAAAAAAATATAAATCATACATTATATTGGGAACAAATTTTTTGAACTATTATTTAAACATTCGAGAGGTCCGTTGAGAAAAATAATGGGCAGTTATTTTTTTTATCGGCGTTTGTCAAATTTGTGCGACAGTAAAACATAGATTTCATTATTATATAATATAATATTATTATATTATTATTTCGGTTATTTCGTCTTACAGTTAGGATTGCCAGATGGTCCAGATAAAAAAACCGAACATTTTTTATCAAAACGTATCAAAGGGGATTTTTTTGGTACAATTTGTCGACCCTTTTTTTTGTCGACCCGACCGATTTTGGCTAGATCAAACTGAGAAAATTACCGGAAATTATTGAGAGTGAACACAATGAAAGACTTAGTAAACATTGAAACTTATATTTATTATCGCTATTTGGTAAGCAAAAAATCGATTTTTAACATATTTGACACTAGATGCTACTGCTTTTAATAAACGTTTATTGCCTGAAATTGTTTCTTTAAATACCTACAGTGCAACTGAAAATACTTAATTCGCTTTTTACGGTATTCACACCTAGTCGATTTCTATCGTCAGTCCATACATTACCCATTACGATACAATCTCTTTCTACGAAGGCATTGGAGACGGGAGCACTGCACACATATTGTACCATCTCGTGAGTGAGGTATATATATCGCGTATTTTCAAAAAAACCGGACTTTTTATTGTCCGGCTTTTCAAAATTTTCTAGGCCGGATAGCCGTTCTAAAAACCGTACTGTCCGGTCTAAAACCGGACATCTGGCAACCCTACTACAGTGTCAGTACTAAAAATACGTAAGTAAGCAGATTAATAAATAAATGGCCCTTAAAAATGATGGAATGTGCAGTTAGATAAATAGTTCAGCAGTTCACAGAGAGTGGATACTTCTGTACTGGTAGGTTCAAACGGTCTAAAAGCCGACTTCTAGACACGTGGACTTTGGCATGAACAACGTACAAGTTATGTTCAACAATCATATTGCGTCGAGGCTGATTTACGTTTGTAATCTTGCTGTTGTCGCTGCCGTCGTGCGGAAGAGTACCCAGCAGGCTGACAGCGTTACCCCGTTGTATGGTCAGACTGATTATCTGGCCGAGGTATGCCCCAGTCCAAAGGTCCCCGGAGGCATCGACCAGAGGGCCTGTTATGTATCTTTAGTTGCCATCTGGACTGGGTGTCTATCATCAAAAACATAGATATACTATCGAATTCCGATTGTCTAAGGATATGTTCGCACTTGAAGTGACGACACAGTTCGTAAATAGTTTAATACCCACTAATGGCAAATTTGAAAGTTCCAATTTAAGCTATGTTTTTGATGATAGGCACCTAGTCCAGTTGGCAATTAAAGATACAGAATAGAGGGGCTGGTGTTTCGACAAATCTTTATGCAAAGAATACTGTGCACTCGGCCCCCACAGTGAGCGAGTCTTGACGCCGAAGGACGCATATATATATATAGTCCGTACCCAGGGATATGATCTGCGCCGCTTCATTATTTCAGCTCTCTTTCAGGTCATCGGTAAGTGGGATGGGGCCAGTGTATCAACACAAGTCATATCCCACACCATCGACCTGCCACATTTTCACGGCATCAAAGTCATTCCGTCGGGCCTCTTGCCTTCGTCCCGAGAGAGCCCGGACGGTTCTGAAATAGCTGGGACATTACTGCTGGCAAGGACTGGCGGATGATGTCGTTCAGATCGGGATGACTTGCGAGGGGACCGGCGCTGAATTGGCAGGACAGACCGTGGTGACCAAGTGGGTTGACGCTCTCCCCACAGCGGTAGCGATGAGGTTGGTTTGTTTTTTGTACCCAGATGCAGGCTTACAGCCAAAGTCAGAGTTGTCCTATCCAACAGAGTGCCGGTGTTTGGTGAAGGCACCGCATTCAACCAGTACCCCGACTCTGATGGCTAAGAGACGAGCCCAGTTAGCGGTGTTGGAAGAAGTTTCAAGGAGCTGTGTTTGAACTTGTTTGTACAAGGGCTCATCTCATAACCTTTGCAATTTAGGATCTATTGGAATTAGAATACAAAAAGAAAGAGTTAAAAATCGTTTGAAAAAATTAAAAAGGTTAATCCCATGACATTTGTTGTTTTGTATGAGGGACTGTCGTGTTTGTGTAAGGGAGGTAAAAGGAAAGGGAGGGAAATGTTTAAAATGTAAAATCGTTGTCGTTGTGTAGGTTTTTAGTAAGTAAGTAATATATTTATTTCATGCCACCATATACATAATACACATACATAACACAGAATGGTAACTTAAAAAAAACTAAAATGAAAAAAAAATTATATAATAAAAACCTTACACTATTACCATAATAAAGTAAAATATGTACAAAAATAAAAACTATTTGGTGGCAAGAAAAAGGTATTATTTCAGCATATTGCTGCAAAACATTTAGCTTTGCAGCACTGGTTTTCGAATAATACCCGAATGAAGTGACTCACGGGAGCCAGTGTGCGTTAAAGTCATTCGGACCTGTGACTAAACCATAAATCATAATGAGTAATCAATTCAATTTACTGATCATATACAACGAACCGTTTTTACATATATAGATACATATACTGAAGCCTGTCTCCCAGAGGGGTAGCCAGAGACTACAGATTTACATCTGCTATGATCCAGAGACACCTCTTTTGCTTCTTCCACATCCCTGAATCTAGTCATACAAACTCTTCTATTCCGGGTATGTCGCCAATTTGGTCAGCATACGTCCTTCTAGGGCGGCTTGGTCGAGCTGTACCTTCCACTGCGCACCATAGAATTGTTTCGTCACTCTACTTTAAGGCACTCTACTCTACTTCATCCTCTCTACCGACCAAACCACCTAAGTATTCCTTTTTCTATTGTAGTGGCTAACTACACCTTCTTTCAGGCCACCACGATTATTATCAATCACGTAAGAAATATATCGGTTAAATATACAAATCTAGTCGGTATCTTGTTAAAGAGTATCAAAGAGTTATTTACCTTTATCTGAAAACAGAAAAACCAAATTAATTATATTCGAATTGCAAATTGGAAAGTCTACACGTAAACAGTTACTTGTTAAGTGCTTACTTGCAAACCAAAAACAGAAATAAAATAAATTGGAAGTCTTAACACTAAAAAGACAAACAGACGACCTTTGGATGGAAGGAACCATAAAAAGATATATTTTTTAAAGCAATGCTATAAATTATTAATATTTAAAACAAATTAAGAATAAAAACAGTTTGAAAAAAGGTAAGTATATAAATAATTAACATATACATACATAATTATTAATAAATATAAATATATATTTATATATAAAACCAGAAGCATTTAATAATACATATAAATATAAATGCTTCTGGAATAAAAGTAAACACTTTTTTGTATATTTTTTCAAGATGATATACCATCAAACTCCATCAAACGAATCCATCGAATATTTGATGTATACATTAAACATATATACAGATTGACCATGTAACCTTGATATTATAATAGATTGTAGAAGAATAAAAACTGGGTTCATAATAACTATCAAAAATTAATTTCATTAATTTAAAAAAGAGTTAGAGCCACTTAAAGATTTCCGTAAAATCCAAAGAAGTATGGTCATCTGAAGAGAAAAGACAATTAGATCGCGCGAGGTTATTTTATTGTTGATTCCACTATTTTGAACTTGTTTCGTATGAGAATGGCTAGGATAACCGTATATTATATTTTCAAGTTACATTTTTATAATTTGTTTTACTTATAATTTTAATTGTTTTTACATTTATAATGTGTTCTATTAACGATTCTTAATAAACTCTAAAATTATCGGGGTTTGGTTAAAAGTCACCCTGTATAATGTATATAATTTAAACAGTAATAGAACTTAATTTTATCAAAATATCACTTAAATTTCGGTACAAAATGTGACGGTTTGCAAGAAACATATTTTTTGTGCAAAAAAATGTTTTGTTT
This sequence comes from Ypsolopha sequella, assembly GCA_934047225.1. Lineage (NCBI taxonomy): Eukaryota > Metazoa > Arthropoda > Insecta > Lepidoptera > Ypsolophidae > Ypsolopha > Ypsolopha sequella. Next base: position 17,406,902 of record OW204010.1, on the reverse strand, counting down.
TGGCTCCTCTGTGAAGTTGTTTGTTTTGAGTTTAAATGGTTCTTAACAAGTGGAAATTTGAAATGGGATGGGTCACAATAGACAGCTACTAGAAAAAGTACTATAAGGCTTATCCTAACTTTTAAAGTATTTTGCTTCTGCACTGACAGATTTAGAATAAATGTACAGTCAAAGAAAAAGCAACAATATTCTAAAGAAAAAAAATATCTTTGTTTGTCTTACTGATAAGGAACGTAAGGCACAAAACACAAGAGACGTAAGGCAAAGACAATGCGAAGACGGGGCGCAGGTGACGGTGGGTCGGAAGCGTGTGGTGAGACCACACCCCCGACACTTCATACTGAGTGCTCAAGTTATTTACCTACACTCCCACTCGCGCACTGGCTTGTCCGCACACGCTTGTATGTGTGTGTGAGCTAGTCTAGGGCTGGCAGCAAGCGTGTGAGCGTCGTCGATCGAGAGGGACAACATTATAATTCAGCAACTTACATGATTCTCTTCCTTAATTTTGGCCTGGTTAATCCCTAGGTCCTAGTTCTGGTTCTGGTTCCCCATGGATTATTTTTGTATTAAAAATATATATATCGTCACGACTTGAATCAAATGCTCGAGGAGGTGTTAGAGGTGTTCCGAGTGTGAACTTTGAAATGCAAGTCACAGTCCACACTCGGTACACCCGCTCAGCTTGAACGGTCACACAAAAACACTCGATTTTTAAAATTCCCACTTAATGTTGAAATTCTTACCAACTGTTTGACAACTGTTTGAGAGTTGCAGTTAACTTCCTAAACCAATACATATTAATTAAAAAACAGTATCGTAATAAAACAAAATACGCGCGCAGTGAACGAGTGGTACTCGAGCTCTGCGTGCCACCAGATTTGCCACTAACTTGCGGGGGACCGCGGGGGACGATAATCTCGCGCGGGGAGGTGAGTGTCGCTTCTTTACGTAGTAATTCTTTATATTCTCTGGTGAGACTCTGAAATGCTCACCCCCGTTGCTTCTACGTCACGCCCGCGCCGCGTCTCCTCTGTGTGTTGTGCAAAGGGCGCAGACTAGTGTCGCGCCTGCGTCTCATCTTGTCTGTATGTTTTGCATCATGATGCTTCTAGACATTTTGTATGAAATTACATTAAAGGGGTGCCGCGTCTTCGCCCCAACCTCGTCTTACGTCTCTTCTGTCTGTCTTGCGCCATAGTTTCTATGACTCATTTGACAACTTTACTTGAGCTTTTACACACATTACATATATTATAAAAAAAAAAATATATATATATATATATATATATATTTTTTTTTTAAGTTATGACGACACACAGAGGGTGCTAGTGTGCGCCATAATTTTAAACAGGGTTCGAAAATATCTGATATTCAGATCTTATTTCATGTATTCATGGTTTATTGTACGGTTTGGAGGTAACTTTGTAATGTTTTTCTAAAGAGAAAATTTAATGGTATCAAGCTTTCACCATAGGTTTAACATAGCATTAGACCTATCAACTTCACCATATATTTATTTCAAAGTGATTGTTGCTGTGTTTGTCTGACACAATATTATTAATGAAAAAAGCGCTAGACATTCTTCATGAATGACATTCTTCAGACAACTTAAATGATGTTGCAAAAAATATAAAAGGTAGGAATGAAATTTTATTTACTATCTCAATAACTTTAATAAAATAAAACCAGGAATACTTATCGTACTAAACAAGTTTCCCAAAGTAACAATTCCACGAAAATATAAAAATGTTATCGCGTTTCCACATACATACTAATTTTGAAAAGCTACTGCGATATTTGTATGTTTTTTTTTTTTCATTTACCCGTGTTTCAGCAAGTGCTGGGTTCAGATCAGATATCTACGATATATGACATTTGGAAATTGTGGTAATGACGTCACTGAGGGTTTAATGAAGACATTGCTTTTTTATTTAATCACGGTGATTAAGACGTGGTCTCTTACCAAAGGCTTGATCCGCCGATTTAAGGTCGCTCGACGAGCTATGGAGCGGGCTATGCTTGGGATAAAATCCGAAACGAAGATATCCGTCAGAGATCGAAGGTGACCGACATAGCCTGCCGCATCAGATAGTTGAAGTGGCAGTGGACTGGCCATATTTGTCGCCGAAGTGATAACTGTTGGGGCCATAAGGCATTAGAATGGAGACCACGTACAGCAAAGCGCAGCGCAGGTCTGAAGGACGTTGCTGGTGGCGGCTGGATGAGGATGACTGAGGACCGCCAAGAGTGGCGTAATATGGGGGAGGCCTATGTCCAGCAGTGGACGAGTGTGGGCTGATGGATGGATGGATGGACTGAAAAAAACATGAAAGACGCATTTCTAACAAAGTGTAATTCGAAAATGACACCAAAGATTGAAAAGGGCAAGAGGCTCATGATTGGTTCGTACTGTTGTCATGGGACACTAGGCCAGCCATGATTGGCCAAATCAAAACTAAGAACTTAGAATATTATTATTCTAAGGCAAAGAGCGTATACTAAAGACTCAAAGGCACAGTGAATGCTATTGGAGCCATCGCCTTACAAAATTGTATTCCACACACTTTATCATGGGGTAATTTTTCGACTCTTTTATGTTTTTTTCGTCAACTGTTTTAAAATGTTGGCGAGGAAAATAAGAGGTCAACGATCTTACAATCCAACGTTTTATTTAATGCTGTTTTATAAAACCACTCAGACATCTGCACGTGTCGTTTAAATTTGCCGGTTTAACGTCAGTCGCTTAGCGCAAAGTGCATAACTTAACTTTGTTTTTCTTGTTAAGAAATGAAAAATTTAAAAGATCAGTGAGTTCAGTATTAATGAGATTTATAAAGGAAGAATTTTTAAAATTCTAAACACAATTAGTCATGTTCTTCTCAAAACCAACTTAAAATGCTGTTTTAACTTTGTTTGGACCAGATCATGACTAATTATGCATACAATTTCAAACTCATGCTTTATAAACCTCACTAATACTGAACTATTGTTGTCAATTGCCACATACCAAAATGTTTTTCAATTTTTAACTTCTAAACAAGAAAATGAAGTAAAGTTATGCACTTTGCCCTAAGTAATAATTACTTGTTTAGTAAAACAACTGGTTATACAATAAATATCATAGTACATACGTATATGTCAATCATCATATCATCGAACCCAGTTTCAAATACACAAAATGTTGTATAAAATTAAATGATAAAATAATAATAACAAAGTAATGAACATTATTTTCAGAAGTAAAAATACCACGTAAACATATTTTGAAGACAATAAATTAAACAACTATTTTAGTCCGAAAAGGATCCTGCCGCGCACACCGACAACCAGACATCCAAACAGACAACCAGACATCCAAACAGACAACCAGACATCCAAACAGACTCGCTCCCGCTAAAACAAAGTTTTGAGAGGAGACGCCATGAAATTGGCCGACTACCAAAACACGCAGAAGGATCCCTGTCAGACAACTGTGAAAAAGAAAATAGAAACGGAAAAATATTCAGAGCAAAAAAAACCCGGTCAAGTGCAAGTCAGACTTGCGTACCTAGGGTTCCATATCGTGGATGAAAAGTTTAATTGTGTTATTATTTTTCATTTATTAATTAATTTATTATTAACCGCTATATTTTCCGATAATCTTTACGTAAACACATATTACTATGATTTTTTTTTGTATTTTTCGGTCCACCAGTTTTAGAGATATGGGAAGGGGGGTATACATTTTTTGTGGTTTTCAAGGATTTCTCAAAATAGATGCAAGTAAATATAGTCAAGCTATATATTTTTACAATTTAAAATTGTTAATAAATGCTATTTTTGTGCCAAATTTCATGTCTTTATCTTTAACGGTGCTAAAGTTATGAGGCTGTTACATACGGACGGACAGACGGGCGGACAACGGAGTCTCGCCATAAAGGTTGCTTGTGTACCTTTTCGGTACTACGGAATCCTAAAAAGATAATTTTGGTTATTAAAAACAGAGGGCGCTAGGGTGCCCTGAAACTTACTACTTAAAATTGCTGCAACTACACTGGTCTCAGTAGCGGCCGATGAGGGTTTGCATGTTACAGTATAAACGCCGCTATCCGCATCTTTGAACCTGAAGTTATACACACATAAGAATAGGTACATAAGGAGAAATTTAATCAATCGCCTGAATTCATACTTAAGGGGTTCCACAACGCTAAACATCAGTTTTGTATTGGATTCAGTTCCGTCAATGCAGATGGTAAAAATAAAAAAATAAATATGGCGCGTTTTTTGACTCGAGAAATTATTAATTACACTACATAAATAAACATGCTTTCAATCTACTAACTAATTATATTACTTTTAAAAAGCATGAATTTAACGAAAAATGCGATTCAGTTTCCATATTTCAATACCGATTGAAACGAAACCAACACACGCAGATACTTACTAGAAAAAAACATCTTTATTACATAAAGAAATTATAATTATTGTCCTAATCTAGCCGCGATTTCATAATAACTGAAATGTAGCATGCGCGACATCTAATTAGAGCAGGATAGACAGTAAAAAAACAAAAGCGTTAGAGCAGGACAGAATTTTAGCATTGTGCAGCCCCTTAAGACACGGTTAGTGATCAGGAACAATGTTCAATGACATGTCAGGTGGAATTAGAAAAAAATTGTTTCTGCTCCTATAGTCCCTATACTAGGATTTGTATTTAAACTAGTCCAGTTCGAATAGGAATAATTTTTTTTTAATGATTTTGAAAGAACGGATTATAGAACCTTGTTTCTGATCACCAACCGACTATATCCAGTATAAATTCCGGCGGTTAATTAAATTTTACCTTGCATATTCACGACATGAATCCCTTTTTTTCCGCCTACAAACTGCATTACAGTTTGGCAGAAATATTTGTATGTGCTAAATATTTTCATATGGAAATAAACGTCTATTACTACTGAAGGGGTGTCAGAAGTGTTTCCGAGTGTGGACTGTGAAGTAAGTCACGAGCGAGTCGGTTGGTGGCATGGGTTCATCATGATGGTGGTGACACACCACGGCTGAAGCCTGCCACCGTATGAAGTAAAAGTATTTATTAGTTAATTGGGTAAGTTTAATACGAGTACTTATTATCATAATAATCGTCGATGAAACTGCGCGTGTAGTGAGTGTAGACTGTGACTTGCTTTACATAGTTCCCACCCGTGAATACCTCTGATACTCCCTCGGAGATTCATGTCATGACGATATTGTAACGTTGACTGTCTCTGCAGCTGTATACAATAAAAATATTGTCATGAATTTATGCCCTCGATGGAATGTCAGTAACTAGAACAGTCAACACTCGTACACCCTCTTTTCAAAAGCTTTTCAAATCGACGATTTTTAAGTCTTAACTTGATAGGATGATTGATAGCTTTCTCACCGTAGTTTGGGCACAAGTACCTAAACGCTTTTTGAGGCATACATGCATCTACGTTACATTTATAAGGGGAAATTTAATCAACCGCCCAAACTCATACTGGAGACTCGTTTAGTGATCAGGAAAAATTTTCAATAACCCCTTAGGTTAAATTGGAAAAAAAAATTTTTTTTTGCTCCTTTACGGCCTACTAGGAATTGTATTTGAACTAGTTCAGTTCGTATAGAAAAAAAAGGATCATTAAATTGGGGCAAAGCTTGGTGAGGCAATGAATAAAACTCAATGGAGACAGCAACCGACAAGAGCTTTGCTCTTAAATATGCGACGACGAATATTATAGTTAAAACTGAGAAATGAAATAAGGCTTGAAATTCGCAGTGTTAGGAAATAAAAGTATTTCCATTAGTCATAGATTTAAAATGTCAAACAATTTTTAACAAATATTCGTAATTATGCAACAACAAATATCTGTGGCATCGACGGAAATCATGTAACAATCTTCTAATGTTAACAATTTTCAATAGCTCACAAATTATATTATAACTATTCATAACTAACACAGGCTCATACGTTACTATAGTGATTTTGATGAATATTTACCACTTATTTCACATAAATCAAAATTACTAAAATACTTTATATTCTCTGAATATACCATCAACTCACGACGGACTCGTACTCGAAGTATGTTTGTTAATTTGTTCCAGAAAAATGCAAATGGGAGGCTCCTCGACAACATTCTTTTATTATATTTTAATGTTCGTTTTTATGGAGAATCTGAAGGAGTTAATTTTCAGTACTTACATTTTTGTTTTTTTTTAGGAATTTTAGGATCCAAATTTTATAATTTCCTTTGTTTGTGAATGAGACAACATCTGGTAATGAACATGTACATTCCGTGCGACAAGGAAGATTACTTGTACGAGTTCACCGACGTGCTGTCAAACATGAGCGCCATCGTGGAGGAGTGTGACGCAGAAGCCGTCTACATGCTCGGCGACTACAACGCGCATCCAGGGACGAGATTTGGGAACGAATTATCATTCTGCGAGGAGCAACAGTGGATATGCGCGGATATGGATATTTTAGGTGCGGAATCTGGTACTTTCACCTATATAAGTGATATGAACGGCGCTAAAAGGTGGTTGGATCATTGCTTGATGACGAGGGTGGCTCGCGACACAACGTTAAGTGCGAAAGTGGACTATGTTGTGACGTCATCGGACCATTTCCCTCTATTTATAGAATGCAATATAGGCAGTATGTGGACTAAAACCTCTCAAACTTGTGAGTCATTAAACCGTAATAAAAGTGTCAAGTGGGGTCTACGGGATGCTGATCAAATAAGTGTGTACGGAAAATTTTGTAATGAACGTCTAAGAAAACTAAATAGTTGTAGTCTGTACTGTGATAAGGTTTTGTGTGAAAATCCGATTGTAATATTTGCTGATATAGTAGTCTAAGAAATAGAAACGATATTATAAAATTAATTGACAATTATTATAATGATTTTATTAAAATTTTGCAAGATGCTTCTTTGTTGAGTGCAGCCTCGAAGGTCTACGCACGCAATAGAAAAAAACAAGTGATTGGTTGGAACTACCACATACACGAACTACATAAGAAGGCTAGGCTCTATTTTGGAGTATGGTTGGAGAATGGTAGGCCCTGCTCGGGAGAAGTTATGATAATATGTATAATAGACGCAAATTTTTTTAAAAATAAACTTAAGTGGACTCAAAACAATCAAGATGCAATAAAAATGAATATTTTGGCTATGCATAAGGAAAATAAGAATTTTGGGAGGTTTTGGAAAGCTACAGAAATATTAAGTCCTAAGCAGGGCTTTCCAATTAGAGTAGATAACTTGCAGGATCCTAAAGCAATAGCAGACATGTTTGCTAGACACTTTAAGGCTGAACCGTTGCTCGTGGAGGATGTGCCCGCCACTGAAGAACATAGTGCGCCCGATACGCAGCCGTCGCCGACATCAGCACCGGCGGCGACGGTGCCGCTGGCGATGCAGTTCACGCCCGTGGACGTGGCTAGAGTAGTGAGGAGTATGACCCGAGGTAAGTCACCAGGGCATGATGAACTCAGTGTAGAGCACATCATCTATGCCAGTGATGAAGTATACAGAGCGTTGGCTGTGATCTTTAATCTTTGTTTAGAGTACAGTTACCTTCCTAAGCAAATGATGAAGACAATGGTGGTTCCAATTATAAAAAATAAGACTGGTGACCTTTCGAGCGCGGCAAACTATAGGCCTATCTCCCTTGGGTACCATCGCTGGTAAAATACTTGAGAGACTGCTGCAGCCCGAGCTCAAGAGAAATGTTAAGATCAATGACGCGCAGTTTGGTTTTCGTCCTGGTGTTTCAACAGACTCGGCAATGTTTTGTCTTAAAAATACAGTAAATTACTACAAGGACAGAGATACATCAATTTACGCCTGCTTCTTAGATTTAAGTAGAGCTTTTGACTTGGTTAATTATAAATTATTGTGGTAAAAAATGTCGCGATGTGTGCCATCTAACATTGTAAGTCTGTTGAAGCACTGGTACGAGAATCAGACCAACATTGTGAGATGGGGCGATGCGCATTCTAGTGAATATGTACTAGAGTGTGGCGTACGTCAAGGAGGACTTACCTCTCCGGACCTCTTTAATCTCTTTGTGAATGACCTGATCGAGGAGCTGAGGAGCTCCAGAATCTGTTGTCATATTGGCAATGTATGTTTTAATAACCTAAGTTACGCCGATGACATGGCGCTTCTCTCCCCCTCGATCAGTGGATTACGAAAACTAGTGGCAGTTTGTGAACAATACGCAGCTAAAAATGGTCTAAAATATAATGTTTTAAAATGTGAGCTTTTAGTGTTCAGGTCGGGAAGAGGTCCGGAGGTGGTTCCACCGGTTTTTATGAACGGCCCTGCAGTTCGGACTGTAAAGCAGTTCAAGTATCTAGGCCATGTTCTGACAGAGTGTCTGCGTGATGATGCTGACATTGAGCGGGAGCGCAGAGCCCTGGCTGTTCGGTGTAACATGCTCGCACGCAGGTTTGCTAAGTGCTCTAAGGATGTAAAAATTTTGCTGTTCAAGGCGTACTGTCAAGGCTTCTATACATGCCAGCTATGGATAAATTACACCAAAAAAGCATATGGTATCCTTAGAGTACAATACAACAACGCATTCCGTATATTATTGAGGCAGCCGCGGTACTGCAGTGCGAAAGCCATGTTCGCAGACGCCAGGGTTCCTGACTTTTTCGCGATACTGAGGAATCGAGCGGCGGCATTCTGGTACCGGATGCGAACATCGAGCAATGAGTTGCTCAAAGCAGCCAGCGAGAACATCTGGGGAAATAGGTTCTATAAGCACTGGCTGACATTCAGACGTGTGAGAATCAGAAATAGATTCTGGTTCTCACATGGTTGAATTATTTATTAGTAGGTATATATATTTTTTATTAGTATGTAAGATAATTTAATTTTAATTTTAATTTTGTTTGTAATTTAAATTTATGGGTTTTACATTGCCTGAAATAAAGACATTTTATTTTATTTTATTTTATTATTTATTTATTTTTATTAAGCTAACAGCAATATTAATAAATTTTTTGGTAAATGTAAAGTGTAAAAAAATATTACGAATCTTATAATGGAAATTTAGGACGAACTGTTTTTGAAGATTTGATTTTAGTCATCAGTCTGACAATATAACCAAAATTTAATACGTAGATGTAAACCTTGAAATCATATTTAAAAAAAAGCAAATAATGAAAAGGACAGGTAAAATTAAAGTGCGTTACTGTTTTAATCAACCTGTTTCTGAAAAACTCTGATTCTGTTCTGTGAATTAAGTATGGACTTTCTATCAACTCAACATCGATTCCATCAATGTTATTTAAACATTACATTTTTAATTCTGAAATCAATAAAAAAAGTAAAAATTCGTTTATTTCCGTAAAAAAAGTCTTAACTAAGTGTAGCCGCTGGCTACAGGAATGCAGGGCTAATGGGATTTGAGGATATGACACGGGAGAAGAAAAGATTGTGGGAAACAATGTGGGTGCACTGACTGACCTTTGTTATATGTTTTCGATGGGCCGGCAAATCCGATGCGTGTCGTCTCCTCTCGTTGGGCTGATTGAGTTGGCGCTTTGGGCAGTGATGAGCTGGATGTCTTGGTTGGAGTAATGTACACAGCACTAGTATGAACACAACACTGTTAGGTATGAGAGGTTTTGGTTGTGGCGGCGCGAATGTGTGCACACGGGTTGTTTGGACGATGTCCCGAGCGGAAGAGCTGGCGGCGCTAGCGCGCACGCGTGCGCCCCAGGAGGCGTCTCGAGTCGAACAGACTGAGTACCAGCGCCGCGCGCGCTTCGAGTTGGCGCCAGCGCTGTGTTGCTAAATTAGTCATCCGGCGCATGCGCGCACGGATCATGCGTCACGCTGTTAGCGTGAACATCCTGGGGGGGCCGGGGCTGCGGCTCCTCTTGAGCTGAATCCAACGGCAGCCTGGCTATCTTGAACACAGGTCGTCGCAGATTTCCATGAGCTGTGTCCAGATCCACAACTCGGATCACTCCATCCTTGCCAGGTATCGTGCGGAGAATTCTCCCCAACTTCCATTGGAGCGGAGGCAGGTCATCCTCTTTGATGAGGACCAGTTCACCCACTTGAGGAGGGGAAGAAGGGGAGAGCCATTTGGAGCGGGTTTGCAGGGTATGGAGGTAGGATCTGGACCATAGAGTCCAAAAGCGCTGAGAGAGCGCTTGAATGAGCTGAAAGCGTTTAAGAGCAGATATGGGTCTGTCGTCAAAAGACTGCTCAGGTAGAGCGGTGAGCGGACGACCAATAATGAAATGTCCGGCCGTGAGAGGTTCAAAGTCCGTAAGGTCGGATGAAATTGGGCAGAGGGGTCTTGAGTTGAGTATTATTTCGTGCAGAGCGCCGAACCAAGTTATGTGCTGATTCGCGAGCTTGTGAGTGATTGCATCATTGTTTGACCTGAGGAAGTTCTGAACTTCAATGAGCCGCAATTCAATGAACTTCAATGTGTTTGTGCCGCAGTCTGAGCGAATGAGAACTGGAGTACCGCGACGTGAGATAAAACCTAACAGGGCTCGTGCTGAGTGAAATTGACCATGTACGTCTGCTATTTTAAGTGAGACGGTTGGCAACAAAATTGGTGTGTTAGTGACGTTCACTACACGTTGTGCGGAGTTACAAGAATTCTCTGTTGGAGTTGAAGTCATTGAGTGAAAATGAACTGAGTGTGTATGTGATGAGTGTGTGTGTGATGAGTGTGCTGAGTGGAAATGAGCTGAGTGTGTATGTGATGAGTGAATGTGTGAGTGAAAATGAGCTGAGTGTGTATGTGCTGATTGAATGTGTGAGTGAAAATGAGCTGAGTGTGTATGTGCTGATTGAATGTGTGAGTGAAAATGAGCTGAGTGTGTATGTGCTGATTGAATGTGTGAGTGAAAATGAGTTATTAAAACTTGAGCGCTACCAACTCCAACGTGCGGATAGCTTGTAACTTGCGCGGGCCGAAATAACAAAGGCTATGTTCAAACGGAACACGGAACTCTTAAATAAACACGACAGAGAAAAAAAAAATTTTTTTTTTTTTTAAACAACCTGTATATGAGCTGATAAACCAACGTGGAACACCCTATATGTGTACCATAAACAATAAGAGCAGAGATGAGATGAAAAATTTTACTATAAAAAGCAGACAATAACAGGATAAAACTGTTCGGAAAACTATTACCGTAACACAAGATTACCGTAACATAAAATATCGAAAAGGGCTGATCAACTTGTTAGACAATAATACGAAAAAACTGACGGCAATATATCACTGCGACACAAGATTACCGTAACATTAGATATCAAAAAGGGCTGATCAACTTGTTCACCAAAATGTCATAACAGTATATTTACAACAAAACATCAGTCGTCGAAAATTCTATTTATAGAATAAAATACGTACCTACTTCGTTGGGTGTGTAAACAAACAAAGAATGTATTTACCTGGCCGAAATCGGATCTAAATGAGCGGACAATCCAATGATGCAAATCACGCTTTAGTACTATACGTAATACGTATGTATATATGTAATGTAGATTCGTAATTACACGGAACAAAGGCAAATCTATACTCGCACCAAAAAAATATCTCGCAAAATACGTGGGTAGATTTACAACTTTTCGGGCGATACAAAACTTGTAACACGTTATGAAACTAAAATGTGAACTATTTACGAGCAGAGTTGAATCACTTCGAGAACATTTGAAAAGATTGGGTCGGGAGTTACATGTAAAAAATGGTACCTAACAGTATTGAGCAAAATGCTGACTTTGAGTTTAATTAATTTTACGTATGGGGTTTATAGGGGCTGATAATTAATCCCGGGGAGGGGAGTGACGGGGGGGGTTTAATAAAGAAATATAGTGGACTGTAACAAACAATTGGGCTGAATGGATAACCAATTCCAGAACACAAGATAAGGTGTCAAATTAATACCCGGCACCGGGTCTATAAAATTTTGTTATTTGTTTAAACAAAATGGGTGATCCAAAAGGATATAATTATATTATCTGAGCTGAATAATAATAACAAACGGGATGAAAATGAGTTTATTCTGTAAAGGGGCGGGGGGGGCCGGTTCTATACCGATTCGTAATATGTTTTATCAAAATGTGAAAATGGACTGTAGTAAATCGAGGGGGCTGGGGGGGCCGGGGTTTCACGGCTCGAAGTGACCAAATATTTGGTCACTACCGGCTCGAAGGTCCAAAATGTAGCCGCTGGCTACAGGAATGCAGGGCTGATGGGATTTGAGGATATGACACGGGAGAAGAAAAGATTGTGGGAAACAATGTGGGTGCACTGACTGACCTTTGTTATATGTTTTCGATGGGCCGGCAAATCCGATGCGTGTCGTCTCCTCTCGTTGGGCTGATTGAGTTGGCGCTTTGGGCAGTGATGAGCTGGATGTCTTGGTTGGAGTAATGTACACAGCACTAGTATGAACACAACACTGTTAGGTATGAGAGGTTTTGGTTGTGGCGGCGCGAATGTGTGCACACGGGTTGTTTGGACGATGTCCCGAGCGGAAGAGCTGGCGGCGCTAGCGCGCACGCGTGCGCCCCAGGAGGCGTCTCGAGTCGAACAGACTGAGTACCAGCGCCGCGCGCGCTTCGAGTTGGCGCCAGCGCTGTGTTGCTAAATTAGTCATCCGGCGCATGCGCGCACGGATCATGCGTCACGCTGTTAGCGTGAACACTAAGTGCAGTTTATATGGCGGTTCTCAAACTAAGCTAAGGCTTGGTTCTTGAAAGCCAGGTGACTCGTTTACCAGTATTTATGTACTGTTTGGCTCGACGCCCTTTGTGGTTGGTATCATTACATTTCACATAGGTACTTGAAAATTTAAACAAAAACTAATATTAACATCTAAGTGTTTAAAAACAATTTTAAAAGACAATTTAATATTTGTACTAAAAGATAATAAATAAATAAATTATATTTAGTATTTATGTGAGTGACAGTAAGATTCAATTTATACATTATAGAAGAGGAAAGAAGCGAACAGAGGCAAGGAACAGGGAGTGGAATGGGATATAACCTTTGGTGTTCCAAGAGATTTTCTGTTTCATAGTAGGAACTGAGTCATTTTTCCATCAGTTTTTTCACTTCGAATACAGTTAAGGCTGCGCTGAGCGTAGAACGATTAGACACCTCGCTTGATCTGTCGTGGTCGCAATTTATCGTGGTCGATTATTAAATTTAACAGAAAAAATCATAAATAATTTAAATAATTAAATAATTTAGTGAAACGGCCCAATTGTATTTTATAACGTTTGTGATTGTCTTGAATTGTGGTTGAGACAAAATTCGACAGTTAAGTTATTGAAATTACTTAAACTCCAATACCTTTTTTAGATTTTGGGCCTACTTTATATATACATATTTGTTTCTTATTTTTAATATTCGTTGCGGCGGAGTTGTAGATACATTCTCTGTGATAATAAATATATATTTTATTCATTTATCATTGAAATATTATTCAATGAATCAATTTAACAGTGACTGTCGTTTTAGATTATTTTGCTCGGCGCCCTCTTAAGGTTTTAGTTTTAGTGTGTCGTTTGGCTGTACCGCAGCTATTTGCTCGGTTAGGTATTTATTTTCACATAGTAGATATCCAAAATAGCGTGCGGGTGTACGGGCACTATGTCAGCGAACAGACTTTATGTTCATTGGATATCTTTCCGTTTAATTCTGCTCTTTGGTACATAAAGTACGCGACATGGCGGGAGTGCGGGTGAGTACATACTCGTACATGTCAGTATGAAATCGCACACACTCCCGCCTGTCACGTAGTATACATTTTGCTCGGTCAGCCAACTCGTTTGCTATTAGTTTGATGATTTGAAAGGCTTCTTATTTACTAATAATATTTGGCTAGTTGCTAGCGAGTTGGATGTTAATTTCAGGGCCTAAGTATAATATACCTATTTCAAGCCTGAGCGGATTAAATCTAATTAATGTTGTAGACTTTAGCAGTATCAAAGCTCGCAATAATTAAATATAATAGACTTAGAAGCACAAACCAACAAGACTTTAAGAAAAACCAAAACATAAAAGGAGTGGGCTTTAAGAAAATCCGTAGCTGACGTGCAAGAAAATATTACCCGAGAAAAAGAAGGAGCACTACCTAAAAAAAGAAATGAGGTCCCATCAAAAACATAAAATGTACAAAAATGTCAAGTCTCGCGCAACGCACTTCTTCCAACGTAAAAAGTCGTAAGATCTTATGTAAAGTCATGTATTTTATTTTAGTTTGTATGAAAGGACCCATTCATTTAAGATAGTTTGGAAGCACTTATTCAACAAATTTTTCATAAATTGTTTCCTAATTAGTTACCCACAAACATTTAGTGATTGTATCAATATTAGACATCTTTTTTTCCATAATAAATATAGTGACTTATATAACACACTTATATTTTCCGCGAGAGGGCGCCCTAGCGTTACCATTGAGTTTGTGTTACTCCGTCAGGAAATAGTGCTAAAAATAGTAAAAAGTCCCAAATTGCTGAAAAAACTATTTAATAAAGAAGTAATCGTGTTAATTTACCATGTGTGTTAAATGTGAACAAGAGTCTAAGCGTTAGCAAATGAATATTCAGTGCAACTGAACAGTGATTTCATCAAAAGTGAAAAAGTCTTTTAAGACCAATAAAAAGTGATTCTGGAGACTATTCTTCCAAAGTGAACCTAATAAAAAGATAACAGTGAGCAAAATCAATTATCCAGTGCTAAAAAACACGGATTAAATATTTCGAAACCGAAAAATCATAACAAAGGAACTAAGCAAAAGTGCAATTCATCATTTTGAACAACACTGCCATCTACTGTGTCAGATACACGACCGGCGGGTACCCGGTCTTTCCACCAGTCGTGCCGCTGAGCAAGATAAAACTAAACAGTGACCTAATTGTAACCTAATCGATGGTATAAGGTTCTGAAGAAAACTTCGTGGTACTATACAATTAGGTTTATTTAACTTTATCAAAACTACAATCAAACAATCACAAGATAAGGAAAAATGTTAACAGAAAAATTTATCTTTGTTACCAGTGTTTGGCCAAGACCTTCATTTGGCAATTCCCTGCCAAGACATACTACGACCTTCCGTACCTTAAAATTGTTGTGTTAAGAGCCGCCTTAACATCCGGAATAATTTTACATCGGTATTAGTAATGCCAAGACATAAAGAAACATTTAAGTGACAACTAAGTGAAATTGTTACCACCTTATCCACTGGTAACTAAATTACTTGGAATCTTGTGAAAATTACATTAAAAAAACACTTTTAAAGAAACAAAAACTTGTAAACAAACAAAGGAAACAATTCCCTAAATAAAATCTAGCTCAGGGGAGCCGTAGATCCTACAACAATAAATATTTGTCGAACATACTCTTAAAACCAAATCGTCTGGTACACCATTCAGTTCTACCAGGAAAGAAAAAAAATAATACTGAACATTAAATTTTACAGTTTGGGTTATTCGGCGAAACAGGAAGAAAATTTAACCTTGGATACTAAAAGGACACATAACTATGTATCCTGAAAAAAACATACCGTCCTCGGTATCTTAACTGGGTGTGGATAAAAGTAAAAATTCCAACACCTACTTGAATTTTTCCATTACACTCCACGGAAATGACACGCCGTCCGCCGCCCCCTTCAAGGTCAACGTTCCACGTCACCGCAGACAAAAGGAACTGCTTACGGCGTACACCACGCGGCGTTCATTCCACTGCCAGCTGGTAAATCACGAAAACTGGTAAACTCGGAAACAAGAAGATCTTGTATACTGAAGATCTTGAAAACAAACACCCTGGAATTAGAAGAGAAAAAACCATATTAAAACCTTTACCACACGGAACAATGAGAACAAAATTCCGGTGACTCAAAATACAAAGAAAGCAATACATACCATGATCTGATGATTTCAGAACTCCCACCAACCCGATGAAAAAAACTCCAACTATCACCTCCAAAAAATCTTCCTGAAAATAGAAAACAATATTACGGAAACCATTCCACTCAAAATAAATAACCCAAATTTAAACTCAAAACAAACCTTAGTACTATCACGAAGTCGTGTTGGCAAAATCCGCCATTATTGTAAAAAAATAACTCCACACAAGCTGTCGGCATAAATTCCGGTCGGCAAATGAACGAGAACAACTCGGCAACGCGGCAACCGCGCGATTAACTTCATGTCTATAAAAGAGGGTAAACCCGAAACTTTCCGGCAAGCAAATAAACGACCAAATACTTTTTGTGATAACCGCAACTACCAAATTTGCAATGCTTCAACTGTTTACAAGAACAACTACTTAGTCCACGACTATCAGAAGCCCCAGTTCAGTGTACATACTTAGCTGTTCACCAAAGCTTGAAAGTACGCTTATAAGAAAATAGATGGCGCTAAAAAATACGTCTCGAAACTGAACCTTAATTTCACCCACTCTGCTAATTACAATTTGTTCTATTGGAAAGTGCATTGGAACAGAGCGCCAAAGGTACTGAGATCGATTCCTACACCCGGAAAACTTTTTGCTTAAAAAAAAAAAAAATTGTTACGTGTATCAAAACTTTTTGTTTAAACAAAAAAAAAATATATATATTGTATCTAAACATCGCTACAAACATGACTGAGGAATTGGCTGAAATGATAAGAAATCTTAGGTTTCAAATAAGAGAGGACTTAGAAGAAAAACTTGAAGAAAAACTACAAATCAAACTACAAGATACTGAGGCAAGAATAATAGCCCAAGTAAATGCCAATACAGATGAAAAAATTTCAGATATAAAACTTGAAGTAGAAAATTTGAAAAAGAAAAATGAAGAAAATGAATTACGGCTTAGTTTCCTCGAAAGACAAATACGACAAAGAAACTTAATATTGTTCGGTGTCCAAGAAGAAGAGAAATCGTATGAAGATTTAGAAGAATTGATAAAAGGAGTAATTGTGGGAAGTTTAGAAGTTACCCTAGACAAAGCTGAAATTGAATTTGTTCGCCAAGACCTATTGTATTCGGGCTTACCACGTTAGGAAAAAAAATAAAAATATTGCAGAATAAAAATAAACTAGAAAAAACTGGGGCTTACATTAAAGAGGATTTTCCGGCAAAGGTGTTAGAGAAGAGAAAAATATTACAAGCACAACTGAAAGAAGAGTTAGAAAAAGGAAATAACGCAAAAATTGTGTACGACCGACTGATAATTATAAATAAAGCCAATAATAAAAGAAGCTTATCAATCAGTCCCACTATAACACAAAAAGAAAAACCTGATACTAAAATGACAGCAGGAGGTTCAAAAACTACTCAACCAGCTAAAAAACAAAAAAATCAAAGCCATGCAACGCCAAATAGACAGGGCATCACAAGTTACCTTAACACAGGGACTGTCACCAAAAAACCAAATGCAAAGATTATCAAAGACCCTCCACATCACGTTATAGTAGAATCAAACAGCTTGGTTTAGCAACTAGACAAGTATAGTACAGGGCGGAAAAACAAAAACAAAAATAAATACATAAAAATAGTTAATAGTAACCTAGAAACATTACAGACACTTCCACCACTGTTGGTCACAGCGGGAGTAGACGACCAAAACCCCTCATCAAATATCACTACAGAAACTACAGAAACTACAGAAAATTCAGAAAATACAAATAATATAAATAATGCGAATACTACAAATATTATGAATACAAAACAACAAAAAATATACCAATATGCAACAACTAAAAACAAGAATAAACACACCAAAACGAATAACTACCAAAAAGAAAAAAACCCAGAGTGCATAAAAAAAAAGAGAAAGCAAAATGAAAAGCTTTACATCTGCACCTACAATGCGAGAACACTAATGGAAGAAGATAACATCCTAGAACTTGAACATGCATTGCAATTTATCAAATACGACATAATTGGCTTATCAGAAATAAGAAGAGAAGGCAAACACATTGAGGATAGAGGTCAATATGTCATGTATAGCTACGGTATAAAGAAAGACCACGAAGGAGTCGGCTTTTTAATAAAAAAATATCTATCATATAAAGTAGATGACTTTCAAGCTTTCTCTGATAGGGTGTGTATGATTAACCTGAAACTAGACCAACTTAAGTGCACAATTATCCAAGTCCATGCTCCTATCGAAAAATCAGACCAAGTAGACATAGAGCTATTCTATGAAAATATAAGAATGGCATTATCAAAGAGTCTTGGTAATATAATATTAGTAGGAGATTTCAATGCTCAGGTGGGACAACCAAAAGAGGAGGAGAGCATACATAGCTCTAGGAAGATATGAATACGGAGAAAGAAGTAAAAGAGGAGAAGTCTTAGTAGATTTCGCACTAGAAAACAAATTTAAAGTCCTGAATACAGTGTTTAAGAAAAATAAAAATAGACGTTGGACCTGGTTATCACCAGACGGGAAAGTAAAAAATGAAATTGATTATATTTTGTCAAATTTTGAAGACAAATTTGAAAATATAGAGGTTCTGAATAACTTTAAACATCATAGCGACCACAGAATGGTTAGAACCACAATTTCAATTCACAAGACGAAACAGAAAACGAGAATTTTTTTCAAAATCTTTCCAAGTGACAGTCAGCACCTTGGGAATAACTTCGCCGCAGAACTGCACAATCAAATCAAAAGAACTGATGCTAAAGAACCTAGAGTGCAAGAATACTACAATAAAATAGAAGAGGCAATCTTAAGTACAGCCCAACAAGAACAATCAGGAAATAAGAAAAAAAAAAGACTTTATATTAACCGATAGAACGAAAGAACTAATTAACAAAAGACAGAGATTGAAAAATGTAGTCAATAAAACACGTAAACAAAAGATAGAACTCAGCAAAATCTATAGAAAAACCAAAGATAATATAAAAAAAGACTTAAAAAATTACAGATTAAAAATACTAGAAGAAAATCTTCTTCGCTCTGGAGCACTAAGGAAAGCACAGAAAACACTTACCAGAAGTAGACCTATAATGGCAAGTCTTTGTAACAAAAAAGGTAAGATCAAAACCAATAGAGATGAAGTTATGCGTGTAGCCACAGAATTCTATGAGGATCTCTACTCTTATAAAAGTCAAACAAGTATCAATTTTAAAAATAATACTTCCAAATGCAAAGTAACAGAGATAACCGCTACCGAAGTTGTAGGAGCTTTTAAAAGTTTTAAAAAAGACAAAAGCCCGGGACCTGACAAACTTACAAATGAAATTTGAATGGCAGGAAAATCCGCTTTACTAGAGCCTTTAACAATTCTTTTTAATAAAATCCTGAAAGACAAAGAAATACCTACCCAGTGGACAGAGGCACACATCTCACTTATTTACAAGAAAGGAGACCCTAATGATATAGGAAACTATCGCCCTATAAGTCTTATGTCAAACATCTACAAAATGTTTTCATATATTATACTTCAAAGGATTACTCCCGACATAGACAAAAACCAACCTCCAGAACAAGCAGGATTTATAAAAGGATATTCAACGATAGATCACATTCAATCACTAAGTCAACTTATAGAAAAACACAGTGAATACCAGCTACCGCTGTATCTGGGATTTGTAGACTATAAAAAAGCCTTCGATTCCATATCTCATGAATCTATTTGGAATGCGCTTCAAGAACAGAACATCGAGAAGGATTATATTGAAGTCATAAAAGCCATTTATAACAACAGTACTGCTAGAGTAAAAACGGACAAATTAGGTTGTAAGTTCAAAATTGGTAGAGGAGTGAGACAGGGCGACCCAATGTCATCGAAGCTCTTCTTAGCGGTTCTAGAGATGGTATTTCGAAAAATGAGGTGGAAAAATAGAAAAGAAGGATTAATGATCAGTGAAGTCCGTCTATCAAATTTACGCTTTGCTGATGATCTAGTAATATTTGCATCATCTGCCTGTGACCTAACCCGTCTACTCCAGGAACTAGATTCAACAAGTAAAGAGATGAAATGGCAATGGGCAGGACATGTGGCGAGAATGAATATAATAGACTGTGCCAGGTGGACAAATATTATCACAAACTGGAAACCTCAAATTGGCAAACGAAAAATCGGCGGTCAAAAACGTCGATGGGAAGATGACATAGTAAGCGCAGCCGGAAGACAATGGAGAACAATTTCTCAAGATAGAGAGAAATGGAAAGAAATAGAAAAGTCCTACCTAGATATTTTTAAGGAAAATAAGCATTACGATGAGGGAGGCCATGGTCAGAACGACCTCTAGTTTTTTTTTTTTTTTTATTATTATTTTTTTTTTTTTCAAGCTAGTATTATACTTGATACACTAATCCTAATATTCATATACATTCTTTTATAATACTTTAAATTTTGCAAAACTATAATTTGTTATTTAAGAAAACTAGAAATAAATTGGCTAATAAATAAATAAATAAATAAATATAACACTGTTTTTCTGCCTAGCTAAAGAAAACAGGGACAAATTGTTGTTCGAGACAGGTAAGAAGGAAAATACTCTAAACAGTTATTACCTATATTTTGATACACAAAGACAAACGTTAGTTCTTAAAATTTACTTTAGTTTATATACTAAAAAATGTGAACACAACAATGTTGTCAAAGCCAACCTCCTATCTTACAACAGAAACTATCGTCAGCCCAAAGCTTGTAAAAATACAACTTGCGTGCGAATTTAAACTATTCACGCTTTAAATTATAATTAACCCAAATCCCCACGAACATCCTACGACCACTTATTACAATGTGACTACTGGATTTAGCAGTCGAAGGTACCGACCGGCTCGTTGCGTGGCCACCACCACGTCGACGCTGCTCACGCTTGAATTCCGGCTCCCGAACTTGCAATCCCGGCTCTTGAACCCGACCCGACGCTTTATATTCGGATGTTAAATCCAGGTCTTTGTCTTGTAAGATTTAGTACCACTAGACGAAGACTTGCACTCGTGGCAATAAAGAAAAAAAACCGGTCAAGTGCGAATCAGACTCGTGTACCTAGGGTTTCGTGTTGTGGATGATAAATTTAATTTTGTAATTTTTTTTGTGAATTTCTCAACCGCTTTATTTTTCCTGTAATCTTTACGTAAATTCATATTGGAAAAGGGCAGGCTAGGTAGGGAAGCCAGTACTCACGTGAGATTCTTGATTGTACCAGCGTCTGAGGCATCTCACGCCTTGCACCGCGCACCTTATGTTAATTGAGCTGGTTCGCGTATACAGTTTTGTTTATATTCGAAAAATAATGATTCTAGGATCGATCCACACTCGCGTAAAGAGTATCACACACAGGTTTTAGCGCTATTTCTATTTTATTTGATGATTTCCGACGGAGCTCGTATGCACGCACTGGCTTATGGTAATGGAAGGGATGACAGGGACAAAAATGTGCACGTACCTACTACTAAACACAAATCATAAAAATTAGGCTACCTTACAGTTAACAATATTAACCAACAATATTAACTACATATTATCATGATATTTTTTTTTCTTTTTACCATCTTGGCAGATAAGGGGGGACATACAATTTTTTTATGGTTTTTCAAGGATTTCTCAAAATAAATGCAATTAAATATAGCCAAACTATATATTTTTACAATCAAATCTCTAATCCCTACAACTTGATACCCATATTGTTTTTTTTATAAAATATCTTCTTTTATATATTTCTCATTTATTTTCAACTTTTTTTTAATTGAATATAGTTTTCCTGTAATTGGCCAATTATAATCTTTAATCGAAACTTTCTTCATATTTTTCGGTCCACCAGTTTCGGAGATAAGGGGGGGACATACATATTTTAGTGGTTTTTTAAAGATTTCTCGAAACAGGTGCCAGTAAAAGTATATTATATAGTAGAAGTATTTATTTTTACAATTTACTTTTTAATATCTAAAATTTGATATCCATATTGTATATTTAGGATACTTAATATTTTTTATTTTTTTTAACTTTTGTTTTGGAAATATTTTGAACAATTTCAAAATTTTCGTATTATTTTCGTGATATGTGGACAAATTAATGCTACTTTTGTGCCAAATTTACTGTCATTATCTATAACGGTGCTAAAGTTATGAGGCTGTGACATACGGACGGACAGACAACAGAGTCTCACCGTAAAGGTTCCTTTTGTACCTAAGTTTTTCGCTCGTGGGTAGTTGCACACTCAACATAGCTCTCATATAAATTGATTGAAATAAATATTTACAAGAAACAAATAATAATAGAAAGTTTAAAAAAGAGTAGTAGTGAATGTGATACAACCGCAATAGTGAAGGCACCTGAAATTATCGTGTCTATGTTAATAAATATTGGAAAAACATAGCGGATTCAATCTGCTCCGATATCAGTGTCAAATTGTGTGCGATAAGTGTTTAATGTGGCGCAGACTCTGGAACCGTATGTACTCTAGCAGATCACCTTATCATTTCAACGAAGTTGAAAAGTTCTGATAATAAACTAATGAAAAGATACTTTTCATATAAGCTAACGACATCTGTCTAGGTATACTCGTATCACTCAGGTCAACGGGCACTAACGCCATCTGGCGGCTGTTGGCGGTATTAGTTCATCATCTAGTTGATTGATTCAGTATCCAGCGCAGTTTAGGCGATATGAAGTGTGCTGTTTGCGGCAAGTTTTTGCCAGCTACCACGGGAGGTGGTGGCAGCACAAGCGTACTTTGCGCGGCCTGCAAGAAAAATAAAGGCGGTGTAAAGACGCCTCTGGTGCCACCGTCACAAGCAATAGCGAAGGATGGAGAAGAAGAAAGAGTGAGGGAAAATAATGCACAAAAAGCAGATTGGAATGATACTTCTGAATTAATCAAAGAAATGCGACTTTTTCGTTAGCAGGTAGTATGTCTGACGCAGGAGCTGACCGATTTCCGGGGAGATCTTAAAAAATTGAAAGATGAAATGATCCTATGTACAAAAGAAGTATCTGATATTAAGGAGAACATGACCAGCCTCGAACTCCGTCGAAAAGAGGAATATCACAAAAAGTTTACTATATATTTTTATTTATACGAATCAATAATTAAATAAAATACTTTATAATTATAAAATTACACAGTTTAAGATATATTTCGGGTCCGACCTGGACCCGGCATCAGTTAAATATATTAATAGAAATAGGTATGGCTTGACAACATCCATAGACATTAACATTAGCGCATAGATAAAATATGTATTAGAACTATTTATAAAAACTATTTACAATCGAGCTTCAATTTCGATAATGAGGTGATGATGATGATGATGATGATGATGATGATGATGATGTTGATGATGATGATGATGATGATGATGATGATGATGATGATGATGATGACGATGAAGATGCTGGTGATGGTGATTGTGATGATGATGGTGATGAGAGGGTAGGTAATCTGGGTCATCAATGTTGTTTATTGAGGCCATCTCCGTAATGCGCACCAAGAGACTGTGTAATTTTATAATTATAAAGTATTTTATTTAATTATTGATTCGTATAAATAAAAATATATATAAAAAGCTTTTCAAAAGTGAATATATTTTATACAAAAAGTTTACTAGAAACAATTCATGATCTTAAATCAAAACTAAACGAAAAGGAACAGGAAACTTTTGCAAACGACCTTGAAATTTCAGGTGTACAGAAGCAAAATGGTGAAAATGTCTATAGCATCGTCACCATGATCGCGGGCAAGGTTGGAATATCACTGGAAGAAGCGGATATTGTGTACGCATACCGCGCAGGACCACGGCGGCTCGCCGCTGACGCCAGCTCGGGCCCGCAGATGCGCTCGCGCCCGCTCGTGCTGCGTGTCGCTCGGCGCGCCCTTCGAGACCGCTTACTGCGCGCTGTCCGCGTACGTCGCTCTCTGACTACAGAAGGCATCGCCCCCTCCCCTTCTGGTGTGACCGTGAAGCCTAGACCCATTTACATTAATGAAAGGCTGACCAAGGATTATAGGAGCCTGTTCCAAAAGACAAGAGAAGAACGACAGAGATATGGATGGAAATTTGCATGGACGACTAACGGAAAAATTTTAGTTAGGCAGGAAGAAGGAAAACCCGCCTTCAGAATTAATTCCGAAGTGGATCTATCTAGGGTTTTTTCTAAGGCCACTGAGGAGGCTGTGGTCGAATAGTAATGTCAATTATTTTGTTGGATGCATGCTAGTAATAAATCTTAACCTTATAAGTCTTAATCTATGTTATAGGGTATGTTTTAGTGTATGTTACGAGCGTCATCGTTTTTTTTGTTTGGTGTTATTAGTAATTTTAGTTATTGAAAAAATCGCAACATACCGTGTGTTTTGAACACAATCACATTTTCAATTAAGATATACTGCAAGTTAAGTTATTACCTTCGTGTACTGTTAACAATACTGTATGAAGTTAAGTTAGACGCCTCATGTTTATACTTCTGTACCAATTACTGTAAGAATTTATTTTATATAGTCAAATATGAGTAAAAAAAAGTACGTGTTTCAAGTTAGGTCTTTTAAATATAAGATCCATGCATACCGGTCAGGATAAACTATTATTCTCTCTTGAAACATACAAACCTGACATACTTGCACTCAATGAAACATGGGTAAAGGAAGGACAAGACGTATATTTACCTAAAATACCAGGCTATGTACTCAAACTGGCACCCCGCTCGAGCGGGCACCGCGGTGGTGGCGTAGGCTTTTATGTGCGTCGCGGACTAAGCACCAGGATTCATGTTCACCCTACATCTCCCCTTGAACAGTTATGGGTAGAAATACGGATACCGGGTGCAAGACGCATGGCCGTCGGCACCGCGTACTGGCCTGACGCCTCAGCCAAAACTCGTGTGGCTACAGGTACCGCCATTGATGGTATCAGCGAGTCAATAAGTTATTTTAGTGACTATGATCACATATTTCTATTGACGGATTTCAATGTCAATTTATTGAAGCCAAATACGTCCCCCGCACCTGAGGTTCTGTCTTTTCTAAACCATCAACACCTTACACAGTTAGTTCACGAGCCTACACGAATTACAGACAGCTCTGCAACATTATTAGATCTGATTATAACAGACTCTCCTGAACTATGCCAAAGTATTAATGTGCACCATAATCCTCTCCTGAGCGACCATGCGTTAATAATTGCAGAACTTTTAATTACCAAGCCTAAGCAATCGTCACAATTTACTACTACACGTCTTCTCAACAAAATTGATGACGGCGAATTTATCAAGGACCTTAAGTCCATGCCATGGCATGAAGTGTTAGGTTATAATGACGTAGAGGACATGGTATCTCGATTCAACGATCTAATGTTGACGTTATTCAATAAGCATGCCCCTCTCAAGAGAATACGCGTCACAAACAATCACAAACCTTGGATCACCGATGTCATAAAAATCATGATGAAATGACGCCCTTGGCAAAGCTCTTGCTACGAGCAAAGTGGGAGCGTTTGAATATTATAGGAAACTCCGAAATCTAGTTAATAGCTCCATTAATAAAGAAAAACGTGCCTTTTTCACACACTTCGTTAATAATAACATTGGCAATCCCAAGAAAATGTGGTCAAATCTTAAACGCATTTCAGTGGGTAATACTAATAGTTCACTTAATATACCTAGTCATCTAATGAATCCAAATAATATAAATGATTTCTTTTTAAATATCCCAGGTAGTTTAACTGTAGATAAACAACTACTAGAATCTTTCAAAACAGCAAAGTTCACAGATAAGCAATTTTCCATTGAACCCTGTACTCATGATCATACAAAGTATCATAACCAACGCATCCGGTTTCGATACAATCTCGATAGGCATGATTCGCATTACCTTACCTTACTTATTATAACTGCTATCGTTAATATGTCTATAACGTCTAATGCCTTTCCGAATACCTGGAAACTGGCTAAGGTAAAACCTCTGCCCAAGGGCACCAGTATAGAAGACTACAAAGATCTACGCCCTATCAGCGTTTTACCAGTTTTATCAAAGCTCGTAGAGCGGATTGTACATACTCAGTTAATGAAATACGTGGAATCTGAAAATATTGTACCTTTGTTGCAATCTAGTTTCCGTAGTGGGCACGGAACGGAAACAGCTCTAGCACACGTCACAGACGAAATTATCACCGCGTCTGACTCAGGTCAGGGTACCATACTAGTGCTCCTAGACTTCTCGCGTGCGTTTGACTGTTTGAATCAAGAGCTGCTTCTAGCGAAACTAAGCCACTACGGAGTGTCGGAGTCAGCATGTGACTGGTTCCGCTCGTACCTACATAACCGGATGCAATACGTTGAGGTCGATAATGATGACGGGAACACCGCTAGCTCAGAACTGAAAGTCGTTAAGCGTGGCTGCCCACAAGGTTCTATCCTCAGTCCGCTGCTGTTTGTGTTATACACTGCGGATTTTCTTAATAAGATCAATCACTGCCAAGTTCACCTATATGCAGATGATACGCAGCTGTACTTTTCCTTCAAACCTAATGATACACAAACAGCAGTGGCTAAAATTAATGAGGATCTGAATAAAATTCATGAATGGGCAAATCTGAACTGCTTAGTACTCAATCCACAGAAGTCCAAATATTTTGGTATTAGGTATAAGCATCAGTGCCATTCGATCATTGAACAAAATCCTTCGATACGGGTCGATAATCAAAGCATCGAAAGAGTCTCAAAAGCGCGAAACCTGGGTCTGATAATGGACTCAGAGTTAAATTTTTCAGACCACATAAACTCCAAAATTAGAAACGCCTTTTTCAGACTCAAGACACTGTATAGCATTCGTCCTTACCTCTCTGAAAAAATCCGCATCACGCTTACAGAGAGCTTGGTGCTATCATTGTTTAACTTCTGTGATGTCGTTTATGGTCCGAAACTACACGTGAAAACTTTACGAGCAGTTCAGCGAGTTCAAAACGCATGCGCAAGGTTTTGCTTCTCGGTACCAAAACGGGGTCATATTACACCCTTTTTGAACGAGAGAGGAATACTCAAGATGGAAGCTCGAAGGACTGTACATCTAGCCAGTCTCGTTCATAAAGTTGTACATGGCAAAAGACCGTTGTATCTTTACACAAAGTTTGTTTGGGCTCGTGAAGTGTGCAGTCGTGAAACTCGCAGTAGGAAATTTAACTTGATGATTCTGCCGAAACATGTAAGATCTGGCTTCAGGGGAAGTTTCAAGTACGCGGCCGCAAGGATCTAGAACAATCTGCCTCCCCCTTTACGCAAGTCTGTGACAGTTCACATGTTTAAGTCAAAATTAAAAATACACCTTTTTGACAAACAAAAGCAGGAAAGCCGTTAAGAGTATGACATAGCCAAAACAAAAACCAGTTCCGGGCGTGGCTTATTCATGTTACGTTTGCGCGCGGGGGGAAATTCGTCCCGGTCTCAAAGCTCGCACCTTCCATAGCAAAATTATGTGAATAGAGTGGACGAGGTAGGGTCAAAAGCAATACGTTTTTTATTTTATCTAATTTATTAGTGTATTTCGATCATCGTCATACGGCATTGATCCTACTTGCTATCACGTCGGGACGTAAATTTATTATGGTCGGCTAAAAGTGGTTTTATGAGTGTTTGATTTATCAGTTGACACTCGGAACATTTCAGACACTCCTTTAGAGATACATAATAATATCGTGACGGTTAATTGTCACCATTACCCATTGTAGCGTTATTTTTTAAAAAAAAATTATATATTATCCGCCACTACATACTACGAACGTAATTTCGAATTGAATTTGGACTGCCACCAGGCAAGCCTGGTGACAGCCAAAAAAAGAGGTAAACCTGGATGAATAAACCGTATAATTTAAATAACAAAACACAAAAATAACAAAACCGAAGTAAGAAAAATATGGTACAAAAGAACAATAATATCAGAAGAGAATCGCTACAAAGGAAATTCTTAGATCAAAAAAATTATTATGCCAAATTCCACTTATTTAAGATTTTAATTTCCTTTTAGCTTGAACGACGCATTTATTCATAAAATAATGGATTTCAAATTTGGTTGTCGACACTAGTTTATAGGATCCTTTAAACTAAGATTTCACGGAAGTTTTGATAACTCTTGATACGAAAGAAAAACGTAATAATAAGGTGTTACGAGCAATCGTTATCTAGCTTTACACTAAGGAATAAAAATAATCGATGCCGAATATTAAGCTACAGATATTAAAAACCTGGTAAGGGTCTCTTCGTGACTTTGGGAGTTTCCGGTGTTCCCGGGAGCAGTCGATGAAGCTTGGCGATTTCAATTTTAGTATCGGAAGCTTTAGCTCACCAGGGACGTGGTCCTTACATCAGGCCTCAATAGGTACAACCGTACGAGATGGCGGATGGGATAATCAAACTAGGGAGACCCAGAAACCCTTTAAAAAATAATCCCGAAGGGTCGCTGTAAAGAAATAAAACAACGGCGTCAAGACATGCTTATGAAACGAGGGAAAGGAAATTAACGTATTGGAAACGGGACAAAAAGGATTTTCAGAGAATGAAACCAAAATTACACAAAACTTACCGGGAAATGCAGGAAAACTGGCTTACACAATGCTCAGGGCAATTGCGCTCTGTTTCTATATAAGTTATAAGATATAGTTTTAAAATTTGATATTTTAAATTTCTTGTGGCAAATTTCCTTCCTCTGTCACGATCTTCTTTGATATGAGAAAAATAACAAAAAAAATCTGACAAGATCATTCTAACTATTTGAATTCGAAAATTCAGAAAAGCAGCCAACGATAAAGAAAGACTAAAAATATATAAAAAGGTTGAATACTTGTAGCGAATGCTACAATATCCTCAAACGACACAAAAAAATTTAAACTAGCTTAAAGGAAATTAACTTCCAGAAGGGCAAACAATCGAATAAACACCTAGACTAATCAAAATGCCTTGAAACAAAAGGACTTGATTAAGTAAAAACAAGGTAGTAGCCTATATTGCTCTCTGACCCACAAACTATCTTCAGACAACAATCACGTAGAAACGTTGCTCCGTTGCTGCCTGAAGAAGGACAAACCAACACACTAACAAACCACTAAACAACAAATTAACGACCAACAAATCAATAACCAACAAACTAACAACCAACAAACAACAACCAACAACTCAACAACCAACAAATCAACAACCAACAAATTAACGATCAACAAATCAACAACCAACAAACTAACAACTACCAAACCAACAATGAACAAAACAAGAACTAACCAATTAAAAACCAACAAATCAACAAAACAGCAATCCAAAAACCAACAACTCAACAACCAACAAACCAAAAACCAACAAATTAACTAACAACAAATCAACAACCAACAAGTTAACTACCAACAAACCAACAACCAACAAATTAACTACCAACGAATCAACAACCAACAAACTAACAATCAACAAAATAAATAACCAACAAATCAACAACCATCAAACCAAGAGCCAACAAATTAAGATTGAAAGGATACATTATTTAACAAAAAAGGAGAATTTATCAAAAATAGTGTAAACCGGAAGCCGCAATGATATGTGCAAAAAAAGGTTTTGCTATTCAATTGACCTCCATACAGCGAAAATAGTTTGTTAAAAAATGTAAACCAGAAAGTTCAAAATAATAGACAAATATTCAAATGTCGACTTTGACAGTTGACAAGACTGAAAATGTAAACAAAGATTTCAGAAATTGTAAAATCTTTTCAGGAAAAATATAACATTTGTTCTGTAAAAACAAAAAGATTAATTCGAGGATTTGCGACAAAATTTCTTGCAAGGAAGAGACAATCTCAATATTATTGTGAAAATTTTGTAACGAAATGAGATTGCCTATATTGGATTAGGGATCAACAGGAAACGAATAAAGTGACCACCCGGATCTACTGGTATCAACAATTATGCTAGAAACACAATAAATATGTTTAACTAGTAACTACCACATTTATGGATAAATTACAATAAATTTATTTGACTTGAAAACTCAGTGTAATTTATTTACTAGAACAGGTAACAATTATTAATGATAGATATGGAAAGCAATAGGCTACTAAATATTGAAATGCACTTACCTGCAGGTCCTACCTAACTATACATAAGGAAATTAGGTTAGGGATAGGATAATATACACACACAAATAAAACAGGTAATACACAAAAAGTGTGTAAATACTTTATTCCTTTATTAAAATTTGCAAAACATAGATTTCACAAATTAAGGGTACTCATAAAGACAAAAAATATTCTTCGTGGAAAAATTTGGTTCCTTTCGACAGCTTGGTATTGGGGTTCCTTAGAAGAGAAAACGCTGCCTGAAAACAAACAAAATTTAGTAGGTTGGAAAATTTGTCTACGAAAGCGTAGACACCACCGTTGAATTGAGAAAAAAAACGTTAAAGTACAGCAAGTAATATTCAGAAAACCGTACTTACCTTTTGTTCGGGCGCCATTTTTGTAGCGTTATTTTTTAAAAAAAAATTATATATTATCCGCCACTACATACTACGAACGTAATTTCGAATTGAATTTGGACTGCCACCAGGCAAGCCTGGTGACAGCCAAAAAAAGAGGTAAACCTGGATGAATAAACCGTATAATTTAAATAACAAAACACAAAAATAACAAAACCGAAGTAAGAAAAATATGGTACAAAAGAACAATAATATCAGAAGAGAATCGCTACAAAGGAAATTCTTAGATCAAAAAAATTATTATGCCAAATTCCACTTATTTAAGATTTTAATTTCCTTTTAGCTTGAACGACGCATTTATTCATAAAATAATGGATTTCAAATTTGGTTGTCGACACTAGTTTATAGGATCCTTTAAACTAAGATTTCACGGAAGTTTTGATAACTCTTGATACGAAAGAAAAACGTAATAATAAGGTGTTACGAGCAATCGTTATCTAGCTTTACACTAAGGAATAAAAATAATCGATGCCGAATATTAAGCTACAGATATTAAAAACCTGGTAAGGGTCTCTTCGTGACTTTGGGAGTTTCCGGTGTTCCCGGGAGCAGTCGATGAAGCTTGGCGATTTCAATTTTAGTATCGGAAGCTTTAGCTCACCAGGGACGTGGTCCTTACATCAGGCCTCAATAGGTACAACCGTACGAGATGGCGGATGGGATAATCAAACTAGGGAGACCCAGAAACCCTTTAAAAAATAATCCCGAAGGGTCGCTGTAAAGAAATAAAACAACGGCGTCAAGACATGCTTATGAAACGAGGGAAAGGAAATTAACGTATTGGAAACGGGACAAAAAGGATTTTCAGAGAATGAAACCAAAATTACACAAAACTTACCGGGAAATGCAGGAAAACTGGCTTACACAATGCTCAGGGCAATTGCGCTCTGTTTCTATATAAGTTATAGATAAGATATAGTTTTAAAATTTGATATTTTAAATTTCTTGTGGCAAATTTCCTTCCTCTGTCACGATCTTCTTTGATATGAGAAAAATAACAAAAAAAATCTGACAAGATCATTCTAACTATTTGAATTCGAAAATTCAGAAAAGCAGCCAACGATAAAGAAAGACTAAAAATATATAAAAAGGTTGAATACTTGTAGCGAATGCTACACCATGCTTTAAATATTTTTCGCCCGTTGAGCTGGTTTTACACTTGCGGGAAAATAAATTGGACCAATTATTTCTTTACAAAAAATTGTTACTAAAGTTGTTATTACAAAAAGTGGAAACTAACAAATACTCTCAGAAGGAATGCACCACGTCACTACCTATCTCACTGTAGCCTATCTCAATTATGTCGCTATCCCTCTCATTTAACTGCACCACGTCACTATCTATCTCACTGCAGCCTATCTCAATTATGCCTCTCTCATTTAACTACGTTTAACTGCGTAACTATCTCATTCCAACTCATTTTAAATAGCGTCACTATTTATCTTACTCTAACGCGTGTTAAATGGCATTTCTAATGCACGTCAAATAGTTTTACTGCCCGCCACTCTTTCATTCTAAATTCTAATTATTTAAAAAAATACGCAGCTCCTTTGGTAGTAAAATAGCAATACCTTTTTTTTCAAAAGTAATACACAGAATTGCTAGATCATTTGAAAAACAATATTTGATGAGCCGTTATTTTAGACAATTTTCTAAACTAACAGAGTACAATTTTTTTGGGGTGTGATGTCGAACTAACCTGATTACAAAAAATTGCTCCAAAATCGGGTTTTTATTTTTTCTTCCTGATTTTATAGCATTTCAAGGTTTATTTTTTACTTTATCAATAGCAGGGCTATTCAGAGTTGCGCAACAAAAATTTTATCCTTAGAATTTAGAACTCGTTAGCTTTGACTCTCAAAAATCTATTCGAAGTTGTTAAACTTCAAATTTATAAAAGTACCATCAACTCGAAGACTATCTACTTTTTGCTGAGGTCATAATTTGATATTCTGGTCAGTCATGAGCTGGCCTACCAGCTTTCCAAGGGAAAGCGTTCACTTTTGGGACACTTGTTTACCCTTGGGATAAATCACCAAGTGTTTAAAATATAGAAATTTATTTGTATCATAGTTTGAAATGTTCAGGTCCCTTTACGCAAAATGAAATAACAAAACTCTTTTAGGATTAATTTGTTGTCCCTATGTTTGTCTGTTTGTCCGTTTGTCTAGACAATTTTTCTGGGTAAATATTAACGCCCTGTAAAACATACATATTATAACGTTTTTATGGCCTTTTATTTAACTTTTTCATACAAATTTTCTCCTTATAAAAATATAGAGATCAACACTTGACATAATATTTTGCATTTGAAAGAAAGCACAGAAAAGAACTGTAGAACAAATAATGTAAAAAATAACCATATCGTTCTATTCTAAAGGGATTAATAATCTACTGTTTGTTCAATGTGGCGATAGCTTTGTTTATTATTATTTTTTTGTTTTTTACTAAGATAACAAATATTTTCATACAAGGTTTTCCTTAAGGGTTTTTTCTCCTAATTTGTAACAAAATATTAAGAAATAATTATAACGGTAAAGTACAACTTTTAGCTAAGACAATTTTATGTTAAAAGTTTGCTATATGCATAAACATATTTTAATGATATTATGGTATCTTCAAAATAATTGGGTTTTCCATAAGCGTGATATCGGATTATTTAAGGAATTTACAGCTGATATCACGACGACGGACAAGCCAATTATTTTATTACTATTGTAATATCATTAAAAATATGTTTAGGCATACAGTAGACTTTTAACTATAAGTTTTCTTAACTAAAAGTTGTATTTTTACTAATTGAAATTGTATTTCTCATCAAGAAGTGCAAGATGGCAAGATATTCAAAATAAGTTAATGGAATTTGTGAAATGGTTTCAGGTAAAAACAGTATTCCATGAAACGGTAACTGTTTATACATATCAAAGTGTGTAAACTTAGTCATCTTACCATGAACGACGCCTGTATTTCCAGTATACGAGATAAAAACATACAAACTTGTTGAACTTTGCGTAAAAACGAGGCAATATTGGCGATATCCTGACAGATATTGTGACGTCTTAGACCTTCATTTAAATAGTTATCTATATATATATTTTTTATTTTATTTTTCCTCGCCCGTCTTCAGATACATTGTTTGTTAAATAAGCTGAGTTACAATTTCAAATAACAGTTAGTCGGCTTGCAACTTGTGAGCGGGGTGAAGAGAGGGGAAGGAACACAGGGGGGTCGCAGGTGCAAGGGACAGGTAGAATTTTGACGAAAGGGCAGTTTCGGTGCGGGCACGGCGTGAGAAACCTGCTTTCAAGGAATTGACTAGGGACAATACGCGCGCGACACGGTTAACGGGACCAGATAACGAACGATGTAAATTCTAAGTATTGAGTCGAGACCAGACGCCGAAAGGTCCTCAAACATCTTACGAATTCAATAGTGATGTATTGTAAATTCCATACGGTACGCGAGAGTGAAAGTGCGAACTTTAAAGGACAAAACTATAAATTGTGAACAAAGGAAAGAGAGTGGAGTTAATTTGCTGACCTATGGAGATCTATCGAAGCACAGAGGATACAGATAAGTGGTTTTAATTTCGGGATCGTTCAATTTGGAATCCCATGAATCAATTTTAATTTAATTTAATGTAATAAATATAATAAATAATGTTAATATGTTGCACTTTTCATGTAATATTATAGATCATGTAATATTATAGATCATGTAATAGTTGTAGGTAGTTATTAATTAAAATTTTTGCATACCAGTAATGGTAAAATGTGAATGGACATAAATTTACGAACAACTGTTATACTTACACACATTTTATAGCAAATAAACGTTTTGTTTTGTATTGTATTGAATATTAGCTTTATTTATTTAGTTTTCCGTGCTTTTCGGTTAGGGGGGGAGATTAACTTGTTAGGTAGATATTTAATATATCCATATAATTATAGTGTATCGCTAAATTATCATAAAAAATAAGCGTAAATCAACCGAGCGTAGATTATTTTATAGATACCTATAACGGAATTAAATACGTTATACATAGATGGGCTGAGAATTCAATTTTAGTTAATTTATGGACATAGATTCGCCAGTTTTGAACGTATTTAAATTTTTACAATTTAAAATGAATTGTTGAAAGGAGCGCGTTAATGTTAATATGTAATTGTAGCGACACGTGTACGCACACATTTATAAACTGCAGTTTCAGCAAGCAGCTTCGAGTCACATCGACATACATCGATGTCACGCCAGTCGTCTCCCATCCCGTTTAGCACAAGGTTGCGCCCTATTGTACGATATTGTATTTACGTGTTTACGCAGAATATAAAGTTTTCAGTGAATTATTATATGTGTTTTTCAATCTACATTGACCCCTGCAAATAGAGAGGAGACCCTATCTGAACATTGGTGACCCCAGACATTTGGAACATTTAGCCTTCAAATTATAGTGAAAGACTTTTTAGTGATTTTATAGACATTTTTGCGTGAGGTTGTATTAAGGGGACGGCTCACTTGTGTACCTTGTGCTAAACCCACGAAAACTTATCGGTCGGTTTTCGTGCGATTTTAAGGACCGTTTTTACGAAGTTATTTTCAAGACATTTA
The DNA here is from genome assembly GCA_934047225.1 of Ypsolopha sequella. Taxonomy (NCBI): domain Eukaryota; kingdom Metazoa; phylum Arthropoda; class Insecta; order Lepidoptera; family Ypsolophidae; genus Ypsolopha; species Ypsolopha sequella. The sequence continues at coordinate 17,371,838 of OW204010.1, read as the reverse complement.
TATTTGTGTGTTGTTCATCATGGATCCAGTTACCGGATTACCGGTTGGCCAGCTCCCTGCATTGACTACGACTCAAGGTCAAGTTAAGAATGAAGAAGCAACGAGTACACTATCACAGATCACAGTCACAAGCCGATTTTAGGGGCAGATTTTTTAGCTCATCATAGGCTGACAGTAGATTTAAGTTCAAGAAGTCTTATCGATCAAATAACAAATATGAATGTTCTAGCAACTATTGTTAATTATAATGATTTGTCAGTTAAAACAATTGATAGTAGACATCCTTACTACGATTTGATTATGCAATTCCCTGATATAACTAAACCTGTGAATTTTAAGGAGATGCCACGACATTCCGTACGGCATTATATTGAGACAACTGGACCTCCTGTATACGCGCGTGCGAGACCGCTACCGCCCGATAGATACAAAAAGGTACGTGAAGAGTTCTCACTTATGCAAGATTTAGGTATTTGTCGACCTTCGAAAGGGGCGTGGGCAAGTTCTTTACATGTGGTGCCTAAAAAGGACGGTCAAATTCGACCCTGTGGGGATTACAGAGCTTTAAATGCGATTACGAAACCAGATAGATACCCTATTCCAAGGTTACAGAGTTTTACATACCTACTAGGAGGTAAAAAACTTTTCTCTCGAATTGACATCAATAGGGCATACCATTTTATATCAGTTGCTCCTGAAGATATAGAGAAAACCAGTACAATTACGCCTTTTGGACTATTTGAATTTCCTAGGATGCCATTTGGACTGCGAAATTCTGCGCAAACATTCCAAAGATTTGTTGATCACACTGTTTTTCAGGGTTTGGACTTTATTTTCTGCTATATTGATGACGTCATAATATCTAGTGATTCGGACAGCCAACATAGAGACCATTTACGTCAGGTTTTTGAACGTTTAGATAGCTATGGTTTAACTGTGAACGTATCAAAATGTTGTTTTGGTCAAGACAGGTTGGATTTTTTGGGATATTAGGTTTCGACAGACTGGATTAGACCACTGGAAGAGAAGGTTAAAGCCATTTTGGATTTTCCTAAACCCAAAACTGTCGAACAATTGAGACGTTTTCTAGGGATGGTAAATTTTTATCGGTCACATTTGCCTCATGCTATAGATTCTCAGATAGAACTTCATAAGTATTTGCATAAAGCGAAGAAAAGGGATAAGACAGAGATTAATTGGAACGAAAAATCAGAAAATTCATTTTTGTTATGTAAACAAAGTTTAAAGAATGCAGCAATGTTGGTTCATCCATTGCCTAACACTCCTTTAGCGCTCATGACCGATGCTTCGGATGATTCTATAGGTTCTGTGTTACAGACACGAGTAGGTAAAACCTGGAAACCTCTAGGTTATTTTTCCAAATCGTTATCTGAACCCCAAAAGAAATATAGTACCTATGACCGCGAATTGTTAGCCATCTATGAGTCGGTCAAGTATTTTAGAAATATGATTGAAGGTCAATCATTTATAATTTTTACGGACCATAAACCTCTGACATTTGTATTTAAGAAGACAGGTAATACAGATAAAGAAATTCCAAGAAGAACTCGACAGTTAATGTACATTAGTGAATTCACAACTGACATTCGACACGTCAGCGGTGACGACAATGTGGTCGCTGATGCGCTCTCACGGATTGAAACAATAACATGTCCCACGACTATAGATTTAGCAGAATTAGCTAACGAACAGGAAAGCGATATCGAGTTGACACGATTGTTAGGTACAAATGATAGTACTTTTGAATTAAAGAAAATCATTTTACCAAATAGTAAAACGTCGATAATCTGTGAAACTTCTACAAGTTCGGTAAGACCGTATTTACCAGAGAAATTCAGGCGATTGGCATTTGATTCAGTACACAGTTTAAGTCACCCAGGGATTCGTATAACGCGAAAAATGGTAACCCAGAGGTATTTCTGGCCAAATATGAATAAAGATGTTAGTCATATGGCAAGGTCATGTCTTCAATGCCAACGTTCTAAGGTACAACGACATACAGTTTCAAAACTTGAGCAGTTTTCGTCATCAGGTCGGTTCGAACATATTCACATTGACATAGTTGGGCCCCTTAGAATCTCACCTGATGGCTATAGATATCTTGTAACAATAATAGATCGAAATACAGGCTGGCCTGAAGCTTTTCCGGTTAAGGATATAGAAGCAAAAACGATAGCTAAAGTTATATATGAGGGATGGATAGTTCGTTTCGGGACCCCTATTAAATTAACATCAGATCAAGGTCGCCAGATGGAGAGTAATCTGTTCAAAGAACTTATGAAATACTTAGGAATAGAGAAAATACGTACAACTTCATGTCATCCCCAAAGTAATGGAGTCGTAGAAAGATGGCACAGATCATTAAAAGCCGCCTTAATGGACAGATTGGAAAATAGTTCTTGGGTAGACGAATTACCAACTGTTTTATTGGGACTTCGTAGCGTACCGAGAACAGATAATAATGTTAGTGCTGCAGAAATGACGTACGGGAAAACATTGCGTTTGCCAGGCGATTTTTATGATTATGCAGATACTAAATTATGTGATTCTTACGAATATGTAGATCAGTTGCGAAACATCATAGGTAGTTATAAACCTAAGTCCGTAAGAATTAGGGATCCGCGTTCAATTTTTGTACACTCGGATTTGAAGACTTGTACTCATGTTTTCGTACGTAACGATACAGTTAGGAAATCATTACAACCCCCTTACGATGGACCTTACCGCGTGTTACAGAGAAAGGATAAAGTTTTTCAGATACAATTACCGAATAAAACTTCTTTTATATCAATTGACCGATTAAAGCCAGCTTACATTCTTAATACTCCGAATGAAAGTATGGAGAGTTCTGGGAATTGCAAAGTCACTCCAGAGAATACTAGTAATAAATTAGATAAAAACTCATGTAGAACTCGTAAAGTTCAATTTAATTTAGATAATACAAATAAAATTCAACCTACGGAACCACGCACCACGCGCAGTGGGCGTGCTGTAAAGAAACCAATTCGATTCTGGTGATTTGAATTAAAATGTACAGCAAAAATGTTTTTGGGTCAAACTATTAATTTAAAAGCATAGATTTTGTTAAGAATTATTCGGAATCCGTCAGCTCAGGGATGTGTGACGATTGCCTAGAAAAGAGGAAGTGCTCACCACAACTGCAAAAGGATAAGGAAGCCAGTGAGAACAAAATACTGGAAACCAAATCGCTAGCGGAACCTTTTCTAAATCTAGATCCAAAGTCTGTAACGATAGAGACTCTTTTGGCAGAGTTGAATTCAAAGATGGCGGTGGTATTTGAAATTAAATCAAATACAGACTTTTATGCTGCCAGCTATGACGAAATGTTAAAGCTCCAAAGAGAAACTACCGATGCAATTAAAGTGCAAGCAAAGAAAATCACTGATTTGCAAAATAGGTGTCAGCATCTGGAAACTGTGAATGCAGCATTGGAAATGAGAGTTCATACAATTGAACAAGAAGATAAAAAAAAAAATCTGGAGATAACAGGATTAGAAATGAAACCAAATGAAAACTTACCGGTTCTTGTGAACACCATTGCTTCAAAACTGGGTATGGATTCTGCTGATCTAGATAGTGTAGACCGTGCATGGCGAGTAAAGAAAGGTCAGAAATCAGCCAACCAAAGCAACAATCCTCCACTTATAATCAGATTCCGCACTACCACTGCAAAGGAAGAATGGTTCTCTAAAAGAGGAAAAGTTCGCAAGAATTCTGACATATACCAAGATGGTTTGCAGGATCCCGTATTCATCAATGAACACTTGACAAATTATAATAAGGAGTTACTGTGGAATGCCAAGCAAAAGCTAAGACCAGCCTACAAATTCATATGGGTGAAACATGGCCGTATTATGTGTAGAAAGGAGGAAAATGCGAAAGTTGTTTCCCTGTACAGCATAAAGGATGTTGAAAAATTAAGAACACAAGTAAGCTCCATAGAAGATGAGGAAGATGAAAAACGAGAAGTATCTACAACAAAAAAAGGCAATATTTTGGCATCAGACGTTTAGGTATAACTTTGTTTTATTTATTTGTAGTCTATTCTTTTTATTCGTATCGCTATGGATGAGTTCGAAGAAATATTTCAAACTAAAGAAACAGATAGATTTACATCATTAGATGCATGGATTCAATCATTTGATTCCCAGCAATTTCTAAATATTATTCATATAAATTTAAGATCTCTTAGGAAAAACTTTGCTGAATTAGAAATATTACTAAATAGTTGTATAGGAACCTTACATATTATTGTGCTTACTGAGATAAACGTTACAGAAGATGAAGTATTAGGGTATAGCCTAAATGGATATGATATGTTTCATAAAACTCGACAAGGAAGATCTGGTGGAGGTATTTTAATATTTCATAAAAAAGAAATATCATTTGTTACTAAAAATATAAACTTAAGTGTTACTGAGAGCGTTGTGGGTACTTTCTCTTACGGTACAACTGCGGTTCACCTTGTTGCACTCTATAGACCCCCTAAAATCAATAATAAAGACACCACATCTATGTTTTTAACAGAGGTTGATAATTTACTGAAAATGTTCTTGCCAAATGATGAGGTAATTATATTAGGAGACATGAATATTGATTTATTAGAAAGAGAAAATAATAATGTAATTAAATATGAAAATATGTTGAGTGAATATGGTTTTGATAAAAAAATACAAGGCATCACGAGAGAAGAATTTAGACTCGAGCATCTTTGTCAGTCATGTTTGGATCACATATTTGTTAAAATTTCTACTGAAAATACATCGGCCATAATAGAAAATAAATTAGCTGACCACTATTTTGTTGGTGTAGCTGCTAAATTTATAAGTGAACGTCAAACGCAACTTAAAAACATAAAATTGTTCAACAACGTGATGATACAGATGGAACTAAAAGAAATAAAATGGAATACGCTTTTGAATGAAACATGTCCTTTACAACTATATACTAAGATTAAAAATACTTTCAACAATATTTATACAAAAAATTGTAAAGAAATCTCTTCTCAAGAATATTCTGAGCGACGGGCTTGCCCTTGGATAACACAAGAACTTCAAAACTTGATGATACATAATGATAATCTATTTAGAAGATGGAGAAGTAATCCAAGTAACAAGGCCTACCGATTAGCATATAATAGGTGGAGAAATAAAACTAATAAGGCAGTAAATTTAGCTAAAAACAACTACAAAAAAAGACTCATTAAAGAAGCAGGAACGAATATAAAAAAAATCTGGGAATATATAAATAAATGGTTAGGCAAAGAGAAGAAGTCAGTAGATGAAGTAATACTAAAACATATGGGTAAAGTTCATGACGTGGAAACCATTTGTGATAACTCTTCTAATACGTTTAGTAATGAAATAGAAGAAATCAAGCATCATTGTGATTTATTACTACTAAATAGAGAAAGTTACGTAACTTATCAAGACAAATCTATGAGATTCCAAAAAATCACCGAAGACGTAGTCTTTAAAACCATTAAATCTTTAAATGCGAAAAAATCCCCAGGAATAGACAACATACGAATGAATGATATAAAACAACTTAAAAAAGAAATTAGTCCTGTTATAGCACATTTTATTAACTTATCTATAGAAAATCAACAATATCCTGATGAGCTTAAAACCTCAATAGTAAGACCTTTATTTAAAAGTGGTAGTTATTTGAATACTGAGGATTATAGACCAATAGCTGTTTTACCATCTCTAAATAAAATAGTTGAAAAAGTCATAGTGAACCAGATATCTACATATTTAAGAAAAAATAATATTATAACTGATTCTCAATACGGATTCCAAAAAGGGAAAAATACCACAAAATTGTTGTCTAAATTTGCCAATGAAATAAATTCTGCTTTAAACAAACAAAATCAAGTCGCTGTACTTTTTATTGACTTAAGATAAGCTTTCGACACGCTCGATCATTCTACTCTTCTAACTGCTTTAGATGAAAGTGGAATACGTGGTTCATTACTTGGTTGGTTTTGTAACTATCTAAAAAATCGAACTCTAACTGTAAAGATAGCAGACAAATTTAGTTCCAAAAAAGTGACAAAATATGGCGTTGCGCAAGGTTCTGTTACTGGTCCTGTTTGCTACATATTACATGTAAACAGTATGGTATCCACAGTTAAAAATTGTCATAAATACATGTTTGCTGATGACACATGTCTTATGTACGCTGGAACGGATCCATTAACCATTGAAAATAACTTACAAGAAGATCTAGATAATATTACAAAGTGGGCTCACGATAATGGTATCTTGCTGAATAATAAAAAAACAAAACTACTAAATATCTCTTCTAGTTATCGGAAATGTTTAATTAAAGATATAAAATTAAAAGGACATACATACGACTGTCTACATACAAATCATATAAATTGTTCATGTCCTTTTATAGACAATGTAATAAAATACAAATATTTAGGCTTAACAGTAGATAACAGATTTTGTTGAAAATTTCAGATAAATAATGTATGCGACAAATTAAGAGCGTTGTTAAGTAAATTTAAAAGTTTAAGTTTCTATACTCCAAGATCAATTCTTTACATGCTTTATCACGCTTTGGTTGAGTCAGTTCTGTCCTATGGAATAGAATGCTACGGCATTACTTTTAAAAGTAAAATTATCAAAATAAAAGAACTTCAAACAAGATTTTTAAAGCTTATGGTTGGTGAAAAAACTAAAACTGAACATAAAGAAAATTATGAAATGTTATTTGAAAAATGCAAAATACTTCCAGCACAGAAAAAGTGTTTATTTTTAATAGCAATTGAAGAGTTTTGGAACAATGAATACAAAATAAAAATAAAACATGGACATCAAACTAGGTCACAAGTAGAAGGTAAATTACTGGTACCAAAAGTTTCTAATTTTTATGGAAAACGTTGCAAAAATTGGCTTATTCCCAAACTTTTTAATTGTATTCCGCAAGACCTAAAAGACTGTAAAGGCACTAAAATTCAAATTAAGAATAAGTTAAAAGATTTCTTTTTATTAAATCTAGATTTTATCGAAACTAGTACATAAAAAAATATATATTGTTAGTTTCATAAATGTTCTCAATTAAGTACATAAACTATTTTTGCTAAACTAAGTCATGCTACGGTATTGCACACGGCAGTTTGTTTGTCATCACACAAAACTACTAGTGTTGAGCTGTTGTAGTTATGTATAACTACCCTCAACGAGGTTAATTTTTTGTTTTATTAAGTTTAGTGATGATTATTAGTTTAGATCAAGTATTTATTTAACAAATTTATGTAATCATAAGTGCTAGCATTAAGAGAGAGTGTATGTCTGCCGATAAACTGTCTTAACAGTTTGGCGGGAAATTATTGTTTTGTTTATATTACTTATGATAAATAAAGTTTTTAAAAATGAAAATGAAAAAAATGAATGAATTATTTTGTCATTAGATTTATTTCTATGGTATTAACAATACTTATACATTACATTCAGTCTCGTTAAAAATGGGCAAAACTATAAGTAAAGAAGAAGTAGTGATCGCACAGAATGGATCAACTGTTGAAACACAAGTTCATTACTATGGAATAGTAATTTTTGTGATTTTAGTATTGCTAACAGTGTTTTTAGCATATTTTATTATTACAAAATGTAATGAAAGACTAAAAAAGTGGTTGCGGAAACAAGTGATTGCGGAATTTAGACCGCCAGTTGCAGTTAAAGTCGAGCCAATGAGTGCACCACAACCTGCAACTCAAGTGATTTACACATAAGGGAACCCTAAAAACATTTCAGCTTTTATGTAGTACCTACCGTGTTTAGTTAAGTTAGAATGTAAGAATTGTTTCATTTATTGGTAAAATGTTAAGCTATAATTTCATATAATTTGTGTTATCATATATTTTTTTCTGTTTGTAATTGAGTGTTATGTTTCATTTCAATCACAATAACTCAGCGTAATGTTATAGTTTGAGTTTGTTATTCGACATAGGTACCTAGATATTAGTGCTGTCGAAGGATAGTAACTAGGTAGAATCGCAATTGTAAACACAGCAATATTGTTTGGTATTCATTTATTGGCATGTATAAACATTTCATTTCACACAGAGTAATAAAATTTCAGAGACTTAACAATAATATTCGAATTTTTGTAATCAAAAAAATTTTTTGGGGGAGGTTACTGTAGCGACACGTGTACGCACACATTTATAAACTGCAGTTTCAGCAAGCAGCTTCGAGTCACATTGACATACATCGATGTCACGCCCCAGTCGTCTCCCATCCCGTTTAGCACAAGGTTGCGCCCTATTGTACGATATTGTATTTACGTGTTTACGCAGAATATAAAGTTTTCAGTGAATTATTATATGTGTTTTTCAATCTACATTGACCCCTGCAAATAGAGAGGACCCTATCTGAACATAATTATGAACATTAAAATACATTAGTTAAATAAAGTAGTAAATTTTAGGTATATGTTTGCTTTAAAATGCATTTGGTCATAGTGAATTTAAGGCGCACGTCACCGGACGTTTTAAATTGATACTGTTTTTTTTTTGTTTATAAATACAGTTAGTAATTAAATTATTCTAGGTATTAGATTGAGTCATGAACTCGTATAATTCGACAAATAAGTCTCGGCAGAAGCTTTAGGTTCATAGTAGGTCGGATACGTAAGATATGTTTTGTTTATAAATTCAGAACATACAATAATGGCTGATATTTAGCGGTTTGCTGGGTTGGGTTAGGAAAAGCATTTTTAATGATCTAATTAAACTATAGTATTGAGTGAATTTGATTCCAATAAATTGAATGATTTTCCTTTTGATGAAATCTGGATAAAATATTACTGTTAAAATAAATAACATTATATTTGGAAAGATTTCATCAGAGTTATTTATGAAGAGATTGTTTTGTGTATTCTTTTACAGGAATTAAATATGTGATTCTATTGCAATACTTAAATTTTACTGAAAATACAGATATACACACTGGTGATGGTTTATTTACTCAATTAATAGGAAATTTGAGTAAATCATAGGGAAATTAAACTGCCTTAAAGAACTAATGATTTATTTGTCTTTTGACGTGAGAATAAATCATAAGTCAACTAAAAATTATTGATAGGTAGACAATAAGCTTTTATATATTTTTCGACTACTATATCTAGTAGATGGAATTCTACTAAATAATTTAGAATAAGAAAATATAACACAATTTCACAGTAAAACTTCATTCTTATAGTTTGAGAATCCATGTAGGGATTCTTCGTGTATTTTATAAGTGGTAGGAAGGGCAAGATTGAAGGTTTATTTGTGAAAACTTTTACTGAAATTTTACAATTAAAATACTAAGTAATTTTATTTAGAAGTATAGTATTGCAATAGAATTACAAGGGGGTCTAGGAAAATTAGATAACTGTACTTGTGTTAGACTTTAAATAAATTTAAGTAAATTATTATAGACTTCAGAACAAGTCAATTTTCCACGAGCCGACTGTAGAGAAAATTCTATAGAATTTTTTCTAGAGCCTAGAATTTTGCACAATGTGGGGTTGGCAATTTTCTTTAGATGGCGGCTTGTTTAATTTTGAGTTAAAATTTTAATAAATATTACAGTACAGTGCGCGAACAGAAAATTAACATTGAAATTGTTAAACAATTAGTAAAAGTAATTATTCGTAAATTGACATTGAGAATTAAGGCAGGACAGACTGAATCTCGAAAACTATAAAACCATCACAAGACACCGTCGTACACAAACCATTATATATCTATTGATAGGGAATTATTAGAGAATTCAGCTGTTGTGACTTATATCTCAATGAAATCCATTATTTCTGAAATTAATCAATTGTTTTTCTTTGGTAAACCGTGTGCCGGAACGCTCCATTTTGAAATTTAATTGCTTGCTCATACCTTTGCATCCACAAGAAAAAATACTGCTTTCATGCTTACGCAGGAGACATTTGATGGACCATGCCAAAGAAAAGTGGAACTAATGGACGCGATGATATAACAATATTTAAAAAATAAAAAAATAAATAATTTAAATTTAATTTAAATTTTCGTAAATTTGTAGAAATTGGGAAAATTATAATAAGTCATCGAGATTATGTCTAGAGTTTCCCGCATTTACAAAAGGTAATGTTCATATTTATTGTTATTAGTAGGAATCAAGGTTATGTGATGACCACGCCCTCGCTGTCGATAATAGCAATTATCTCTTGGATAAAATGTGGAATTTCGATTATTCCGACAAATGACAGTTCGAGTTAGTAAATTGGTTATACTGAAAATAAGGGTTTCGATTATCCTTACAGAAATTACATGCAACTTGCTACCGAAAATGTAATTTCGATTATTCCATACCATATAGTTATAACATACGGTAATATGTATGTAAGTATGTTAATACTAATAAAATTTTAATTTCCTGCATGAATCCCCATTTCAGCAGCGGGAGACTCTAGACACGCCCAGATCCTGAATTTATGTTATTATAAGCATTTTTAATACTCACATGGTTCTATGTTAATACCGTTGTACTATTATTAATAAAAATGAGATTAAATAATATAAGAACCATTAGAATAAAAGTACAATTGGATTTTAATGATAAATGTATCCAATAAACTAGAATTATAATTGAAAGAATATCATTCAAGTCTTAAGTTATTTTAATTGTACTGCTTGGCGAAATTAATTTATAATTTATACTAAACTAAATTATATTAATTCTATTCCTGTATGTTTTATATTATAGGAAACATATTTCATTATTTTGAATGAGTTACTAGATTCAAGTACTCATCTTAATTCCAGTAAATAAATATTGCAGTGGATTTATTGCTAGAATAAAATATTATTAGGCGATTTGACTTCGTGAAAATTTAACGAAAACAAAATGTGAGTCTCTGCGTAGAATATACCTGGATTTTGGTCCAATTGAGTTTTATTTCTTTTACCGTTAATCAGGATCTGATTCTGAGAGTACTTTTAATATTATACATATATTAATATGTTTTATAGGAATTTTTAATTTATTCTTTGGTTTTTTTAATATATTAAACAAAGCAATTAATTTAAATAACATTAAGGTTAAGATTGAGGGGACTGGAGTGAATGCATCTAAACTAAACTATATTAAATAACATTTCCATGTAATTTATTTTATTTAAGCGTAAATTATTTATAATTGCACAAATGAACAAGGACGAAACCAGACAAGCAACTAAATTAATCAAATAGTTCTACACATATATAAATATGTAAATACTTTTATTTAAAATATAATTCTTTAAAGCCAGGATGGTTGGTGTTAATTCTAAATTGGATTGTTACGTAGAAACGTACAGGTGTTAAAGGAGACAAGCCTTTTTATTTTCATTACAATTAAAACTGACAAAAACACTCCATCGCTCAGTCAATTGAATGCTTTGAGTACTCCGGTATCGAAAGCAGTTAATTCTTAAATAATAATTAGGGAGATTGGCCTGGCTTATTTTTCAAATATATTTAAATGGGGACGATGGCGATTCATCATTGAAATATTTCAGACTTATTTAACAGATCTTAGTGATTTAGAATTTGTTGAGGTACTTAGTATACTAAGGCAGATACATCCAAAAGGGGTTTCATATTAAATTGAATAGTTACCTAAAATGTACAAGTACTTAATGAATCAAGCTTGCTTGTTTTCCAATGCATTTAAATGACTGATCCAATCGGTTATCTGGTGTTGTTATATTTTGCGAAAAGTCTCTGAACTTGCTGAGGTTGGTGTAAATACTCCGTATAGACCACTTCGTCGAAAAATGTAACATAATTGGAGGACTGGTCAGGCCTGTTCTCAATATGTTTAAATGAAGATGTTATTGATCTTTCATTTGAACATATCGTACTTAATTTAACAATCCTGATGTTTTATTTTGTCGCAATACTTAGTATACTAAGGCAGATTAACCCAATTTGGGTATCATTTTAAATTGAATAGTTACATGAAATGAACAAGTACTTAAGGAGTCAAGGTTGTTTATTTTCCAATGCATTTAAATACTGATTCGTTCGGTTATTTGAATGTTTCATATTTTGCGAAGGTTCCTGTAGCCTGGGGCTGATTCAGGTACTCTGTTACTATGATCGCCTCGTCGTAGAATATATAGTTGAGGGATTGGCCAGGCTTATTTCTTAATTTATTTAAATGAAGACGATATTGATCTTTCATTTGAATATAATCTACTTATTCTACAATTTTTTGTGATTTTACCTTGTCAAGGTATTGAGTATGCCAAGGCAGATAAACTCAATATGAGTATTATTACATTAATAAAGTCTTCAAAGTAGTTTCAGAAAGTATAAGAGATATTATTTTGGTTTAGGAAGGTTATTGTACACGGCACTCACACTGAGGGAGGAAGTCGCAAACCAGACATAAGGTGACGACTACTGGAATTGGTAGGGAGCGGCTAATTTGCTTGCGGTAGTCGCAACCCTCAAAACAAACAGTTCTTTTCAGGACTAAACCACCCTTAAAAGTTTCTCTGTTTCTATGACAAACGTCACACCAATTCTTTTCAGCAAATGAATACAACCTTGGATTGCTACGGAACAACAACACTGGGATATTCCTTCCTAGATGATTATGGCCAATACATCAAAATTACTCCTGACTGTCCGAGCTGGTCTTGGTTATAAACTTTTATAAAATTGGGAAGGGTGGGATCGTTACACTATTATGATAATGTTTTATAAAATTTTGCTTTTTGGGCAGTATAGAGACGTAGTTAGATGTCACTAGAATATACTAATAAAAAAAAATTAAGAAAATAAGCTGTAGACTTCACATTCGGTTTATACCTATTGTATGAATTTTAAGAAAAATCCAGGGGTAAAGGGACCTCTTAAGGAAAACCTTGTATTAAACTATTTGTAATCTTAGTAAAAACTAATTCAAGGAAAAAATTAAACAAAGCTATCGCCACATTGAACAGTATGTAATTAATCCCTTTAGAATAGAACAACATGGTTTTCATATTTTTTACATTATTTGTTTAACAATTCCTTTCTGTGTTGACTTTTAAATGCAAAATATTATCTCAAGTGTTCATCCCTATATTTTCATAGTGAGAAAATTTGTATGAAAAACGTGAAATAAAAGGCCATAAAAACGTCAAAAGTATGTTTTTACAACTCTATAGAGGGCCGTTAATATTGGTATTTATTAATTTTACCCAGAAAAAATTGTCTAGACAAACGGACAGACAGACAAACATAAAAGAGTTTCATTTTGCGTAACGGGACCTGAACATGTACCGACAGGATTATCTACGATCTAATAATTTTGTCATGCACTGTAAATATTTCAAAATAAATTTCTATATTTTAAATACTTGGCGATTTATCCCAAGTAAGTGTACCTATATAATTTGCAAAAAACTTCACTTATTGGACCTGAAATGGTGAGCCAATACTAGAGGGTAATTTCACGAAAAAGTCATTGACCTTTGATACAGATCTCAGTAAGTATAAGTAAATTAATTTGGGTTTCAATAACGATCAAAAAATTATTCTTTTAGAGTAACATATGTTATTTTCCCGCATAAAAGTATGAATTAATTCCAAATTCATTCAGTTTTGTTGTTATGACTATGGCACGATGTAGCTAAATCACTCATACGCATATTTTGTTGAGTTTTTAACGGCAGGAATATGATGCTCCTCGAAATATTACTTTATAAAATTAATTTCAATGTCTTTTGAAGTAGTTTTGGGAGATATTTATAGCTTGCAAAAAAAAAGGCACAGGTTTCACGTCTTACGGGCGCCAACGCTAGGCGTAGACTGACAATATCTTGCTGCTGCCGACTGCATCAGTGGATTTACGTATTTTTGGAAAAAGGAGGAGTTTTTTTGACCCGAATAATGCGGTATTTGGAAAATGAATAGATATCATTCACACTAATTTTATTTAAAAAAAACCAACAAAATCGCGAAAGCGATACCTGAAACAAAATTGATAAGAAGTATAAAATAGAGGGTTACAAAAAAATTCATTGACAGTACAAATATGAATCGATTAACGTGGTTTGAAAATGAATACCTTGAAGTTCAACCAAAAACATATATTTTTTTTATGGCTATACGTAACCTAATTATTGCAACAAAATCATCCGAAAGCTGACATTTTATTCTGTTTGTATATTTGTGTTCCCCTTAAAAGCAAATGTTTTTTTTGTGCTCAATTTGTTTATGTTGGTACCTACCTAATATTATTTTTCAATAGTGGTTTTAATTTAAATTTATTTTTGTTTCTGCAAAATTGTAATTGGTGTGTATTTTTATATATATATTTTTTTATTTTATTTAATTGTTATGTCGTAGAATAGTTGCTTGTATATTGTGCATCACCTACCGAAATTTATGTTTAATTGTAGATGATATAGGATCAGCTCAAAATCAGCGCTGTGTAGACATGTTTACCATGTTCACAGCATATGCTGAGCTGTCTCGTTTTTGTTTAATGTATTTTTGTGTTTAATTATGTCGTGTTACTTTTATGTGTTTTTTTTAGACAAATAAACTTTTTCTATTTTTTTTTTCAATTCTTCAAGTGTTTGGTTTTGTTTAATTTTATTCTTATTCCCCATACCGACAATGTTATTATCCAAACGTTGTTGATTTACTTCTATGTAAATGATTCAGTTATTAAAAAAACTGCCGGGTACCGACTACCGACACAGGTCTATCTCTGACAGAGGTCACGGGCAAACTGGGCGGGAATACGAATCTAAACGAAAATGACAGCGTTGATTACTTCTACATGAGAAAAAAGAGAGCGCAAACAATGCGCTCGACTCAAACTAAAACAATATAAGCGCCAAATCACATAAAAATTGTTTAAAAATAAACTAATAATGCAAATATATAATACCTACACTTTGAATGAAGTTAGTTAGGATTTCAGAATTACAGGAAAAAATAAAACAATTTAGAGGTCTTTTCGGAATTAAATTCTATAGAGAAAATTTCATCCAATCGCGTTTTCTTTCAGTGAGACCCTCAATCAAATACTCAATAAACATTTACCCAAAAATGAAATACGTAGATGACGCTATATAGTGGAGTAAATGGATTTGAAAAAACCCCATTTTTATTTCCCGACCTTCCCGAATCTTCTCGGCAATCTACGGAAAAAACTGAAGTGTCATCTCCAAAGATGATATGGCATTATTTCATAATTAAAAAAATTCAAATTACTCCCTTTTAAGATTCCCTTTGTTGTAATTATTTGTAACCAGCAAAACTTGTGAATCGTGGAGAAGAAAAATTCTTGGGTGGCGCTTCCAAAATGGCCGTACTTCCCTTCTCCCGTGCTACAAAGATCACATCTCTCGTGGACCCCGACCACGGAAAAAGAAAAACACTTCTTTCATTCTTGACTTTTTTTTCTTTGGAATGGTAATTGCTTTTTGTTAATATTTTACAACCCACTTCACACTGGTCAGGGATTCCACACTTCGTCTTAACTGACAACTTCACTTCAATCAAAACCGTTTTCTTAAACGCACAACCATCATCACAAGTCACAGCGCTCAAAATTACGCACTGTTACAAAAACGTTTCCCTGTTTATGAAGAAATACGCTGCGTTCCAAAACGCAACGTTACACTTGACACAGCACAAATAAAGCGCTGCTGCTTGGAAAATATTAGGTAGATACGTTATGATGTTACTGTAAGATTGCGACGACATTATTATAGAAATTAAGATGTCTAATATTGACACAGTCACTAAATATTAGTAGGTAACTAATTAGGAAACAATTTATGACACATTTGTTGAATAGTTGGGTTGGTTTTTGACACCATCTACCGTAACTTGGATTATATAACAATGTATTTGGGTCTAGGGGTCCAAATTGTGATCCACAGTAACATTTTTTATTGCCGGACAAGCTTTTGTAATTTTTCGAACACTTACTGAAAATCGTGTTTTGTTGATTGTAAATCGCCATTTTATTACTTTTATGGTGATGCGAATGTCGCTCCCTTACGTTCTATTTTGACGTTTTTCGGTAAATTACAGCAATGAGGGATTTTATTTTCTTTTTTTTTTACTCTTCCCTAGTCGCTGGATAGATGGCGCTGAACTTAGTAAGTTACTGCAAGGAACGGAACGTCACATAGTTTTTTGATTATTTCACTTGGATGTAATTTTGAGATCGTAAAACGTACATAAAAAAGTAATTAGTGTCATTGTTACATCACATCACAATGACATTTTGAAAATAAATAAATAATAACAACAAGGAAAAAGAAATAAATATTTAGCAGTCTTTTTATGAGTTTTCTACGCCAGAAAGAAAATGTCCCAAGAGAAAAAGAAGAGAAGTCTGTGCCTCGTGGATTTGTGTAAAAATGAAGCCATACATATTTTTCCTAAAGATGAAAGTCGTAAAGCGCAATGAGTACAAGCCATCGTACATTTTAAACCTGGACGGACCATAACAAAGCATTCACACATAATATGCTCAGCACAGATGTCATCAACCAACGAGCGTATGTGACGCATTGTTTTTTTTTTCAATCGTTTTGGCTTTGGCACGTAAAGTAACGTAGTGGTTTAGTAACGTAGTCAGTTCAACGCCATCTACAGAGTTCTTTTTTTTTAATACTCAAAAAGAAAACCTCTCGATTATTCATTCATTCCGTTTCACTCGTGGTTACGCGAATGTGCATATGTTGTGTTTTCTCATATTTTAAACGACTTTGGCTATTTTTACGGACTGATATACGGTATGAGTTTGACTTTTATTTAACTGGAAGGTTCAATTGTTTAAAAACAGACTTCTGTACTGGCAGGTTAATAATATTCCAAATCCGACTTAGCGCACCCCGACTATACAGTCTTGTGGTTACTACCCCTAGAGTGTATATAAAAAGCTGGAGGCGCTGAGGGAGGGCAGCCCCCGTCCGTGGTAAGAAAGTGCAGGCAACCGTGCGAGCCATAGTGGCTGGGACTGGTCGCCTAATTAGGCGACCAGTAAGCAGAAGCAGTGGAGGTGAGCATGGATGCCTGCACTTTGTTACGCAAGGGTGAAGGGGCTGCACATCCCGAAGCGCCGGAGCCAATGCAGAAGTGAATTCGTGTCAAAAAAGGAACTTCTGTACTGATAGGTTCAAATGGTCCAAAAATCGGCATCTGTACTGGTAGGTTCAAATGGTTTTTCCCCCAGCTTCTCTCTCCTACTTCCTTCAATTTTACATTTTTAGGTTATTACCGTACGATTTTTAAAATTTGATAAAAAAAAAAACGCGCACTTCCGGCAAGAACAAATGGCACAGGGGGGTTCCTTCCCCACCCTCCTTGCCCCATAAATCAGGTAGATGATATCAAAAAATTAACCGAATAGTTGCTTCCATACTTATTAAAATGAATAAATAGGAGCTTCCATACAAACTAAAATAACAGACTTTGCTTTACATAAGATGTCATAATTTTTTTACGGTGGAAGATTTGCGTTGCGCGAGACTTGACATTTTTGTATATTTTATGTTTTTACTGACTTTCTAGAACTGAGAAAAATTTTAATATAGTATGGACATTCCAAATTTGACGTTGCACTTTTTCTACGCTAAGGTTCTATCAACACCGTCTATATTGTACACTGACAGTGGGTGATGGTTCTATCCTAAAGAGTTTCGTGTCAGATAATACCGGCGATCATGCGACAAATCACGTGAAAACTTAAGATTTAAGAATATTATTTATTGTGAGGATCCTTATATTGTATCGATAGACTTACCCTGGGTCGGGGATGGCAAATGTAGTGTCAGGTGCTGTGAACTGTATATTAGTCGTCACAACTCCTTTGAGCTGGAACACTAGGGTATTTACGTTGGTGATTTCACAACCCGTGAGTGTCACTGCATCTGTAAATGCTACACTTTTTTCTGCCGCGAACTCTTGGGGTTCTGGAAATCAAACAAAACAAATATCAGATGACATTAAATGAAACCCCAAAAATAACATTCAATAATAGTTTTATTTTTTATATTTTACGTGTATTAATAATTAATTTAAAGATATAAACATCTGTGAAACACATCTTTAAGGCGTCCTGTTCCAGCGTCATCCGTCAATTACGATATGAGATGTTTAAAAAATATTAAAAACATATATAGTATTATTTAAATTATAAGAGAAAAAAAACAATTTCTGAAAATTATTCTTGCGTTAAAAGAACAGTATGAAAATATTGTTCAAAATCAAGCTCTTTTTAGACTAAAATTACGTAAAATTGGTTATTTCTTTGGAACCACTATTTGTATGGTTCTTGTACTAAAATACCTACAAGGAAAATATTGCTCAGAAAAATCATCCATGGTTTTTTTTTCTGTCCATCGCATCCATCTGAAAAGTATTATTTTCTCCTATTTTGCGCTATCCAGTGAGCGTTGATATAAACGTTACTTCAATATAGTTTCTGTCGATATTTGTACCGACATAAGTCGAATCAAGGTTTTTGGCGACTACCTGCTCCTTAATGAGAAAGCCATTAAAATAGTAGTTGAAAATTGTACTAGAAAATGTTACTTGAGAACTCAATTTATGGTTATCCTAACGGACCAACCAGAAAATAGGAATAAAATAGAAACTAAGAAATGATTAAGAACGGCGAAAACTGAAACTAAATACATTATACTAAACTTTAAACTTTCGCGATTTTCACACATTATAATTATAATTATTATAAGATTAGGGTAATTAATATTAATTTTTTTTTTCTTTTTAGTTTATATTATACATATTTATATATTCTTATAAAAAACACTTTATTATCATTAATTCCAGATAAATTTCAACTTCGTGTCGGCATCAGTAGAATAACTATATGTAATAAACTAAAATAGTTAAATGTCTAAAAATGGCATAATGAAGGTTTTGAAATTGAAGTTCTCCTTGTTTGTGTTGTGTGGAGATAGTTAAGTACCTATTTATGTCTTCTTGTTGAGACCATATTTACAAACGTAAATTCGCTATTGCAGAACACCCTTTAACAGCTGGCTCAAACCACTAGCTATAGAGCTTCATGCCCCTAACTAAACGAAGAGGAATATAAATGGTGTATTGTGTAAGAATGGCGTCATAACGTCACAAAAGATGGCGATTGCGATTGTTGACATGTGCTCGGAGCCAACTTTCCCCCTTCCTTCATTTATTATTCCTTCGTTTAGTTGTCATACTAACTTTTTGCTTTAAAAAAAGCATGTTGTAGAAAAGTCCTTTATCTATTTATTTGTGAAATATCATGGGAATTTGTTAGAAAAACCGCAGGAAAA
Source organism: Ypsolopha sequella (assembly GCA_934047225.1). Classification (NCBI taxonomy): domain Eukaryota; kingdom Metazoa; phylum Arthropoda; class Insecta; order Lepidoptera; family Ypsolophidae; genus Ypsolopha; species Ypsolopha sequella. Next base: position 17,352,482 of record OW204010.1, on the reverse strand, counting down.
ATAAATAAAACCAAATGGACATAATATGTTCTTATAACTGCTAATGCTTTTAGCCGTTTAGTAGGTGCTGTTAGCATCGTTGTCGACTTGTCGACTACCTATTAAGGGTCTTACTATTGAAATGAAATGAAATGAAATGAAATTTATTGCGTTTAAACATGGGTTTAGGCACATTTAGCGGTTGTTGTTGCTTAAAAGACTAGGCCTATAACTATTCTTAAGTTTATATTCACCTTATTAAGAATATTATGCCTTAAAGTCTAAATATTCTTTAATGGAATAGAAACAGTTGTCTACAAGATATTTACATGTATGTTTCTTAAAACTATTGCGTGGTTTTTCTTTAAACACATCAGGTAGCTTATTATATATATTTATGCACATAATGTAACTATTTTTTGATGTTAGAGTTAGTCTTATGTAAGGCTGGTGTAATTTATTTTGATGTTGTGAGCGTAACATACGTTTAGACATATCTTGTTTTTGTTTAAATAAATGTTTATTATTATATACAAATAAACACATTTCTAATACGTACAAACAAGGTAAAGGTAAGATATTATTATCTCTAAAGTATGAACGGCATGAGTCGGTTTGTCTTAATCCAAATATTGCTCGAATGCAGCGTTTTTAGCATAATATATCACTAGAAGCAGCAAAAGTTGCTTATAATGGTTACATAAATTCTACGTTGCTTTATGGTAGCATAGCATAGCACGATACCATAAAGCAACGTAGAATTTATGTAACCATTATAAGCAACTTTTGCTGCTTCTAGTGATATATTTTGACTTATTTTCCTAAGGGCATATACAAATTTATTGATTTTAGTGCAGATATTATGTATATGTCGTTTCCAATTACAGTGATGGTCTATTATTAAGCCCAAAAACTTATTTTCATCTACTTCTTCAATTTTTTCGCCATTGTACTCAACATAAAGATTTTCTTTTGTCCCCTTAAAACTACAGAATTGCATGAGTTTAGTTTTATTAATATTGATTTTTAGATTATTTTCTGAAAGCCACGAGATAGCCTGTCCTAACGTTTTATTTACGACTTCATTATAAGTGACTCAATAATCAGAGTTGTGTCATCAGCAAATAAGACACATTTCTTGGAAATATGATTAGGCAAGTCATTAATATAAGCCAAGAATAATAGGGGAGTAATATCCCACCCTGAGGCACAAATTATTATTAAGGTATGATGACTGATATTTAACAATAGTTTTAGTTATTGGGCAATATCTTGAATTTTCCACACGCTGAGTTCGGTTATTTAAATAATGTGCAATCCAAGCATTTGCAGATCCACGTACACCATACTTGTAGAGCTTTGTGAGGAGCCTTTTATGACATACAAAGTCAAAGGCTTTGGTCATATCCATAAATATTACAGACACTGGTTTGTTTTTGTCTACGCAAGCCAACACACGTGATATTTATATTATATATTGCCAAATTATATATTGCCCATATTGCCAAATGGGTACTTTCTAAAGCCTACCCCTCGTTTATGGCCAAACCAAAAATAATGAAAAAATGTATAATGAATAATCAGCTCTTAGACAACATATGCAACATTTTTCTTTTTCATACCATTAAAACTTCTACATGAAAAAATGTATTAACTAAATGGTGTTTTTTTGCTTGAATTTCCTACTGCTCCTACGTGGCTTGGCCGATTGAATTCATTTATGCTTTGATAAATAGATAAATTTGATAGCTATAAACATAACATAGGGTTATTCAATCGAACAATCACGTCCACGTGTAAAGTATAATTTTCTCCTATTTTGCCCTATCAAGGACGCAGCGAGCGTCGTAACAGCCACTATGCATTGCGCGCTGATATGAACGTTATTTCAATGTCGCTTCCGTTGATATTCGTTCTGACAAATATCGAGCTGCTAATTTGGCGATGGTAATCGCCTTAATAATATTTTGTTGTTAGTACCTACCTCGGTGAACGCATCCGTTCACTGACTTACCTATATCATAGTATAAGGAAGTAGACAGTAGTTTAATTGGGCGGTGTCCTTGAAATCAATACTTACAGCCGCTCGGTGCCTAAACACGCGCTAGGGCTGCCAACTGACAAATGCGTGGGAGCAGCTCACAGTGACAACGCGGCAACGTGCGTACGTAACTGCGGTGCGACCGCGACTGTCGTAAACTGAGTTGAACCGAGTTTTGGGAAGGGTTTGTTTGGCCCATTTTTATATATGGAAAACTGTCTACTTCCTTGCCAGACACAGATTGTACACCACAATGCATCCCCTCAGTCAATGTCTGGTTATATCACATTTAGGAAAACTTTATTTTATTTTATTTAAATTAATTTATTAAAATAATAAGTGAAGATAGAATACTGTCTACTTCCTTATACTGTGCCTATATTTATGGTTTTATTTCTTAATGTCTATGATACCAAGTTATAGGAATACAATTTAATTGAGAGCCCAGGTTAGTATGGGGTGCGGGGAGAAAGCAACTGACGGTGACAGTCGATATAGATGTCCATGTACAGTGGAGACCGCATCAAGTAAGACACATTGGACTTTTTACCTATCTTATATTCTTCTATGTAGGGGCTAATGTCGTACTGCAAGTGTATAGCTTGATGTGGTCTCCACGGTACTATGTCCATGTATCACCTTGTTGATCGACCAGTCGACGGACATAAATTTAAATGCATTCCGCCGCACACTGTTTTAGTAGAGCCGATTTAGTGACACGTGTTTCTTTTTCTTAATTCGCTTAAGGGGAACGAAAATACAAACAGAAATAAAATGTCAGCTTTCGGATGATTTTGTTGCAATCATTAGGTTACGTATAGCCATAAAAAAAATACATGTTTTTGGTTGAACTTTAAGGTATTCATTTTCCACAAACCACGTTAATCGATTCATATTTGTACTGTCAATGAATTTTTTTGTAACCCTCTATTGCACACTTCTTATCGATTTTGTTTCTGGTATCGCTTTCGCGATTTTGTTGGTTTTTTTTTAATAAAATTAGTGTGAATGATATCTATTCATTTTCCAAATACCACGTTATTCGGGTCAAAAAAAGCACCCCCTTTTTTCAAAAATACGTAAATCCACTGATGCAGTCAGCGGTAGCAAGATATTGTCAGTCTACGCCTAGCGTTGGCGCCCGTAAGACGTGGAACCTGTGCCCTTTTTTGCAAGCTATAAATATCTCCCAAAACTATTTCAAAACACATTGAAATTAATTTTATAAAGTAATATTTCGAGGAGCATCATATTCCTACCGTTAAAAACTCAACAAAATATGCGTATGAGTGATTTAGCTACATCGTGCCATAGTCATAACAACAAAACTGAATGAATTTGGAATGAATTCATACTTTTATGCGGGAAAATAATATATGTTACTCTAAAAGAATAATTTTTTGATCAATATTGAAACCCAAATTAATTTACTTATACTTACTGAGATCTGTATCAAAGGTCAATGACCTTTTCGTGAAATTACCCTCTAGTATTGGCTCACCATTTCAGGTCCAATAAGTGAAGTTTTTTGCAAATTATATAGGTACACTTACTTGGGATAAATCGCCAAGTATTTAAAATATAGAAATTTATTTTGAAATATTTACAGTGCATGGCAAAATTATTAGATCGTAGATAATCCTGTCGGTACATGTTCAGGTTCTGTTACGCAAAATGAAAACAATGAAACTCTATTAGGATTAATTTGTTATCCCTATGTTTGTCTGTCTGTCCGTTTGTCTAGACAATTTTTTCTGGGTAAAATTAATAAATACCAATATTAACGGCCTTCTATAGAGCAGTAAAAACATACCTTTGACGTTTTTATTTATATTACGTTTTAGGTTTTTACGTTTTTTTTTTTTACGTTTTTCATACAAATTTTCCCACTATGAAAATGTAGGGATGAACACTTGAGATAATATTTTGCATGTAAAAGTCAACACAGAAAGGAATTGTTGAACAAATAATGTAAAAATATGAAAACCACGTTGTTCTATGCTAAAGGGATGAATTATCTACTGTTCAATGTGGCGATAGCTTTGTTTATTTTTTTCCTTGAATTATTTTTTACTAAGATAACAAATAGTTTAATACAAGGTTTTCCTTAAGAGGTCCTTTTACCCCTGTATTTTTCTTAAAATTCATACAATAGGTATAAACCGAATATGAAGTCTACAGCTTATTTTCTTCATATCTTTTTTCATGAGTATATTCTAATGACATCTAACTACGTCTCTATACAGCCCAAAAAGCAAAATTTGATAAAACACCATCATTATAGCTGTCAGGATATCGTCAATATTGCCTCGTTTTTACGCAAAGTTTAACAAGTTTGTATATTTTTATCTATACTGGAAATAAAAAAGAGAGATATACAGGCGTCGTTCATGTTAAGATGACTAAGTATACACACTTTGCTAAGTATAAACAGTTACCGTTTCATGGAAAACTGTTTTTATCTGAAACCATTTCACAAATTCAATTAACTTATTTTGGATATATTGTCATCTTGCACTTCTTGATGAGAAATACAATTTCAATAAGTAAAAATACAACTTTTAGTTAAGAAAACTTATAGTAAAAGTCTGCTGTATGCATAAACATATTTTTAATTATATTACAATAGTAATAAAATAATTGGCTTATCCGTCGTCGTTATACCAGCCGTAAATTCCTTAAATAATCTGATATCACGCTTACGGAAAACCCAATTATTTTGAAGATACCATAATATCATTAAAATATGTTTATGCATATAGCAAACTTTTAACAATAAATTGTCTTAGCTAAAAGTTGTACTTTACCGTTATAATTATTTCTTAATATTTTGTTACAAATTCGGAGAAATAGCCCTTAAGGAAAACCTTATATGAAAATATTTGTTTTCTTTGTAACAAAGAAAAAAATAATAATAAACAAAGCTATCGCCACATTGAACAAACAGTAAATTATTAATCCCTTTAGAATAGAACGATATGGTTTTTATATTTTTTACATTATTTGTTCTACAGTTCCTTTCTGTGCTTTCTTTCAAATGCAAAATATTATGTCAAATGTTGATCTCTATATTTTCATAAGGAGAAAATTTGTATGAAAAAGTTAAACAAAAGGCCATAAAAACGTAATAATATGTATGTTTTACAGGGCTGTAAATATTAGCATTTATTGATTTTACCCAGAAAAAATGCCTAGACAAACGGACAAACAGACAAACATAGGGACAATAAATTAATCCTAAAAGTGTTTTGTTTTTTCATTTTGCGTAAAGGGACCTGAACATTTCAAACTATGATACAAATAAATTTTCTTTATTTTAAACACTTGGCGATTTATCCCAAGGGTAAACAGGTGTCCCAAAAGTCAACGCTTTCCCTTGGAAGGCTGGTAGGCCAGCTCATGACTGACCAGAATATCAAATTATGACCTCAGCAAAAAGTAGATAGTCTTCGAGTTGATGGTACTTTTATAAATTCGAATAGATTTTTGAGAGTCAAAGCTAACCAGTTCCAAATTCTAAGAATAAAATTTTTGTTGCGCAACTCTGAATAGTCCTGCTATTGATAAAGTCAAAAATAAACCTTGAAATGCTGTAACATCAGGAAGAAAAAATAAAAACCCAATTTATGAGCAATTTTTTGTAATTAGGTTAGTTCGACACCACACCCTGAAAAAAAATGTTCTATGTTAGTTTTGCAAATTGTCTTAAATAACGGCTCATCAAATATTGTTTTTCAAATGATCTGGCAATTTTTGAAAAAAAAGTTATTGCTATTTTACTACCAAAGGAGCTGCGTATTTTTTTAAATAATTAGAATTTAGAATGAAAGAGTGGCGGGCAGTAAAAATATTTGACGTTCATTAGAAATGTCATTTAATACGCGTTAGAGTGAGATAAATAGTGACGCTATTTAAAATGAGTTGGAATGAGATAATAACGCAGTTAAACGTAGTTGAATGAGAGAGGCATAATTGATATAGGCTACAGTGAGATAGATATTGACGTGGTGCATTACTTCTGAGAATATTTGTTAGTTTCCACTTTTTGTAATAACAACTTTAGTAAAAATTTTTTGTAAAGAAATTTTTGGTCCAATTTATTTTCCCGCAAGTGTAAAACCAGCTCAACGGGCGAAAAATATTTAAAGGATGGGTAATGGTGACAATTAACCGTCACGATATTATTATGTATCTCTAAAGGAGTGTCTGAAATGTTCCGAGGGTCAACTGATAAATCAAACACTCAAAAAACCACTTTTAGCCGACCATAATAAATTTACGTCCCGACGTGATAGCAAGTAGGATCAATGCCATGTGACGATGATCGAAATACACTAATAAATTAGATAAAATAAAACACGTATTACTTTTGACCCTGCCTCGTCCACTCTATTCGTATTTTTGCTATGGTGACGAGAGCTTAAAGACCGGGACGAATTTCCCCCCGCGCGCAAACGTAACATGAATAAGCCACGCCCGGAACTGGTTTTTGTTTTGGCTATGTCATACTCTTAAATAATGTTAAGGTGTGTTAATTCGAAATCCATTTTAAGATTTTGGTTTAATATGCCGTATTTCAGAACTTGTGGTCTCAAAACCTCACGATGATGAATATTTATACGAGAAAGCTGCAACTTCTATTTGCCTTCGTGTGACGTCATTTCGTCGGTACATTTACAAAAACTCTTATCTCAAAATCACAAATTTTCCAGGAGAGAGAAAAAAAACTTCATAAATAAATCATTATCCATTGGTTAGCTGAAAACAATCTGAAGGTTAATGTGAAAAAGACGAAATTTATGCAATTTCATACGGACAGGGCTAAACCAATGCAATTAAACATTGGTTATAAGGGGACCCCAATAGAAGAGGTCAATTCAACCAAATTTTTAGGAGTTTACTTGGACACAAATTGTAAATGGAAGGTGCATATAGATATGATTTGCACAAAACTTAACAGGTTTGTTTTCGCACTTCGAAGACTTAGGGAAGTTGTATCGCCAAAAGTTGCCATTAGTGCATATCATGCCTACGTTGCATCTACATTGCAATATGGATTGATACTTTGGGGTAACTCATCTGACGTGGATAGGGTCTTTAAAATTCAAAAGAAGTGCCTTAGAGCCATTTGCGGATTATATTTTATGGACCACTGCAAGCCATTCTTCAATCAATTTATCAAGATAAATTTATAATAATTTGCTTCAGAATAATTTGACAGCTAAATGACAGATGGGTAGACAGACAGAGACAGACCACTTTTTAGGGTTCCGTAGTCAACAATAAGGAACTCTTATAGTTTCGCCATGTCCGTCTGTCTGTCTGTCTGTCTGCTGTCTGTCTGTCTGCAGCTTAGCTTAGAGAATATTAGTACTAGAAAGCTGTAATTTGGCATGGATATACATATTTATCACGCCGATAAAGTGGTACAGTAAAATTATGAGAAATATTTGTTTTTAGTGTAACTCCCCCACATGTAAAGTGGGGATGATTTTTTTTCTCGTCTATCCCCTAGTATGGGGTTTCGTTGAATATGCAATTTAAAAATATTGGGGGTGTGAGAAGACCATAATTTTTGTTAGAGTCAAGTATCCCCCCCTCTGCCAGCGAAACGGTTGTATTTGAAGACGTGAAAAAAATCACGGCAGTAGTATACTAAACGAAATTTAAAGAAAAACTATCACAGCTTTACAAGTTAACGAGTACAAATCGCGCCCAACTTTTAGTTCCCTCTAGACACGGGGCGATTCGCATTAGCAGGAACAAGATGTATGGGCCGTTCTTGGGAAGAGCAACTTCCGAGCATACGAGAAGTTTGGCGCGATCTGTATTAGTCGACAAACTTATAAAATGTCTTTGGAGAAGAAGTCCGCATATGGTGCAGGGCAACTACGGAACCCTATACTGCGCGTGGCCTGACACGCACTTGGCCGGTTTTTTTTATAAGCAATCACACATCACAATCAGTATAATGTCTAAAATTCTCAAGTGACAAGGTCATCGGACAATTCTTTAAAAAGTCATAAAAAATAATGGTTAATTTTTATACCAAAGTAATGAAAAATACGTCCTAAAATGGCGTATACTCTAAGAAAAAAAAAAAAACTTTTGGAAATTAAGCTATATGAATTATATTATATTCATTTTCTCAGGGATTAAAAAATAGGCTTAAAAAATAGGCTTTATTAATAACAAAAAAATTAACAAACTTTAGGGGATACGACATTGCATAATATTACCTTCATTATCAAATAGTTACAAGTTAATAGAACTTATGTTAGTTCAGTGTTATGAAAATAAAAAGAAAGTCAAGTTTCTTTATAAGTGAAACAACAACACAATTTGGATTTAATCTGTTTTTATTAAGTCACAAATATCAGTCTGGAAGAAAATAATGCAGTCATGCAATGTCTTGAATATAAGGTAACTTTGCATGATATAGACAAATTTATACTGAAGACTCGGCTAGCGGTCGGGACTATAAAATGCAAAATACAAAATATTTCATTCCTTAGTCAATTTCATTTTGCATTTTTCTCAAATTCACCTTGGTCCTGATCACTTACCGAGTCATCATTATGAATTTGGCTATATCATGCAAAATCACCATAAATACTGTCAAATCCTTATACAGTGTGTTAAGGTGGCTCCGTCAAAATAATTAGCAACTTGATTCGTGCTGGTTAAAATTTCGAACAAAACCATATTAAAATAAAGTCCTTATCAGCTCGCACTGCAACATGGCTGTTACGTCAGTCGCTGCGGCTGACAAGTGCGAAAATAGTGTGTTTTTAATTTATTTTATCCAAAATAAAATTAATTTCCAAGAATTGAGAAAACCAAATCATTTTATATTTTTTTGTCTAGAAGTTTATAAATTTTCATACTGTTTCGATAGAAACTGCAGCAGTTATGTTGTTACAAGTGAACAAAAAATCGAGAAATAAGGGTAAACTTAGAATTTTCTTGCTTCACTTCTGTATGTTATAATGAAATTCAGGAAAAACCACATCACTATTTGTATCATGCAGATTACTATGTATTTTTCTTCTGTTGAAAAATGTTGTAGTTACCGTATAAAATGGTTACAAAGTTACTTAGTTCAAGGTCGTTGGCGTTGGTAGAAACCTTAAGATGAAGTTGCGGAAGCCGAAATTTACGGCTGGTATCACGACTATGGAAAAGATAATTGTTTTATAGCTATTGTAATATCATTCAAAATATGTTTATGCATATAACAATCTTTTAACAATAAGTTTTCTTAGCTGAAAGTTGTATTTTCTCCGTTATACTTATTTCTTAATATTTTGTTACAAATTCGTAGATGACATGCGCGATTTTGTCCATGATTAAAGTTGAACCACAATTCCATAAAATCTGGTATCTAAAGATATGAGATAATTGAATCTGGTATCTAAAGATATGAGATAATCGAATCAAAAATTGTCGTATAAGGAAATACAAGTTTTCATGCTGATACTAATTTCGTTGTCTATATGATTTATTGAATTACGTGTTTTTATCACTAATCAAGCAAAATTTTCTGTTTTTTTACCTTTTTTAGGAGATTTTAACTTGTACTCGGCGTCAGTAGAATCTCACAACTATTATGAATACTTTGTATCTTTTTGCGAACTCCGTCAGAGAAACTTCATACCTAATATAAACGGGCGTCAATTGGATCTGGTGTTACAACTCTCGCGGACGACGAATTGAGTGTCGAGCTCGAGTCGGTATCGCTAGTACCGGTAGATAAACAACATCCCCCTCTCGCGGTGCAGGTGACCGCCCTCGCTCCTGCGCGTGGTGCATCATCATGTGCATTAGCGCGATAGCGCGCGCTGCGCCGGCACAGGCAGTCGCCGACGCGACGGTGCTAGCAACCGCAAAGAATGGAATTTTCGTAAGGCTGATTTTTATTTATTTTATTCATCTTTAATGAGGGTAGACTGGTCTTCTTTGTATGATATAGGAAATGTTAATGACGCAATTAGTTATTTTTATGATATTATTTATAAAATTATAGATAATTGTGCTCCCAGAAAAAAGCGTTTTGACGTGAATACTCGTTATAATTACCCAGAATGGTTCACGCCCGACTTAAAACGCGACATACGGTTAAAAGCTGAATTACTTAAGAGATATAAGGCCAGTAAGTCACAGCGGGATTACGAGGCGTTTGCTCGATATAGATCATCAGTTAAAGCGATGACGGCTGCGGCGTATTCTCAATATCAGGATAGAATACAGTCGCAACTGAAGGAAGATCCCAAATCTTTTTGGAACTTAATGAAAAGTAAAAGGGGAACTCGTAATAGTGGTTCGTGCATTACTAAGAATGGAAATTCATTGCCGGATGAAGAGTGTGCTAAGGAATTTGCTGAATATTTTCATTCGGTATATAGTTCAACTCCACCGCGATTAGACGTTGACGAGGCCGTGCGTGCGGCCGGGTGCAGCGGCAGCGGCGGTGGGGGGGCGCGCGTGCATGTGCCGTGCGTCACCGTGCGGGACGTGCAGGCCGTGCTCGCCCGCCTCAAGCCAAAGCACTCGGCCGGGCCCGACGGTATACCGTTCTACGTGGTAAAAGACTGCCGGATGGTACTGGATGAATCGTTGGCATTCCTTTTTAATCTTTGTTTGGCTACTGGAACTTACCCTGAAGCGTGGAAGATGTCACGTGTTATTCCAGTGCCTAAGGGGGGGTTGGGATCGGATGTGGGCGACTTTAGACCGGTGGCGGTCCTGGTGACGTTGAGTGTTTGAGTCAATTTTACATTGTTATATTTTAAGAGTATGACATAGCCAAAACAAAAACCAGTTCCGGGCGTGGCTTATTCTATTTTACGATAGCGCGCGGGGGGAAATTCGTCCCGGTCTCTAAGCTCGCGTCACCATAGCAAAAATACGAATAGAGTGGACGAGGCAGGGTCAAAAGTAATACGTATTTTATTTTATCTAATTTATTAGTGTATTTCGATCATCGTCACACGGCATTGATCCTACTTGCTATCACGTCGGGACGTAAATTTATTATGGTCGGCTAAAAGTGGTTTTTTGAGTGTTTGATTTATCAGTTGACCCTCGGAACATTTCAGACACTCCTTTAGAGATACATAATAATACCGTGACGGTTAATTGTCACCATTACCCATTCTTTAAATATTTTTCGCCCGTTGAGCTGGTTTTACACTTGCGGGAAAATAAATTGGACCAAAAATTTCTTTACAAAAAATTTTTACTAAAGTTGTTATTACAAAAAGTGGAAACTAACAAATATTCTCAGAAGGAATGCACCACGTCACTATCTATCTCACTGTAGCCTATATCAATTATGCCTCTCTCATTCAACCACGTTTAACTGCGTTACTATCTCATTCCAACTCATTTTAAATAGCGTCACTATTTATCTTACTCTAACGCGTGTTAAATGGCATTTCTAATGAACGTCAAATATTTTTACTGCCCGCCACTCTTTCATTCTAAATTCTAATTATTTAAAAAAATACGCAGCTCCTTTGGTAGTAAAATAGCAATAACTTTTTTTTCAAAAGTAATACACATAAATTGCCAGATCATTTGAAAAACAATATTTGATGAGCCGTTATTTAAAACAATTTGCAAAACTAACATAGGACATTTTTTTTCAGGGTGTGGTATCGAACTAACCTTATTACAAAAAATTGCTCATAAATTGGGTTTTTATTTTTCTTCCTGATGTAACAGCATTTCAAGGTTTATTTTTGACTTTATCAATAGCATGACTATTCAGAGTTGCGCAACAAAAATTTTATTCTTAGAATTTAGAACTGGTTAGCTTTGACTCTCAAAAATCTATTCGAATTTATAAAAGTACCATCAACTCGAAGACTATCTACTTTTTGCTGAGGTCATAATTTGATATTCTGGTCAGTCATGAGCTGGCCTACCAGCCTTCCAAGGGAAAGCGTTGACTTTTGGGACACCTGTTTAGCCTTAGGATAAATAGCCAAGTGTTTAAAATATAGAAATTTATTTGTATCATAGTTTGAAATGTTCAGGTCCCTTTACGCAAAACGAAAAAACAAAACTCTTTTAGGATTAATTGTTTGTCTGTTTGTCCGTTTGTCTAGGCAATTTTTCTGGGTAAAATCAATAAATGCTAATATTTACAGCCCTGTAAAATATACATATTATAACGTTTTTATGACCTTTTGTTTAACTTTTTCATACAAATTTCTCCTTATGAAAATATAGAGATTAACACTTGACATAATATTTTGCATTTGAAAGAAAGCACAGAAAGGAACTGTAGAAAAAATAATGTAAAAAATATAAAACCATATCTTTCTATTCTAAAGGGATTAATAATTTACTGTTTGTTCAATGTGGCGATAGCTTTGTTTATTATTTTTTTTTCCTTGTTACAAAGATAACAAATATTTTCATACAAGGTTTTCCTTAAGGGCTATTTCTCCGAATTTGTAACAAAATATTAAGAAATAATTATAACGGTAAAGTACAACTTTTAGCTAAGACAATTTATTGTTAAAAGTTTGCTATATGCATAAACATATTTTAATGATATTATGGTATCTTCAAAATAATTGGGTTTTCCATAAGCGTGATATCAGATTATTTAAGAAATTTACGGCTGGTATCACGACGACGGATAAGCCAATTATTTTATTACTATTGTAATATAATTAAAAATATGTTAATGCATACAGCAGACTTTTAACTATAAGTTTTCTTAACTAAAAGTTGTATTTTTTTCCAGAAATTTCTCCCCTTTGAAACTAAAGTTACTCTCGCACAATCTCTACTTTTGCCGATCATCAACTACGCTGATGTCTGGAAAATATGATCATGTATCTCAGTACCGTAAACAATTAAAATGGCTTCCCATTAAACAGCTTCAGTATGTTCATATCCTCTGTTGCCTTTTCAACATTTTAAAGAGTCCCACTTCTCCTCCATACCTCCGCGATCGTTTCCTTAGAGACAAGCAAGTCAGGTCTCATACAGTCTCACTTTTAAAAACTCCTTCTCATAACACCGGGGCGTATGGAAACTCTTTCACTGTTAAGTCCATCAAACTGTGGAACTCCCTTCCTCACACTATCAGGGATAGCCCCTCCATTGGTGTATTCAAAAGGAAAATAAAAGAGCACTATCTTCGACAACCTATCGTGTAGGTGTATGTATATATATAATTTATTGTGTATTTATTTACTGAATATGTATTGTTATATTTATTTATACTATGTAGGCATGTAAATTTTATGTAGTTTGTTATTATTTTTAACTAATTAGGTATCTACTATTAATTTAATCTTGTTTCTGTATAAATATTATCGTGCACAATATGAATATCTTATTTATTTCAAATATCCTTATCTACCTTGGTTTACTGGAAGAAATCTCATTATTGAGATAAGCACGCCATTGTACATAACTTTTATTATATAATTTAGAATAAAGTTTTCTGTGTGCAATAAGAATAAAATATAAATATAATAAATATAAAAAATATTTTTACTTAATGAAATTGTATTTCTCATCAAGAAGTGCAAGATGACAAGATATTCAAAATAAGTTAATTGAATTTGTGAAATGGTTTCAGGTCAAAACAGTTTTCCATGAAACGGTAATTGTTTATACTTAGCAAAGTGTGTAAACTTAGTCATCTTAACATGAACGACGCCTATATTTCTCTCTTTTTTATTTCCAGTATAGATAAAAGTATACAAACTTGTTAAACTTTGCGTAAAAACGAGGCAATATTGACGATATCCTGACAGCTATTATGATGGTGTTTTATCAAATTTTGCTTTTTGGGCTGTATAGAGACGTAGTTAGATGTCACTAGAATATACTCATGAAAAAAGATATGAAGAAAATAAGCTGCAGACTTCACATTCGGTTTATACCTATTGTATGAATTTTAAGAAAAATACAGGGGTAAAGGGTCCTCTTAAGGAAAACCTTGTATTAAACTATTTGTTATCTTAGTAAAAAATAATTCAAGGAAAAAAATAAACAAAGCTATCGCTACATTGAACAGTAGATAATTAATCCCTTTAGAATAGAACAACATGGTTTTCATATTTTTTACATTATTTGTTCAACAATTCCGTTCTGTGTTGACTTTTAAATGCAAAATATTATATCAAGTGTTCATCCCTACATTTTCATAGTGAGAAAATTTGTATGAAAAACGTAAAAAAAAAAACGTAAATACCTAAAACGTAATATAAATAAAAACGTCAAAAGTATGTTTTTACAGCTCTATAGAGGGCCGTTAATATTGGTATTTATTAATTTTACCCAGAAAAAATTGTCTAGACAAACGGACAGACAGACAAACATAGGGATAACAAATTAATCCTAAAAGAGTTTCATTGTTTTCATTTTGCGTAACAGAACCTGAACATGTACCGACAGGATTATCTACGAACTAATAATTTTGCCATGCACTGTAAATATTTCAAAATAAATTTCTATATTTTAAATGCTTGGCGATTTATCCCAAGTAAGTGTACCTATATAATTTGCAAAAAACTTCACTTATTGGACCTGAAATGGTGAGCCAATACTAGAGGGTAATTTCACGAAAAGGTCATTGACCTTTGTTACAGACCTCAGTAAGTAAATTAATTTGGGTTTCAATAACGATCCCAAATTATTCTTTTAGAGTAACATATATTATTTTCCCGCATAAAAGTATGAATTCAATCCAAATTCATTCAGTTTTGTTGTTATGACTATGGCACGATGTAGGTAAATCACTCATACGCATATTTTGTTGAGTTTTTAACGGCAGGAATATGATGCTCCTCGAATTATTACTTTATAAAATTAATTTCAATGTGTTTGAAGTAGTTTTGGGAGATATTTATAGCTTGCAAAAAAGGGCACAGGTTCCACGTCTTACGGGCGCCAACGCTAGGCGTAGACTGACAATATCTTGCTGCCGCTGACTGCATCAGTGGATTTACGTATTTTTGGAAAAAGGGGGTGCTTTTTTTGACCCGAATAACGTGGTATTTGGAAAATGAATAGATATCATTCACACTAATTTTATAAAAAAAAAAACAACAAAATCGCGAAAGGGATACCTGAAACAAAATCGATAAGAAGTGTGCAATAGAGGGTTACAAAAAAATTCATTGACAGTACAAATATGAATCGATTAACGTGGTTTGTGGAAAATGAATACCTTAAAGTTCAACCAAAAACATGTATTTTTTTTATGGCTATACGTAACCTAATTATTGCAACAAAATCATCCGAAAGCTGACATTTTATTTCTGTTTGTATTTTCGTTCCC
Source organism: Ypsolopha sequella (assembly GCA_934047225.1). Lineage (NCBI taxonomy): Eukaryota > Metazoa > Arthropoda > Insecta > Lepidoptera > Ypsolophidae > Ypsolopha > Ypsolopha sequella. Next base: position 17,337,150 of record OW204010.1, on the reverse strand, counting down.
CTTAAAACAAGTGGATTGCCAGCTTTCGGATACTCAACATGGTTTTAGGCCAGGACGTAGCACCGGAAGTAACTTGTTGTGCTTTATGACGTATGTAGCCTCAGAGTTTGACAAACGTAAGCAAATTGACGCTGCGTACTTCGACTTTAGGAAAGCTTTCGACACGGTTGATAATGACATCCTTTTGATGAAGCTTGTGGCAGCTGGATTCACTTCCCAGTTGCTTAATTTTTTTAGCAGTTACTTGCGAGATTGGCGGCAATATGTGGATTACCGGGGTGCAACATCAGCTCCGTATTTCACTTATTCTGGTGTAAGTCAGGGCAGCAATCTCGGGCCCCTCGAGTTTTTGCTTATGATTAACGACCTTCCAAACATCATCAGGAGCGCCATCTGTCTCTTATTTGCGGACGACCTCAAATTAGTCTTGAAGATTGAAGATGAGACTGATTCTGAGAGACTGCAGCAGGACATTCGGAGGGTAGTAGAATGGAGCCAGCACAACAATCTACACTTCAATGTGTCAAAGTGCGTGGTGATGTCGTATAGTCGTGCGCGAGAGCCACGTCAGCACCTTTACCAGATGGAGGGGACTGCGCTAGCGCGAGTCGATAGCGTCAAGGCCCTGGGAGTGTTGATGAATGCCGAGCTAACGTTTCGTGATCACATTGTGGCTATCGGTAAAAAAGCCTTTAAGAAGTTGGGCTTTATACTGAGGCAGGCTAGGAGTTTCAATAGCATGCTAGCCGTAAAAGCTCTGTATAATGCCTTAGTACGCAGTAATTTAGAAAGTAGTGCAATTATCTGGAATCCCCATGAGACTAAATATAGTCACATGGTGGGAAAGATTCAAAACAAGTTTGTTCGCTGGCTGTATTTAAAAAAATATGCTGTTTATCCATACTATCCACTTATGTATCCAACCCTATTTGTAATAGGTATGGTTGGATATAATAAGTTGGAAGTGAGGAGAGACCTGGCGCTACTAATTTATCTTTTTAAAGTTTTGCAAGGTATATTGTTCAATCCGCGGTTGCTAGCGTCCTTGAAGCTGTTTGTGCCGGATAACTATCTTCGCGCGAGAAATCATAAGTTGTTTTGCGTGCAGCATGCGCGCACTAATGTTCTTAAAGAGTCACCTGTTGTAAAGGCACTCCATCTTTTCAACAGAATCGACAACCTTACTGATACCGATTTGTTTAGTTGTTCTTTGACGGAGTTCGCAAAAACTGCTTTAAATATAATTTGTTACCAATCACATTAGGTTAGCCTGTAAAGATTGTGTAGTATAAATGTAAATAATAAATAAATAAAAATAAAATAAAATAAAATAAATTTTCATAAAAAACTGAGATGAGAGTTTTTATAAAAGTAGCGACGATTTGAGAAATGGCTGCTTAGAAATGTGTCTTTTGCTTTCAATATAAATTTTAAATAATTTGCTTCCGACTAATTTGACAGATGAGTAGACTGACAGAGCCAGACCACTTTTTTATAAGCAATCACACATCACAATCTGTATAATGTTTAAAATTCTCAAATGACGTCATGTCCGACAAGTCTTGAAAAAATCATAAAAAAGTAATGGATAATTTATATACCAAAATAATGAAAACTTTGTCCTAAAATGGCATATATTTTCCAAAAAAATATAAAAAAATCTTTCAAAATGAAGCTATGAGAGTTACGATAGATTTGACTATTTTAAATACCCGAGTAAAACTACCGTCGCACTACTTAATTCAGTTTTTGTAAAATATTTTTTCGATTTTTAAGTCCGCCAAAAATAAAAATTAATATTTACAAGGAATTTGGATATGAAAAAAATACTGTGAATACAAACAACCAAGACCAACATTTGAGTAAACTAACCCGACCCAGTTTTGCTTTATCACTGAGAAAAATAATAAAAATAAAAATTTGAAAAATATTCATAACTTTGTTGTGGTTAAGTTCAACGGGTTCTTATTTTGCACGAATTTGTATCTTTAGTTGTTACAGATATCTTTCAATAAAAGTTGATTATGTTGCTTCATTCTGTAAATATATAGGTATATTTTTCATTTTTGCAGACTTGAAAATAGGGCAACTTTAACATTTTATTTGCAAAAACTAAGAATAGTAGCGCAATAGGAGTTCAACTCTGGTATTTAAAATATTTAAATATATCTTAATTTAGAAAAAAAAACACGTCTCACTAAATCGGCTCCTTTAAAACACTGTGCGCCGCGGTTACTCTATAAAAGCAGGAATTTTTCTAGGCAGTAATAATGTACTCAATCTTATAAATCAATTGCAACAGGATATAAATCTCATAATCTTACTGGTTCAATTAACTTTTTTGTACTCATCTGTAACTCCAACCCCCGCAAACCGTCTTCGTCCCGGCTGTCAAATTAAGTTGTATTCCTAGTGTCATCTGTATTTCAGTAAATGTCTTTATTCCTTTTTTTCTGACATTTATTATCAAACAAATGTCATTGTTAATAATTTCAACAAAGTACCAAGCATTAGCAATTTTCGATGTTAGTACTTATGAACATATTGAACATGTCACCTTTTATTCAAAACCAAGAAGGTTTGAACAGTGTACAAGAAGGTTTGAACAGTGCACAAGAAGGTTTGAAAAGTGTACAAGAAGGTTTGAAAAGTGTACAAGAAGGTTTGAGCAGTGTACAAGAAGGTTTGAACAGTGTAAAAAAGGTTTGAACAGTTTAGAAGATGGTTTGAACAGTGTAAAAAAAGGTTGGAACCTTTTACAAGATAGTTTGGACAGTGTACAAGAAGGTATAAAGAGTGTAAAAAAAGGTTTGAACAGTTTATAAGAAGGTTTCAACAGTATACAAGAAGGATTGAACAGTGTAAAAAAAGGTTTGAACGGTTAACAAGATGGTTTCAACAGTGTAAAAAAGGTTTGAACCTTTTACAAGATGGTTTGAATAGTGTACAAGAAGGTTTGCACAATGTAAAAAAAGGTTTTGAACAGTTTACAAGAAGGTTTGAACAGTGTACAAGAAGGTTTGAACAGTGTAAAAAAAGGTTTGAACAGTTTACAAGAATATTTAGATTATCAAACTAAATCCTGTTTATGTAAACACATAAAATTCGTGGTTTTACAAAATGTATTATTAACACCCCAAATACAGTGCCTGATGATGTCGTAAAACGACGAAACCAGTAGCAACTTAAAAGGTAATTAAACATAATTATATTTGTGGAACCGAGTACCAAGGAGTTTTATTTAATTGCAAGATGTTGTTCCATCAAGAAGCAACCACATTCACCGTCAACTAGTTTACAAGAAGGTTTAAACAGTGTACAAGAAAGAACTTTGAACCAAAAAACCTTACATCCATAGACAATCAGCGAGCAGATAGCTATTCCTCTGTGATAGACACAGACAATCACAATGAATCAAGAAGCCAAAAATGATTTAGCAGCTGGAAGAACACTTATATTCAAAATTTACTCAATAGTTCCTCAACAAAACCTTATTAGCTTATTACCTATGTATTGTATATGCTGCCATAGCAAAGTTTCTATTGGTTTCTATAAGAGTAACTGTTGAGTAAAATTTTGAATATAAGTGATTTGTTTTGATTAATTATAAAAAGGCGGTTTTTTCACAATCCAGCTGCTAAACTGCTCTTAACAAGGCCAAATTCGACATGCAAATTATTTTTCATCTTTCAAGAGTATGGAATCATCGAACGCGAGGAATAGATAAAAATTTCATGACTGATAGAGATAGAGACACATACATTTAAATTTAGATTTAGATTAGATTTATTTTAGCGTGCGGCTTTCCATGGAACTTAGCACTCCAGCTTGGTTATAAACTTGGAATGAATATTGTTTTATTTTTCTCATGTGAAAGGAAAGCCAAGGAAAGGAATAATGCCGATACAGCCTTGTTTGTCGTAAATTGCTTGTTTGTCGTAATTGTTGTGACATGATTGTGTACTTTTTGTTTAGAACCTCGGAGCAAGAAAAATTAACACTTGTATCGAACCTCCGATTCATTTGAGTATGGAACAGTATACTTTTTGAAAAATTATACAATCGTTCCACCATGCCTGCCAGGACGTTTACTCGATTTGAAAAAAAGCAGCAAATTCTGAGCAGGTTTTGAACTAAATGAGCGGTTTTCTGGTTGTTTTTTTTTTCTTAGTTCTAAGCTTTGCCCTAGATGGCGCTGTCCACGTCACCATAGATAAAATCTGTTTCGTACCAATCAATGTGAAAGTGATTTTTCATTTGTTTGGAATCGGTGCAAATTTTGTCTTTGATTCTGTTGCTAAAGAATACGACAGTGCCATCTAGGAAAATTATTTAACACTAAATTTGACATAAGGAAAAACGCTCATTGAACCTGATTTGTATTTTGACAAGAAGAATCGATTCGTCAAAAAAAAAAAAACTGCAAAGAGTAGACGTAAAAAGCTTCTGATATTTACCTCCTCTAATACGTAAAATAAACAAGGCTTCTCTCTTACTTTAAATAAAAAAACGGCCGTATTGCCAGGTCACGTGACACATTCTCGAAAGCACATGGAAAAAATTTGTGAGCCCATTTGTACTTGCCTGTTTTCTCAGGAGTCGTGGCAGGAAGCTTCATGACAAGCTTTGTTATTTCATCATTGCCAATTGTGAAGGTGGCCAGGTAATACGTCGTCAAAGCGCCATCGGCGATTAAATTTTGGAGTTTCAGAGTCATCTTGCCTGATGTCTGTTGAAAAAAAAAAAAAGAAAACATAGACGAAAAATCAGTTTAATATATTAAGTTAATACCCTCAGCGCCATGTGTATCCATTTATTTTTATTCATTTTTTTTTATCGGTTTGTATACACAGCATTAAGAGTAGTTTCGCAGTGAAAAACCCGCCTTTTTCTAATTCATCCAAACAGAACACTTAAATTCAAAATTCACCCAATAGTTATTCAAAAAAACCTTATTACCTATTTATTGTGTATGCTGCCATCGCAAAACTTCCATTGGTTTATGTAATTATGGAAAAGAATTTAAATTTAATATTTTTGAAATTCTAATTTACAGAAACCAATGGAAACATTGCGATGGCAACATACACAATACATAGCTAATAAAGTTTTGTTGTATAACTATTGAGTGAATTAAGAATTTAAGTGTATTGTTTCGATTAATTAGAAAAAGGCGAGTATTTCACAATCCGGCTGTGAAACCTCTCTTAAAACCAAGTGTTTCCAAAATGAATACACATGGAGTTGTCTTTACCGAGCATCGTAAATGGCAAACTATTTGATACATTTTGTATCTGAGTAAATATATATTTTTGGTGTATTTGGTGTACTAAAGAAAAGTACATATTTTTTATAAAAATAATAGTAGTTTATGCTACAAGGGCGCAAAGGAATAAATTACGAGGACGATTTAAAACACGAGCGTAGCGAGTGTTTTAACCCATTGAATGTCTATGACGCAAGGTTTGCGTCACAGCTTAAAGCGGCTCACAGTGTCTAGACGCAAACCTTGCGTCATAGAAAAAGCGCGCGCTTCCGGTTTACGTTTTGTTCAACGGTTTTTTCGTCTGTTTCTTTGGAGCAATACCAAGACGCAGATTGTTTTGTTGGCAACAAGGTGATGTGCTCTGATTCGTCGAAAATGAACCATATAGCTTTCAAATAAATCATTTTCTGCCGCAGGTCGGACCGAGTCCGCCATTTCTGTTCGTAGTTTGTAGTTTGGTCTCATTTTTACGTCCGTAGTTTTTTGTGTTTTTTGAATGAAAAAAGTTGTGTTTACATAATAATAATACATGTAATAACCGCGTAATAAGTCTGTGATTGGTATTCTAGTGAGTTTTTATTATAAATAGCCGTCTTGGCTAAATAGTGAGTGCAAATGAGTGATAACGAGTGCAAATGAGTGATAATCTGGTGCAATTTTGGGTAATGCCCAAATTTAATCGACGAAAATGCCCCCACAGGATTACTATATAGGTAAGTGTTATAAATAAGTAAACAGTATATTTCATTGCGGTTCTTCTGATATATACCATGATACATGATATATAACCTAAGATAACGAAAACCATGGTTTTCTGAATCAAGTCGGAATGATCGTAGCTCGCCATTTTCGTTTGGACACTATAGGGTCTTAACTCTCGCGGCTAGTGGACATTTGTTGGGCGAGCGTAGCAAGTGTTTTAAACGTAACCGAGTAATTTATTGCTCTTACGCCCGTGTATCATACTACGTTTTTCAATGCATAGTGTGAGGAAATAAAACAAATATAATTTTGTGAACTTTAAATTATAATTGGCTCAAAAGGACTGTATCCAGAGCCGTTAAACAGTGGAAAAAAAGTATGACATTTATGGTACAAAGGAAAGGCTGCAGGTTAGCCAACCATTGTAAATAAATTAAAAAAAAAATAATAATTATAAAGCCCTAGGGCAAAATAATCGACTTTCTGTTCGATTTTGATGCATAAAAAGTGGGCCTTTACGAGCACATGCTTTGAAAATTCTTTTATTGTCGTCTGTCAAATTAGTTTTATTCATTAAATTTTTTCATAATTAGTTTTAATCAATTATTGTCGTCAAATGGCCATGGCGCTGAGGGAAGTTAGTATTAATTGCATCGAAGTGAAAAATTATCGAGTGAAAGGTGTGGTTTTTTAGGGTTCCGTAGTCAACAACAAGGAACCCTTATAGTTGCACCATGTCTGTTTGTCTGTCTGTCTGTCCGCAGCTTAGCTTAGAGACTATTGGTACTAGAAAGCTATTATTTGGCATGGGTATACATATTTATCACACCGATAAAGTGGTACAGTAAAATTTTGAGAAAATATTTTTTTACACGTAAAGTGGGGAAGACTTTTTTCTCGTCTGTCTCCTATTGACTAGTGTGGGGTGTCGTTGGATAGGTAATTTAACAGTATTGGAGGTGTGAGAAGACCATTTTCGATTCAGGGTTCCGTTTCCGAAATATTAAGCTTAAAAGTGTTAATTTTTGTTAGAGTCAAATGTCCCCCCCTGACAGCGAAATGGTTGCATTTGTAGACGTGGAAAAAATTACGGCAGTTATTATACATAACGAAATTAAAAGAAAAACCATCACAGCTAAGTAGGCTTTACAAGTTAACGAGTACAGATCGCGCCAAACTTTTAGTTCCCTCTAAACACGGGGCGATTCGGATCAGCAGGAACAAAACGTATGGGCCGTTCTTGGGAAGAGCAACTTCCGAGCGTAATAGAAGTTTGGCGCGATCTGTATTACTTGACAAACTTATAAAATGTACTTGGAGAAGAAGTCCGCATGTTGTGAAGGGCAACTACGGAACCCTACACTGCGCGCGGCCCGACACGCACTTGGCCGGTTTTTTATTTTTGAATTGTATATTGTATTAGATTTAGTCTGTGAAACTATATAAATAAATACATAAATAAATTAGTTAGAGGGTCGGCGGCGGCGCAGTGCACAAGAGCTACTTGGTTCGGACAATGTCGAAGTATTTTTTCTTTTATTTTCGTTTCTTACATATTATAATACTAGCTGACCCGGCGAACTTCGTTCCGTCTAACAGTCTAATAATATCGTGTTAACTTTAGTAAAACTTAATTTAGGATTTCATTACGGTAATAACATTAATACAACTTTTTTTTTTGCAAATACAGAAATGTTTTATTGCTTGCCATTGCGAAAGAAGAATGGCAGGGACCCATGTAGGCTTAGCGTAGGGTATTGAATATATGCAGAAATAATAGTTCTTGGAATAACTAAGAAAAAAAGGTAATCGCAGTATATTTTTAAAACTTGGGGTTTAGATGTTATTTAATGATATCAGAACGCTAGATAAATAAACACTGTACATTAATACGTATAGTGGTAGGTTTCTTTTATATGCGTAGTTTTGTCAACAGATGGCACCACATGCTGTTTGCATTCGTAAAATTAATTAATTAATTTATTGTTATTCGATAACTTATCCGATATTTTATTACTTATTCTGCTATTCGGAGCGGAGAAGAAAACACCAAAAAAGAGATAACTAACATCGATCCAGCCGATCTTGAGTTATAAGTGGTGTAACTAACACGACTTTGTTTTATATATTTAGATATGTTATGGTTAGTGACCGGAAGATGGTTAAAAATTTAATTTATCCAGAAAAAGCTAGCACTTTCCAAAGACTTTATACAAAGTACAAATTTAACCATATTATTATGGATAATAATAAAGCCTCCGAAAAACAAACTAAATCACAGCGAACTGCTGCACACTGTTATACTATCTGAACAGCGAGCGGCAAAATAAGTTATCGGAAAATATACAAATTCACAATAGTAGTTTATGGTACTAGGGCGAAAAGGAATAAATTATGAGGACGATTTAAAACACGAGGGTAGCGAGTGTTTTAAACGTAACCGAGTAATTTATTGCTTTTACGCCCGTGTATCATACTACGTTTTTCAATGCATAGTGTGACGAAATGAAAACAAATATAATCTTGTGAACTTCCAATTATGATTGGCTCAAAAGGATTGTATCCAGAGCCGTTAAACAGTGGAAAAAAAAGTATAACATCTATGGTAGACAGGAAAGGCTGCAGGTTAGCCAACCATTGCAAACAAATAAAAAAAATAATAATAATAATAAAAGCCCTAGGGCAAAATAATCGACTTTCTGTTCGGTTTTGATGCATAAAAAGTGGGCCTTTACGAGCACATGCATTGAAAAATAAATTAAACATAGCAAACTCAAATTTCTTGCGACCACCTGGTTTAAATAATGAACCTCCGAATAAATTACTGAACTTCCTAAAGAATTTACCAAAAAAACATAGTCAAAAACAAAACTATGAACCAAATTTCAAAAAAAAGTGTGACGAGCGAAATGAGGAGGATGCATGTTAGGTTTACATGTAAGATAAAATAAGGAGCCGAGCGAAGCGGAGCGGAGCGGAGCGGAGCGTGATGAGGTCTCTAGTTTTAACAGAATTCATGAAATTTCAGAAATTTATTCGGGCATCTACGACAAAAATAGCTGACAATATTTTTCGGAATTTTCAGTATTTCATTCGATTGTTTTCGTATATTTATTAGCACAGAAGTTTTCGGTAGATTAGTATTTAAAGCAATAACATTCATAAATTGAACATCCCGATTTTTTATTTAGTTTTCGGAGCTTTTATTATGAGCCTAACATTATCTTACTTCAGACATTATCCACCTATTATTGGATAACCATAACATTATCCAGACAAAATTAGTTAAAGTCCAAACTGTCATGTCCATCTCAGTGCTTCCGGCAGTGGCGGCCTTTGATTTGGAGGCGGTGTCCTTCGTGAAGAGGTGACACAAGCTTTGTAAATTGGCGTCCGGAGCTTTTATTATGAGCCTAACATTATCTTACTTCAGACATTATCCACCTATTATTGGATAACCATAACATTATCCAGACAAAATTAGTTAAATTCCAAACTGTCATGTCCATCTCAGTGCTTCCGGCAGTGGCGGCCTTTGATTTGGAGGCGATGTCCTTCGTGAAGAGGTGACACAAGCTTTGTAAATTGGCGTCAGGCACCACGGTGGTTGAGACGGGATTCTACCCGGGTAAATTCACTATTGCGGGAAATTCCCGGAGAATACCAACCAGTTTTCGCAGTTGTTTCTAATACATTCGGAAAAAAAAAGTTTCTAACATGACAAATATGCGAAACGAAGATAACCGTCAGAGATCGAAGGTGACCGACATAGCCTGCTTAATCAGTAAGTTGAAGTGGCAGTGGACTGGCCATATCTGTCGCCGACGTGATAACCATTGGGGCCGTAAGGCATTGGAATGGAGACCACGTACAGCAAAGCGCAGCGTAACCCGCCCTCGTGCCCGCTGGACTGACGATCTGAAGGACATTGCGGGTGGCGTGGCGGCTGGATGAGGATGACTGAGAACCGAAAAGAGATGGGACGAATACGGGCTGATGGATGGATGGATGACAAATTACTCCTTGATGATAAAAAAATATGTTAAATACGTTTTTAAAATATCAATGTCAATCATCGAAAAAAAAAAAACTGCCCATATTTATCAACCACATATTTCGTAATTCTTTTGTAATTCATGAGGTGAAAAAGTTTCTTTAAGTGTGATTTAAGCAAACAAGAAAAAATTACGTTGCGAAATAATGATTCACGGTCTATGGCACTAAATGGAGTGACAAGGTACCCTCATTCAAGGTTACTTAGCTCGGTTATCTGACTCATATTAAAATTCAGTTCAGCTACTACACTAAGAAGAGATGCAAGAAGGAATTGATCCATCGATTGTAGCTTATTTTCACATCGTTTCCCAAAAAGCGTGCAGATGTACTGTAAACAAACTATAAACATGTCTTTTTTCCAATATTTCCAATATTTGTAGTCATATAAATGTTTTATTACGAGCAGATTTTTGAACATTAGTTGTACCCTGATTAAAGTTTACATGGCTCGGCGATCTGAGGAATATTAAAATTCGGTTCAACTACAACACTGAGAAGAACTGCAAGAAGGAATTGATCCATCGATTGTAGCTTATTTTCACATCGTTTCCAAAAAAGCGTGCAGGTGTACTGCAAACAAACTATTAATATGGCTTTTTTCAGAATTTACCATGGCTCTGTGGTAAAACTGCAGACAAACTATTAATATGGCTTTTTTCAGAATTTACCATGGCTCTGTGGTAAAACCTAAGATTGACCAGTCGACTGCCGTAAAAGTTCGAAATGAACGATGATTAAAGAACAAATCGGACTTTTACCATAATTACCTACTTGGTAAGTCTTAGGTTTTACCGGTAAATTCTAGCATTCACCTTTATTCAGGCTTTAACAGTAAGTTACAGTACTCCTAAAGTAATAATGCGCATACAAATCTTCGCCACTGTTCGGCAAAGTTCGTATTTCCTTACACTTTCTATACAAGCAATACGGTCACGTGGTACGTCCGATCGCTCGGCTATAGATTTATATGCGCATTATTACTTTGAATGAATGAATGGATGAATTTTATTTCAGAAAGAAAAGTACATCGAAGTATTTTTACGCGATACCTAAACATATTACTTAGGACTATCTTTACTTATGTGTATACATTGAATTTGCTTATTTACAGGTATAACAATATATGTAGCATGTATAAATTTGGAATGTGAAATTGAACATACAACTTAAAATCAAAAGTGTTTAAATATAACCTAAATAATATAATAAAATAACATTATCAACGGGTAACAGGGGTCGAAAGCCACAAACCGTGCTAGTCAAAAACTGTTTGACGGTCGAGTAGTTCGCCGTTTTTAACCTTCATTTGGTTTAGATGTGGCGTTTACAGCATTTTTAAGGTAAATAAATATGAGAAATAAATGATAAACAGGTTTGTACATATACGTTAATGAGGCAGGACATATAACATAATTATATATAAGTATAGATATAGGTATAACTATAGATGTAAGTACAAATATACGTACAGATGTAAGTATAGGTACCCATTTTATTATGTGTGACGAGGACGTCTAAAACGTAGTTTTAACGGAACAATTAAATTAAGTTTAGTCCTGTCAAATAAGTTAAATAGTATAACACCGAATCGACACAATTATATAACCATTTAATAACTTAAGAAAAAGTACCGTTGCATAATAATGATTCAAGGTTCATTGTACTAAACGAAGAGACAGCGTATCCCGAAATGATTCGTAAATTTATTTAAAAATAAAATAATAAAAAAAGAAAAATAAATCATTTTAAAGCCCGAATCCTAGGAATTTCCGGTAAAACCTAAGATTTACCAAGTAATGATGGTGAAAGTCCGAATTGGTTTTTGATCATCGTTCATTTCGGTTTTTTACAGGCAGTCACCTGGTTAATCTTGGGTTTTACCTAATAGAGCCATGGTAAATGCTAAAAAAAGCCATATTAAGGGCCGCTTGTACCATCATTACTAAACATGTTTAATTTCTATTTATACATAGTTTCTTATTTAAGTAGAACAAGCTTCTTGCACCAAAACATTTACGGCGCTAAACACGATCACCGAACTGTCAAAGTTAAACAGCCTCAGGACCGTAATTAACGTTGCTAAACACGTTTAGCGAAACTGTCATGGCGTATTTTACTATTACGAATTGAGCTTGATTTGAAATAAGTATGGATTTCGCAGATTTATTTTCTGATGATGACGAAGAAATTGTAGAATATCTAAATAGACCTATTACTGTGCGGCGAGTTTTTGAAAGAAGCAATTTGTCAAAAGTCTTTCTGGCTCTTTTTATTCATTTTGAATATCGTCAAAACAAATGCAGTCCACGATCACGACGGTAAATAAATAAACTAAAGACTAGTTAACACCACACAAAGTACTTTTTATATAGGGGCTAATCACCACGAATTACCACACGGATACGACGAGACGAATAGGCGATCTCGCGCACAAACCAACCAAACGTCAAAATTGACATTTTGTTTCGTTACACGCATACGAAACTCGTTTCGTGTCAGCGTTTACGCATAATTTTGACGTAAATGACAAACGGAACGCAAAAAACTGTTTTACCGACGCGTTAATTCATTTAGTTAAACAGTCTTGCAAAACCTTTGGTACAAGACAACCTTAATTGCATTCATGGTAAACTAGTTTAATGTGTTGAACAAAATTAGTAAAATGAGTTTAACATAAATTTAAATAGAATTCGGTACAAGCCGCCCTAACAGTTTGTTTGCAGTACACCTGCACGCTTTTTTGGAATCGATGTGAAAATAAGCTACAATCGATGGATCAATTCCTTCTTGCAGTATCCGTTAAAGTACTTATTAAATTACATTTTCCTTAATTTCCTGTATTTTTTCTACGATTTGATTATGTAAACTTTATATAAAACGAAAAAAACGTGTAAAATCAACCAAATTTCGAATTTTTTTTCGATCGAGCAAAGAATAAGGTATCGCGTTTTTAACCGCCAGAAAATCTGCAAAAAGAATGTATCTAAGATATATTTTTTTTTCAGACATAAAATATCACAATTTCATGGTTTACAATTAATCAGAAAAGAGACAAAATTGGGAAAAGCCCCCCTCAAAGCTTGTTAATTTGTTGTACAGTATCATTTACAAATTATTGCATACAATATACTTTTCATTCAAAAATAAAAAAAAAACAATCATACGTTTAGCGTTCAGGAACGAACTCCGTCATCTGAGTGAGAGTTGATAATTTAGTAGTACTTACCGGCTGCAAAATAAAAATAAAACATTAATAATTTATTAATTTTATTTTTGAAGACATCTTTAACAAGTTTATATTATCTTCCTAAGGGAGACTTAATTTGTAGTTGTAATATCCCCACTAGATTTTGTATGAAGTTGAAAAACGCTAGTGATGTGTAGTAAATCGATATTTCTGTTTATTATTAGTAATTTTAAGCTGTTACTTGGCGTTTACAGTATTTTTTTATTTCGAATGAAGATAAGAAAAAAGGAAATTAAAACAATTTTATGAAAATGTTATCATTAGGCCGGTAAACCATATCTCGGAAATTTCATTTTTATTTTGTATCATTGAGTACTAAAATGAAAACTTTAGATGAAACTGTGCCACATTGTAACTTTTGGTATTAGAAATTTTACAGGCAAACATGTTTTTAATTAATTAATTAATTTAATTGATGTTTTTCTGAATAGACATTTGTTAATTTTATTTTACGATACACATCCATTGAAACTTCAAAAAAAGTAATAAACTATGTATGTACCAATTAGCTGTGTGATGAATCCGTACACTTGTAAAGCTGAGTTGCTAAATGCTAAGGGTTGCTGCTAAGGGATGGTGACTCCGAAGAGGGCTAAGAACCAAACCCAATGAGTGATGATCGTACACTGCTTTATTTGAATGTCGAATGTAAAAAAATTTGTGACATATAATTTAGGTATCATAATAAAAAAATATTATTTTATAATATTTTAAATAAATTTATATTTTTTTATTATGATACCTAAATTATATGTCACAAATTTTTTTGAATTCGACTGATGACGGCCCCATACCGAGGGCCGAAATATATCGAGTAATAATTTTTTTAATTTTTTTAATTGTTTTAATAACACTATACTAATCAAAAGCTCATAAAAGTTAAATATAATATATTTATAAACGCTTTATTTGAATATTATTTTCACCAAATTGCTACATTCAAAGTGCGGGCTGACAAATTGTATTAATTAGGTAAATTTACATGTATGAGTAAAATGCATAAGTGTGCGTTAGCTCGTACATACTCGCTTGGTTTTGGAGAATGATAAGTTGAAGGAATAAATTTTTGAAGCATCTTGAGAATACAAAACAAGCATTTAATTTACTTATAAAATATAATTTTAAAATATATCTGGTCAATCTGATTTAACCAATCTATACGGAAATCAATTTATTTTAAAGGTTTTGTTACTTAGGTTACAGAAATGGATACGTGTCCCAGCACTACTATCTATGAAGAGAAGTTGGAATTATTCCATTAAAATAGTTAAACTAAATTTTAAGCAAAATTAAACATCTTACGCAACAACAAAGATCAAAGTTGCATAAAAGTTGTCACCAGTTAATAAATAAATATTGCCGATAGTTGACTTTACACCACGGCGTGGCGGGGCTAATCCAACTATTTCTATTTTGGCACAGAAAATCTTGTGCTATGTATTTTTAAATGGGTATTTATTGCTTAAGGCGCTACGTTAAAGTTTTAGCGTCCCTGTTACTCCATATGCGAAAAAGCCCTCAGTGCGAGTGGGACGGATTCGTGGAAAAGTAGCAAAATGTAATTTTTTTATTAATATAAAATGTGTTAAGCTATTTTGTCAAAAATATTTTCAAGGAGACTTTACAAATACATAAAATCCACATTTTGAATGCAATTTCACAATGAAATTACTTAGGATTTCAGAACTACAGGAAAAAATAAAACAATTTAGAGGTCTTTTCGGAATTAAATTCTATCGAGAAGATTTCATCCAATCGCGTTTCCCTTCAGTGAGAATCTTAATTAAATACTCAATATACATTTACTTAAAAATGAAATACGTAGATGACGATATAGTGAAGTAAATGGATTCGAAATAACCCCTTTTTTTGGTATCGCCTTAAAATACATCAAAAATAATCGCAAAACTCATCTGTATTATATCGCAATTACAGACAAGAGTGCTGATGTTTAAACTTTGTTTGTTTGTAATTTTATAGTCGGAATCACAGACATTAGGAACATAGTGTATCCCGCTCATGATTCAAACTCTAATTATAATTCTTCCTCTTTCTAACTTTCGTATTGCAACACTTACCACTATACCGTCAAATAGACATGCGTGGCCGTTCAACAGTGAATGTAGCATCGCGAAAGCTACATCTAAAGATGTCATTGTTTCAGATTTTCATTATTTTACTATGCGCAAAAGTGTATACTGTATGGGTCCTCTAATACACAACAAAATTCCTAAGAATATCCGAGAGGTAGATGGAAATGAATTTAAAAATAAGTTTAAAACAATATTGCTTAATAAATGTTACTATACCATAGAAGAATATCTTCTCGATAATCTAACTGAAAGTACAAGCTGAGAGTATCTTTTAACTTGTATACCTACTAACCATGACTTAATTTGCATTTAATATACTTGACATTTCAAAAACATAATATGACATATCATTTAAAGTGGAATTAAAATTTATTGTTTATTAGAATTAAATATTCAAATTGTAGTAGTCCCACCGATATTTACCAGAGGCACATTGTCCCCTCTCTAATATTTGTATGCCTTTTAGGCTAAAACGTGATAGACCTAAGCTCTTCGTTCACCATCTTTTATATTTTACTCATGTTTGTACAAATACATTTCTTTGTCTTTGAAATAAGTGTAAATATTTTACAATAAAATATGGTCAAATGTTGTGTGGACATGTGTGAACGTGGTTTATACAACATCACACCCAAAATACCATCCCATCGGTGAGTTAAGAAATGTTTTGTTGACGTATGTATGTATGTATGTAAATTCATGATTGCACAAAAATATACAACGCACAAAGATGAACTTAATGCTAATTAGCATTTTCTACCAGAAGAGAGGGATGAATTACGAAAAGGATGACTCAGGAGACAAAGTGAAAATTACAGGTGTGGTGACTGATTGTGCAGCTGTAGATAGTGTTTATAGACTTTGGTTTTAAAGGTAGAGATGGTGGGATATTGTCAGATGTCCAGAGGAAGACTGTTTCAAAGGCGGATTGCTGACACTGTAAAGGATTTTTATACATGTTTGTTGGTGCTGTGTTCAGGAAATCGGAGGAGCATAGCTCTTCTCGGTGACTGAGGGTGACCAAGGGATTCAACAGAGACAAACCAGTCTCGAAGATAGGGAGGAGAAAAGGGTCTATTGAGAGCGTTATAAAGGAGTGAAAGCATGTGTGATTTTCTACGATAACTGCTATTTAGCTAAATTAACTGGAGACGAAATTGAGAGACATTATCGTATTTGCGCAATCCAAAGATATGTCTGATACAGTGATTAAAAGACGATCTAACTTGTCTAACATCAGCGAAATTAATAACAGAAAGCAAGAGAGAATTAACTAATGTAACTTTGGCAGGATGTGGAAGAAATTTTTGCATTCCCTTTAGTGAATGCATTGAGGCTAATATCTTCTTACTGATTTCTGTGACCTGCAAGTCCCACGACATATTGTTGGAAATGTGAAGCCCATTATGATGATACGTACAGAATTATGACACAATTTCTTTAAGATTTAGAAACAATAAGCTCTACTAGACTTTTAAAATTTTTTTTTTAAGAGTGAATTAACCAAACATTGACTGAAGGGATGCATTGACGTTTGCAATCTGTGTGTGGCAAAGAAGTAGACAGTTTTCTATTTATAAAAATGGGCCAAACAAACCCTTCCCCAAAACTCGGTTCAACTCAGTTTACGTCAGTCGCGGGCGCACCGCAGTAACGTACCTACGCACGTTTACATTGTAAGCCGCTCCCGCGCATTTTCATAAATTATGGCACGAAATTATGGAATATGTTGTGCATTGTATATGGCTGTTTAAATACAACTCTATCGGAACTGCTATTTTTAGGCTACCAGTTCAGCCAGCCAAGTCAGACTATACAAATAACATATTTTTAGTTTTTATTTATTTCTGTGTTATGAGGAAGGGTATGTTCATATAGTGATTCATATGGTGAAAAAGTTTTCTTAAGTGTGAGTTAACCATCCCAGAAAAAATATCGTTGCAAAATAATGATTCGCGATCTACGGCACTAAATGAAGTGACAGCTGCGTTACTCCAAATCATTTTTAAAATTGATAATGACAAAACAAAATACTGACTTAAAAAAGAACAAGAAATAATACATATTTATTAACAACATATTTTGTAATTTATAAGTTGAATTAATTTTTTAGTGTGAACAATATTATTTACTTTCATATTTTAATTTAATTTGGAAAATTTGATTTGGATTCTGGTAAAGAGAAAATTTTGTGATGAAAGTTTTCCTATGTGTGATTTAATCGGACCGGACATTGACTGAGGGGATGCATTGAGGTTTACAATCTGTGTCTGGCAATTGAGAGTCAAGATTATGTTGACAAAACAAGACATGGTCATTGGCATATTTTGCATTGCGTGCAGTGCCATCTAATGTATGGTTTAATGGATATCACGCTATACAAAATTAAGAAACCGTCTGAAATATCGGCACTCCTTTACCTACTAGCTCTATAATATTTAATTAATTGACCACGTTAAACCATAATTTGGCCAATGAATGACCATTTATTAAACTTAAATAAAGTAGCGTTGCAAAATAATGGTTCAAGGTCTACTGTATTAAATAAAGAGACAGCGTATCTCGAAATGATTAATAAATTTATTTTTCTCAGAATAAAAATACTAATTTCCAAAAAAAAAAAAACTACATTTTATTGTTAAAGCCCGAACAGTGGTAAATCCTAGTTACATAAATATTAATAACCAAATATTACATTTCGTTACTAATTTCTTTTTTTCGCATTTTATTTAAATTTTTTTATGATTTTCCTTACACGTATTTTGTAAAACATTATACTGGCTACCTAAAATGGCTGAAGCTGTAGACCCTTGTGATAGACGGATGCACGGATGAACGGACGGACAGAAAAAGGGGCTTAGTAATAATAGGGTCCTATTTCGTGCTTATTGCAAAACAGCTAATCAATAAATATTTTTGATCGGGACGCCGACCACATATTTCGTAATTATTCATATGATGAAAAAGTTTTCTGAAGTGTGATTTTACCAGCCAAGAAAAAATAACGTTACGAAATAATGATTCACTGTATATGGCACTCAATGAAGTGACGGCATTTCACCAAATATTTTCAAATTTGTTAATGACAAACAATACTTACCACCTAAAATAGAAAAAGAAATAATACGTATTTATTAACCACATATTTCGTAATTAATTCATAAGATGAAATTAGTTTTCAATATGCAAAATATTACCAAGTTTTAATTATAGAATATGTTGTGCATTGTATGGCTGTTTAAGGGGCTGCACTATGCTAAAATTCAATCCTGCTCTAACGCGTTTGGTTTTAACTCTCTATCCTACTCTAATCAGATGCCGCGCACGCAAAACTTCAGGAATTTTGAAATCGTGGCTACATTATGCCATTCAACATCATTTGTCTATGTAATAAAGATGGTTTTTTCTCGTTAGTATCTGCGTGTGTTGGTTTCGTTTCAATCGGTTTTGAAACACGGAAACTGAATCGCTTTTTTCGTGAAATTCATGTTTTTTTAAAAGAAATACAAACAATAGAAGATTGAAAGTATGTTTATTTATAAAGTGTAATTAATAATTGCCTTGAGTCACAAAACACGCCATATTTTTTTTATTTTTACCATCTTCATTGACGGAACTGAATCCAATACAAAACTGATGTTTAGCATTGTGGAGCCACTTAAATACAACTCTATCGGAACAGATATTTTTTAGACCTGGTAGTCTAGTTGTGCATTGTATGGCTGTTTAAATCCAACTATTGGAACTGACATTTTTTAGACTACCAGTTCAACCGGCAAGGTAAGACTATTCAAATAACTATTTTAAGTTTTTATTTATTTCTGTGTTATAAGGAAGGGTATGTTCGCTGGTATAATTCCAGCTAGTCTAGCATAGCAAACCATATCGAGCTCGATAGCGAGTGATACAGTAATCTCTCTCATTCTGTTGATTAACCTCGAGAGGGATAGACAGTTGTATTCGAGCTATGCGGACTGCTATGCTAGCCGCTCAGTACGTCCGATTAACCAGTTTATATCGGTGCACTGGTTAATCGGGTGTACAAGAGTGTCAGTAGTCCTACCCTTAATATATATTTATAAGTACTTTACTTTATAACTTATTCGCAATGAATCAATGAAATCCCGTAAGCGCAATGTTTTCGTCGTTAACAGATGACGTAATATTTATGGTGTCTGTCTTAGTCTATTGACGACAGCGTATCTAAAAATGACTGATGCTTAAAGAAGTTGCAGATAAAATAAAGAATAAATATACTCACGTCCTGAAAAAATAAAGAAATAATATATTAATAGACTAACATTTACAAACTAGAACAATAGTATTAAAAGTAAACTTAATTGGATTAAAATAAAGACCAAAATGCATATTTATAAACTTTTTGTTAAATACCAATATCTGACATGGCACGCACACATTGAGCAATTGTCTTAGTCCGTGGCCCTTTTACTTTAAAAAATTCGACAAGAGGATTAAGTGTTCTCATTGAAATGGGACTTGGTATGATATACCTCAGACAATTATAGGTAAATCATGTTTTCAATATTTAGAAATAAGAAATGATATAATTTACGTTCCTATCATTATATTCTACTTGATTCTCGGCAGCATGTGCAGTCAACTACCCAAAGATTATATTTTTGTAATACTTTAGCCAAAGCGCTGCTGAAAGAAGCATGCTGCTGGGCATAAATATCCGCCACAGAAAACGGAATCGAGACATAAGTGCAAAAACAAAAATTAAAAGACGCTCTGGAAACACCAGCTAAATTGAAGTGGAAGTGGGCGGGACACGTAGTCCGCTCGACAGACGATAGATGGAGCGAGCGAGTGACACACTGGCACCAGCGCGACGGCAACATACGTCAGGGACGCCCACGACTACGTTGGAGTGACGACATTGCAAAGGTGGCCGACCGCTGCTGGACGCGCACTGCCATGCCCGGGACAGAGTCGCCTGGGCACAGATGGAGGAGGCCTTCACCCGAATATAGCAGAACTCACATACGGAATAATACATTTTAAATAAGCAATAATATATTTAGTTTTAGCTACCTATATTAGTTAAGTTTTATTTTATTTTATTACTTTAGCGTCAGAATTTTACAGTTTACTTAATTTGCAAACAATCACCGTACAATCAGTCAAATATACGCACTCTAATCTATCGTATACAAATTTGACGGGGAGTCTACCTACCTACTTCATTACACTACGCCTCGCTTGCGTACAACGCGTCGCTGCTACGCCCTCACCACTACGTGTCCGTGCATTTGTTTGTTTACAAGTACGCAAGTATTGTAAGCTGCGCTGAGATGTTTGATTTTGATTACACTATCCTTTGATCCGGCTGCAAGATAGCATTCGACGATTGAGAAAATCACCTTAAATGCATGTTAATTGATTGCAATAAACTTTATCACTGGTGGTCATCATCTGACTCAAAAGGAAAAATCTGCGTGGGTGTGTCTTAAGTGCCACTGTCATATAAAAAAGGTGGAGACAATAGCGCTACTCCTGTTCGTGCGTCAAAGCTAAAACCTGACTGTATAACTCGGGGAAAGAAAAATGTCCAACCATTAGCCCTCGAGGTTATTTCTGGTAATCTTAGCGCGGTATACCTAGAAATTACGGCTGCAATTCAACAGCTACCTAATGATTTTTCTGGTTGAATGATTTCTACAGAACAACTGATCTTTTTACTAGTAATATAGTCTTATATCTCTAAATTTCGTTTACCAGAATGTGAGAGGTTTCAATACTAGACTTCGTTTCTTCAAAAAAAATGTAATGCTCTTGAACCAAGACATTGTTGTGGTTGCTGAAACTTTCCTTAGCTTTGAAAGTATATTCTAAACAGCTGATAATTTCGCTTGAATTCATATTTAATCTCGTTATAAGAACGGGGAAATATCCAACTATTTAGAAACTTTCTCGTGTGACCCCCATTCCAAAGACTTCTAATACCTCGGAGGTCTCTGATTACAGATCAAAAGCTATTTTGAGTTCCCTTGCTAGAGTGTTGGAGGCTATAGTACACAGGAAAATTTATGCACAGGTTCACCCATTTTTATTTTATTTTATTTATCAAAAAGGTACACCAACAATGTCAACACAAACTACATATAGATATACATTGGGGCTTGTTCTGGTGTTGCCATCAATGACAGGTGAACACAGCATTATCACCGATATTTAAGCGACTCGCAACATGGATTTAGAACTCGTCGTTCAGTCAACACTAATCTCCTTACTCTAGTTGACATCGCTTCGGGTTCTATGGATAAGCGAGTGCAGGTCGATGTTGCATACTTGGACTTCAAGAAGGCCTTCGACACGGTGGACATGTTCTTCTGATGAAACTCTGCGCTACTGGATTTTCCCCTGCCCTTTTAATTTTTGCCAACTATCTTAGTGATCAAAACAGTTCGTCAAAGATGGATGCTTCGTATCAGAGATGTATCCAACTCGCTCAGGAGTAAGTGAATGTTCCATTCTTTGCCAACTTCTCTGCATACTTATGATTGATGACCTTGTGAGCGTACTGTGTCATTCGTCTTACTTATTATATGCGGATGACTTGAAACTGATTCTTGGAGTGAATCATGAAGATGACTGTAGGCTTTTTCAGCAAGATTTAAACGCAGTCTATTTGTGAAGTATCAGGAATAGGCCTCATTTTAATCCCAGTATATGTTATATCCTTCACTCGATCCTCTCACCCCATACATATGAACTACACGTTAGGCAATACCGATATTGCAAGGGTATTTTCCATAAAGGATCTTTGACACTAAATTTACCTTTCATGAACACATGAAACCCATCTTCTCACCCATCAAGCCATGAGAGAAATGCATTGGTGGCTGCGTCATCTCAAGGAACCATCTCCAATACACGTTCCCAATCCAACACATTACATGGTAACCGATGGTTCCGATCAAGCCTGGGGTGCTCAGATAAACACAAATTACATGTCAGGCACATGGTCGCCCGAAGAAAAACATCTGCATTGCAATCAAAAAGAGCTGCTTGCTGTATACAAAGCTTTACAAGAGCAAAGTCAGAACCTTCAGTCAGCATCCCTTCACTTGCAATGCGACAGCAAAACAGCAGTATCTTACCTACGAAACGAGGGAAGTATGAAGTCACAGGCACTCCTGAATTTGACTTACAAGATACTGAATTTTCTAGACTCACACAGAATAACCCTGTCTGTGTATCATATGCCAGGAATTTACAATGTGGAGGCCAATCGACTATCCCGACTTGGGAAACAACCAGAATGGCATCTACTACCACAAGCAACAACATTCATATTTGCGAAATGGGGGACACCAGCGATAGACTTATTTGCCTCTCGAATCAGTCGAGTAGTTACCAAATATTGTTCACTGGACTGCCAGGACCAACAGATCGAATATCACGATGCTCTGTCACAAACTTGAAATTACCATCTGACTTGGGTATTTCCCCCTCCGTTTCTGATACCCAGAGTTTTACAACACTTGAACAAATGCCAAGGAATCTTTCTTGGTAGCTCCGAGGTGGAAACAAGTGTATTGGAGGCCAGACCTCAAAAACAGAGCAACAACTGCTCCTTGGACCATTTGGAACCTTTCTCAGGTACTGGTAGACATTTCAACCAGCCTACCTCCACCGAACGTATCGGAGATGACGCTGGAAGTCTGGAGATGTGGGGGTGGAATGAATCCCTGATTGACTGGACAGACGATCAGAGAAGTTTATTACTTAAGAGTTGGCGCCCTTCTACACTTAAGACTTATAAACCCACTTGGTCACGATAGACTAGATGGGCACAGCTTAATAAAATTTCTAAATCCAAACCCAGTGGTGCAAAACTTTCAAATTTTCTCGAAGAACTTCATCAAAAATAAGGCCTTTCTTATAGTACAATACTGGTTCATAAGTCTGTTGTATCTACACTATATGACCCAGAAGCTTCAGAGCGTTTAAGTGATCATCCTTTAGTAAAAAGAATTTTAAAATCTATTTCATTAGCTCAGCCAAAACACCCTATGCTACCAGTTTGGAACATTGATTTAGTAACCAAAAGTTTGACAGAAATATATTCTAGTATTGATAATTTGTACCAGATATCGAAATTACTTAATACTTTTTAAAAAATTATGTTGTCGGCTAGTTTGTGAACCCATTAATTCAAATTCTGTTTCACGCTTGTTTAGTCCAACAAAGTGACAAGAAATTATTTTTGTAAAATATGCTGTGTCGTATATATCATACATTTAGTTACATATCAATTGGCTATATTAAAACAGTTATTTGTTTTAATTTAAATAAACACAAATAACTGTTTTAATATAGCCAATTATTAAATAATTATAATGTTCAGTTGTTTAAATTATCAAAAATTATTATTGATTCAAATTCATATTTTGTCAAAATATAACCAAATATTTTGCTTAAACTTTTTAATGCGTATAATGCGTATAAATTTGCATTTGTTTTTGCTTTGAACAACCACTAGCTTTTATTTTGCCTAAGTATGGTATTATATATATCAGAGATAAATGCCAGGAATTCAGCCAAAATACTTTGAATACTTTATTAAGTTATTAAAGCTTGACTTTGTTCTATTATACATTTTAACTAGACTTTGATAAATTTAATGCATAACCTATCCTTAGGGTTTAAAGTTGATGTGCAATTAAACTATACTTTTGTCACATTGACGTCATCCACCACCACCACCAGGCGATAACAAACACGTCTCTCATATTATTTTGGGCTTCGAAAGATGGAACAGTTAGTTCAATAGGGACGTTTTACCTGAAAATAAAACGTTTATTAAACATACTTACCTCTTTCGAAGCCCAATAAAATTTAATTCTGCCTGGTGTAAAATCGACGTAATGATTAGACAACCGCGCGCGTTTTAGCGCCACTACTGCCGGTGGTGTTGTATTAAGGAACTAAATATAGTCACAGGAAGTTGAAAAAAGGAAATTCATCACAAAAAAGGAGCGAAAATCGAGGATGTCTCCCTCATATTATTATTGGGCTTCGAAAGTGTTAAGTATGTTTAATAAACGTTTTATTTTCAGGTAATACGTCCCTATTTTTGATCGGGATAGCTGACCACATATTTCGTAATTATTCATATGGTAAAAATGTTTCCTTAAATGTGTGTAACGTTACAGAATAATGATTCACGTTCTATGGCACTAAATGAAGTGACAGCTGCGTTCTTCCAAATCATTTTTAAAATTGATAATGACAAAACAAAATACAGTCTAAAAAAAGAACAAGAAATAATACATATTTATTAAGAACATATTTTGTAATTTATAAGTTGAAATTATTTTTTAATGTGAAAATTATTATTTACTTTCATATTTTTTAATTTAAGTTAGAAAATTTGATTTGGATTCTGGTAAAAGGAAAATTTTGTAATGAAAGTTTTCCTATGTGTGATTTAACCGGACCAGACATTGATTGAGGGGATGCATTGAGGTTTACAATATGTGTCTGGCAATTGAGAGTTAAGATAATGTTGACAAAACAAGACATGGTCATTGCCATATTTTGCATTGCGTGCAGTGCCCTCTAATGTATGGTTTAATGTATATCACGCTATACAAAATTAAGAAACTGTCTGAAATATCGGCACTCTTTGACCTACTAGCTCTATAATATTTAATTAATTGACCACGTTAAACCATAATTTGGACAATGAATGACCATTTATTAAACTTAAATAAAGTAGCGTTGCAAAATAATGGTTCAAGTTCTACTGTACTATATAAAAAGACAGCGTATCTCGAAATGATTGGTAAATTTATTTTTCTCAGAATAAAAATACTAATTTCCTAAAAAAAAAAATGTACCAAACAAACTTCCGAAAACTCTAACGACAGTCGCGGTCGTACCGTAGTTCTGCCGTGTCACGCCAAACTCGTCTTACTTTAAGGGGATCTTTTTCGGAAACAGCAAAATCAAATTTTGGCGTTTGTTTTGGTTTTTTCACTTTTTTTTTATTAATTTTTGTTATTCAGTTAGCTTTTGTTTCAGTTAAACTAAACGAGTTACGTGTGACCGGTGTTTCCATACAACAGCAGTCACGCGACGTCGTTTAACTCTAGATATATGATTTCCGAAAAACCAATCATGTTACATTATGTTGTCAACTTGACAAAAAATGTGCTATCTCTTATACTGCAGTTAGCTCGTATTAGAAATAATGATAAATTAAAATAGAAATTATTTCTTAAATTTAAAAAACTACTTTTTAAGTATGTAGGTGTAAAAAAAAAATTTATAAATCTAATGTTTTTATTAATTTCTGAATGTCAAAAAACATTAAGTTTATTATGATTTAATATTGTAACAAGAATTTTAACCGCGTTCATCTGCGGAACGCTTAAAAAAGCTTGCCGGAAATGTATTTTTGTAGACAAACTATATATCTTAAGAGATTGCTTATAAGTACGGTGACTTAATAAAATACCAACAAAACAAATGTATTTTTTCAATATAAGTAGAGACCCTATTTCTTTCAAAGAATCCTCGAAAGACTGGCGTTATTCATGTTCTAGGGTCAGGTCGATCCTTAAGGTAGATGTGACGGATCTCGTTCCCAAACACACAACTATGATTGTTTTTCTTATTTTTGAATAAAAAATATTAAGTTAATGTGATTTATGGCAAGGGTTCGTTATCCCTGACATTGAGCACCTCATTATGTATCTGTAAAGTAGAACTGAACTCTACGATCTTTTATTATAGTTTAAAATAGCGCGCTCTGAGCCGTGGCTGTTACGACAACAGAAAAATCGCACGCTCTTAAAAAATACGTTTTTCGCTCAAAAAGGTTTTACATTAAAATTTAATAAAAATTATCCGTTAAAGTACTTGCTAAATTACATTTTTTATAATTTCCTGTAATTTTCTACGATTTGATAATGTTAACTTTATATAAAACGAAAAAAACGTGTAAAATCAACCAAATTTCGTTTTTTTTTTCGATCGAGCAAAGAATAACGTATCGCGTTTTATACCGCCTGAAAATCTGCAAAAAGAATGTATCTAAGATATATATTTTTTTCAGACATAAAATATCACATCGTTTACAATTAATCAGAAAAGAGACAAAATTGGGTAAAGCCCCCCTCAAAGCGTGTTAATTTGTTGTACAGTATCATTTACAAATTATTGCATACAATAACAAACACCACCAGGCTAGAAAAGCCTATAGGTACTTTTCATTCAAAAATAAAAAAAAACAATCATACGTTTAGCGTTCAGGAACGAACTCCGTCATCTGAGTGAGAGTTGATAATTCAATTAGTACTTACCGACTGCAAAATAAAAATAAAACGTTAATAATTTATTTATTTTATTTCTGAAGATTATATTCCTAAGGGAGATTTAATTTGTAGTTGTAATATCCCGACTAGGTCATCTGAGTGAGAGTTGATAATTCAATTAGTACTTACCGACTGCAAAGTAAAAATAAAACATTAATAATTTATTTATTTTATTTCTGAAGATTATATTCCTAAGGGAGATTTAATTTGTAGTTGTAATATCCCGACTAGGTTTTGTATGAAGTTGAAAAACGCTAGTGATGTGTAGTAAATCGATATTTTTGTTTATTATTAGAAATTTTAAGCTGTTACTTGATGTTTGCAGTATTTTTTCATTTAGAATGAAGATAAGAGACAAGGAAAAAAAAAACAATTTTATGAAAATATTATCATTAAGCCGGTAAACCATATTTCGGAAATTTCATTTTTATTTTATATCATTGAGTACTAAAATGAAAACTTTAGATGAAACTGTGCCACATTGTAACTTTTGGTATCAGAAATTTTATAGGCAAACATGTTTTTAATTAATTAATTAATTTAATTAATATTTTTCTGAATAGACATTTGTTTATTTTATTTTACGATACACATCCATTGAAACTTCAAAAAATGTAATAAACTATGTATGTACCAATTAGCTGTGTGATGACTCCGTACAATTGTAAAGCTGAGTTGCTAAATGCTAAGGGTTGCTGCTAAGGGATGGTGACTCCGAAGAGGGCTAAGAACCAAACCCAATGAGTGATGATCGTACACTGCTTTATTTGAATATTATTTTCACCAAATTGCTACATACAAAGTGCGAGCTGACAAATTGTATTAATTAGGTAAATTTACATGTATGAGTAAAATGCATAAGGGTGCGTTAGCTCGTACATACTCGCTTGGTTTTGGAGAATGATTAGTTGAAGGTATAAATTTTTGAAGCATCTTGAGAATACAAAACAAGCATTTAATTTACTTATAAAATATAATTTTAAAATATATCTGGTCAATCTGATTTAACCAATCTGTACGGAATTCAATTTATTTTAAAGGTTTTGTTACTTAGGTTACAGAAATGGATACGTGTCCCAGCACTACTATCTATGAAGAGAAGTTGGAATTATTCCATTAAAATAGTTAAACTAAATTTAAAGCAAAATTAAACATCTTACGCAACAACAATGATCAAAGTTGCATAAAAGTTGTCACCAGTTAATAAATAAATATTGCCGATAGTTGACTTTACACCACGGCGTGGCGGGGCTAATCCAACTATTTCAATTTTGGCACAGAAAATCTTGTGCTATGTATTTTTAAATGGGTATTTATTGCTTAAGGCGCTACGTTAAAGTTTTAGCGTCCCTGTTACTCCATATGCGAAAAAGCCCTCAGTGCGAGTGGGACGGATTCGTGGAAAAGTAGCAAAATGTCATTTTTTTATTAATATAAAATGTGTTAAGCTATTTTGTCAAAAATATTTTCAAGGAGACTTTACAAATACATAAAATCCACATTTTGAATGCAATTTCACAATGAAATTACTTAGGATTTTAGAACTACAGGAAAAAAATAAACAATTTAGAGGTCTTTTCGGAATTAAATTCTATCAAGAAGATTTCATCCAATCACGTTTCCCTTCAGTGAGAATCTTAATCAAATACTCAATAAACATTTACTTAAAAATTGAATACGTAGATGACGTTATAGTGAAGTAAATGGATTCGAAATAACCCCTTTTTTTGGTATCGCCTTAAAATACATCAAAAATAATCGAAAAACTCATCTGTATTATATCGCAATTACAGACAAAAGTGCTGATGTTTAAACTTTGTTTGTTTGTAATTTTATAGTTGGAATCACAGACATTAGGAACATAGTGTATCCCGCTCATGATTCAAACTCTAATTAGAACTCTTCCTCTTTCCAACTTTCGTATTGCAACACTTACCACTATACCGTCAAATAGACATGCGTGGCCGTTCAACATTGAATGTAGCATCGCGAAAGCTACATCTAAAGATGTCATTGTTTCAGATTTTCATTATTTTACTATGCGCAAAAGTGTATACTGTATGGGTCCTCTAATACACAACAAAATTCCTAAGAATATCCGAGAGGTAGATGGAAATGAATTTAAAAATAAGTTTAAAACAATATTGCTAAATAAATGTTACTATACCATAGAAGAATATCTTCTCGATAATCTAACTGAAAGTACAAGCTGAGAGTATCTTTTAACTTGTATACCTACTAACCATGACTTAATTTGCATTTAATATATTTGACATTTCAAGAACATAATATGACATATCATGTAAAGTGGAATTAGAATTTATTGTTTATTAGAATTAAATATTCAAATTGTAGTAGTCCCACCGATATTTACCAGAGGCACATTGTCCCCTCTCTAATATTTGTATGCCTTTTAGGCTAAAACGTGATAGACCTAAGCTCTTCGTTCACCATCTTTTATATTTTACTCATGTTTGTACAAATACATTTCTTTGTCTTTGAAATAAGTGTAAATATTTTACAATAAAATATGGTCAAATGTTGTGTGGACATGTGTGAACGTGGTTTATGCAACATCACACCCAAAATACCATCCCATCGGTGAGTTAAGAAATGTTTTGTTGACGTATGTATGTATGTATGTAAATTCATAATTGCACAAAAATATACAACGCACAAAGATGAACTTAATGCTAATTAGCATTTTCTACCAGAAGAGAGGGATGAATTACGAAAAGGATGACTCAGGAGACAAAGTGAAAATTACAGGTGTGGTGACTGATTGTGCAGCTGTAGATAGTGTTTATAGACTTTGGTTTTAAAGGTAGAGATGGTGGGATATTGTCGGATGTCCAGAGGAAGACTGTTTCAAAGGCGGATTGCTGACACTGTGAAAGAATTTGTATACATGTTTGTTGGTGCTGTGTTCGGGAAATCGGAGGAGCATAGCTCTTCTCGGTCACTGAGGGTGACCAAGGGATTCAACAGAGACAAACCAGTCTCGAAGATAGGGAGGAGAAAAGGGTCTATTGAGAGCGTTATAAAGGAGTGAAAGCATGTGTGATTTTCTACGATAACGGCTATTTAGCTAAATTAACTGGAGACGAAATTGAGAGACATTATCGTATTTGCGCAATCCAAAGATATGTCTGATACAGTGATTAAAAGACGATCTAACTTGTCTAACATCAGCGAAATTAATAACAGAAAGCAAGAGAGAATTAACTAATGTAACTTTGGCAGGATGTGGAAGAAATTTTTGCATGCCCTTTAGTGAATGCATTGAGGCTAATATCTTCTTACTGATTTCTGTGACCTGCAAGTCCTACGACATATTGTTGGAAATGTGAAGCCCATTATGATGATACGTACAGAATTATGACACAATTTCTTTAAGATTTTGAAACAATAAGCGCTACTAGACTTTTTTAATTTTTTTTTAAGATTGATCTAACCAAACATTGACTGAAGGGATGCATTGACGTTTGCAATCTGTGTGTGGCAAAGAAGTAGACAGTTTTCTATTTATAAAAATGGGCCAAACAAACCCTTCCCCAAAACTCGGTTCAACTCAGTTTACGACAGTCGCGGGCGCTTCGCAGTAACGTACCTACGCACGTTTACATTGTAAGCCGCTCCCGCGCATTTTCATAAATTATGGCACGAAATTATAGAATATGTTGTGCATTGTATTGTATATCGCTGTTTAAATACAACTCTATCGGAACTGCTATTTTTATACTACCAGTTCAGCCAGCCAAGTAAGACTATACAAATAACATATTTTTAGTTTTCATTTATTTCTGTGTTATGAGGAAGGGTATGTTCATATAGTGATTCATATGTGAAAAAGTTTTCTTAAGTGTGAGTTAACCATCCCAGAAAAAATAGCGTTGCAAAATAATGACTCGCGATCTACGGCACTAAATGAAGTGACAGCTGCGTAACTCCAAATCATTTTTAAAATTGATAATGACAAAACAAAATACTGTCAAAAAAAAGAACAAGAAATAATACATATTTATTAACAACATATTTTGTAATTTATAAGTTGAATTTATTTTTTAGTGTGAACAATATTATTTACTTTCATATTTTAATTTAAGTTGGAAAATTTGATTTGGATTCTGGTAAAGAGAAAATTTTGTGATGAAAGTTTTCCTATGTGTGATTTAATCGGACCGGACATTGACTGAGGGGATGCATTGAGGTTTACAATCTGTGTCTGGCTGGCAATTGAGAGTTAAGATTATGTTAACAAAACAAGACATGGTCATTGGCATATTTTGAATTGCGTGTAGTGCCATCAAATGTATGGTTTAATAGATATCACGCTATACAAAATTCAGAAACCGTCTGAAATATCGGCACTCTTTTACCTACTAGCTCTATAATATTTAATTAATTGACCAAGTTAAACCATAATTTGGACAATGAATGACCATTTATTAAACTTAAATAAAGTAGCGTTGCAAAATAATGGTTCAAGGTCTACTGTACTAAATAAAGAGGCAGTGTATCTCGAAATGATTGGTAAATTTATTTTTCTCAGAATAAAAATACTAATTACCTAAAAAAAAAAAAAAAAAAAATACACATTGAAAACTAATTTCATCTTATGAATTACAAATGAATTACGAA
The DNA here is from genome assembly GCA_934047225.1 of Ypsolopha sequella. Classification (NCBI taxonomy): domain Eukaryota; kingdom Metazoa; phylum Arthropoda; class Insecta; order Lepidoptera; family Ypsolophidae; genus Ypsolopha; species Ypsolopha sequella. The sequence continues at coordinate 17,305,797 of OW204010.1, read as the reverse complement.
ATATGTGGTTAATATACAAGGTGACTTTTTGATCATTGTCCAAATTCATACTGGTGGCTTGGTAAGTGATCAGTAACATGGGTTAAATAACAATTTTTGTGAAATTTGTAAAATGAAATTTCGCCTCCCCATAGTGATTCACTCGGAACTGGAAGTGAATTTCTATAGGAAGCCGAAATTTCATTTTACGAATTTCACAAAAATTGTTATTGATCCAAGATACTGATCACTTATCAAGCCTCTAGTATGAATTTGGACGATGATCAAAAAGTCACCTTGTATATTAACCACATATTTCGTAATTAATTTGTAATTCATAATGATCAGATGAAATTAGTTTTCAATATGCAAAATATTACTAAGTTTCATATTTTAATTTAAGTAAGAAAGTTTTCCTAAATGTGATCTAACCAGACATTGACTGAGGGGATGCATTGAGGTTTACAATCCGTGTCTGGCAAGGAAGTAGACAGTTTTCTATTTATAAAATAACAACAAACAACCCCTTCCGAAAACTCTTACGACAGTCGCGGTCGCACCGCAGTTCTGTAACGTACCTACACGCGTTGCCACGTTTACACTGTTAGCCGCTCCCGCGCATTTTCATAAATTATGGTATGAAATTATAGAATATGTTGTGCATTGTATGGCTGTTTAAGGGGCTGCACTATGCTAAAATTCAATCCTGCTCTGACGCGTTTGGTTTTAACTCTCTATCCTACTCTAATCAGATGCCGCACACGCAAAACTTCAGTAATTTTGAAATCGTGGCTACATTATGCCATTCAACATCATTTGTCTATGTAATAAAGATGGTTTTTTCTCGTTAGTATCTGCGTGTGTTGGTTTCGTTTCAATCGGTTTTGAAACACGGAAACTGAATCGCTATTTTCGTGAAATTCATGTTTTTTTAAAAGAAATACAAACAATAGAAGATTGAAAGTATGTTTATTTATAAAGTGTAATTAATAATTGCCTTGAGTCACAAAACACGCTATATTTTTTTTTATTTTTGCCATCTTCATTGACGGAACTGAATCCAATACAAAACTGATGTTTAGCATTGTGGAGCCCCTTAAATACAACTCTATCGGAACTGATATTTTTTAGACCTGGTAGTCTAGTTGTGCATTGTATGGCTGTTTAAATCCAACTATTGGAACTGACATTTTTTAGACTACCAGTTCAGCCGGCAAGGTAAGACTATTCAAATAACTATTTTTAGTTTTTATTTATTTCTGTGTTATGAGGAAGGGTATGTTCGCTGGTATAATTCCAGCTAGTCTAGCATAGCAAACCATATCGAGCTCGATAGCGAGTGATACAGTAATCTCTCTCACTCTGTTGATTTACCTCGAGAGGGATGTACAGTTGTATTCGAGCTATGCGGACTGCTATGCTAGCCGCCCAGTACGTCCGATTATCCAGTTTATATCGGTGCACTGGTAAATCGGGTGTACTAGAAAGTTAGTAGTCCTACCCTTAAGGCTGCGTATAAACCTGGACAAATTCGTGATTTTGCCCCCGCATCCCCGCACCTCAACTGTTTGCGCGACCGGCCGTCACCGGCCGCGAGCGCTATTTCTTAGCTCCCACGAGCGGTGTGGATCCGCGGTCATTAACCCGTGCACGTGCTAGTTTTCAATAATAAGTATAATGCATCTACGATGTATAAAATTCAACCCAGTTGACAAAACGGTTTGTTCGCAATGGCATTTTTTTGCGTAATTGTGTTTGCATCTAATTTTTATATTTCAAAATTTCATTTTTCGAAAGTCATACTTGCAAAGATAATGATAACGATGATGATACAACGATACGTCGATACGACGATACGTCGATACAACGATACGTCGATACGACGATACGTCGATACGGGGATACGTCGATACAACGATACGTCGATACGCCGATACGTCGATACGCCAAAACGTCGATACGACGATACGTCGATACAACGATACGTCGATACAACGATACGTCGATACGCCGATACGTCGATACGGGGATACGTCGATACAACGATACGTCGATACGACGATACGTCGATACGACGATACGTCGATACGGGGATACGTTGATACAACGATACGTCGATACGACGATACAACGATACGTCGATACGCCGATACGTCGATACGCCGATACGTCGATACGCCGATACGTCGATACGACGATACGTCGATACGGGGATACGACGATACGGCAATACGTCGATACGACGATACGTCGATACGAGGATACGTTGATACGCCGATACGTCGATACGACGATACGTCGATACGAGGATACGACGATACGAGGATACGACGATACAACGATACGTCGATACAACGATACGTCGATACGTCGATACGGGGATACGTCGATACAACGATACGTCGATACGCCGATACGCCGATACGTTGATACGTCGATACGTCGATACGGGGATACGTCGATACAACGATACGTCGATACGACGATACGTCGATACGGGGATACGTCGATACAATGATACGTCGATACAACGATACGTCGATACGCCGATACGTCGATACGTCGATACGTCAATACGTCGATACGACGATACAACGATACGAGGATACGACGATACAACGATACGTCGATACGCCGATACGTCGATACGTCGATACATCGATACGACGATACAACGATACGTCGATACGCCGATACGTCGATACAACGATACGAGGATACGACGATACGTCGATACAACGATACGTAGATACAACGATACTTCGATACGCCGATACGTCGATACGCCGATACGTCGATACGACGATACGTCGATACGGGGATACGTCGATACGCCGATACGTCGATATGTCGATACGGGGATACGTCGATACAACGATACGTCGATACGGGGATACGTCGATACAACGATACGTCGATACGCCGATACGTCGATACGAGGATACGACGATACGAGGATACGTCGATACGACGATACGTCAATACGGGGATACGACGATACGGCAATACGTCGATACGACGATACGTCAATACAACGATACTTCGATACGCCGATACGTCGATACGCCGATACGTCGATACGCCGATACGTCGATACGACGATACGTCGATACGGGGATACGTCGATACAACGATACGTCAATACGCCGATACGTCGATACGTCGATACGGGGATACGTCGATACGCCGATACGTCGATATGTCGATACGGGGATACGTCGATACAACGATACGTGGATACGTCGATACGGGGATACGTCAATACGCCGATACGTCGATACGTCGATACGGGGATACGTCGATACGCCGATACGTCGATATGTCGATACGGGGATACGTCAATACAACGATACGTCGATACGCCGATACGTCGATACGTCGATACGTCGATACGTCGATACGGGGATACGTCGATACAACGATACGTCGATACGACGATACGTCGATACGGGGATACGTCGATACAACGATACGTCGATACGACGATACGTCGATACGGGGATACGTCGATACAACGATACGTCGATACAACGATACGTCGATACGCCGATACGTCGATACGTCGATACGTCGATACGTCGATACGGGGATACGTCGATACAACGATACGTCGATACGACGATACGTCGATACGGGGATACGTCGATACAACGATACGTCGATACGACGATACGTCGATACGGGGATACGTCGATACAACGATACGTCGATACAACGATACGTCGATACGCCGATACGTCGATACGTCGATACGTCGATACGTCGATACGACGATACAACGATACGTCGATACGCCGATACGTCGATACAACGATACGACGATACGTCGATACAACGATACGTCGATACAACAATACTTCGATACGCCGATACGTCGATACGCCGATACGTCGATACGCCGATACGTCGATACAACGATACGAGGATACGACGATACGTCGATACAACGATACGTAGATACAACGATACTTCGATACGCCGATACGTCGATACGCCGATACGTCGATACGACGATACGTCGATACGGGGATACGTCGATACGCCGATACGCCGATACGTCGATACGTCGATACGTCGATACGTCGATACGACGATACAACGATACGAGGATACGACGATACAACGATACGTCGATACGCCGATACGTCGATACGTCGATACATCGATACGACGATACAAGGATACGTCGATACGCCGATACGTCGATACAACGATACGAGGATACGACGATACGTCGATACAACGATACGTCGATACAACGATACTTCGATACGCCGATACGTCGATACGTCGATACGTCGATACGCCGATACGTCGATACGTCGATACGTCAATACGTCGATACGACGATACAACGATACGAGGATACGACGATACAACGATACGTCGATACGCCGATACGTCGATACGTCGATACATCGATACGACGATACAACGATACGTCAATACGCCGATACGTCGATACGTCGATACGGGGATACGTCGATACGCCGATACGTCGATATGTCGATACGGGGATACGTCGATACAACGATACGTGGATACGTCGATACGGGGATACGTCAATACGCCGATACGTCGATACGTCGATACGGGGATACGTCGATACGCCGATACGTCGATATGTCGATACGGGGATACGTCAATACAACGATACGTCGATACGCCGATACGTCGATACGTCGATACGTCGATACAACGATACGTCGATACAACGATACGTCGATACGGGGATACGTCGATACAATGATACGTCGATACAACGATACGTCGATACGCCGATACGTCGATACGTCGATACGTCGATACGTCGATACGACGATACAACGATACGAGGATACGACGATACAACGATACGTCGATACGCCGATACGTCGATACGTCGATACATCGATACGACGATACAAGGATACGTCGATACGCCGATACGTCGATACAACGATACGAGGATACGACGATACGTCGATACAACGATACGTCGATACAACGATACTTCGATACGCCGATACGTCGATACGCCGATACGTCGATACGACGATACGTCGATACGGGGATACGTCGATACAACGATACGTCAATACGCCGATACGTCGATACGTCGATACGGGGATACGTCGATACGCCGATACGTCGATATGTCGATACGGGGATACGTCGATACAACGATACGTCGATACGTCGATACGGGGATACGTCGATACAACGATACGTCGATACGCCGATACGTCGATACGAGGATACGACGATACGAGGATACGTCGATACGACGATACGTCGATACGGGGATACGACGATACGGCAATACGTCGGTACGACGATACGTCAATACAACGATACGTCGATACGCCGATACGTCGATACGTCGATACGGGGATACGTCGATACGTCGATACGGGGATACGTCGATACAACGATACGTCGATACGACGATACGTCGATACGGGGATACGTCGATACAACGATACGTCGATACAACGATACGTCGATACGCCGATACGTCGATACGTCGATACGTCGATACGTCGATACGACGATACAACGATACGTCGATACGCCGATACGTCGATACAACGATACGACGATACGTCGATACAACGATACGTCGATACAACAATACTTCGATACGCCGATACGTCGATACGCCGATACGTCGATACGCCGATACGTCGATACAACGATACGAGGATACGACGATACGTCGATACAACGATACGTAGATACAACGATACTTCGATACGCCGATACGTCGATACGCCGATACGTCGATACGACGATACGTCGATACGGGGATACGTCGATACGCCGATACGCCGATACGTCGATACGTCGATACGTCGATACGTCGATACGACGATACAACGATACGAGGATACGACGATACAACGATACGTCGATACGCCGATACGTCGATACGTCGATACATCGATACGACGATACAAGGATACGTCGATACGCCGATACGTCGATACAACGATACGAGGATACGACGATACGTCGATACAACGATACGTCGATACAACGATACTTCGATACGCCGATACGTCGATACGTCGATACGTCGATACGCCGATACGTCGATACGTCGATACGTCAATACGTCGATACGACGATACAACGATACGAGGATACGACGATACAACGATACGTCGATACGCCGATACGTCGATACGTCGATACATCGATACGACGATACAACGATACGTCAATACGCCGATACGTCGATACGTCGATACGGGGATACGTCGATACGCCGATACGTCGATATGTCGATACGGGGATACGTCGATACAACGATACGTGGATACGTCGATACGGGGATACGTCAATACGCCGATACGTCGATACGTCGATACGGGGATACGTCGATACGCCGATACGTCGATATGTCGATACGGGGATACGTCAATACAACGATACGTCGATACGCCGATACGTCGATACGTCGATACGTCGATACAACGATACGTCGATACAACGATACGTCGATACGGGGATACGTCGATACAATGATACGTCGATACAACGATACGTCGATACGCCGATACGTCGATACGTCGATACGTCGATACGTCGATACGACGATACAACGATACGAGGATACGACGATACAACGATACGTCGATACGCCGATACGTCGATACGTCGATACATCGATACGACGATACAAGGATACGTCGATACGCCGATACGTCGATACAACGATACGAGGATACGACGATACGTCGATACAACGATACGTCGATACAACGATACTTCGATACGCCGATACGTCGATACGCCGATACGTCGATACGACGATACGTCGATACGGGGATACGTCGATACAACGATACGTCAATACGCCGATACGTCGATACGTCGATACGGGGATACGTCGATACGCCGATACGTCGATATGTCGATACGGGGATACGTCGATACAACGATACGTCGATACGTCGATACGGGGATACGTCGATACAACGATACGTCGATACGCCGATACGTCGATACGAGGATACGACGATACGAGGATACGTCGATACGACGATACGTCGATACGGGGATACGACGATACGGCAATACGTCGGTACGACGATACGTCAATACAACGATACGTCGATACGCCGATACGTCGATACGTCGATACGGGGATACGTCGATACGTCGATACGGGGATACGTCGATACAACGATACGTCGATACGACGATACGTCGATACGGGGATACGTCGATACAACGATACGTCGATACAACGATACGTCGATACGCCGATACGTCGATACGTCGATACGACGATACAACGATACGTCGATACGCCGATACGTCGATACAACGATACGACGATACGTCGATACAACGATACGTCGATACAACGATACTTCGATACGCCGATACGTCGATACGCCGATACGTCGATACGACGATACGTCGATACGGGGATACGTCGATACAACGATACGTCAATACGCCGATACGTCGATACGTCGATACGTCGATACGGGGATACGTCGATACGCCGATACGTCGATATGTCGATACGGGGATACGTCGATACAACGATACGTCGATACGTCGATACGGGGATACGTCGATACAACGATACGTCGATACGCCGATACGTCGATACGCCGATACGAGAATACGTCGATACGCCGATGGTGATGGTGAGATAAGGTTTTGTTAGTCTCCCAGAGGGGTAGGCAGCTAGGCAGAGACTACAGATTTCCATCTGCTACGATCCAGACACAACTCTTTCGCCTCTTCCACATCCATCAACCATATTTATTGTGATATTAAATTGTAAGCTAAAAAAAATACCTCAGACGAAAAACATAGCGATATTCATTCTTTAATAAAACATGACCTATCTAGTTATTTTGTTAAGTAATGGCGTACCTTTGCATTACTTTCATCCACTGCTTTATTTTCACTCGTAAAACATTTTTATTCCATTTTTTACATTGGTTGCATTTATTTCCCATGTTTCAAATTACGAGATTTATTTAAATTACGAAACCGGGACGTCGAGAGCGCAAAAACGTAGCCCTCCCGTCTCAACGGAGCGATCACAACTGACCGACGGGTGAGTGACGAAACAAAGCATGGAACAAAAAGCGCGTGCGACCGAGATATCTTGTCGCCGCCTTGTCTCAGAATAAATCGACGTAAGCGCCAATTCTTAGATGTTAAATTAAATGAAAACGAAACAGAATTATTCAAAATCCCCGTGCAATTATACGGGGTCATTTGTTTTCTTATTTTTAATACAAATTTCAAGGCAAACTGTTTTAAGAAAGGTCCTTTAACACTCGAAAAACATGAAATATAGAGGTAACTTCGTAATTTTTTTCTATCGAGCGAACTTAAAGCTTTTGCGTTTTTGCTTCTGCACGAATATCAGCCCTATAGTCTATTATCTATATTATTTTTATTAAACCGATTGACCAAGTTACACAATGTTTTATGCTCATTTGAAATTGTGCATCTGACATTATACCGACCCTTAATATATAATTATAAGTACTTTACTTTATTACTTATTCGCAATGAATCAATGAAATTGCTTAAGCGCAATGGTTTCGTTGTTAACAGATGACGTAATGTTTATGGTGTCTGTCTTAGTCTATTAGCGACAGCGTATCTAAAAATGAATAATGCTTTAAGAAGTTGCAGATACAATAAAGAATAAATATATTAATAGACCAACATTTACAAACTAGAACAATTGTATTAATTGTAAAGTTAATTGGATTAAAATAAAGGCCAAAATGCATATTTATAAACTTTTTGTTAAATTCCAAATTCTGACATGGCACGCACACATTGAGCAATTGTCTTACTCCGTGGCTCTTTTACTTTAAGAAATTCGACAAGAGGGTTAAGTGTTCTCATTGGAATGGGACTTGGTATGATATACCTCAGACAATTATAGGTAAATCATGTTTTTAATATTTAGAAATAAGAAATGATATAATTTACGTTCCTATAATTATATTCTACTTGATTCTCGGCAGCATGTGCTGTTAGCTACCCAATGATTATATTTTTGTAATACTTTAGCCAAAGCACTGCTGAAAGAAGCATGCTGCTGGGCATAATTATCCGCCCCAGAAAACGGAATCGAGACATAAGAGCAAAAACAAATATCAAAGACGCTCTGGAAACACCAGCTAAATTGAAGTGGAAGTGGGCGGGACACGTAGTCCACTCGACAGACGATAGATGGAGCGAGCGAGTGACACACTGGCACCAGCGCGACGGCAACATACGTCAGGGACGCCCACGACTACGTTGGAGTGACGACATTGCAAAGGTGGCCGACCGCTGCTGGACGCGCACTGCCATGCCCGGGACAGAGTCGCCTGGGCACAGAAGGAGGAGGCCTTCACCCGAACGTAGCAGAACTCACATACGGAATAATACATTTTAAATAAGCAATAATATATTTAGTTTTACCTACCTATGTTAGTTAAGTTTTATTTTATTTTATTACTTTAGCGTTAGCATTTTACAGTTTACTTAATTTGCAAACAATCACCGGACAATCAGTCAAATATACGCACTCTAATTTATCGTATGCAAATTTGACGGGGAGTCTACCTACCTACTTCACTACACTACGCCTCGCTTGCGTACAACGCGTCGCTGCTACCGCCTCACCACTACGTGTCAATGCGTTTGTTTGTTTAAAAGTACGCAAGTATCGTAAGCTGCGCTGAGGTGTTTGATTTTGATTACACTATTCTTTGATCCTGCTGCAAGATAGCTTTCGACGATTGAGAAAATCTCCTTAAATGCTTGTAAGTTGATTGCAATAAACGTTATCACTGGTGGTCATCATCTGACTCAAAAGGAAAAAATCTGCGTGGGTGTGTCCTAAGTGCCACTGTCATATAAGACAATAGCGCAAAAAAGGTGGAGACAATAGCGCTACTCCTGTTCGTGCGTCAAAGCTAAAACCTGACTATGTAACTCGGGGAAAGAAAAATGTCCAACCATTAGCCCTCGAGGTTATTTCTGGTAATCTTAGCGCGGTATACCTAGAAATAACGGCTGCAATTCAACAGCTACCTAATGATTTTTCTGGTTGAATGATTTCTACAGAACAACTGATCTTTTAACAAGTAATATAGGCTTATATCTCTAAATTTCGTTTACCAGAATGTGAGAGGTTTGAATACTAGACTTCGTTTCTTCAAAAAAAATTTAATGCTCTTGAACCAAGACATTGTTGTGGTTGCTGAAACTTTCCTTAGCTTTGAAAGCATATTCTAAAGAGCTGATAATCCAGCTTGAATTCTTATTTAATCTCGTTATAAGAACGGGGAAATATCCAACTATTTAGAAACTTTCTCGTGTGACCCCCATTCCAAAGACTTCTAATACCTCGGAGGTCTCTGATTACAGATCAAAAGCTATTTTGTGTTCCCTTGCCAGAGTGTTGGAGGCTATATATAGTAAACAGGAAAATTTATGCACAGGTTCACCCACTTTTATTTTATTTTATTTTATTTATCAAAAAGGTACACCAACAATGTCAACACAAACTACATATAGATATACATTGGGGCTTGTTCTGGTGTTGCCATCAATGACAGGTGAACATAGCATTATCACCGATATTTAAGTGACTCGCAACATGGATTTAGAACTCGTCGTTCAGTCAACACTAATCTCCTTACTCTTGTTGACATCGCTTCGGGTTCTATGGATAAGCGAGTGCAGGTCGATGTTGCATACTTGGACTTCAAGAAGGCCTTCGACACGGTGGACATGTTCTTCTGATGAAACTATGCGCTACTGGATTTTCCCCTGCCCTTTTAATTTTTGCCAACTATCTTAGTGATCAAAACAGTTCGTCAAAGATGGGTGCTTCGTATCAGAGATGTATCCAACTTGCTCAGGAGTAAGTGAATGTTCCATTCTTTGCCCACTTCTCTTCGTACTTATGATTGATGACCTTGTGATTGTACTGTGTCATTCGTCTTACTTATTATATGCGGATGACTTGAAACTGATTCTTGGAGTGAATCATGAAGATGACTGTAGGCTGTTTCAGCAAGATTTAAACGCAGTCTATTTGTGAAGTATCAGGAATAGGCCTCATTTTAATCCCAGTAAGTGTTATATATATGTAATATCCTTCACTCGGTTCTCTCACCCCATACATATGAACTACACGCTAGGCAATACCGATATAGCAAGGGTATTTTCCCATAAAGGATCTTTGACACTAAATTTACCTTTCATGAACAAATGAAACCCATCTTCTCACCCATCAAGCCATGAAAGAAATGCTGCATGGCTGCGTCATCTCAAGGAACCATCTCCAATACACGTTCCCAATCCAACACATTACATGGTAAACGATGGTTCCGATCAAGCCTGGGGTGCTCAGATAAACACAAATTACATGTCAGGCACATGGTCGACCGAAGAAAAACATCTGCATTGCAATCAAAAAGAGCTGCTTGCTGTATACAAAGCTTTACAGGAGCAAAGTCAGAACCTCTAGTCAGCTTCCCTTCACTTGCAATGCGACAGCAAAACAGCAGTATCTTACCTACGAAACGAGGGAAGTATGAAGTCACAGGCACTCCTGAATTTGACTTACAAGATATTGAATTTTCGAAACTCACACAGAATAACCCTGTCTGTGTATCACATACCAAGAATTTACAATGTGGAGGCCAATCGACTATCCCGACTTGGGAAACCACCAGAATGGCATCTACTACCACAAGCAACAACATTCATTATGCGAAATGGGGGACACCGGCGATAGACTTATTTGCCTCTCCAATCAGTCGAGTAGTTCCCAAATATTGTTTACTGGACTGCCAGGACCAACAGATCGAATATCACGATGCTCTGTCACAAACTTGAAATTACCATCTGGCTTGGGTATTTCCTCCTCCGTTTCTGACACCCAGAGTTTTACAACACTTGAACAAATGCCAAGGAATCTTTCTTGGTAGTTCCGAGGTGGAAACAAGTGTATTGGAGGCCAGACCTCAAAAACAGAGCAACAACTGCTCCTTGGACCATTTGGAACCTTTCTCAGGTACTGGTAGACATTTCAACCAGCCTACCTCCACCTAACGTATCGGAGATGACGCTGGAAGTCTGGAGATGTGGGGGTGGAATGAATCCCTGATTGACTGGACAGACGATCAGAGAAGTTTATTACTTAAGAGTTGGCGCCCTTCTACACTAAAGACTTATAAACCCACTTGGTCACGATGGATTAGATGGGCACAGCTAAATAAAATTTCTAAATCCAAACCCAGTGGTGCAGAACTTTCAAATTTTCTCGCAGATCTTCATCAAAAATAAGGCCTTTCTTATAGTACAATACTGGTTCATAAGTCTGTTGTATCTACTCTATGTGACCCAGAAGCTTCAGAGCGTTTAAGTGATCATCCTTTAGTAAAAAGAATTTTAAAATCTATTTCATTAGCTCAGCCAAAACACCCTATGCTACCAGTTTGGAACGTTGATTTAGTAACCAAAAGTTTGACAGAAATATATTTTAGTATTGATAATTTGTACCAGATATCGAAGTTACTTAATACTTATAAAAAAATTATGTTGTCGGCTAGTTTGTGAACCCATTAATTCAAATTCTGTTTCACGCTTGTTTAGTCCAACAAAGTGACAAGAAATTATTTTTGTAACATATTCTGTGTCGTATATATCATACATTTAGTTACTTATCAACTGGCTATATTAAAACAGTTATTTGTTTTAATTTAAATAAAAACAAATAACTGTTTTCATATAGCCAATTATTAAATAATTATAATGTTCAGTTGTTTAAATTATCAAAAATGATTATTGATTCAAATTCATATTTTGTCAAAATGAAACCAAATATTTTGCTTAAACTTTTTAGATAAATGCGTATAAATTTGCATTTGTTTTTGCTTTGAACAACCACTAGCTTTTATTTTGCATAAGTATGGCATAATATATATCAGAGATAAATGCCAGGAATTCAGCCAAAATACTTTGAATACTTTATTAAGTTATTAAAGCTTGACTTGGTTCTACTATACATTTTAACTAGACTTTGATAAATTTAATGCATAACCTATCCTTAGGGTTTAAAGTTGATGTGCCATTAAACTATACTTTTGTCACATTGACGTCATCCACCACCACCACCAGGCGATAACAAACACGTCTCTCATATTATTTTGGGCTTCGAAAGATGGAACAGTTAGTTCAATATAGACGTTTTACCTGAAAATAAAACGTTTATTAAACATACTTACCTCTTTCGAAGCCCAATAAAATTTAATTCTGCCTGGTGTAAAATCGACGTAATGATTAGACAACCGCGCGCGTTTTAGCGCCACTACTGCCGGTGGTGTTGGATTAAGGAACTAAATGTAGCCACAGGAAGTTGAAAAAAGGAAATTCATCACAAAAAAGGAGCGAAAATCGAGGATGTCTCTCTCATATTATTATTGGGCTTCGAAAGTGTTAAGTATGTTTAATAAACGTTTTATTTTAAGGTAATATGTCCCTATTTTTGATCGGGATAGCTGACCACATATTTCGTAATTATTCATATGGTAAAAATGTTTCCTTAAATGTGTGTAACGTTACGAAATAATGATTCACGGTCTATGGCACTAAATGAAGTGACAGCTGCGTTCCTCCAAATCATTTTTAAAATTGATAATGACAAAACAAAATACTGTCTAAAAAAAGAACAAGAAATAATACATATTTATTAAGAACATATTTTGTAATTTATAAGTTGAAATTATTTTTTAATTTGAAAATTATTATTTACTTTCATATTTTTTGATTTAAGTTAGAAAATTTGAATTGGATTCTGGTAAAAGGAAAATTTTGTAATGAAAGTTTTCCTATGTGTGATTTAACTGGACCGGACATTGACTGAGGGGATGCATTGAGGTTTACAATATGTGTCTGGCAATTGAGAGTTAAGATAATGTTGACAAAACAAGACATGGTCTTTGCCATATTTTGCATTGCGTGCAGTGCCATCTAATGTATGGTTTAATAGATATCACGCTATACAAAATTAAGAAACCGTCTGAAACATCGGCACTCTTTGACCTACTATTTCTATAATATTTAATTAATTGACCACGTTAAACCATAATTTGGACAATGAATGACCATTTATTAAACTTAAATAAAGTAGCGTTGCAAAATAATGATTCAAGGTCTACTGTACTATATAAAAAGACAGCGTATCTCGAAATGATTGGTAAATTTAATTTTCTCAGAATAAAAATACTAATTTCCTAAAAAAAAAATGTGCCAAAGAGACTTCCGAAAACTCTTACGACAGTCGCGGTCGCACCGTAGTTCTGCCGTGTCACGCCAAACTCGTCTAACTTTTAGGGGATCTTTTTCGGAAACAGCAAAATCAAATTTTGGCGTTTGTTTTGGTTTTTTCACTTTTTTCATTTTATTTATTTGTCGTTATTCTCATACTTATTGCTTTATTATAACACATAAAATATAATTACAAGAAAAAAATATAAATTTTTGTTATTCAGTTAGCTTTTGTTTCAGTTAAACGAGTTACGTGTGACCGGTGTTTCCATACAACAGCAGTCACGCGACGTCGTTTAACTCTAGATATATGATTTCCGAAAAACCAATCATGTTACATTATGTTGTCAACTTGACAAAAAATGTGCTATCTCTTATACTGCAGGTCGCTCGTATTAGAAATAATGATAAATAAAAATAGAAATTATTTCGTAAATGTAAAAAATTACTTTTTAAGTATGTGGGTGTAAAAAAAAATTCAATAAATCTAATGTTTTTATTAATTTCTGAATGTCAAAAAACATTAAGTTTATTATGATTTAATATTGTAACAAGAATTTTAACCGCGTTCATCTGCGGAACGCTTAAAAAAGCTTGCCAGAAATGTATTTTTGTAGACAAACTATATATCTTAAGAGATTGCTTATAAGTACGGTGACTTAATAAAATACCAAAAAACAAATTTATTTTTTCAATATAAGTAGAGACCCTATTTTTTTCAAAGAATCCTCGAAAGACTGGCGTTATTCATGTTCTAGGGTCAGGTCGATCCTTAAGGTAGATGTGACGGATCTCGTTCCCAAACACACAACTATGATTGTTTTTCTTATTTTTGAATAAAAACTATTAAGTTAATGTGATTTATGGCAAGGGTTCGTTATCCCTGACATTGAGCACCTCATTATGTATCTGTAAAGTAGAACTGAACTCTACGATCTTTTATTATAGTTTAAAATAGCGCGCTCTGAGCCGTGGCTGTTACGACAACAGAAAAATCGCACGCTCTTAAAAAACACGTTTTTCGCTCAAAAAGGTTTTACATTAAAATTTCATAAAAATTATCCGTTAAAGTACTTGCTAAATTACATTTTTTATAATTTCCTGTAATTTTCTACGATTTGATAATGTTAACTTTATATAAAACGAAAAAAACGTGTAAAATCAACCAAATTTCGTTTTTTTTTTCGATCGAGCAAAGAATAACGTATCGCGTTTTTAACCGCCTGAAAATCTGCAAAAAGAATGTATCTAAGATATATAATTTTTTCAGACATAAAATATCACATGGTTTACAATTAATCAGAAAAGAGACAAAATTGGGTAAAGCCCCCCTCAAGTGTGTTAATTTGTTGTACAGTATCATTTACAAATTATTGCATACAATAACAAACACCAGTAGGCTAGAAAAGCCTATAGGTACTTTTCATTCAAAAATTAAAAAAAACAATCATACGTTTAGCGTTCAGGAACGAACTCCGTCATCTGAGTGAGAGTTGATAATTCAATTAGTACTTACCGGCTGCAAAATAAAAATAAAACATTAATAATTTATTTATTTTATTTCTGAAGATTATATTCCTAAGGGAGATTTAATTTGTAGTTGTAATATCCCGACTAGATTTTGTATGAAGTTGAAAAACGCTAGTGATGTGTAGTAAATCGATATTTTTGTTTATTATTAGTAATTTTAAGCTGTTACTTGATGTTTGCAGTATTTTTTCATTTAGAATGAAGATAAGAGAAAAGGAAAAAAAAAAACAATTTTATGAAAATATTATCATTAAGCCGGTAAACCATATTTCGGAAATTTCATTTTTATTTTATATCATTGAGTACTAAAATGAAAACTTTAGATGAAACTGTGCCAAATTGTAACTTTTGGTATCAGAAATTTTATAGGCAAACATGTTCTTAATTAATTAATTAATTTAATTAATATTTTTCTGAATAGACATTTGTTTATTTTATTTTACGATACACATCCATTGAAACTTCAAAAAATGTAATAAACTATGTATGTACCAATTAGCTGTGTGATGAATCCGTACACTTGTAAAGCTGAGTTGCTAAATGCTAAGGGTTGCTGCTAAGGGATGGTGACTCCGAAGAGGGCTAAGAACCAACCCAATGAGTGATGATCGTACACTGCTTTATTTGAATATTATTTTCACCAAATTGCTACATACAAAGTGCGAGCTGACAAATTGTATTAATTAGGTAAATTTACATGTATGAGTAAAATGCATAAGTGTGCGTTAGCTCGTACATACTCGCTTGGTTTTGGAGAATGATTAGTTGAAGGAATAAATTTTTGAAGCATCTTGAGAATACAAAACAAGCATTTAATTTACTTATAAAATATAATTTTAAAATATATCTGGTCAATCTGATTTAACCAATCTGTACGGAATTCAATTTATTTTAAAGGTTTTGTTACTTAGGTTACAGAAATGGGTACGTGTCCCAGCACTACTATCTATGAAGAGAAGTTGGAATTATTCCATTAAAATAGTTAAACTAAATTTAAAGCAAAATTAAACATCTTACGCAACAACAATGATCAAAGTTGCATAAAAGTTGTCACCAGTTAATAAATAAATATTGCCGATAGTTGACTTTACACCACGGCGTGGCGGGGCTAATCCAACTATTTCTATTTTGGCACAGAAAATCTTTTGCTATGTATTTTTAAATGGGTATTTATTGCTTAAGGCGCTACGTTAAAGTTTTAGCGTCCCTGTTACTCCATATGCGAAAAAGCCCTCAGTGCGAGTGGGACGGATTCGTGGAAAAGTAGCAAAATGAAATTTTTTTATTAATATAAAATGTGTTAAGCTATTTTGTCAAAAATATTTTCAAGGAGACTTTACAAATATATAAAATCCACATTTTGAATGCAATTTCACAATGAAATTACTTAGGATTTCAGAACTACAGGAAAAAATAAAACAATTTAGAGGTCTTTTCGGAATTAAATTCTATCGAGAAGATTTCATCCAATCGCGTTTCCCTTCAGTGAGAATCTTAATCAAATACTCAATAAACATTTACTTAAAAATGAAATACGTAGATGACGTTATAGTGGAGTAAATGGATTCGAAATAACCCCTTTTTTTGGTATCGCCTTAAAATACATCAAAAATAATCGCAAAACTCATCTGTATTATATCGCAATTACAGACAAGAGTGCTGATGTTTAAACTTTGTTTGTTTGTAATTTTACTGTCGGAATCACAGACATTAGGAACATAGTGTATCCCGCTCATGATTCAAACTCTAATTATAACTCTTCCTCTTTCCAACTTTCGTATTGCAACACTTACCACTATACCGTCAAATAGACATGCGTGGCCGTTCAACAGTGAATGTAGCATCGCGAAAGCTACATCTAAAGATGTCATTGTTTCAGATTTTCATTATTTTACTATGCGCAAAAGTGTATACTGTATGGGTCCTCTAATACACAACAAAATTCCTAAGAATATCCGAGAGGTAGATGGAAATGAATTTAAAAATAAGTTTAAAACAATATTGCTTAATAAATGTTACTATACCATAGAAGAATATCTTCTCGATAATCTAACTGAAAGTACAAGCTGAGAGTATCTTTTAACTTGTATACCTACTAACCATGACTTAATTTGCATTTAATATATTTGACATTTCAAGAACATAATATGACATATCATGTAAAGTGGAATTAGAATTGATTGTATATTAGAATTAAATATTCAAATTGTAGTAGTCCCACCGATATTTACCAGAGGCACATTGTCCCCTCTCTAATATTTGTATGCCTTTTAGGCTAAAACGTGATAGACCTAAGCTCTTCGTTCACCATCTTTTATATTTTACTCATGTTTGTACAAATACATTTCTTTGTCTTTGAAATAAGTGTAAATATTTTACAATAAAATATGGTCAAATGTTGTGTGGACATGTGTGAACGTGGTTTATACAACATCACACCCAAAATACCATCCCATCGGTGAGTTAAGAAATGTTTTGTTGACGTATGTATGTATGTATGTAAATTCATAATTGCACAAAAATATACAACGCACAAAGATGAACTTAATGCTAATTAGCATTTTCTACCAGAAGAGAGGGATGAATTACGAAAAGGATGACTCAGGAGACAAAGTGAAAATTACAGGTGTGGTGACTGATTGTGTAGCTGTAGATAGTGTTTATAGACTTTGGTTTTAAAGGTAGAGATGGTGGGATATTGTCGGATGTCCAGAGGAAGACTGTTTCAAAGGCGGATTGCTGACACTGTGAAAGAATTTGTATACATGTTTGTTGGTGCTGTGTTCGGGAAATCGGAGGAGCATAGCTCTTCTCGGTCACTGAGGGTGACCAAGGGATTCAACAGAGACAAACCAGTCTCGAAGATAGGGAGGAGAAAAGGGTCTATTGAGAGCGTTATAAAGGAGTGAAAACATGTGTGATTTTCTACGATAACGGCTATTTAGCTAAATTAACTGGAGACGAAATTGAGAGACATTATCGTATTTGCGCAATCCAAAGATATGTCTGATACAGTGATTCAAAGACGATCTAACTTGTCTAACATCAGCGAAATTAATAACAGAAAGCAAGAGAGAATTAACTAATGTAACTTTGGCAGGATGTGGAAGAAATTTTTGCATGCGCTTTAGTGAATGCATTGAGGCTAATATATTCTTACTGATTTCTGTGACCTGCAAGTCCCACGACATATTGTTGGAAATGTGAAGCCCATTATGATGATACGTACAGAATTATGACACAATTTCTTTAAGATTTAGAAACAATAAGCTCTACTAGACTTTTTTAATTTTTTTTTTAATAGTGATCTAACCAAACATTGACTGAAAGGATGCATTGACGTTTGCAATCTGTGTGTGGCAAAGAAGTAGACAGTTTTCTATTCATAAAAATGGGCCAAACAAACCCTTCCCCAAAACTCGGTTCAACTCAGTTTACGACAGTCGCGGGCGCACCGCAGTAACGTACCTACGCACGTTTACATTGTAAGCCGCTCCCGCGCATTTTCATAAATTATGGCACGAAATTATAGAATATGTTGTGCATTGTATATGGCTGTTTAAATACAACTCTATCGGAACTGCTATTTTTAGGCTACCAGTTCAGCCAGCCAAGTCAGACTATACAAATAAAATATTTTTAGTTTTTATTTATTTCTGTGTTATGAGGAAGGGTATGTTCACATAGTGATTCATATGGTGAAAAAGTGTGAGTGTTAACCATCCCAGAAAAAATAGCGTTGCAAAATAATGATTCGCGATCTACGGCACTAAATGAAGTGACAGCTGCGTTACTCCAAATCATTTTTAAAATTGATAATGACAAAACAAAATACTGTCTAAAAAAAGAACAAGAAATAATACATATTTATTAACCATACATTTTGTAATTTATAAGTTGTAATTATTTTTTAATGTGAAAATTATTATTTACTTTCATATTTTTTTTATTTAAGTTAGAAAATTTGATTTGGATTCTGGTAAAAGGAAAATTTTGTAATGAAAGTTTTCCTATGTGTGATTTAACCGGACCGGACATTGACTGAGGGGATGCATTGAGGTTTACAATATGTGTCTGGCAATTGAGAGTTAAGATTATGTTGACAAAACAAGACATGGTCATTGGCATATTTTGCATTGCGTGCAGTGCCATCTAATGTATGGTTTAATAGATATCACGCTATACAAAATTAAGAAACCGTCTGAAATATCGGCACTCTTTGACCTACTTGCTCTATAATATTTAATTAATTGACCACATTAAACCATAATTTGGACAATGAATGACCATTTATTAAACTTAAATAAAGTAGCGTTGCAAAATAATGGTTCAAGGTCTACTGTACTATATAAAAAGATAGCGTATCTCGAAGTGATTGGTAAATTTATTTTTCTCAGAATTAAAATACTAATTTCCTAAAAAAAAAAATACATTTTATTGTTAAAGCCCAAACAGTGGTAAATCCTAGTTACATAAATATTAATAACCAAATATTACATTTCGTTACTAATTTCTTTTTCGCATTTTATTTTAATTTTTTTATGATTTTCCTAACATGTATTTTGTAAAAAATTCTACTGGCTACCTAAAACGGCTGAAGCTGTAGACCCTTGTGACAGACGGATGCACGGACGAACGGACGGACAGACAACGGGGCTTGGTAATAGGGTCCCATTTCGTGCTTATTGCAAAACAGCTCATCAATAAATGTTTTTGATTGGGATGCCGACCACATATTCGTAATTATTCATATGATGAAAAAGTTTTCTTAAGTGTGATTTTACCAGCCAAGAAAAAATAACGTTACGAAATAATGATTCACGGTATATGGCACTCAATGAAGTGACGGCATTTCACCAAATATTTTCAAATTTGTTAATGACAAACAATACTTACCACCTAAAATAGAAAAAGAAATAATACGTATTTATTAACCAAATATTTCGTAATTAATTCATAAGATGAAATTAGTTTTCAATATGCAAAATATTACCAAGTTTTAATTATAGAATATGTTGTGCATTGTATGGCTGTTTTAGGGGCTGCACTATGCTAAAATTCAATCCTGCTCCAACGTGTTTGGTTTTAACTCTCTATCCTACTATAATCAGATGCCGCGCACGCAAAACTTCAGTTATTTTGAAATCGTGGCTACATTATGACATAATTTCTTTATGTAATAAAGATGTTTTTTTCTCGTTAGTATCTACGTTTGTTGGTTTCGTTTCAATCGGTTTTGAAACACGGAAACTGTCATTTCATGTTTTTTTAAAAGAAATACAAGTAATAGAAGATGGGAAGTATGTTTGTTTATAAAGTGTAATTAATAATTGCCTTGATTCACAAAACACGCCATATTTTTTTTAATTTTTGCCATCTTTAGTGACGGAACTGAATTCAATACAAAACTGATGTTAAATACAGCTCTATCGGAACTGATATTTTTTAGACCTGGTAGTCTAGTTGTACATTGTATGGCTGTTTAAATCCAACTATTGGAACCTTTGATTAAATAAGTGAAGATGCGGTATAACCACAACGCGGTTGGATCCACAAATACAGGTCTAGCGGGCCTATCTTTGTTTAGTAGTATTCCAGGCGGCGTTTGTGCGCACGTCATTGAAAACACCTTTACCTGTGCTATAAAATCCAGAAAAAACCTGCAGATATGCCTTTGTGTGCATTTATCGGGTGTACAAATTACTTAAGGACAAAAAACAAATTTCATGGCCTCACCTTCCACTCATAAGTACACCAAAACGAGAAAATTTCCTTAAATTACTTTCTGTTTGTTTTGTTTGCACTTCGCCATTTGCATAAAAGGACGGTAATATTCAACATGAATGTGTGCGACTAGTTCAGTCAAGGAATATAATACTCCCGAGTTCAGTTGCGCTTGCGGCGACAGTCTTTCACTTGCATGCCGCGTCACGTACAGAGCCACAAACTTATTTGTCCCGGTGCTTGGGCCAAACTAAAATGGCTTCTATATTTGCTACGTGACAGTCTTCGCCGCCGGAACAGATAAGTTTGTGGCTCTGTAATCACACTAGACTTCACCGTATACTATGGCTCGGCTTAGCTCGCATTCTCTCGGCTTTGTAACGAACCGAGCCGACCAACCAATATCCTGTCTTGCTCGCTCAAAAGTCTTGTATCGTCAATCTATCTCTTTCGCTGATGGTAATTGCATATACATCATTAAACTATCATCATTCATCTATGCATTAAAAAAAATCACGAAAACACAAACACTGAAACAGCACTGTCAGCATATCACGCTTTCGCTAGCTCCTGGCTCCGTTACGGAGTGATGTTGTGGGGCAACAGCGTGGGTGCTGATCAGCTGTTCGTACCTCAAAAACGTTGTATTCGAATCCTTGCCCATATAAACTCGACTACAAGCTGTAAAGATTTCTTTTAAAAATTCAACCTTTTAACCCTCCCAAGTATATATATACATGAAATGTGTATGTTTGTTTTTAAAAATATTAAGCATTTCAAACAAATCAAAGATATACATAAACTAAAGATTGCAATAAACGTTTGAGTTTGAGTTTGACATAGTACGATTAGTACGAACTACTTGTTCCATTTCTCGAATCAGTCGAGTAAGGGCGTTACGAATCTTCACTAAATTAATCAAAGATTGGAACTGACATTTTTTAGACTACCAGTTCAGCCGGCAAGGTAAGACTATTCAAATAACTATTTTTAGTTTTTTTTTATTCCTGTGTTATAAGGAAGGGTATGTTCGCTGGTATAATTCCAGCTAGTCTAGCATAGCAAACCATATCGAGCTCGATAGCGAGTGATACAGTGCTCTCTCTCACTCTGTTGATTTACCTCGAGAGGGATAGACATGTCGTATTCGAGCTATGCGGACTGCTATGCTAGCCGCACAGTACGTCCTATTAACCAGTTTATATCGGTGCACTGGTTGTACTAGAGTGTCAGTAGTCCTACCCTTAATATATATTTATAAGTACTTTACTTTATAACTTATTCTTATATACTTACTTATATACTTATTCTTACTTTATAACTTATATGAATCAATGAAATCGCTTAAGCGCAATGTTTTCGTCGTTAACAGATGACGTAATATTTATGGTGTCTGTCTTAGTCTATTAGCGACAGCGTATCTAAAAATGACTGATGCTTAAAGAAGTTGCAGATAAAATAAAGAAGAAATATACTCACGTCCTGAAAAAACAAAAAAATAATATATTAATAGACTAACATTTACAAACTAGAACAATAGTATTATGTATAAACTTAATTGGATTAAAATAAAGGCCAAAATGCATATTTATAAACTTTTTGTTAAATACCAATATCTGACATGGTACGAACACATTGAGCAATTGTCTTAGTCCGTGGCTCTTTTACTTTAAGAAATTCGACAAGAGGGTTAAGTGTTCTCATTGGAATGGGACTTGGTACCTACGCACGTTGCCACGTTTACACTGTATGCCGCTCCCGCGCATTTTCATACATTATTGCATGAAATTATAGAATATGTTGTGCATTGTATGGCTGTTTAAGGGGCTGCACTATGCTAAAATTCAATCCTGCTCTAACGCGTTTGGTTTTAACTCTCTATCCTACTCTAATCAGATGCCGCGCACGCAAAACTTCAGTTATTTTGAAATCGTGGCTACATTATGACATTAATCATCATTTTTCTATGTAAAAAGATGGTTTTTTCTCGTTAGTATCTGCGTGTGTTGATTTCGTTTCAATCGGTTTTGAAACACGAAAACTGAATCGATTTTTTCGTGAAATTCATGTTTTTTTTAAAGAAATACAAGTAATAGAAGATTGAAAGTATGTTTATTTATAAAGTGTAATTAATAATTGCCTTGAGTCACAAAACACGCCATATTTTTTTTTATTTTTGCCATCTTCATTGACGGAACTGAATCCAATACAAAACTGATGTTAAGCATTGTGGAGCCCCTTAAATACAACTCTATCGGAACTGATATTTTTTAGACCTGGTAGTCTAGTTGTGCATTGTATGGCTGTTTAAATCCAACTATTGGAAATGACATTTTTTAGACTACCAGTTCAGCCGGCAAGGTAAGACTATTCAAATAACTATTTTTAGTTTTTATTTATTTCTGTGTTATAAGGAAGGGTATGTTCGCTGGTATAATTCCAGCTAGTCTAGCATAGCAAACCATATTGAGCTCGATAGCGAGTGATACAATAATCTCTCTCACTCTGTTGATTAACCTCAAGAGGGATAGACAGTTGTATTCGAGCTATGCGGACTGCTATGCTAGCCGCCCAGTACATCCGATTAACCAGTTTATATCGGTGCACTGGTAAATCGGGTGTACTAGAGTGTCAGTAGTCCTACCCTTAATATATATTTATAAGTACTTTACATTATAACTTATTCGCAATGAATCAATGAAATCGCTTAAGCGCAATGTTTTCGTCGTTAACAGATGACGTAATATTTATGGTGTCTGTCTTAGTCTATTAGCGACAGCGTATCTAAAAATGACTGATGCTTAAAGAAGTTGCAGATAAAATAAAGAATAAATATACTCACGTCCTGAAAAAATAAAGAAATAATATATTAATAGACTAACATTTACAAACTAGAACAATAGTATTATGTGTAAACTTAATTGGATTAAAATAAAGGCCAAAATGCATATTTATAAACTTTTTGTTAAATACCAATATCTGGCATGGCACGCACACATTGAGCAATTGTCTTAGTCCGTGGCTCTTTTACTTTAAGAAATTCGACAAGAGGGTTAAGTGTTCTCATTGGAATGGGACTTGGTATGATATACCTCAGACAATTATAGGTAAATCATGTTTTCAATATTTAGAAATAAGAAATAATATAATTTACGTTCCTATAATTATATTCCACTTTATTCTCGGCAGCATGTACAGTCAACTACCCAAAGATTATATTTTTGTAATACTTTAGCTAAAGCGCTGCTGAAAGAAGCATGCTGGGCATAATTATCCGCCACAGAAAACGGAATCAAGACATAAGAGCAAAAACAAAAATCAAAGACGCTCTGGAACACCAGCTAAATTGAAGTGGAAGTGGGCGGGACACGTAGTCCGCTCGACAGACGATAGATGGAGCGAGCGAGTGACACACTGGCACCAGCGCGACGGCAACATACTTCGGGGACGCCCACGACTACGTTGGAGTGACGACATTGCAAAGGTGGCCGACCGCTGCTGGACGCGCACTGCCATGCCCGGGACAGAGTCGCCTGGGCACAGATGGAGGAGGCCTTCACCCAAATGTAGCAGAACTCACATACGGAATAATATATTTTAAATAAGCAATAATATAGGTATTTAGTTTTAGCTACCTATGTTAGTTAAGTTTTATTTTATTTTATTACTTTAGCGTTAGAATTTTACAGTTTACTTAATTTGCAAACAATCACCGTACAATCAGTCAAATATACGCACTCTTATCTATCGTATACAAGTTTGACGGGGAGTCTACCTACCTACTTCACAACACTACGCCTCGCTTGCGTACAACGCGTCGCTGCTACGCCCTCACCATGTCCGTGCGTTTGTTTGTTTACAAGTACGCAAGTATCGTAAGCTGCGCTGAGATGTTTGATTTTGATTACACTATCCTTTGATCCGGCTGCAAGATAGCATTCGACGATTGAGAAAATCACCTTAATTGCATGTTAATTGATTGCAATAAACTTTATCACTGGTGGTCATCATCTGACTCAAAAGGAAAAAATCTGCGTGGGTGTGTCCTAAGTGCCACTGTCATATAAAAAAAGGTGGAGACAATAGCGCTATTCCTGTTCGTGCGTCAAAGCTAAAACCTGACTATGTAACTCGGGGAAAGAAAAATGTCCAACCATTAGCCCTCGAGGTTATTTCTGGTAATCTTAGCGCGGTATACCTAGAAATTACGGCTGCAATTCAACAGCTACGTAATGATTTTTCTGGTTGAATGATTTCTACAGAACAACTGATCTTTTAACTAGTAATATAGGCTTATATCTCTAAATTTCGTTTACTAGAATGTGAGAGGTTTGAATACTAGACTTCGTTTCTTCAAAAAAAATGTAACGCTCTTGAACCAAGCCATTGTGGTGGTTGCTGAAACTTTCCTTAGCTTTGAAAGTATATTCTAAACAGCTGATAATCCAGCTTGAATTCATATTTAATCTCGTTATAAGAACGGGGAAATATCCAACTATTTAGAAACTTTCTCGTGTGACCCCCATTCCAAAGACTTCTAATACCTCGGAGGTCTCTGATTCAAGATCAAAAGCTATTTTGTGTTCCCTTGCTAGAGTGTTGGAGGCTATAGTAAACAGAAAAATTTATGCACAGGTTCACCCACTTTTCTTTTATTTTATTTTATTTATCAAAAAGGTACACCAACAACGTCAACACAAACTACATATAGATATACATTGGGCCTTTTTCTGGTGTTGCCATCAATGACAGGTGAACACAGCATTATCACCGATATTTAAGCGACTCGCAACATGGATTTAGAACTCATCGTTCAGTCAACACTAATCTCCTTACTCTTGTTGACATCGCTTCGGGTTCTATGGATATGCGAGTGCAGGTCAATGTTGCATACTTGGACTTCAAGAAGGCCTTCGACACGGTGGACATGTTCTTCTGATGAAACTCTGCGCTACTGGATTTTCCCCTGCCCTTTTAATTTTTGCCAACTATCTTAGTGATCAAAACAGTTCGTCAAAGATGGGTGCTTCGTATCAGAGATGTATCCAACTCGCTCAGGAATAAGTGAATGTTCCATTCTTTGCCCACTTCTCTTCGTACTTATGATTGATGACCTTGTGAGCGTACTGTGTTATTCGTCTTACTTATTATATGCGGATGACTTGAAACTGATTCTTGGAGTGAATCATGAAGATGACTGTAGGCTGTTTCAGCAAGATGTAAACGCAGTCTATTTGTGAAGTATCAGGAATAGGCCTCATTTTAATCCCAGTAAGTGTTATATACATGTAATATCCTTCACTCGGTTCTCTCACCCCATACATATGAACTACACGCTAGGCAATACCGATATAGCAAGGGTATTTTCCCATAAAGGATCTTTGACACTAAATTTACCTTTCATGAACAAATGAAACCCATCTTCTCACCCATCAAGCCATGAAAGAAATGCTGCATGGCTGCGTCATCTCAAGGAACCATCTCCAATACACGTTCCCAATCCAACACATTACATGGTAAACGTTGGTTCCGATCAAGCCTGGGGTGCTCAGATAAACACAAATTACATGTCAGGCACATGGTCGCCCGAAGAAGAACATCTGCATTGCAATAAAAAAGAGCTGCTTGCTGTATACAAAGCTTTACAAGAGCAAAGTCAGAACCTCCAGTCAGCATCCCTTCACTTGCAATGCGACAGTAAAACAGCAGTATCTTACCTACGAAACGAGGGAAGTATGAAGTCACAGGCACTCCTGAATTTAACTTACAAGATACTGAATTTTTTAGACTCACACAGTATAACCCTGTCTGTGTATCACATACCAGGAATTTACATCGTGGAGGCCCATCGACTATCCCTACTTGGGAAACAACCAGAATGGCATCTACTACCACAAGCAACAACATTCATATTTGCGAAATGGGGGACACCAGCGATAGACTTATTTGCCTCTCGAATCAGTCGAGTAGTTCCCAAATATTGTTCACTGGACTGCCAGGACCAACAGATCGAATATCACGATGCTCTGTCACAAACTTGAAATTACCATCTGGCTTGGGTATTTCCCCCTCCGTTTCTGATACCCAGAGTTTTACAACACTTGAAAAAATGCCAAGGAATCTTTCTTGGTAGCTCCGAGGTGGAAACAAGTGTATTGGAGGCCAGACCTCAAAAACAGAGCAACAACTGCTCCTTGGACCATTTGGAACCTTTCTCAGGTACTGGTAGACATCTCAACCAGCCTACCTCCACCTAACGTATCGGAGATGACGCTGGAAGTCTGGAGATGTGGGGGTGGAATGAATCCCTGATTGACTGGACAGACGATCAGAGAAGTTTATTACTTAAGAGTTGGCGCCCTTCTACACTTAAGACTTATAAACCCACTTGGTCACGATGGATTAGATGGGCACAGCTAAATAAAATTTCTAAATCCAAACCCAGTGGTGCAGAACTTTCAAATTTTCTCGCAGATCTTCATCAAAAATAAGGTCTTTCTTATAGTACAATACTGATCCATAAGTCTGTTGTATCTACTCTATGTGACCCAGAAGCTTCAGAGCGTTTAAGTGATCATCCTTTAGTAAAAAGAATTTTAAAATCTATTTCATTAGCTCAGCCAAAACACCCTATGCTACCAGTTTGGAACGTTGATTTAGTAACTAAACGTTTGACAGAAATATAATCTAGTATTGATAATTTGTACCAGATATCGAAGTTACTTAATACTTTAAAAAAAATTATGTTGTCGGCTAGTTTGTGAACCCATTAATTCAAATTCTGTTTCACGCTTGTTTAGTCCAACAAAGTGACAAGAAATTATTTTTGTAACATATGCTGTATCGTATATATCATACATTTAGTTACATAGCAATTGGCTATATTAAAACAGTTATTTGTTTTAATTTAAATAAAAACAAATAACTGTTTTAATATAGCCAATTATTAAATAATTATAATGTTCAGTTGTTTAAATTATCAAAAATTATTATTGATTCAAATTCATATTTTGTCAAAATGAAACCAAATATTTTGCTTAAACTTTTTAGATAAATGCGTATAAATTTGCATTTGTTTTTGCTTTGAACAACCACTAGCTTTTATTTTGCATAAGTATGGCATAATATATATCAGAGATAAATGCCAGGAAATCAGCCAAAATACTTTGAATACTTTATTATGTTATTAAAGCTTGACTTTGTTCTATTATACATTTTAACTAGACTTTGATAAATTTAATGCATAACCTATCCTTAGGGTTTAAAGTTGATGTGCCATTAAACTATACTTTTGTCACATTGACGTCATCCACCACCACCACCAGGCGATAACAAACACGTCTCTCATATTATTTTGGGCTTCGAAAGATGGAACAGTTAGTTCAATAGGGACGTTTTACCTGAAAATAAAACGTTTATTAAACATACTTACCTCTTTCGAAGCCCAATAAAATTTAATTCTGCCTGGTGTAAAATCGACGTAATGATTAGACAACCGCGCGCGTTTTAGCGCCACTACTGCCGGTGGTGTTGGATTAAGGAACTAAATGTAGCCACAGGAAGTTGAAAAAAGGAAATTCATCACAAAAAAGGAGCGAAAATCGAGGATGTCTCTCTCATATTATTATTGGGCTTCGAAAGTGTTAAGTATGTTTAATAAACGTTTTATTTTCAGGTAATACGTCCCTATTTTTGATCGGGATAGCTGACTACATATTTCGTAATTATTCATATGGTAAAAATGTTTCCTTAAGAGTATGACATAGCCAAAACAAAAACCAGTTTCGGGCGTGGCTTAATTCATGTTACGTTTGCGCGCGGGGGGAAATTCGTCCCGGTCTCTAAGCTCGCGTCACCATAGCAAAAATACGAATAGAGTGGATGAGGCAGGGTCAAAAGTAATACGTATTTTATTTTATCTAATTTATTAGTGTATTTCGATCATCGTCACACGGCATTGATCCTACTTGCTATCACGTCGGGACGTAAATTTATTATGGTCGGCTAAAAGTGGTTTTTTGAGTGTTTGATTTTTCAGTTGACCCTCGGAACATTTCAGACACTCCTTTAGAGATACATAATAATATCGTGACGGTTAATTGTCACCATTACCCATTCTTTAAATATTTTTCGCCCGTTGAGCTGGTTTTACACTTGCGGGAAAATAAATTGGACCAAAAATGTCTTTACAAAAAATTTTTACTAAAGTTGTTATTACAAAAAAGTGGAAACTAACAAATATTCTCAGAAGGAATGCACCACGTCAATATCTATCTCACTGTAGCCTATATCAATTATGCCTCTCTCATTCAACTACGTTTAACTGCGTTACTATCTCATTCCAACTCATTTTAAATAGCGTCACTATTTATCTCACTCTAACGCGTATTAAATGGCATTTCTAATGAACGTCAAATATTTTTACTGCCCGCCACTCTTTCATTCTAAATTCTAATTATTTAAAAAAATACGCAGCTCCTTTGGTAGTAAAATAGCAATAACTTTTTTTTCAAAAATGGCCAGATAATTTGAAAAACAATATTTGATGAGCCGTTATTTAAGACAATTTGCAAAACTAACATAGAACATTTTTTTTTAGGGTGTGGTGTCGAACTAAAACTAAGATAATTACAAAAAATTGCTCATAAATTGGGTTTTTTTTTTTTCTTCTGATGTTACAGCATTTCAAGGTTTATTTTTGACTTTGTCAATAGCAGGACTATTCAGAGTTGCGCAACAAAAATTTTATTCTTAGAATTTAGAACTGGTTAGCTTTGACTCTCAAAAATCTATTCGAATTTACAAAAGTACCATCAACTCGAAGACTATCTACTTTTTGCTGAGGTCATAATTTGATATTCTGGTCAGTCATGAGCTGGCCTACCTATAATATAACGCCTATAAGCGTTGACTTTTGGGACACCTGTTTACCCTTGGGATAAATCGCCAAGTGTTTAAAATATAGAATTTTATTTGTATCATAGTTTGAAATGTTCAGGTCCCTTTACGCAAAATGAAAAACAAAACTCTTTTAGGATTAATTTGTTGTCCCTATGTTTGTCTGTTTGTCCGTTTGTCTAGGCAATTTTTCTGGGTAAAATCAATAAATGCTAATATTTACAGCCCTGTAAAACATACATATTATAACGTTTTTATGGCCTTTTGTTTAACTTTTTCATACAAATTTTCTCCTTATGAAAATATAGAGATCAACACTTGACATAATATTTTGCATTTGAAAGAAAGCACAGAAAGGAACTGTAGAACAAATAATGTAATAAATATAAAAACCATATCGTTCTATTCTAAAGGGATTAATAATTTACTGTTTGTTCAATGTGGCGATAGCATTGTTTATTATTATTTTTTTCTTTGTTACAAAGATAACAAATATTTTCATACAAGGTTTTCCTTAAGGGCTATTTCTCCGAATTTGTAACAAAATAATAAGAAATAATTATAACGGTAAAGTACAACTTTTAGCTAAGACAATTTATTGTTAAAAGTTTGCTATATGCATAAACATATTTTAATGATATTATGGTATCTTCAAAATAATTGGGTTTTCCATAAGCGTGATATCAGATTACTTAAGAAATTTACGGCTGGTATCACGACGACAGATAAGCCAATTATTTTATTACTATTGTAATATAATTAAAAATATGTTTATGCATAGAGCAGACTTTTAACTATAAGTTTTTTTAACTAAAAGTTGTATTTTTGCTTATTGAAATTGTATTTCTCATCAAGAAGTGCAAGATGACAATATATTCAAAATAAGTTAATTGAATTTGTGAAATGGTTTCAGGTAAATACAGTTTTCCATGAAACGGTAACTGTTTACACTTTGCAAAGTGTGTAAACTTAGTCATCTTAACATGAACGACGCCTGTATTTCTCTCTTTTTTATTTCCAGTATAGATAAAGATATACAAACTTGTTAAACTTTGCGTAAAAACGAGGCAATATTGACGATATCCTGACAGCTATTGTGATGGTGTTTTATCAAATTTTGCTTTTTGGACTGTATAGAGACGTAGTTAGATGTCACTAGAATATACTCAATCTCATGAAAAAAGATATGAAGAAAATATGCTGTAGACTTCACATTCGGTTTATACCTATTGTATGAATTTTAAGAAAAATACAGGGGTAAAGGGACCTCTTAAGGAAAACCTTGTATTAAACTATTTGTAATCTTAGTAAAAAATAATTCAAGGAAAAAAAAAAACAAAGCTATCCCCACATTGAACAGTAGATAATTAATCCCTTTAGAATAGAACAACATGATTTTCATATTTTTTACATTATTTGTTCAACAATTCCTTTCTGTGTTGACTTTTAAATGCAAAATATTATCTCAAGTGTTCATCCCTACATTTTCATAGTGGGAAAATTTGTATGAAAAACGTAAAAAAAAACGTAAAAACCTAAAACGTAATGTAAATAAAAACGTCAAAAGTATGTTTTGACAGCTCTATAGAGGGCAGTTTATATTGTTATTTATTAATTTTACCCAGAAAAAATTGTCTAGACAAACGGACAGACAGACAAACATAGGGATAACAAATTAATCCTAAAAGAGTTTCATTGTTTTCATTTTGCGTAACAGAACCTGAACATGTACCGACAGGATTATCTACGATCTAATAATTTTGCCATGCACTGTAAATATTTCAAAATAAATTTCTATATTTTAAATGCTTGGCGATTTATCCCAAGTAAGTGTACCTATATAATTTGCAAAAAACTTCACTTATTGGACCTGAAATGGTGAGCCAATACTAGAGGGTAATTTCACGAAAAGGTCATTGACCTTTGATACAGATCTCAGTAAGTATAAGTAAATTAATTAAGTTTCAATAACGATCAAAAAATTATTCTTTTAGAGTAACATATGTTATTTTCCCGCATAAAAGTATGAATTCATTCCAAATTCATTCAGTTTTGTTGTTATGACTATGGCACGATGTAGCTAAATCACTCATACGCATATTTTGTTGAGTTTTTAACGGCAGGAATATGATGCTCCTCGAAATATTACTTTATAAAATTAATTTCAATGTGTTTTGATGTAGTTTTGGGAGATATTTATAGCTTGCAAAAAAGGGCACAGGTTCCACGTCTTACGGGCGCCAACGCTAGGCGTAGACTGACAATATCTTGCTGCCGCTGACTGCATCAGTGGATTTACGTATTTTTGAAAAAAGGGGGTGCTTTTTTTGACCCGAATAACGTGGTATTTGGAAAATGAATAGATATCATTCACACTAATTTTATTAAAAAAAAACCAACAAAATCGCGAAAGCGATACCTGAAACAAAATCGATAAGAAGTGTGCAATAGAAGGTTACAAAAAAATTCATTGACAGTACAAATATGAATCGATTAACGTGGTTTGTGGAAAATGAATACCTTAAAGTTCAACCAAAAACATGTATTTTTTTTTTGGCTATACGTAACCTAATTATTGCAACAAAATCATCCGAAAGCTGACATTTTGTTTCTGTTTGTATTTTCGTTCCCCTTAAATGTGTGTAACGTTACGAAATAATGATTCACGGTCTATGGCACTAAATGAAGTGACAGCTGCGTTCCTCTAAATCATTTTTAAAATTGATAATGACAAAACAAAAAACTGTCTAAAAAAAGAACAAGAAATAATACATATTTATTATGAACATATTTTGTAATTTATAAGTTGAAATTATTCTTTAATGTGAAAATTAATATTTACTTTCTAATTTTTTAATTTAAGTTAGAAAATTTGTTTTTGATTCTGGTAAAAGGAAAATTTTGTAATGAAAGTTTTCCTATGTGTTCGCGCCACTTCTTGTGGCTCTCATACTGCGAGGTAGTTGTGAATTAATATTTGCAACTGTCATTTTCGCTGCATCTCCACCCGCTTAGTTTTGGACGCAAATCAATCAGTCGTCAATCAGAAGCCTTTCACGCCGGAGGTATACGCTGATTGTCATTCGACTAGGTCCTACCTCAACCCTACCGCCCGCCATTTTGAGATCGCACCCGCTGTGCGCCTCATTTTCATCTATTACTATTACGAAGAAGATTAGCCGAGAAGAGCGCAACCAGGCACGAAGAGGAAGAAGAAAACCATCTTGGAGAACACCAGAGACTTGGTGGCTCAGGCGAAGCGTGGTTTGTGGTGCATGCAGCTCCTTCCCAAGGTCAGATCTTTCATCTTCGTAATTATTTCTCTTCACTTCCCGCTATTTTTAAAACCTATGGTGATACAAAGCACTGCCGTCATATCGCGTGCTCATTTTTTGGCCATTCGAGCCGGATCTAGATCCATTTTAGGCCCTTTGATCTGCGATCTATAACCATTTTTTGGTATTTCCAACCGCTATCTTCATGTTCTTTGTCTAAAGAACACGTGAATTCCGCTCTAATTTTCATTCTGCCCGCAGTATTACCCCGCATTCCCGCTCTTATTTGCATTATCTATGCATTAAAACCCCGCATTCGTCAAAATATTAGTGATTCCATTTCCTATATACTGGAAATTGTAAATTATCTACAGTGAAATACGCCATTCTGTTAATTTATCCGCTGCGATTATACCATTTGATCATTTCACAGAAAATATTATCTGCCTACCTGCTAATTCTTAATATTATCGAGAGGTACTCGTACACAGGTTCGTCCGCCGCCCGTGTTATCTCTAACTCATTAGCACTATTCTATGTTGTAGTCAGTATAAAACTTTCGATAGTTCTGATACTTGCCTAACTTTGTACTATATAACATGCCAAATTCCGCAGAAGCTGCAAAATTAAAGATGTCGTATAGTTTAAAGAAGCTTAAAAATAAAAGGCAAGAATTGTTTAATCGCCTTCAGAGAGTTTATGACTTTTCTAAAACCGCTTTAGAGGATGTTTCTTCGGCAGAATTGTTTATGGCCAATGTCGAAACATTGGATACTGTACGCTCAGAAATTCATGTAATCATAGATGAAATTAATGACACAGAGGTATTGATAAATCCTAATTTTGAACCAAATTATCAAAGTTGGTCAGCTTTTGAGGATCTTTACTCCCATTGCAAATACATCAACCGGAAGTTATCACATTCTTCGAAATCGGCTGACTCTAAAGTTAAAGCTCCACGTGACATGGAATGTCCCAAAAAACCTACTATCAAGCTTCCAAAACTGGAACTCGTTGGTTTTTCTGGTGAAGCTACTATGTGGCCAACATTCTATGAAACATTTAAAACCACGATTCACGATAATCCGGACTTGACCGACAACGAACGAGTACAATACCTGATGGGTAAACTTTCTGGCCGGGCACTTTCGATTTGTTCTGGAATCACACCGAACGCAACTAACTACGACATAATCTGGAAAACACTCGTTTCTACTTTTCAAGACTCGCGTAGTTTAGCCACTACTTATTTGGATCAAATGTTTGAATTTCGCCCTTTAACTACCGCTAGTTCAAAAAACTTGGACTTGTTTTTAGACAAGTTCTGTTCCGCTGTTTCGTGTTTAAAATCGCTGAATATTAAAGATCTTTCGGATTTTATCCTTATGTATTTGGCCCTTAAAAAACTTGATGTTGAAACCGCTCGTTCATTTGAAATGTTTAAACGTGGTTCCGATTTACCCCATTATGATGAATTAATATCATTTTTACGGGAACAAACTAAGATACTGAACCGCACTGCACCCGCAATTACCGCTCCCGCTCCGAACCGCTCCGCTAATAATAATAACAACAAAACCGGGTACAGTACCAAGTCAACCCATGCTTTTGTCTCCGCTTCGACCAATAATAATTGTTGTCCGCTATGTAAACAATTAAAACACTATAATTTATATAAGTGTCCCGAATTTGTGAAACTAGATATCGAGAAAAGATTTCAGTTCATCAAATCTAATAACGGTTGCACCAATTGTTTAAGTATTACGCATAACAATTCCGCTTGTAAATCGTCTTATAATTGCCGCCATTGTAATTGTAAACACCATTCGATGTTGTGCCGCAAACAAAATGTGATGAATACTCACACCGCGCTTGGTCAAAATATTACCGTGTCTCCACGCACACATACGCAATCTTCGAGGTTGGTGGATCCTGCCGTATCGGCGACTAACACAGAACATATGACTAATGATTCTCAATCCGTACCAACTGCGAGTAATAATATTTCTTTATGTAACTTACAGCCTAACTCGCAGCGTAATGAAACATGCCTTTTAGGTACAATTCAAGTGATCGTGAAAGATTCTAACGGTATGTCTGTCCGTCTACGTGCGCTCTGCGACCCTGCGTCACAATCCAGTTTTTCGACGGTTTCCTGTTGTGAGAAGCTTAACTTAAAATATGAAAAAATTCCCCGCGCTTTTGTTAAGGGCATCGGCTCCTCATCAAACCCAATTAAGGGTGCGACAAACCTTAAATTGTTTTCACGATTTGATGATTCGGTTTCAATTTCGCTTGACACTTATGTAATCGACCGTATTACCGACAACTTACCATCGGTGCAGGTGGATTTGTCTACGCTTTCATATTTAAAAGGTATCACACTTGCTGATGAAACCTTTTACTTACCGGGTGAGATTGATATTCTTATCGGTGCATCTTTATTCGCGGATATCTTGTTATCAGGCCGCGTATCTGGTCCCCCGGGTACACCGACGGGATTTCAGACCATCTTCGGTTTTACGCTAATTGGTAATACGCCTGTTTACCAAAATACCGCATGTTCAATTTCGTTATGCTCTTATATGGAGATTGAACCGCCAATAGATTTTATTTTACAAAAAATTTGGCAATTAGAAGAGGTGCATTGTGAACCTGCTTCTAGTCCCGCAAATGATGAATGTGAAAAATTATTTATTAACAATGTGTCACGTGACCCCGCTGGTCGCTATTCGGTTTCTTTACCGTTCGCACGGAATCCTAACATACTAGGAAACTCGTACCATCACGCAAAAAAGTGTTTTATGTCTCTTGAGCGTAGGTTTGTTTCTAACGCAGATTTACGTTCCGAGTATAACAATATAATAAATGAATACCTAACTAAAGGTTACATATCCCCGCTTCATAATGATGACCAATTATCTCTTGGTTATTATATTCCGCATCATCCCGTAGTGCGTGTTGATAAATCAACGACAAAGGTGCGTATTTGTATGAATGCCAGTACTAAGACTGACTCCGCTGATGGTACTCGTGTCTCTTTAAATGACACGCTGCACACAGGTGCTAATTTGCAAAACGATTTGTTTTTAATTTTACTTGACTTCCGCTTGTATGAAATCGCTTTTACCTCGGATATCAAACAAATGTTCTTACAAGTTTTGGTTAACGCCGATGATCGCAAATTTCAAAAGTTTTTATACCGATTTGACACGTGTTCACCGCTTATCGCTTATCAGTTCAATCGCGTCTGCTTTGGACTACGTAGTAGCCCTTTCCTTGCGATGAGAGTAGTCAGGAAACTCTGTGAGGATGGGAGTTCATCGTACCCGCTCGCCGCTACTGTAGCCGCGCGAAACTGTTACATGGACGACATCTGCTATAGCACGCCCACCGTGCAGGGCTCCTTACAGCTCAGAGATGAGCTGGTAGGATTGCTTAAGGCCGGTGGCTTTGAGCTCGTCAAGTGGTCTAGTAACTGTCAACAGTTACTTGATACACTGCCTGATACTCACCGCTTAAATTCTAGTAAGAATTTTGAAGAACAAACTCAAACTCTTAAAGTTCTTGGCTTACAGTGGTCGCCTGATTCTGACGAGTTCTCTTTTACTGTATCGCTAGATAGTCGCCCATGTACTAAACGCAATGTTTTGTCCGTGATAGCACGTCAGTACGACGTCCTCGGCTTTACCGCTCCTGTGATCTTGTACGCAAAATTACTCTTGCAGAAAATCTGTATTTTAAAATTAGACTAGGATGAAACACTACCCTCTGATATTGCGCAGATTTGGCAAAATTATTTGAAGGAGCTACCTGTTTTGCGGGATTTACGTATTAAACGCCACTTAGACGTGTTCCAAAATTCGAAAATTTCGATAATATCATTTGCGGATGCAAGTGAACGTGGATACGGATGTGTCGTATATATCAGGGTACAAGATGACTTGGACACTTGCACTAGCATTCGACTGGTATGCGCAAAGTCAAAAGT
Organism: Ypsolopha sequella; assembly: GCA_934047225.1. Classification (NCBI taxonomy): domain Eukaryota; kingdom Metazoa; phylum Arthropoda; class Insecta; order Lepidoptera; family Ypsolophidae; genus Ypsolopha; species Ypsolopha sequella. Next base: position 17,268,099 of record OW204010.1, on the reverse strand, counting down.
CTGTCCGCTCAAGACCGTCAGTGTCGCCCGCCTTGAGCTTTGTGCCTCGTTACTCATGTCGAAATTAACTCGTCGTGTAGTTGACGCTTATAAAATACGTCACAATATTGAACGTATTTACTGTTTTACCGATTCTATGGTAACTTTACACTGGATACATTCCTCACCGCACAGGTTTAAAACCTTTGTCGCGACGCGTATAACAAAAATAATATCCGCTATTCCCGCTGAATGTTTTTACCATACAGCTGGTTCTCAAAACCCGAGCGACTGTCTTTCCCGTGGTCTCACTCCCATGCAGTTGATGAGTCACCCGCTCTGGTTCACTGGACCTGCTTGGCTTTATCTGGACGCTAAAGAGTGGCCAATCAAAACAATAGAATCGGCTTCTATTGAAGAAAACTTGCCGGAATCAAAAACAATTTCTCTTCCCGCTTTTAGTAATGAAGAACCGCATCCTTTTCTTTCTCTTTCGGAAAGAATTTCGTCATGGCTTGTGCTTTTACACACAATCATTTACATATACCGATGTTTACGTATTTTACCGCGCTCTAATATTTTTACCGCTACCGATATGGATTTCGCTGAAGTTGCATTGATTAAAGCTCTTCAAGCATTTTATTTTCTTGATGAAATAAAAAGATTAAAGTCAAATAAACTTTGTTCTCCCGCTTTAAATCGACTATCGCCATTTTTAGATAAAAATGGATTGTTACGCGTTGGTGGTCGACTTCGCAACACAGACATGACGTTCGATCAACAACACCCTGTGTTGTTACCTCGTAAAAATCATATTGTCGAATTGATTATCATTCATTATCATCGCAAAAATTGTCACACTGGACCAGTGGCTTTAATGTCAATAATCCGCCAAAAATTTTGGATACTTTCCTGTCGAAATATTGTTCGTCGCGTAATACATAGCTGCAATTATTGTTTTAAGGCGAAGCCGAGACAAACCTTCCCTTTCATGGCAGATTTACCATCATGCCGCGTTAATGAGGCTAAAGCTTTTGTCCACTGCGCTGTGGATTATTGTGGTCCTATCAATATCACTCCGTATCGAAAACGTGGAGTCCGTCCCGTCAAATGTTACCTCTGCATATTTGTATGCCTGGTGACTCGTTTCTTTCCGCGTTCAAACGATTTTTATCTAGACGTGGAGCAGTGTCTTTCGTATATTCTGATAATGCTACGAACTTTGTAGGCGCTAGAAATGCCCTCTCAGAAATTTACAATTTGACAAATTCCGAAGAATTTAAAACGTCTTTCGCGAATGAACTTGCCGATCATAGAATTCAATGGAAATTTAATATTCCACGTAGCCCACATTTTGGGGGACATTATGAGATATATGTCAAAGGATTTAAGACGCATTTGCATAGAGTAGTAGGTACTCAACTGTTGACCTACGAAGAATTATTAACTGTAGTTACGCAAATAGAATGTGTCATAAATTCTCGTCCGCTTACGCTGCTGAGTGAAGATCCATCTGAACTTAGCGCGTTAACTCCTGCACATTTTCTGATGTCAACTCCTTTAAAAGAATTACCCGCTTGTAAGGTGGCTGATGAGCCAGTTAATTTATTACGTCGCTACGCGTTGCTTGATCAAATGGTAGAATCGTTCGCGAGGCGATGGAAGAATGATTATCTCCATCTTCTCCAGTCTAGAGGAAAATGGAATACACCTTCCAACCCAATCAAAATTGGATCTGTTGTCGTTGTAGTTACCGACAATACTCCACCGCTTCAATGGCCGCTCGGTGTCATTGTAGCTGTATACCCTGGCAAAGATAATGTCATTAGGGTAGCTTCTGTCAAAACGACGACAGGTGTTTACAAACGACCTGTCGTGCGTCTTTGCCCTCTCCCATCTCAATAACTCCTTTCTTTGCCCCCGCTTCAAAATTTCGTTATTCTCTGTCTTATTTTTACTTTTCTATTCTTATTTTAAAACCAATGGTTTTAACGCCGGGGGCATATGTTCGCGCCACTTCTTGTGGCTCTCATACTGCGAGGTAGTTGTGAATTAATATTTGCAACTGTCATTTTCGCTGCATCTCCACCCGCTTAGTTTTGGACGCAAATCAATCAGTCGTCAATCAGAAGCCTTTCACGCCGGAGGTATACGCTGATTGTCATTCGACTAGGTCCTACCTCAACCCTACCGCCCGCCATTTTGAGATCGCACCCGCTGTGCGCCTCATTTTCATCTATTACTATTACGAAGAAGATTAGCCGAGAAGAGCGCAACCAGGCACGAAGAGGAAGAAGAAAACCATCTTGGAGAACACCAGAGACTTGGTGGCTCAGGCGAAGCGTGGTTTGTGGTGCATGCAGCTCCTTCCCAAGGTCAGATCTTTCATCTTCGTAATTATTTCTCTTCACTTCCCGCTATTTTTAAAACCTATGGTGATACAAAGCACTGCCGTCATATCGCGTGCTCACTATGTGTGATTTAACCGGACCGGACATTGATTGAGGGGATGCATTGAGGTTAACAATATGTGTCTGGCAATTGAGAGTTAAGATAATGTTGACAAGACATGGTCATTGCCATATTTTCGAAGGTCAGGTGGGTACACTGGCAATTTTCAAGCAATGCCCTGCAATGAGCACCATAAGACAAACTGATTGCCGCAATCCAAAGTTATGTGCTGTCATCCGTTGAGGAGTTCTATGGTGATGAAGCCAGGATCGAAGGTCAGGTGGGTATTCTGGTAATCTTCAAGTAATACCCTTGAATTAGCACCCTAACGCAGTGATTGCCTCAATCTCGAGTTATGTGCTCTGATCCGTTGAGGAGTTCTATGGTGAATATGGTGATGAAGCCAGGATCGAAGGCCAGGTGAAAGAATGATGATTTTCAAGTAATACCTTGTAATCAGCACCCAGGTACAAAGCGATTACTTCAATTTCGAGAGGTATGCTGTCATTTTCTGAGGAGTTCCACTGCCTATCTCTGAAGACCTTCATCAGGTCATGACCAAACCTAAAATGGGACCTACCTGGAAGTACACTTTTTCAAACAAAAAAAGAATTGTTCAAATCGGTTCAGAAATGAACCACATCGACACAACCAGACCACCTGTGTTCGCAAAGGCGAGGCCTTTACCACCTGACAGGTATGTTATAGTAATGGAAGAATTCCGGGTTATTTTAATTTTAATTTTATCGTTATTAAATGTAAAATTTAGGTTTCTGCCGCCCATCCAAGAGCGTGTAGGCGAGCCCGCTACATGTGGTACCACAAAGAACGGCGAACTTCGACCTAACGAAGATTAAAGACGACTAAATAGCATCACTAAACCAGATCCATACTTGATACCATAACTACAAGACTTTACATTCAGATTAGCAGGTAAAAATATATTTTCGAAAACTGACATTATCACATTCTTTGGCCTATTCGAATTCTCGCGAATGATCTTTGGTTTACATAATGCCGCGCAAATATTTCAACAGTATATGATTCATAGCGTGTTACAAGGTATTAAGCATAAGTATTAACAGTATTATCGTCATTCCAAATATCAAAACCTGCAATTTTGCACAAAGATTCCCATTAAAACGTAGACAAGGAATAAGTATTCTTTTTAATATTGTAACAAGAATTTTAACCGCGTTCATCTGCGGAACGCTTAAAAAAGCTTGCCGGAAATGTATTTTTGTAGACAAACTATATATCTAAAGAGATTGCTTATAAGTACGGTGACTTAATAAAATACCAACAAAACAAATGTATATTTTCAATATAAGTAGAGACCCTATTTCTTTCAAAGAATCCTCGAAAGACTGGCGTTATTCATGTTCTAGGGTCAGGTCAATCGTTAAGGTAGATGTGACGGATTGGTGATCATTGAACCTTGTTCCTGGTCCCTGGCCGGGTCTCCGGTATGGGTTCGGGCGGATGATTGGATTTCACCTTGTATAATAATATTTTACCTATAATTTTAATCGTATATATATTGCTACATAAATTAAATAAACATTTAATCTAAGTAGTTCATGTACATTTATTATTTTATTACATATATTTTTATAAGATTAAAATTTGACTTGTGAAACGTGTATTATATATACCTACTTTGCAAAATAAACTTTTTGAATTTTGGATCTCGTTCCCAAACACACAACTATGATTGTTTTTCTCATTTTTGAATAAAAACTATTAAGTTAATGTGATTTATGGCAAGGGCTCGTTATCTCTGACATTGAGCACCTCATTTTGTATGTGTAAAGTAGAACTGAACTCTACGATCTTTTATTATAGTTTAAAATAGCGCGCTCTGAGCCGTGGCTGTTACGACAACCGAAACATCGCGCGCTCTTAAAAAACTCGTTTTTCGCTCAAAACGTTTTTACGGTGAAAATTTCAGAAAAATATCCATTAAAGTACTTACTAAATTACATTTAGTATTTAGGCTAGAAAAGCCTATAGGTACTTTTCATCCAAAAATAAGAAAAACAATCATACGTTTAGCGTTCAGGAACGAACTCCGTCATCTGAGTGAGAGTTGATAATTTAGTAGTACTTACCGGCTGCAAAATAAAAATAAAACATTAATAATTTATTAATTTTATTTCTGAAGACATCTTCAACAAGTATACACCGTGTAATGATGACCAGTGGGTCTACCGCGTAATTCTCATTTTCATCAACATCAACTTGAGATTGAAATTTGACGTGCGTGCGACGACGCCCGCCTAACATGCCATCTCTTTTGCACGCGTTGAATTTCGCATGCATTTGCTTGAAGTTGATACAAATGAGAATTACGCGGTAGAGCCCCTGCTCAGAAAATGAAACCACGTATAGGGGATGTTATGAGGGTTCTTTGTACTAAATTTCATTTCGACATTCCTATTAACACATCTACAAATTAATAATTAATTTAGTTTTGCTCACAAGTGCAACGTACTAACCACGTTTTTTTAACAGGTTTAAAAAATGCGATGTTGCCGCTTCGTGCAGGTTACTGACATGTAGTAATACTGGAAGGGAAGGTGCACACTTGGAACACGATTTATTTTGTTCGAGAAAACAAATTTCTGTAAACAGAAATATTTTCTCGAAATTGTTTTTTTTATGGCTTTGTAGAGGTATTCCCTACATGTGGTTTCATTTTCTGAGCAGGTCATCATTACACCCAGTATGTTATATTTATATTCCTAAGGGAGACTTAATTTGTAGTTGTTATATCCCCACTAGATTTTGTATGAAGTTGAAAAACGCTAGAGATGTGTAGTAAATCGATATTTTTGTTTATTATTAGTAATTTTAAGCTGTTACTTGACGTTTACAGTATTTTTTCATTTCGAATGAAGATAAGAGAAAAGGAAAAAAAAACTATTTTTATGAAAATTTATCATTAGGCCGATAAACCATATCTCGGAAATTTCATTTTTATTTTATATCATTGAGTACTATAATTAAGACTTTTGAGGAAACTGTGCCACATTGTAACTGTTGGTCTCAGAAATTTTATAGGCAAACATGTTTATTAATTAATTAATTAATTTAATTAATATTTTTTCTGAATAGACATTTGTTTATTTTATTTTACGATACACATCTATTGCAACTTCAAAAAATGTAATACACTATGTATGTACCAATTAGCCGTGTGATGAATCCATACACTGGTAAAGCTGAGTTGCTAAATGCTAAGGGTTGCTGCTAAGGGATGGTGACTCCGAAGAGAGCTAAGAACCAAACCCAATGAGTGATGATCGTACACTGCTTTATTTGAATATTATTTTCACCAAATTGCTACATACAAAGTGCAAGCTGACAAATTGTATTAATTTGGTAAATTTAAATGTATGAGTAAAATGCATATGTGCGCGTTAACTCGTACATACTCGCTTGATTTTGAAGAATGATTAGTTGAAGGAAAAAATTTTTGAAGCATCTTGAGAATACAAAACAAGCGTTTAATTTACTTATGAAATATAATTTTAAAATATATCTGGTCAATCTGATTTAACCTATCTATACGGAAATCAATTTATTTTAAAGGTTTTGTTACTTAGGTTACAGAAATGGATACGTGTCCCAGCACTACTATCTATGAATAGAAGTTGGAATTATTCCATTAAAATGGTTAAACTAAATTTAAAGCAAAATTAAACATCTTACGCAACAACAAAGATCAAAGTTGCATAAAAGTTGTCACCAGTTAATAAATAAATATTGCCGATAGTTGACTTTACACCCCGGCGCGGCGTGGCGGGGCTAATCCAACTATTTCGATTTTGGCACAGAAAATCTTGTGCTGTGTATTTTTAAATGGGTATTCATTGCTTAAGGCGTTACGTAAAAGTTTAAGCGTCCCTGTTACTCCATATGCGAAAAAACCCTCAGTGCGAGTGGGACGGATTCGTGGAAAAGTAGCAAAATGTCAGTTTTTTATTAATATAAAATGTGCTAAGGTATTTTGTCAAAAAGATTTTCAATACATAATATCCACATTTTGAATGCAATTTCACAATAAAATTAGTTAGGATTTCAGAATTACAGGAAAAAATAAAACAATTTAAAGGTCTTTTCGGAATTAAATTCTATCGAGAAAATTTCAACCAATCGCGTTTCCATTCAGTGAGAATCTTAATCAAATACTCAATAAACATTTACCCAAAAATGAAATACGTAGATGACGTTATAGTGGAGTAAATGAATTCGAAATAACCCCTTTATGTGTTATTGCCTTAAAATATATCAAAAATAATCGCAAAACTCATCTGTATTATATCGCAATTACAGACAAGAGTGCTGATGTTTAAACTTTGTTTGTTTGTAATTTTATAGTCGGAATCACAGACATTCAATACTTGTAGTAGACAGAATATATTATAAGCGCTCACATTGATATTAATTAGGAACATAGTGTATCCCGCTCATGATCCCAACTCTTATTATAACTCTTCCTCTTCCAACTTTCGTATTGCAACACTTACCACTATACCGTCAAATAGACATGCGTGGCCGTTCGACATTGAATGTAGCATCACGAAAGCTACATCTAAAGATGTCAATGTTTCAGATTTTCATTATTTTACTATGCGCAAAAATGTATACTCTATGGGTCCTCTAATACACAACAAAATTCCTAAGAATATCCGAGAGGTAGATGGAAATGAATTTAAAAATAAGTTTAAAACAATATTGCATAATAAATGTTACTATACCATAGAAGAATATCTTCTCGATAATCTTACTGAAAGTACAAGCTGAGAGTATCTTATAACTTGTATACCTACTAAACATGACTTAATTTGCATTTAATATACTTGACATTTCCAGAAAAATTGGGATTGGAATTTATTGTTTATTAGAATCAAATATTCAAATTGTAGGAGTCCGACTGATATTAACCAGAGGCACATTGTCCCCTCTCTAATATTTGTATGCCTTTTAGGCTAAAACGTGATAAACCTAAGCTCTTCGTTCACCATCTTTTATATTTTACTCATGTTTTTACAAATAAATTTCTTCGTCTTTGAAATAAGTGTAAATACTTTACAGTAAAATATGGTCAAATGTTGTGTGGACATGTGTGAACGTGGTTTATACAACAACACACCCAAAATAACACCCCATCGGTGAGTTAGGAAATGTTTTGTTGACGTATGTATGTATGTATATAAATTCTTTGTCGCACAAAAATATACAATGCACAAAGACGAACTTAATGCTAATGAGCATTCTCTACCAGAAGAGAGGGATGAATCATTACGAGAAGGATGACTCAGGAGACAAAGTGAAAATTACAGGTGTGGTGACTGATTCTGTAGCTGTAGATAGTGTTTATAGACTTTGGTTTTAAAGGTAGAGATGGTGGGAGATTGTCGGATGTCCAGAGGAAGACTGTTCCAAAGGCGGATTGCTGACACTGTGAAAGAATTTGTATACATGTTGGTGCTGTGTTCGGGAAATCGGAGGAGCATAGCTCTTCTCGGTCACTGAGGGTGACCAAGGGATTCAACAGAGACAAATCAGTCTCAAAGATAGGGAGGAGAAAAAGGTCTATTGTGAGCGTTATAAAGGAGTGAAAGCATGTGTGATTTCCTACGATAACGGATATTTAGCTAAATTAACTGGAGACGAAATTGAGAGACATGATCGTATTTGCGCAATCCAAAGATATGTCTGATACAGTGATTAAAAAACGATCTAACTTGTCTAACATCAGCGAAATTAATAACAGAAAGAAAGAGAGAATTGACTACTGTAACTTTCGCAGGATGTGGAAGAAATTTTTGCATGCGCTTTAGTGAATGTATTGAGGCTAATATCTTCTTACTGATTTCTGTGACTTGCAAGTCCCAGGACATATTGTTGGAAATGTGAAGCCCATTATGATGATACGTACAGAATGATGACACAATTTCTTTATGATTTTGAAACAATAAGCTCTACTAGACTTTTTTAATTCTGTTTATGAGTAATTCCAATTCCCGTGGATTAATTTTTTAAAGATTTTATTAGTAATTTTATTCAGAGAATTTACGTCATTGTAGGACACGGTTTTCATTATTTTGGTATATAAATTAACCGTTATTTTTAATTATTTTTTAAGGAATTGTCCGATTTGACGTCACTTGAGAATTTTAGACATTACAGTGATTCTGATGTGTGATTGCTTATAAAAAAGTGGTATGTCTCTGTCTGTCTACTTATCTGTCATCCAGCTGTTTAATTTGTCGGAAGCAAATTATTATAAATTTATCTTGATAGCAAAGGACACATTTCTAAACAGCCATTTCTCAAGTGACGTCACACGAAGGCAAATGGAAGTTGCAAATTTTTCGTAAACATATTCATCATCATTTGGTTTTTTAGACCAGATGTTCGAAAATACGGCTTATTAAACCTAAATCTCGAAATGGTTTTCGAATTAACACACCTTTACATAATTTAACCTTAACTTACTAAGCATGGGGCCGAATCGAGGCAAACAAGAGCTTAATACAATTATAATAATTTAAATATTATATTACAATTTATTGTTAATATCCGACTAAGGTGTACTGTTTTTAAGGTTCCGTAACTAAATGCTAAAATAGGAACCACTGCAGTAAGACTGTTTTTGGTCCGTCCATTTTGTAGGTAAGTATATAAAATACCATAATATAAGTCCTTGATAAGTCTATTAAATAATTTGAATGAAACGGATCAGTTTTTTTTTCGTTTACTATCCTATTTTTTCAGATTCCTTAAGGGTCGGTGCTCCGTAGAAATAATTCCTGCTCGAACGCGTTTATTTTGTAAGTGTCTATTTCGTTCTAGTCAACAGCCGCGCATGGAAAACTTCAGTTATTTTGAAATCTTTTGCAAAATTTTTGGAAATTGTGGAAAAATTATAAATCGAATTTGAAATCAGTTTTTTAATAATGTTGTTCGATGTTTTATTATTGTACAGTCAACTGTCCAAAGATTATTATTTTGTAATACTTTAGCGTAAGCATTTTATAGTTTACTTATTTTGCAAAACAATCATCGTACAATCAGTGAAATATACGCACTCCACATTAGCGGTTGTTTTCTTCATAAATACGCCGCTCTTCATTCAATCATCTATTAAACTGTAGAAAGAAATCCCTACATTATGGTCCTTCGAAACTACTACGACTTGGTGTTTACTGTTTGCTCTTAGTGTGTTAGCAATCGGTTAGCCGGCCTCCCACAAGCGGGTCTCCCCAGTTAATTGAGAAGGAGCTTGAATCACACGAAAGGGCTGCGGTACCTCATCAATGCTACCTCATCAAGCGGGTGGACACACTGGATCTTCTGTGGAGAGAATTTGACCTCAATAACACTAAACTGCAATCTTACGAAGACAAAACCTGCGACTACTTTTCCCGCAACATCTATGAGGAATTGAAAAGTAATTATGAAAAAACGAAAATTATGATTTCGTCATACAATAAACCGATTGAGCCAAAGTCAACGGTACAATTTCATCTACCGATCTTCACGGATACAGATGAAGTAGGACAGCTAATCAGTCAACAAGGCACAAACTTCAGAGCCTTCGAGCGCCTCATAAACAGGGTCAACGACAGCCGCATGGAGGAGAAGTGGGAGATAGAAAAACGAAAAACGATCCAAACGCTCTCTTTACAGACCTTTTCAACATAGTCTCCAAAGAGTTCGAAAATACGTTTAAGATGCAAAAACTTTCTAACAAAAGTAAAATCACCTTCAGTGACTGGGCGACTCCAGGTATTTACAAAAGCAGAAATCATTTATACGAATTATACGACATGAAGTCCTACAATAATAATGTTAAATTTACTGAATTCATGAAAAATTACTCACGCATCTTTAAATTGGTGTGTTTAAAAGCAAAAAGTATCTACTTAAATAAAAAACTTAAAAGGTCCGATAACAAAGTAAAAACAGTATGGAACATCATAAATACTGAAACTGGGAAAAGTAAGAAACGTGATAACGAGCTTAAGTTAAGTATTAACAATGAAGTCGTTACGGGAGATAAAGAGGTTGCGAATGCCTTTGAACAATTCTTTACTGAAATTCCGTCCTTAACAACTAAAGATTTAAATTCAAGCCCTGGGCTTGCGCAGGATCTTTTAATAGATAACGTACCTCAGTGTCTTTCTGTATTTGCTTTTAAACATATTAATTCATTAACTGTAATTAAAGCATTTAAATCGCTTAACTTGAAAAAAACCGAGGACTTATGGGGACTATCTGTGAAAGTTATAAGTTCTGTTATTGATTTAATAGCTCCTTATTTGGCATTAATTTTTAATAAATGTGTAGATGATGGTATCTTTCCTGACTTAATGAAGTTTAGTAAATTGATCCCCCTTTTTAAATCAGGCGACAACGGTGACCCATCAAACTATAGACCTGTGTCAGTTTTACCGGTTTTGAGTAAGGTTTTTGAAAAAATAGTTTTTAATCAATTGTTATTTCATTTTAATTTAAATAAGTTGCTTCACTGTGAACAATACGGATTCACTAGAGGGAGGTCAACCACAGATGCAGGAGTTGCTTTAGTTAAGCACATTTTTGATGCTTGGGAAGAAAAGCAGGATGCATTTGGTGTATTTTGTGACCTCTCGAAAGCCTTCGATTGCGTTAATCATGAAACACTCTTATGTAAATTAGATCACTACGGAGTGAGGGGCAAATCTTTGGCGTTAATGAAGTCGTATCTTAGTGATCGTATTCAAAAGGTAGACATTAATGGGGTAAAATCATGTGGAGCATTAGTTAAAATGGGTGTCCCGCAGGGTTCCATATTGGGGCCCTTGCTGTTTTTAATTTACATAAATGACCTTCCCTATTTAATTAAAGACTTAACTAAGATAGTACTATTCGCAGACGACACGTCACTTATTTTTAAAGTTAATAGACGTAAAGATATCCTTGACGGCGCGAATACAACTTTATCACTGGTGCTTGATTGGTTTACTGTAAATAATTTAGTTTTAAACGCAAAAAAGACAAAATGTATAAAATTCACGTTACCAAATGTTATTCAAGTGGATTGTAATTTGCTTTTGCAGGGGTCCAAGCTGGAGTTAGTTAACGAAACTAAGTTTTTGGGCATTACGGTAGACTCTCGTCTTCAGTGGGGTCCCCACATAGAAGCCCTATGTGGTAGACTTAGTTCGGCCGCATACGCTGTTAGACGCATAAGACAAATTACTGATGTAGATACTGCTAGACTAGTCTATTTTAGTTACTTTCACAGCATTATGTCATACGGCATGCTGTTATGGGGTAGAGCCGCGGATACAGACGCAGTCTTTGTTTTGCAGAAGAGAGCAATTCGGGCTATTTATAATATGAAGCACCGGGATTCATTAAGAGAAAAGTTCAAAGAAATTAATATATTAAGTGTTTCTTGTGAATATATTTACCAGGTCCTTAGATATGTTAGAAAAAATGTTGAGTCTCTCCCAAGGCTTGCTGAGCAACATTGTAAGGAAACCAGAAATAAGTATAAACTGGCTTTTCCAAAAATCAGACTCGCCAAAGTGAGTACCTCTTTCGTAGGACATGGTATAAGATTTTACAATAAACTTCCAAAAGAGGTCCTTACTTTGTCAGAGAATAAGTTTAAACAGTATATTAAGCAGGGCCTACTGAAAAAGGCATATTATAAAATAAATGAATATTTGGATGATGGTGAAGCATGGTGTTATAGTGATACTGATTTTGATGATAGTAGGTAATAATTTAATTAATTAATATAATTTCCTAACTTTTGAATCCTCTTAAGAGTTAACATTAATTAATTACAGACTGTAAAAGGAAATAGACTATATGAGACAGGTAGGCAAAGATATATATGTTTTTCTTTTTTCATTAACCTGAATTCCTGCTGTCTTGTATTTTCTTATCCCTTGGTTAAAGTAGATATAAGTAATTCAATGTATAGTTTAAGTTTATGTTAAAAAAAAAAAGACATGATCTTGCCAAGTTTCTTGCCCGTTCTTCTTAGCAAGACTAATCGAATGGGCGGAGGTAGGCATGTATTTATATATGTAACCTATTACTATGTAGTATATAGGATGCGTTTTGGTCGGCCGCCTGGATTCGTGCTGGGGGCTCGGTTGGTGATCATTGAACCTTGTTCCTGGTCCCTGGCCGGGTCTCCGGTATGGGTTCGGGCGGTTGATTGGATTTCACCTTGTATAATAATATATTACCTATAATTTTAATTGTATATATATTGCTACATAAATTAAATAAACATTTAATCTAAGTAGTTCATGTACATTTATTATTTTATTACATATATTTTTATAAGATTAAAATTTGACTTGTGAAACGTGTATTATATATACCTACTTTGCAAAATAAACTTTTTGAATTTTGAATTTTGAATTTTAGAAGATGAGTTGAAAAACCTACAACGTCTGTGGAATAGCATTGACCACCTTCATTTGCGCATAGATAACATCTTGCAAGGTAGCAATGAGGATTACGAACACGATTTTGAATCTATAGAGCGTCGGTACCTGGAAATTAAGAAGAAGCTTAACAGGAAACTATCTTCTTCCGATTTCCTCCGAAACCACAATACAATTATTCATGACGCAGCGGTTTCCGTGTCTGCTAAACCAAAACCGCCGTCCGTACCTACAGCCACGGCGTCGTCATCGAACTCACAGTCCCGCCAATATAATGTAAATTATGTTGCGAAAGAAGATGAAGAAATTCTACTTACAACGTTGTCACTCAATATCAAGGCCTCCGATGGTACATTCATCAACTTCAGAGCTCTTCTAGATCAAGGAAGCCAGATATCTTTGGTTTCCGAAAACGCCGCCCAGTTGTTAGGGTTGAGGCGTCAACATTATCAAGCATCAATATCAGGCATCGGCACAAGCTCAAAACAAAGCAAAGGAAAAGTAACTCTGGAATGTCAATCCATCTATGGTGACTATGAGTTCACTACCGAAGCTCTAGTCGTATCCAGAGTTATCAACAACCTACCACCGGGCAAATGGGCAATGGGACGCGTCGATGAGATTCACCCCAGAAAGGATGGACATGTGCGGGTTGTTACGTTAAAAACGCAAAACGTTTCGAAACGTCCAATCAACAAACTAATTATGTTGCCCGTAAACAACAACGTAAATAAGAAAACTGTTGACTCATCACAACCTGCGGAACCAACATCAACGCTAAGCTCAACAAAGAATAAATCCAAAGGACGCCAAAAGGTGCGCGGAAATGCATTAAGGGGTTTATTCGCTACAGCATTAATATTTATGTCTCTTTTGTCACCGAGCATTCAGCAAACGTCAGCATCGTACAAGGTATCGCCACTGAATGGCAGTCAAACCTTTTACTTCGATAAGATCTCAGATCTTCAACATATCAGAGACGAGTGGAAGCTGGTTGTCTACCATAATATGACGTCATTTTGGCAAGGTGTGGAAGATATAAGCCTTTACATCACTCATTTGAAGAAAGTTTGTCGCACCATGTATACACATAAAGATAATCAATATGCAGGCGTGTTACTTCAGTTAGAGCACCAATTAAATGAAATCATTCACTACAATAATATACTCAAGTTTCAAAACAAACAACGATACAAACGAGGATTGATAAATGGAGTTGGAAATGTAGCAAGCTTCCTGTTTGGAGTACTGGATGATAGATTCGCTGACCAGTACAAAAAGGATATTGAGAAAATTGCATTGAATGAAAATCATCTTCAAAACCTCGTCCGAAACCAGACACTAATTGTGGAATCAGAATATAATATCCTGCGACGGCATGAAGGCATAATTAATACTCAGTTTCATTTCATGACACAATCTCTTAAGAACGTATCTATGGAAGTCAATGAATCGCGGCTCGATAGTCAGAATGGCCTATTCATTACGTCATCGACTTTGTCCGCAAACATCATTTTATCAAACTTGCGAAGTATTCAACAAAGTTTGATCGCAGCTATAACCGACGTCACTCACGGGCGCGTCGATGGTCACCTGTTATCCCCGGAGCAATTAGAAACGCAAGTCCAAACCATCACGCATCATCTACAGGCTGATCTCATCATACCCAATATGGAGAACATCCGAGACTTGTACAAAATATTGCGGGTCTTTGCAAGAATTATCGACAACTACCTCATTATGGAAATCAAAATTCCTCTAGTCACCAATGAACTCTACGAATTGGACAAGATCATCAGCCTACCATACAAGAAAGAACTGCACACATATCGTTTAACAACAGCATACCCGTACTTGGCATTCAACTTGAGAAAGGACATAGCCCTTCTGTTGTCGCAAAACGACATGCAGAGATGCATTCATTCATCACTAAAGAACATACTATGTCCCATTGATACACCAATCTACGATATGAGAACAAGACAATCTATTTGTGATCTGAAATTAGTAAACATGGATCAAAATAAAGAAACAACCTGTACTTCCGAGCTACTAAGTTGCGCCGCCGATAGATGGGTCAAATTACAAAACAAGCAGAATGACTGGCTATACACTTGTTGCGAAGAATGCACAGTGCGCATTTTATGTCCAGCTGATACGGAAATACAATCACTGTCGGAAAATGGCATCGTGAGTCTAGGTAAAGGCTGCTCTTTGAAGAGTAATACCTTCACCATCTTCTCACATAAAAACTTTTTCGACCATATCAACACAGAAGTTGAAAAGATGGAGATCCCACAAATGTCCATCTTAAACAGCATATTAAAGACCAACGTGCTTGACAACGCTACGCCACCAGTCTTTCAAGAAGACCATTCAATCAGTTGAAATAGACTACGGGCCCAGATTGAGGAACTGAAGCAGCAATCCTCTCAATCTCTCACTATACACGATGTCCACCTATACATCGTATCATACAGCGTTGGGAGATTGTTTATACTGGCGGTACTTATCGTGGGAATCATCTGCATTAGGAGGAGACTACGCAAGACGTCCGCTGTCCAGAACATACCGGTGCCGCAGCCGCGGACACTGCACACTCTGCACAGGACTACGGCAGACAACAGTACCTCACCAGAAGTGCAATTAGTAAACTTTGGTGTACCTAAGACTATTTAATTAATTTGCAATATTTAGAAACAAGAAATGAAATAATTTAAGTTTCTAGATTTATATTCTTCTTTGTTCTCGGCAGCATGTACAGTCAACTGTCCAAAGATTATTATTTTGTAATACTTTAGCGTAAGCGTTTTATAGGTTACTTATTTTTCAAAACAATCATCGTACAATCAGTGAAATATACGCACTCCACATTAGCGGTTGTTTTCTTCATAAATACGCCGCTCTTCATTCAATCATCTATAAAACTGTAGAGAGAAATCCCTACAATTATGATTCTGAAATATATTTTGTGAATGTTATGTCTCTAATTAAATCACAATACTGATGATGAAATAATGCTACTTTAGGGTTTTTCTTGAAATTCCTGATATTTTTCTGAAGTTACAATAAAAATTTACAGCAATTTACAGCAAATTCTTATTCTTCATTTTATAGAGTAGCACGTGGTATTTATTTTGTTTATAAACGTTACTATTTACTATCATCTAAATTTAATATAACGCCTAACCATATTTTTGCCCGATTTCCAAAATCCGACCCTTAAGAATAAAAATCTGTCTGGCTAAAAACTCAAACCTAGAGTCTTGTACACAAAGATATTCCAAGCCGTTTGGACACCCAATACGCTGCTAGTGTTATATTGTTTGCGACATTTTGAAGAACATTTCCGCGAACACATCTGGTGTAAGGTGCAACTCCGATAATAATTAAAGAGTCCTCCTATTCAAATGAATGCAAGGAAAATATGCTTGGATATTTCAAGAAAGAATAGTTACAGTGACTGAGAATTCGTTTTTTGTTTGAAAGTTGATTTCAAGGTTTTACATCTACTCATTAAATTTTGTTTTTATTGTCATGTTGATAACTAAAATTTTATTTTCTAAAACAGTTCGTCCTATATGCCATCCGTTTCCATGATAAGATACGTAATAATTTTTTACAGCACACACTTAACAAACATTAAATTAATGTTGCTGTTAGCTTAATGTTGTCTCATTTATATACAACAGAAATTACAAATTTGGATTTGTCATTCTTAAAAAAATGCAAAAGCGTTAGTACTGAAAATTGTGTTACCTTCAAATTCTCCATAGTAAACGGCAATTTCATAGGTAATCACCTATTATTATTAAAAAGTCTAACGATGGAATATGGAATCCCGGAACTATAGTAAATAAATAATTTAATTCATAATTTAAGTTGTGTTATTTTACTTTTCTTCTCCTAGTACGTATAGTGTCGTCAAGTAGTAAGCGCTATCCCTTAAATTGGCTCATGCTGGTGTATCTGTGTGACAACTCTTTCTATGTGTGTGTTTTTGCCAAGCGAACCATCGAGTTATGTTTAGTCTGCTCCTTCCTGGTATTGAATGTCTGTGAGTCGGAATAGCCCCGGTTGACTTTACACAAACTTACAAAAACGATTTTTAGGGTCTATTTTGGGGTTTATTTCGTCTCAAAACAAAAAATAATAAGCTTTCAATAACAGGTAGTAGAGCTGATATGCCGGGCTCGACTGTGGAAGTACCACCATCTTACTTGGAGACCCCCTCGAAGTAATTCGAGGGAGAGTAAGAGGACAGCTCACAGGCAAAAAACCAGGAGGCCCAGCTTGCCTGGGACCGATAAATGGCGGTATATCCATCCCTAATAGCTGGGCCTTATATGGAACAGAATGGTGACGGGCAGTGGCGTCACTGGTGCGAGGGTTTCGGCACCGCGCTCACCGCCGGATGACCGCCGGGAGTGGCAAAGTCCTGGAAAGGCTTATGTCCAGCAGTGGACGAACTAGGCTGATGGATGGATGGAATACGCAGGCTTGGATAAAACAATATTGATTGTGCATGCTGTGTACAGGACTTTTGCTTATGAGTGACACAGTGACACGACTTTTTGTGCTTATATTGAAGCATTAGCCGGCCGGCGTACATAATTTTAACGTTGTAAAATAGGCTTTGTGTGGTTGTGATAAGACTAATAAGACATATTTAAAAAACTGTACTTCACATATTGCCATCATGCAAGGCCATAGACGAATACAGCCTACAGACTCCTCATAACAGGCGACCGATTTCTGTCAACACATCTGACAGAACGAGCAGATATAATTTAATAAAACCAAAATGGCTTCTATATACATTACTTTAGAGTCGTCGTCTTCGGAAAAGATAAGTTTGTGGTGCTATACGTTAGATTGGAAGATCCAATAGGATTGCAGTATCCCGTTTCTCATGCCTCGGTTTGTTGACAAAATTATTTGTACGCAAGATGTTGAACAATAGACGTCTTTCTGGGCTGTATTGTCTATGTGTAAGGCACACAAGCAACACTAGTGTTAAAACGTTAAGTATATACGTATCTACTAGACCCTGAATACTGGAGACTCGGTAATTGACCAACACTATGGAAGGTCCACTTTTTTACAAAATACAAAATAACTTATTTGTGCCCCTATACTAGTTTAAAAACAACTCCTACTAATAGTCAATTAGTATAGGAAGCCAAAATTTTGTTTTGCGTTTATCACAGAAAGGGTAATTGAACCTTGGTCCTGTCATCCGAGTTTCCAGTATTAATTGAGCTTTGGCGTGCAATAGAATATTTCGCCTTATATTATAAATTTATAAAATAAAAGAAAAAGTTAACTCACGACTGGGTTCATTCTTATTAAAACTAAGGAAACTGAAAATATGAACAAAGGTGTCTTGAAACGGAACATTCTGAAACAAAAAAAAAATAATTAAATAAACCAACAAAAACATATATTACTGTTATAATAAATTACGGACCTGTATTGCGTTCAGTTTGATCGCCTGCCGACGGTTGCCTAATGGTCATTGCACATTACAATAGATCGGCACCGGACTACCTCAGCATCGAAATATAATATATACATGTTGAGATAAAACATGATTATTGCTTATAACATAAAAATGGTTATTGAGGTGAGCCGTTTTGTAATAATCATATACAGAATGACATTAAATGTAACCCTGATAATTTGATACATTGCAGTTTCATAATAAACATCCAAAATCATTAATTAAAAAAAAATGTTAGAGCCACTCAAAGAATTCTATAAAATCCTAAGAAATCATGGTCAAAAAGACAAAAGACAATTTAGATCACGCGAAGTTATTTTTATTATTGATCTCACCATTTTGGACTATTTTGTGTTTGCTCCTTATAACCATAAATTATTATATTTTCAAGTTACGTTATTTACCTATTTTTTACTTGAAATTTTTGTTGTTTTTATATTCAAAATGTGTTCTACTAACGTTTCTTAATGACTTCTAAAATTATCGGGATTTGGTGAAAAGTCACCCTGTATATATGGGCTTTAAATATTGTTATGTACGTGATATTTTGGGACTATGAAACGGCTGCGCGGTGCGTGGCTTGCGTGTCGTGCACTTGCAAAATATTACTAACGGTTACACGGTTTAAAGCTCACATTTCAATGCATACTTTGAGGAGGTCCGGTGCCGAGGTGTTATTATTTGCGACGGCCTTTACACTGCTGCAGGATATCGTATTGTAGTGTATCATATTTAATAATATATGAATAAATATAATTTTAGCTGTATTAGCTTTTTGTTTGTATTTAATAATATACAAATTCAGTACTATATATTTAGTTTTTACGGTATTATGTATATACTTTTAGGTTACTAAAGTGTATGTAGGGTATTATATTGGTCTTTACATATGAAATTGCCGTTTTCTATAGAGAATTTGAAGGAAACTCAACTTTCAGTACTAAAATTTTTGCATTTTTTTTAGGAATGAGAAATCCACATTAAATAATTTTCTGTGTGTATGAATGAGATAACATTGAGCTAACAGTAACGTTAGTTTAATTTTTTTAAAGTCACAGCTGTAAGAAATTATTACGAATCTTATCATGGAAATGGATGGCATTTAGGAGGAACTGTTTTTCCAAATTTAATTGTTATAATCAAACTGAAAATAAAAACTAAATTTAATACGTCGATGTAAAACCTTGAAATCAACTTTCAAACAAAAAACATATACATAATTGAAATAGCTATTGAATTACAGAAATTATGAACTCATGAATGTGTAAGAAAATTTTGGCAATTTCATAATGTAAAGACCTATTACACGTGTAAAATACAGGGTTATTTTTGGACCCCTAGCCAAAGCCTAGCCTTGCAAGAGTGCAAACAATTTATGAAATAAAAACGATATATTTTTTTTACATTTTTTCGCCAATTTTCCTAACACAAATTAAATTATGCTCACACGTTTGTTCACTACGCGCACCCTCACCACCTTCCCCATCGCCCGCCAATGCGTTGAGCGCAAGGTTGACTGAACGCGCCCGAAAATTTAGGATTTACAAGGTGGCGTAAAATGCAAATTTAAAAAAGGAAAAGTTGCTATTTTTTTCCATATATTTTTTATTTATTTCCATAAATCATATTTAATTTTGGGTAAGGGTCCATAATAACCCTGTATCTCTTTTTTTCTTTTATATTTGAATCAAAAATGCCAATGTATAATTATTTTTCTTCATATCTGTAAGGTATTTGTATATTCATTTTAATTACGATGTATGGAGGTAGGTTGATTTTCCTTTGTCTAAAATTAAACTGTGCGTGGATATGACCTCCTGAGTTTCATTTACCGAAATATATAATATTCTTCAATATCTTTGTCATTTATGGTAGACTGGAAGAAATTAATTGTAAACTGATAATTCTGAAGATATATACTGAACTGTATTTATCAATGCTTTTTGTTTGCAATAAAGTGTTTATTATTATAACAAAAGACATGGAATGTTAGTTGGGCGTCGCCCAACGATCATACTGAACGAGGCCTAGAAATCGTTCATTGCACAGTGTCCCGCCACGCCCCCTTCCTCGTCGATGCTTCGGGAATGTGCGACTGCAACGACATCTGTGGCTAACTTCACGCTTTTGGCTTAATATCGCCACAGTATAGATAAGTAAAACAGTATTACTTGGAGACCCCCTCGAAGTAATTCGGGTGAGAGTAAGAGGACAGCTCACAGGCAAAAAACCAGGAGGCCCACCATGCCTGGGACCGATGGATATCCATCCCTAATAGCCAGGCCTTATATGGAACAGACTGGTAACGGGCAGCGGCGTCACTGATGCGAGGGTTCTGGCACCGCGCTCACCAACCCGCCTGCCCAGCGTGTGTGAGTATGGGTAATTTTTCCAGGATGACCGCCGGGAGTGGCAAAGTCCTGGATAGGCTTATGTCCAGCAGTGGACGGACTAGGCTGATGGACGGATGGATGGATGAAGCCAACATATATGCAACATTTTTATTTTTCATACTACCAAAACTTTATGAAAAAATTTCAACCGAATGGTGTTTTTAGAGTTCTGTAGTACCTAAAAGGTCCAAAAGGAACCTTTATGGTGAGACTTCGTTGTCCGTCCGTCCGTCCGTATGTCACAGCCTCATAACTTTAGCACCGTTAAAGATAAAGACATGAAATTTAGCACAAAAATAGCATTAATTTGCCCACATATCCAGATGTAAAAAAAAAGGTCTTAAATTGTTCAAAATATTTCCGAAACAGAAGTGAGAAAATTAAAAAATATTTTCGTAAAAATACAATATGGGTATTAAATTGTAGATATTAAAAATTTGATTGTAAAAGAATGTTTGTGTATAGAAAGAATGAATGTTACTGTATTTACTGGCAAAAATCCACAAAAATATGTATGCCCCCCCCTCTTATCTCAGAAACTGGTAAACACAAAAATATTTAAAAAATGTCGATTATACAAGGTGACTTTTTGATCATCGTCCAAATTCATACTGGAGGCTTGATAAGTGATCAGTATCTTGGATCAATAAAAAATTTTGTGAAATTCGTAAAATGAAATTTCGGCTTCCTATTCACTTCCAGTTCCGAGTGAATGACTATGGGGAGGCGAAATTTCATTTTACGAATTTCACGAAAATTGTTATTGATGCATGTTACTGATCACTTACCAAGCCACCAGTATGAATTTGGACGATGATCAAAAAGTCACCTTGTATATATCATAACTGTCCAATTACAGCAAAACTATTGCAATGCAAAAAAGTTAAGTACAAATGAGAAATATAAAAAAATAAGTAAAATAAATTTAAAAAATAGTTTCTGAAAATACAATACGGACAAATTGTAGGTATTAAATAGTTGATTGGAAAAATATATAGTTTGGCTACATCTTATTGCATCTATTTCGAGATTTCGAGAAATCCTTGAAAAACCATAAAAAATGTATCTACCACCCTTATCTCCAAAACTTGTCGACCGAAAAATATAACAAAAATCATGGTTATATGTGTTTACGTAAAGAATACAGGAAAAATAAATCAGTCTCAACGGTCTCAAAAATTCACGAAAAGATATGACAAAATTAAATTTATCATCCACAATACGGAACCCTAGGCACACGAGTCTGACTCGCACTTGGCTGGTTTGTTTTCGCTTGAATTCCCTACTGCTCTTAAACATCTTCCAGTCTCACCATTAGACCTTGGTCACAATGTTTTACAAAAGTATTCATCAAGACCGAAC
The DNA here is from genome assembly GCA_934047225.1 of Ypsolopha sequella. Classification (NCBI taxonomy): domain Eukaryota; kingdom Metazoa; phylum Arthropoda; class Insecta; order Lepidoptera; family Ypsolophidae; genus Ypsolopha; species Ypsolopha sequella. The sequence goes on along the minus strand of OW204010.1, from coordinate 17,245,945 downwards.
AAATTGTCGCAAACTTGAGAGGTCTGCTGTTTTCCGTTGAAGAGATATACGAGAAGGTGGATACGCCCCTTCCATTCCCATAATCAGAACCTACCAAAGAACTGATTTTGACATATCAATAAATATTCTTAAAATTGACATTGGTTTTTTATTCCAACATAATTTATTGATTTTAAATCAATACACACCCTAAACATTCAAAAACAATCTTCACAGTAGGTATTTAAAATGAAATTAATAAAATATAAGCTGCCAAATTGGTGTCTGGTGGACTACCACGTCAGTGGGATTGTGAAAATTAGAGCAAGTCAGTTGCAGAGGGAACTATATGTCGCTGGCAGTATTGGTTGTATATCGTCATCCGGAAAGCACAAGAACTTGTCCTCAATACTTGCGGGCGCCGTGTTAGCAACCTTGCCTATGTCAATATCAATAGGAAATAATTATTAATAAATGTTAAGATAATCTAAATTTGTGGACAAAGTCACTACAGTGATGATGACACATACCTAAAACCTTTCCGAAGAAATGCTCTACCTTACAATGAAAATTGCATGAAAATCCATTGAGTGGCTCCTACGTTAAAGTGACCCTACAGGCAGATATACAGACGTTACATTTACAGAAACTTAAATAACATGAAATAAAACTAAAATTAAACCTAACAAATTTACCTATAAAACTAAAATGTCTCCTAAAGTAAAATTAAACTAAGTAGAAAATATTTGCCAGATCGCTGCCGTATTGTTTTCAGGGTTCCCAGAATGCTGGCAGCATTTCCTCTTGTATACGTTACATTATATAATATAAGATGAGATATAAAATAAGAAGTAGATGATGAGACTAAGTACATCAAAATGTAAACAACGGTTGAACTCAACTTTACCAACGAGGCTACGCGATACCCTTTGAACGCATCAAGGCTACGCCTGGCGGTGCCCTTTGAACGCACCAAGGCATCAAGTGCTCTTTGACACCTACTTGTTTCACCGACAACGCGTGCGAACCATTCAATTTATAATTAAATATACTGCACTGCAGCGAAATTCAAAATAATATACTCTAAAATCTTTCAGAATAAATGTTCTACCTTACAATGAAAATTGCATCAAAATCCATTGAGTGGATCCCAAGTTATAAACGACCGTACAAACAGAGAGATGGTACATTTTATACTTATAGAGAAGAAGTAGGTATTGGGAAGTCCTACACTTGTCCTCAAGGTATAAAGTGAAAGTGGCCAGTGGCACACCGACACATTTTTACATTAGCTGGCAAATACAACAATTTTTACCCTTGTAAAAGCCGACATTATCACTGGCTGTGTATAATTTCACCGCAGTTATGTTCTTTAATATCTTATTAATAGGATCCATAGTCCTTTGTTAAAAAAAAGGGTTAACCTAATGAAGCAGCAAGTTAACACTTGGATAGGGTTATGACGTCGTCGTCGTAACCAACTAAAAGTTTTAGCATCGTAAAGTGGTAAGACGAGTTAACACTTTTAGTACTTTTTAAGGCTTACCTAACTTTTTGACCCTGTTATTCGGTCCCTGACTTTACAGCCAGAGCTGGCAGCAATATTACTTCCTAACATCTTTGGATACGGTTTATATGCCGACGTCAACAATGACTTCAAAAGCTAAGATAAGCCCTTACCGTAGTGGGTATGACAGCAGCAAAATGTTTTGCGCCTTTATATAGGTGACGCTCACACGTTTGGAATCAGTGCTCAATGGTCATCTGAACACAGTGATAGTTAGGTGCCTTAAGTGCCCTTAAAGTTTTGAATTTTTACGAGAAAAGGGTCTCAAATATGCCGTCTTGTGCATTTTTAAAGTGCACTAACATTTCAAGAAATATGAATAAAGCCAAAGGTGTGACATTTCACGCGTTAATATTATAATTTCATCAAATAACTAATTTATTTTCTTTCGTTGTCAAAATGACGATAACACGAAAAAGAAAGTAGTGTTTAAGAGAAAAAGAGATGACACTATTCTCTCAGAACATGCGCTGTGGCGTTATAATGACTAATATATTTAGACACGCGTTTGTACTGAGGACACGGTTTACAAAGGGTCATCTACCGATGGTCATAAACCATCGGGTATAACGCGGTAGTGTCAGCAGATGCAATAGGGCACGTTATCGATACGAATCAAGATATTATTGAGAATATTATAAAATGAAAATAAAGTTCAAATCGAGCAGTTGAATAACATTTTACTAACTTATTATTATTTCTTTGGTTAATTTATTAGTATTGAAACAATAAAATTTTATTATTTAACTCCATATGTTTCGGCCCACGGTATAGTAGTAATACTTTATATTCTCTGGTATAGGGCCATCAGTCAAACTTAACAAGATGTTGACAAATAAAGTATATAAAATAAAAAAACCGGCCAAGTGCGAGTCAGACTCGCGTACCTAGGGTTATTATCTAAAGGCATATTACCATGATTTTTTAAATATTTTTCGGTCCATCAATTTATTAGATAAGGGGGGGAGATATACATTTTTTATGGTTTTTCAAGGATTTTTCGAAATAGATGCAATTAAAATGTAGCTGAACTATGTATTTTTACAATCAGCTCTTTAATACCTACGATTTAATACCCATATTGATTTTTTATAAAATATTTTAAAATCGCTATAATTTTTCTGTAATTGGCCAGTTATGGTGTATAATCGTAATTTTTTTCATATTTTTCGGTCCACCAGTTTCGGAGATAAGGGGGGAACATACATATTTTTGTGGTTTTATAAATACAGTAAAAGTATACGTTTTACAATCAACTTTTCAATATCTACAATGTGATATCCATATTTTATTTTTAGGAAAATATTTTTTATTTTTCTCACTTTTGTTTTGGAAATATTTTGAATAATTTAAAATTTTTCATATTTTTTTACACCTTTGTGCTTTTCAAGTCTTTATCTTTAACGGTGCTAAAGTTATAAGGCTGTGACATAGGGACGGACGAATGGACAGACGGACGGAGGGGCAACGAGGTTTCACCGTAAAGATTTCTTTTGTATCTTTTAGGTACTACGGAACCCTAAAAAGTTAAAGTGACACCTGTTAATAATTTTAAATATTTCATAAAAATATATGTAACCATTTGGCTTTTCCTATAATATTTATTTTATTATAATATACACGTAACAAATTAAAGCAGGATATATTTCGAGCCCTCTTGTGCTCAGCATCAGTTATTAAATTTAGGGAAGCCAATTTTTTTTATTGTTTTTCCCCTCATTTAGTTTACATATTTTTTTTTAATTTAGAATAAATTTATTTCATTTTAAAGACTCTTTGTAAATAACGTGTTTTATTTTCATGTCCCATGCCATTTGATTAACAGTTACAGTTTACAGTTAATAATTTTAACAACTGATGAGTTTGCTGACCATAGTAGACAGATTGCGCACTCATTAGATTGCGCGCATCGGCATTATGTTAACGCACACATTCAAAAACAATGCAATAGATTTTAGGTGCCAGGGCTCATCTAAATTTTTGAAATCATTGGTCGTCAAATTGTAAAGTATGAAACCGAAAATATTTCATCAAAAAGTCAAAAACAGTTGCGACGGCGAGCCGAGTGAAGCGGAGCGAGGAGGAGCGTGTTAGGTTTTCATGTACCTAAATACATTTTTGAAGTCAAGCGAAGCGGAGCGGAGCGGAGCGGAGCGAGATGATCCTCAGTAGTTCTAATAGTATTAGGATATGCCTAGGCAAATTGTAAAATTCCGAATACTATTACGACGAATACACAATTTGAAGCTAATTAATTAGAATTTCTTTTAGTTATACCAAATTATTTATATGCCCATGTCAAGGGAGTTGGTATGGAAATGATAAATCGCCATCTTAGGGCGTCTGCACTATTTAATTTAGAATGATGTCACTTAGCTAATAGCTAATAGTATTTTAATATGTAATCCTTTTTTTATACCAATGTCGAAAGGGTTGGTGTAGAAATAATAAATCGCCATCTTGTAACGTCCGGCATATTGGATTTAGAATGACGTAATTTTATTTTTGTCACCGTCACTCCAAGCAAAAAATCGCGCAGTGCGAGAGGGGTGGATTCAGGACAAAAGAGAAAAAAGTTGGTTTTATATTTTTATTAAAAAACTAAACTAGCTAGCAAAATTTCCAAAATCAAAAATCAAAAATATTGTTGAAACCCATCTAATACAATATGTTTGAGTTCTGTACATGGCTAAAAAGTGTGTTAGAAGACCTCATTTCAACAATTATTTCTATCGAGGAAAGTTCATCCAAACATGTTTTTCAAAATAAAATCCCTAGTCAAAATGCATATACCAGAAACTGATTACAATTTTCCTTGTATTTCTTAAAATACACAGGAAAGAACCACCGTATTTTTGTCACATATCGCCTCTGTCATTAAAACCAAACGTGTGTACCAAAAGGTTTCGAATATTTTTGTATGGAGCCTGGCATACCTGCCGGCCCCATTTTTTTTCAAATCACATTTCAGCGGCTGGTAACGACATGTAAGTCAATCGCCAGTTAGTCAAATTACAAACAAAAAATACTCTTTTATGAAATGTCGTAAGTGAAATACGTTCAGCGATATTCATATTGTTGAAATATTTTTTCTTTCCTGCATTTTTTCTTACCCCGATATATCTGAAAATTTGTCACTTACAACACTTTATTACATAATGTTTTTTATTTGTAATATTTCTTTCTATTTAGAAGTAATACACATTATAACTTTAAATATATATATATATATATATATATAGGTATATATATATAATAAGTGAAAGAAAATTGAAAACTTAAAATATATTTCGGCCCTAATTTATTTATTAAATATATTTAAAGTTATATATGTGTATTACTTCTAAATAAAAAGCTAATGGAGGCATATTACATATTATTATTTATTATAACATTTCTTTCAATCGACTGGCAGCTAAAACGTTTTTTTTTTAAATTGGTATTCCAATAAGGTGGATGCTCTTTTAGCTCAATCGTTTAAATTTCAATTGCTAGATTTGACCCCGACATGCACATAAATGAAGTTAAAAGTTTGTAAAAAGGCCCTACGCAAATAAATGTCTAGTTAAAAAAAAGTGATAAAAAAGACCAACTTACATGAGTTGTTCCAAGTCAATGTAGCAGTAGAACACAATATTGCATCTTTTATATTATTACTAAAACTATATACTTTATCAGAAAATTAAATATTTATTGCTTATTTTATTTAAAAACATAAAGGTGTATTTCGTAAATCTAATTATAGATGGTATATTGTGAAATGGAAATAGGTAGCTAATTTTATTTTCACAGGAAATATAAAACATTATCGATATAAACGATATATTTCGTAATATCGATATAATCGCATCAATAGACTTTCGAAACTTGTTATAGTCTATAGGTACCTTTCATAAAGGGCCGACCACACAGAGCAACGTTTCACTTTCAGCGATTACAGTGTAACCTATGCTTAAAGCATTTAAGACTGTACATGAGCCTAGAGCATGAACAACGTCAGACTTTCGAGGATTCGTTTGAAAAAATTCGGACTCTCCTTGTATTGAAAAAAATATATTTTATTTACTGATCTTTTATCTAAGGATTCTAATTATGAGCAATGTATTAAAATTTATACGTTTGTCAAAAAAAAAAAATGTTTTCCACTCTCTGTTTTTTTATTTTCAAACGTTCGTTTCAAGAACGCCGTTAAGGTATCAACTTGATTTTTCTTTCATAAAATTGGTAAAGGAAATATGAAAGGATTCTACTTAAATCCAATATTATTTTGCCTACAAAATATTTCAGTATTAGCTAAAAACACACCAATTTGTTGTTTCGTTGCGTGATCATTAGTATTACACGTCTAAGAAAAAGAGGCCAATAGCCAACATATAATCGCCTCTATTTAAAGCAAATAAGGTCTTTGCCATTGAACTCGTTCTGCTGGATGGGTAATAAAATTAGTTGCTAGGGTAGGCCATCCTCTTAAGAACCTGCAACCGACGACGGCTTGTATCTTTACACACACAGACTGCACCGGTCAAGAAGAACACGCACTCTTCTATAAGGTTAAAATAAATTAGTTGGCGAAATTTTAAACATATGTAGAACATGTCCAAATGAACAACTTTTACTACTAGGATTGTGCAAAATTCTTAAAATTTGTTTTCACCTTTCCATACCAGTCAGCTGATCGGGGCAATTTGTATGGGAGGAAGTGAAAAAAAGTTGCGAATTTCGCTTAGTTCCCATACAAACAATTGTTCATATAGACTAGTTATACCTATGTTTTGAGTTTCGCCAACTAATATTATTTAACCTTCTATGTGCTTAGCGCCTAAAATGGAAACTCAATCCGAAAAGTAATTATTTTTGGTGACGAGTTTTGGGTAGTATTTAACCGAGCGAATATAAATTCAAATTTAAGATGTCAAAAACACTGAATATAGCGTACTAAAATACAAGACTGTGGGCGAACAAAAACGGCGACTTGAAAATACCAATTTGAGTTGAGTTGAATAAGTCTCAGGCGAACAATTTTCTGTTTTAGTGACAATTTAATTTTAAGTAATGAAACTAGGGACGTCGCCACGCTCCACTCCGCTTCGCTCGGCTCCTTATTTTATCTTACATGTAAACCTAACACGCTCCTTCTCGTTTCGCTCGTCGTCGCAACTATTTTTTGACTTTTGATGAAATATTTTCGATTTATACTTTAAATTCGCCCACTCAGTATTTTTAGTTGCACGCTTTGTTAGTTGAAATCGCTACTAAAATTTTTATTCGCCCAATTAATAATTTCCCGTTTATGATCATCTGTTTACTAATAAAAACGAAATATGCACGATTGGGAAAAAAGGCTAAAATATCCTAATGCATAAAATCCGATGTCTAGTTATTAGTATTATACAAGGTGACTTTTTGATCATCGTCCAAATTCATACTGGTGGCTTGGTAAGTGATCAGTATCATGCATCAATAACAATTTTTGTGAAATTCGTAAAATGAAATTTCGACTCCCCATAGTGATTCACTCGGGACTGGAACTGAATTTCTATGAGAAGCCGAAATTTCATTATACGAATTTCACAGAAATTGTTACTGATCCAAGATACTGATCACTTATCAAGCCTCCAGTATGAATTTGGACGATGATCAAAAAGTCACCTTGTATACTGAGGCCAAAATAAATTTTTTTTGAATTTTGCCTGGCTGTCTGTGTATGTTCCGTTTTAACTCGAGAACCACTCAACGGATTTGAATGCGGTTTTCTTTATTATCATAGTAGTGAATCTAGTCAACATGTATTCCATCAAAAAAGTTAAGTCTCGCAACGCAATCCTTCCACCGTAAAAAGTTGTGAGATCTTAATATGTAAAGCCAAGACTTCTTAGCAAGACTAATCGAATGGGCGGACGTAGGCATGTATTTATATATGAAACCTTATTAGTATGTAGTATATAGGATGGAATTTGGTCGGCCGCCTGGATTCGAGCTGGGGGCTCGGTCAAAAATCAGACTCGCTAAGGTGAGTACCTCTTTTGTAGGACATGGCATAAGATTTTACAATAAACTTCCAAAGGAGGTCCTTACTTTGTCAGAGAATAAGTTTAAACTGTATATTAAGTAGGGTCTATTGAAAAAGGCATATTATAAAATAAATTGATATTTGGATGATGGTGAAGCATGGTGTTACAGTGATACTGATTGTGATGATAGTAGGTAATAATTTAATTAATTAGTATAATTTCCTAACTTATGATTCCTCTAAGGTGTAAACATTAATTAATTACAGACTGTAAAAGGAAAAAGACTATATGAGACAGGTAGACAAAGATATATATGTTTTTCTTTTTTTCATTAACCTGAATTCCTGCTGTCTTGTATTTTCTTATCCCTTGGTTAAAGTAGATATAAGTCATGTATTGTATAGTATAAGTTTTATGTTGAAAAAAAAAGACATGATCTTGCTAAGTTTCTTGCCCTTCTTCTTAGCAAGACTAATCGAATGGGGGGAGGTAGGCATGTGTTTATATATGTAACATATTAGTATGTAAATAGTATATAGAATGGGATTTGGTCGGCCGCCTGGATTCGTGCTGGGGGCTCCGTTGGTGATCATTGAACCTTGTTCCTGGTCCCTGGCCGGGTCTCCGGTATGGGATCAGACGGCTGATTGGATTTTACCTTGTATAATATATATTTTACCTGTCATTTTAATCGTAAATATATTGTTAAATAAATTAAATAAACCTTTAATCTAGTTCATATAAATTTATTATTTTATTACATATATATATTTTTTAGATTAGATTTCACGTGTATATCTAGACCTGCTTTGCAAAATAAACTATTGGAATTTGAATTTGAATACGAAAAAGTAAAAATCGGCCCAACCTAGCAATTAATTAGGGAAAAATTAATGATAAATTTGTTGAATAGGTGCTCCCATACTAACTAAAATGAAAAGATGCTTCCATAGAAACTAAAATAACAGACTTGGCTTTACATAACATCTCACGACTTTTTACGGCGGAAGGAAATTTCGATTATAGATCATAACAGGCCAATTACAGGAAAACTATAGCGATTAAAAAAAATTCAGCACAAATGAGAAATATAAAAATAGAAGTTTTTTTTTTTAATACCGTAGGCATTCAATTGTAGGTATTAAAAAGCTGATTGTAAAAATATACAGTTTGGCTATATTTAATTGCATCCATTTCAAGAAAGCCTTGAAAAACCATAAAAAATGTATGTCCCCTCCTTATCTCTAAAACGGGTGGCCTGAAAAATATGAAAAAAATCATGGTTATATGTGTTTACGTAAAGATTACAGAAAAAATAAAGCGGTTGAGAAACAATAAAAAAGAAATTACAAAATTTAATTTATCATCCACAATACGGAACCCTAGATACGCGAGTCTGAGTCAAACTATATAAAATAATACTATCATATTTCCAAAATATTGCACAAAAACTAGTAAATACAATATTTTTAATGTAAATACTGCAAATAACCTCTTACCAAAAATATTTAAAACGGCAGGTATAATCCGTCGAAAATATCTGCGAACCCAAAACCCCCCTCCCGCAGGGGCTCTACCTACCTTTGCGGGAAAACTAAGATTGCAGATATTTCCGACGGGTATTTTATACGTCACACTTGCTCTGCTGGTTTTTTTTTTTCTTGCTATGCATTAAAAAGGGATAAAAATAGTTCAATGTTGAAATCGCAGATGAGAATACAACAAGAATCATGAATCTCGCGCTTTCTATTCTCATATTTCTTGAAATACTTCGTTATTTTCGTAAACAAGCACTCGTGTCCCAATGTCTCACATTACTGTAGCATAGCAAATTTTGTAAGTTGCGGTTATCACAAAGTTTTCGCGTCGTTGTTTTGCTTGACGGTAAATTGCGGTTTACCCTCTGTTCTAGACATGAAGTTCGCTCGCTTGTCTGTTGCGATTTCCGAGGTTGTTTCTCGGTCATTTGTCGGCCAGGGTTTTTACTGTCGACTCGTGTTGTGGTATCATCATTTTTGATAATGGCGGATCTGCCAACAGGAGTTGTGTCTTTAATAAAATAGGTGGGTTTCGTGTTAAATTTGGTGTGTATGTATATCTTGTGTGGAATAGTTCTATAATATTGTTTTTGTATTTCAGGAAAATATTTATTTGATGGTTTAAAAAGGATTTTTTTCGCCGGGTTGGTGGGAGATCTGACCTATTGTCGGTTCATGGTACGTATTGCTTTCTTTGTATTTTGAGTCACCGGAATTCTGTTTTCATCGTTCCGTGTAGTAAAGGTTTTAATATTGTTTATTTTCTTCTAATTCCAGGGGTTTCAAGTTCGAGTTTTTGCGGTTTTGCTTCTTTGGTGATTTTATCCAGCTGGCTGGGAAATGACCGTCGCGAGGTGTACACAGTCAACCAGTTCCTTTGTCTGCGAGGACGGAGATCGTTGACCTTGAGGTGGGGCAGCGGTCGGCGTGCCATTTCTTGTTGAAAATGTTGGAGAATTCAAGTATGTGTTGGAATTTTTATTTTTAACCTCAAATAATAACGTTGCCTTGGACGGTTGTTTTCAGGACACTTAGTTATGTGTCTTATTGTTAACCAAGTGTAAATTCTTCTTCCTGTTTCACTGAATAACCTAAAATGTAGAATTTAATAGTTACGTAATTTTTCCTGGTAAAACTAATTGGTGTACCAGACGATTTGGTTTAAAGAGAATGATCGACAAATATGTATTGTTAGATGGATCTACGGCTCCACTGAGCTAGATTTTATTTGGAAATTATTTCCCTTGTTTGTTTTCAAGTTTTGTTACTTTTAAAGTTTTTTTAAAATGTAATTTCACAAGATTCCATGTAATTTAGTTACCTGTGTTTAAGGCGGTAACTAACCCATCTAGTTATTGACTTAAATGTTTCATTTTTGTCTTGGAAAAACTAATTCCAATGTAATATTACTACCTGATGTTAAGGCGGTACCTGACACAACTATTTAGAGGTTCTAAAGGTTTTAGAATGTCTTGGCAGAATATATGCCAAATGAAGGTCTTGGCCAAAAGTTTGTAACTATGTAATATTTTCCGTAACACCTTTTAACTTGTGAAATTGGACATTTCTTTGATAAAATTAAATACACTTAATTGTAAAGTACCACGAAGTTTTCTTCAGAACCTTTTTCCAACTGTAGGTTACAATTAGGTCACTTTTTAATTTTATTTTGTTCAGTAGCACGACTGGTGGAAAAGACCGGGTACCCGCCGGTCGTGCTATCTGACATTACGTCCATCCATCCATCAGCCTAGTTCGTCCATTGCTGGACATAAGCCTTTCCAGGACTTTGCCACTCTCGGCGGTCATCCTGGAAGAATTGCCCATACTCACACACGCTGGGCAGGCGGGTTGGTGAGCGCGGTGCCGGAACCCTCGCACTGAAGACGCTGCTGCCCGTCACCAGTCTGTTCCGTATAAGGCCCGGCTATTAGGGATGGATATACCGCCATCCATCGGTCCCAGGCATGGTGGGCCTCCTGGTTTTTTGCCTGTGAGCTGTCCTCTTACTCTCCTCCGAATTACTTCGAGGTGGTCTCCAAGTAAGATGGTGGTACCTCCACAGTCGACCCCGGCATCAGCTCTACCACCTGTTCGTCACCATTACATCACAAAATACTATTGAACATATACCATTGACTCCTGCCCCTCTAAAAAGGCCGTTTTAAATGAATCACATTATGATTCTGTTCTAATGCCATCTATTTTGCACACGTGAAAAAATTCTGACATTATCCTTCTTTCAAATCATTTTATGATTCACCCAAGTCAACTTTTTTAGATCCCCTGGTATATATTAAACAAAACAAACAAACAAACAAATATTTTTATTTCGGACTAGGCCATAGGTGTTAGTACTACAAACAACTTATTAACTATGTTAGTATAAATAACCTATATTATTGTAAACTACTTTGGGACTCTATCCATATGTACTGAGACCCAGTGTCTCAGGATTGAACTATCAGTCCTGTTGGCAATATTGTTCAGGAGACCATTGACGCTGCCGCGCGTCCTGTGCATCAGCGAGGCAGTTCTGTTGCGTACTATGGCATAAAAATCTTGGGTACGAGCCTCAGCAAACATGCCTGATGCACTACAGTAACGCGGCAGCCCCATCAGTATCCTGAACGCATTATTGTATTGAACACGTAGGGCATTGAAGCATTTCTTTGTATGGCTAACCCACAAGCTGCACGTGTAAAAGTTCTGACAATATGCCCTGAATAAAGTTATTTTCACTTGTTTAGTACAGCGTGCGAACCTGCGAGCCAGCATATTACATCTCACTGCCAATGCCCTACGCTCCCGCTCAATATCCTTGTCGTCCCTCATGTCATCGGTGACCCAGTGGCCCAAGTATTTAAAAGAGGTAGCCCTGCTGAGCGGTATACCACTGAGCAGAATTGGGGGCACCTCAGTGTAAGTTTTCTTGCCCGCTTTAAAAACCACAACTTCAGATTTTTTTGAATTATACTTGAGTCCATGAGTCACCGCATATTGCTCACAACAATGAAGGAGCCGTCTAAGGGCGCTGACCGAAGGACTCAGCAACACCATATCATCTGCGTAGCTTATGTTATTAAAAGACGTACCGTCAATTGAGCAACCGACCCCGGTGTTGCTGAGCTCGCCGATCAGCCGATTCATGTAGAGGTTGTAAAGTTTAGGCGAGGTTATCCCCCCCTGTCTCACTCCACACTCCAACCCATACACGCCCGATAATGCGCCTGCCCACCTTACACAATTTGTCTGGTTCTTGTACCAGAACCGGAACAAGTTGATCAATTCTGGCGGCGTGCTAGTCTCGCTCTTCATTTTGTTCCATAGGCAGTCATATTAAAGGATACAAATATTAATTGTAATATAAAATGCCAATCAATTGCTTAATTCATGTATTTTTTCAATTTTCCAATTAAGCTACAGCAAATATTTACATACAAAATATCCATGTACTTAACTATCTTCTTTTTACACTATTTTTAATTTAAAAACAGTAACAGTTTACAAAAATATTTATTTTTTCTTCGTTTATTGAACTAAGATTTAGTTGTACAGGTAATTTTATTTATTTCACAGAGAATTGTTTCATTAACAAGTTTATTATTCATTAAATATATTCTTGTACTATTTACAAACAAATATATTTACTTGTAATTAAATTTTCCACCCACAAGCATCTATTTTAACTTGTATCAAAAATATAACAAAACCATTTACTTACAAAATATGTTTTAGTGACTATAGCATGCAGCACACGATAAAGTCTGCAACTTGATAATTATGATATTTTTCAATTTTTTTTTTCATTCTACACCCATTAAATTAACCTAAGTCAACGAAGATATTTGACCCGTTTCTTTCACTACTTGTTACCTTTTCTATGCGTTAAAAAGAAAAAAGATACCCAAAGTAGAGCATCTCTTTCTTTCATCTTAGTGATCATTCTTTTCGTTGTTGTATTGTTTCATGACTGCATTTGTTAAAGAAAATACAAAAAAAAAAAATAACAAAGAGAAGATACGCAAGATTTACATAACGGAAATGAAATTTTTTGATTGAAAGACGTATCAAAAACATAGATTTGGGCTTATTTGGCCAACAAGACTGTTGTAAAATTTGAAATTGTGGCAACGAGCTTTAAAATGAGAATAAACGAACAAGGAAAATGCAATAACATATTTGGCTTTAGAGTCGCAAAGGATCCAGAAAAAGAACGGCAAAACAAGACATCTATTCCAACTTCCATATTTGAGCATAAACATCCTTAAAACTAATAAAATAACTTAAAATAATCCTAAAACTAACTTAAAACTGCCCCAGAGTAACGTTAAAAAGATCAGTCCAAGGACAGTTGTGATGAAATAGTGAATGCATTTCAGGGTATGGTGCTTAGAAAGGCCCTTCGGTACAGTTTCCACAGGATCTTTTAGCAAGTAGACCCTGATACCTCGGACATAGCTGTAGAAGTAATCACTCCAGTCCAAGGCAGAAATGTCAAAGTCGAAGATGTGTTTGTCAGCATCGCAAAGATCGTTGTACAGTTTCTGTGTATTATCGTTGCTGAACTTCCATTCCCTGATGGCAAAATACGATATCACTTCGGAGAATTTTTCAATCTTCGTGTACGCCTTCCTTAGCCTGAAAATAAATTTTATATTCACATTTTACTGGCCATTTTTCAGTCTTATTTCCATAGCATTAAGGGAAAAACTTTATTTCAAGGGCACACGGGCAAAACATAGAATGTCATAGAAAATCCAAAATCAAGTAAAATATGACAAAACTTAGATTTTAATTCAATTTACAAAACATGCAAAAACTGCGAGAGTCCTCCAAAAATGAGGACTTTCGAATACCCCGTACAGGTTCAAAATAGGGTAGGTCTCTCTGTGTAAGAGAATGTCACAAGGAATGTTCATCTTTAAAACAAGGAATGTGCTCGTACATTTGTGTCAAATTAATTAAAACGCTAACTCTGAAAAGTTTTGTTTCTGTGACATTCCATGTTTTGCCCCTGTACCTTTCATTTGCAGGTCTGTCCATTTTCCCTCATGACACCTATAAATCTTTTTATGCAAAATTATCATGAAAAAAATAGAGAAAACTATGCGAACGAAGTAGGTAGGTCTATGTAAAGAGGGGTCGTTGATGCAAAGTGTCAGTGCGAGTGACGACTGAGGCGAAGGGCCTCGTATCTAGCGGGGATGCAAAGTTTGAAATAATAAGTCTTCTACGTCGAAGACGGTGTATGTAAATGGCAGCAGTTGCTGAAGATGTATTATCAGAGGGGCTGGATGCCGCAATCCGGGCTGTAATGTCGGACTCACATGGGCTTCTTCCCGATGACGCCGAGGATTGCGTCGACGATGTATGCAGGGATCCAGTGCAGTAGCAGACAGTATACCCGGTATAGCTGCTTGGAGCTGATTAGAGAGAACACGTAGTAGTAGATAGCTTGCACCGTCGGCACTTCTAGCCCATATACTTCGTTGTAGTACATGAATTTTTCTGTGAAGTAAAAAATATACATTATGAGTTAAACATTTCATAATGGAGCTCTTGCACTTATGAATAGGAGTTATCATGCCATAATAGTAGTTTATGCTACAAGGGCGCAAAGGAATAAATTACGAGAACGATTTAAAACACGAGCATAGCGAGTGTTTTAAACGTAACCGAGTAATTTATTGCTTTTACGCCCGTGTATCATACTACATTTTTCAATGCATAGTGTGAGGAAATGAAAACAAATATAATCTTGTGAACTTTAAATTATAATTGGCTCAAAAGGACTGTATCATAGCCGTCTCCATTTACAAGCCATGAACATAAGTTTGGCAACGTCGCCTAGCTGTCAGTTAGTGGTCCTATGGTCCTTTCTCATCTATGATCATCAATTAATTAATTCATCACATCATGCTTGAATATAAAACAAGTCCCATTTCTAGAGGTGAAATTAATAGGAAATAAATAAAAAATATATATTTTTAATGCAATCCTTTATTTAACACATTTACAATATTACATTACAATAAATATTACATTTAAATTACAAATTAGCAATTTTAGTTGTTTAATGTCATAAGTTTCCTCTTTTTTCCTTTGTTACATTCATTGTTATTGTTCATAAATTTCTGGTAATTGTTTAAAACATTATTGCACATTATTTTCAGAATGGACTGAAACAATCTGTCAAATGTGTTACCACATTCACATTTCTCTACCAAATAGATAGTGATAAAGTCTGACTCTAGGCTTGCTTTTGTTAATTTATACAAAACAGCCTTGTGGTCGCCTTTTTTTAGAAATTTGCTTTCTAGAATTTTGTTATTTATTATATACTCAAAAATACTACACATGTGGTAGAACATAATACATACAGAAGCAGTAGGTACAATTAAACCACCCCTCTGCAAGTAATTGAAATATTGTGAATCTGTTTCAGTACCTTTTGATTCAACAACATATTTTTCACATAAGCGACAGCATAATTTATTTTTTACACTGTGATCTACATAGCCACACACATACAGCTTTGCGTCTTCATCAATTTCCATAATTTCAAGGTAGTTACTCTCCGTTATTATAAACATGAACCCTGTGATATCAACATTATCAGCATTAGCCACTTCGCAAGAACTAGCTGATAGTTCTTTCAACATACTTTTGCATTCCTTTGATTTCAGGATATGCTGAATACGAATCTTTTTTTCAGACTCAATTATCTGATTATATGATATATTATAATTGCACCCAGACAGAGACCTATAACGATCAAATCGTTGTTCTAAGCAATCTGTTTGAAACTTGCCTATTAATATGTATTTCATATTAAGTTTTTTAATGGATCATGTATAATAAGGCAAATAACTTTCATACTCCTTTTGATTGCAGAAAATGTGTCCCTAGTAAAACCAACCCTTTCATTCATTTCTTCCCATTTCTGAAGCCAATTTACAAACTCTTCCAAAAATTTAACTTTGAAATCACTTATGTTCTCAATTGGACAACTCCAGATATTCCGTTTAATTTTACCTTTCAATGGATTTTTGCAATTCACTGTATCCCACCATTGCCTAATTATTTCCAGAAAATCTGCAGTACTACTATATTTTTCTGAAAACTTTAGCGCTGCTATTGTAGAATGGTGGAAAGTATTATCTACACATAAAACATTTTGTCTTTCCAACGAATTTGGATACATAGTTTTGTTATTTAATTTATAAGCCTTTTTGACAATGTTAAGTTTTTCTTGTTCATACAGTTCCCTTAAATGTTGAAAACAAGCAGTTTTTCTTTCATTTGAGTGAAAATCGGGGTAAATAAAAGTTTTCATTTCATCTTTTAAATTCAGCCAGTTATTTCTAATGTTTTTAAATATATGAACAAAATCAAATAGCAGATAAATTTTATGATCTTCATATTGTGGGTTTGGCATACTGAATTCATCGGAAAGCAAACTGAAGAGGTTTTGGTTCACGCGGTTGTTGTCAGTAATAACACATAATATTTGGAATCCTAGCCCCTGAACAAATGTTATTACTTCTAACACAACTTCTTTCAAATCTTTACCAGTTAATGCCTTTACTGGCAATAGTTTCACTATTTCCGTGAAATGACCGAAAGCTGAAGAGATCATGAATGTTTGTACCGTTGTGGCCATGCAGTTTGCATTATTATGAGCATATCCAGATATGTTAGATGATTTGAAGTTGAGCCCGCTTTTAATATATATTTCATCTATAAGTAAATTTACGTATTTTTCTCTATCAGTCAATGTCTTTACCATATGGGTCAAATAATGTTCAGTCGGATTACAAGATCCAGGTGAAATGGTCAGCGAGGAAGAGATACGTTGTAAATATCGCTTTGTTGGCAAACATACATAATTTTGAAGTAAATTATATGATGAACTAGACTGGCAATACATAACAAAAGCAAATAAGATGGTAATCATGCTGTATTGACGCTTTTTTTTAACCATATTGGAAAGCTGATCTTTTATGATAATCAGTTTAGACTCACAAGTATTGTCTTCAACGCTATCGACGTTCATTGAAATGGTCAAGAATATTTTCCAGCTGAGACCATCGTGTCAGTTTCTGATCTTGGGGTAGGACCCAACTTAGGTCATTCGGAGAGAGTTCATTTTCACCCACAAATACCTTAATTTTTAAAGTATCATCCACAAGAACACTACACATTACACACAGCCTGTCATCCTCACTATTTGCACAATCTAACACATATAAACGCATGTGATCTGATGATCGGTCAAACTTCCACTTTTGTGACATAACGGAATTAATTTTCAGTACAAGATCGTCATAGTTTTTGATCATATCACTGTTCAGAAAAGCGTTGGTAGCATCCTCTTGCCTTTGTTGTTCCTTACGGTGCCGGTCTTCAGGGTTGGTTCTTGATTTTGGTGCAGATATGGAAAGATAACTCGGTAAGTTTGGAAATACGCATGGTGTTGCACCCTCCATTAACTTAGGCCTCTTCAACATCTGCTGTAAGACATTTCCATCTTTATCAACCACTCGCTCGGTCCTAATAATGTCGGTGGGCACAAAATGTTTTGCACAAACTACGGCACTGGAACTAGGCGTCCAATCCTTTCGTGGAATAGCTCTTAACCAAGACTGACGAATACTTTCATCATTTGGAAACGAAAAGGTGGATACCAGTCCTTCTTTTTTCTGACTGTTGTAGTTAATTGCGCACCCTGGAACGCAACAACGCCGCGGCATCTGAAATATAACCTCAAATTAGTACCCAAGGAAATAATACTGTAAATTACACAAATAAACAAACGTTAACTATATTTCCACTTACTTTTACGTGTATTTGTAGATATGCAATCGCAATACTGTTTAAACTTCGAGAATTTCACTAAACAAAACTTACAGAACGAGTGAAGACATAAATTGACGTTTTATTTGTTTATGAAAGTGGGAGCGAAGAGCGGAGAATGTTAGTGCCGGCCGGACCAGATACTATGTTGCCATACTTCTCTGTTCATGGCTTGTAAATGGAGACGGCTATGACTGTATCCATAGCCGTTAAACGGTGTAAAAAAAGTATAACGTCTATGGTACACAGAAAAGGCTGCAGGTTAGCCAACCATTGCAAATTAATTAAAAAAAAAAAATAATAATAAAGCCCTAGGGCAAAATAATCGACTTTATGTTCGGTTTTGATGCATAAAAAGTGGGCCTTTACGAGCACATGCATTGAAAACAACATTATGGCAAGAATAGCAACAAAATAGAGAGAATGCAGTGGATATGTTTGTGATAGGACAAAAAATATCGACACACGGGACCGTTTCGGCCTGAAAGAAGATGTAGTGATTAGAATAGAAAAAAAATGTTTCAGTGGTTTGGGCATATCTAGAGAGGATGTATGAAAATACAGGTGAATAGAGAATTCGCGATTGGCAGGGAATTTGGAACACCGCCGAGAAATGTCACATTTGATATGATTAATAATAGTAGTTAATGCTACAAGGGCGAAAAGGAATAAATTACGAGGACGATTTAAAACACGAGCGTAGCGAGTAAATTAAATGTATAAGTTATAAGTTGCAAAAAGACTTCATTATGTATTTTTCCGAAATTAATAAATATATTCATTCATTATTTGCATCAAAATGAGATAATATATTAACTGCACTGATCCTTTTCAGGATGGTGAAAGGATAATATTTTGACATGTTGATGCATGTGATTGTCAGCACTTGGTGGAACTTATTGTATATATATTTGATGAAATAATAATAATGATATATATATCATACCCATTTTAAGCTTTATTTAATTATACGGGATAGTTAAGGGATTATAAAAAACTATAATAGTAGTTTATGCTACTAGGGCGAAAAGGAATAAATTACGAGGACGATTTAAAACACGAGCGTAGCGAGTGTTTTAAACGTAACCGAGTAATTTATTGCTTTTACGCCCGTGTATCATACTACGTTTTTCAATGCATAGTGTGAGGAAATAAAAATAAATGTAATCTTGTGAACTTTAAATTATAATTGGCTCAAAAGAACTGTATCCAGAGCCGTTAAACAGTGGAAAAAAAAGTATAACATCTATGGTACACAAGAAAGGCTGCAGGTTAGCCAACCATTGTAAATAAATTAAAAAAATAATAATAATAAAGCCCTAGGGCAAAATAATCGACTTTTTGTTCGGTTTTGATGCATAAAAAGTGGGCCTTTACGAGCACATGCATTGAAAAACATATTATTACGTTCTCTCATACTGCAACAAGGTTATTGCAACATCAAAAGCAGTTTATCCGATGTTATAATATTACATTATAACACCGCGTTCTGCGCTGCGATTGGAACAATTTATTACACCGCTAGAGAGCCAATCAACAACAGAGACAAAAAATAAGTCCCGACCTTATTTCTTAAGTCACGCCCCCTTTATCCTGATTGGCCTTTAAGGCAGCATTACCGGATGACGCAACCGAGGTTCATGAACCAGTGTTATTCTTGTTAGTTGAAAATATTATAAAAATACGATATTTTTGATGGTCGTAGATAAAGTATTATGTGCAACTGAACATAATTAGACATTGGGACACTTGTGCAAAATTACCGTGTCCCAATGTCCCAAATTATGTTACAGTTGCACAAAATACTATAATACTATGACGGCTCCATACCAGAAATCATTTTAATAGACATCGCGGGCTGAAATTTATCGAGTATAAATACGTATGTTTTTTTATGTTGAAATAAGACACTTGTCTACTGTATTAATATTTAATTTTATCTCACTACACCCAACCGATTTCGCTTATAACCATTATTAGGGCGTATAATCCTTGAGAATGATTATAACCCTTACAACCCTTATAACCCTTGAGAATGCTCAAACCGGTTGGGTGAAGTGAGATAAATAACAACCCTATGTGAAAAAGAACACGTGTCTTACTTGAATAAGGACGATACATTTTTGGTTCTAAATACTTTTTAAGTCCAAAGCAAGACTTTAACGAAATATTTTATAAACTTTCTTGGGACATACCTTCCAATAATATTTTTTTCAATGCATGTGCTCGTAAAGGCCCACTTTTTATGCATCAAAACCGAACAGAAAGTCGATTATTTTGCCCTAGGGCTTTATTATAATATTTTTTTTAATTTATTTTCAATGGTTGGCTAACCTGCAGCCTTTCTTGTGTACCATAAATGTCATACTTCTTTTTCCACTGTTTAACGGCTCTGGATACAGTTCTTTTGAGCCAATTACAATTTAAAGTTCACAAAATTATATTTGTTTTATTTCCTCACACTATGCATTGAAAAACGTAGTATGATACACGGGCGTAAGAGCAATAAATTACTCGGTTACGTTTAAAACACTCGCTACGCTCGTGTTTTAAATCGTCCTCGTAATTTATTCCTTTGCGCCCTTGTAGCATAAACTACTATTTTTATAAAAAGATCAAAGTGCAGATACATGCGAGTGCTTCTTTCACAACAATAAATGTGAATTTAAATAAATAAATAAATAAATAAACAATAATGGGATTCGCCTTTTGGGAATCGATCTTGCTTTTCGACCAACTCTCGCGATTTTTCGTCAGTTTCTATATAATTGTCTTCCACATTCGATTGACTAGCTCAATTAATTCCTTCTTCCACCATCTCCCAACCCGCTTCCTGAATTATTTATTACCTATCTTAAGATGACCCTTAGTCTTTTAAATTATTATAATTACATAAGAAAACATTTAAATTAAATTTTAGTGAGATATATTTCGGGCCACTCGGGCCCGGCATCAGTCACAATGAAGTATGAAAATATAACAGATAGGTAAAAAAAAAAAAAATATAAAAAAAAAAAAAGAAATAAAAACTATTTACATTTAACCTATTTATAAGATATTAAAAGAGTCACATAGCGCCATCCCACCCATCAATAGGTTAAATGTAAATAGTTTTTATTTTTTTTTTTTTTTTTACCTATCTGTTATATTTTCATACTTCATTGTGACTGATGCCGGGCCCGAGGGGCCCGAAATATATCTCACTAAAATTTAATTTAAATGTTTTCTTATGTAATTATAATAATTTAAAAGACTAAGGGTCAACTTTCAATATTTATTTACTATCTAAAGATGAAGACGTATGTGAAAAATATGTAGGCAATGTTTTTTCGAGCACTTGTCTCCACTTAACCTTTTATTTTTTTATCAACTTACCCCACGTCAAGGGATTCTGTACAGATGATACGAAGTTGTAGACTGGGGGTGGCAAGTCAGGTGGTGGGGCGTCTTCGTAGTTCTTGGGGCAGTCTTTAGCCGCTTTCCATGCGCAGGCGATGCACGCGTTGACCACCATGTCACCAGGGACTAGATCTGCAACGCGCTGAGGATTGCAGTGCAGCACGTGAAGCAACCCTACTGCCGCTCCAACTACCACCTGGGGAAGTGGGTGAAATAAATTATTAACATCAGTTACATTCAAAAAATGTCCGCGCTAGAGTAAGCTGGTAAATTTCGTGCTCATATGCTTTTGTTTTTTAATTGTCTCCATCTATCCATCAGCCTGTCCTCATCCACTGCTGAACATAGGTCTTTCTAACATTTTTCCACTCGTGATGGTCCTCTTGGAAGTAATTCTCATACTGACACAGGGGATTGGTGAGCGCGGTGCGTTCACTCTCGCACCAGTGACACCGCTGTGCGTCACCATTATAAGGGCCGGTAATTGGGGATGGATATTCCATTATCAATCGGTCCCAGGCATGGTGGGCTACCTGGTTGTGCCTGTTGCGCTCTTACTCTCCCCCGAAAAACTTCGTGGGAGTTTGGAAGGAAGACAGTCGAGCCTGGCATCAGATCTACCACCTAAACTTTAATTGTCTATCCTGCTCTAATCAAAACTTTAGTTATTTTGAATTAGCGGCTACACTAAGATATTAACTATATATATATTTTTTATGTAGTAACGATAATTAATCAAGTATCTGCATTTGTAACATTCATTTTAATTGGTTTTGAAATATAATTTTTTCGTAAAATTTATACTTTTTTAAGTATTTAGTTCTTAGAATATTTAAAGTATATTGAAGTGTAATTAATACTGTTCTTGAGTCAAAAAACACTCCATATATTTTTTCATCATCCATATAGCAGAAATTGAATCGAATAAAAGGGAAACCGGTAAGGAAATCATATTATATACTTATGTCGTCGTATAATGACGTAAACTGCTTTTTAGCGAAAGCTGCTTTTTGTTGAAAAACTGAATTAAGAAGCGACCATACGAAATTACGCACGCATAATAAAGCAAGCTCAAAAGAATTAAGAAAGTCCTTCAAAAAAGGGTAAAAATAGTAAACAACTTTGAGGAGCCGAGCGATGCGACAACCCTAGTTTTATTAGAAAATAATTAGGGAGCCGTGCGAAGCGACAACCCTAGTTTTAACAGAAAATAATTAGGAAGCCGTGCGAAGCGACAACCCTAGTTTTAACAGAAAATAATTAGGAAGCCGTGCAAAGCGACAACCCTAGTTTTAACAGAAAATAATTAGGAAGCCGTGCGAAGCGACAACCCTAGTTTTAACAGAAAATAATTAGGGAGCCGTGCGAAGCGACAACCCTAGTTTTAACAGAAAATAAATCGCGTAATGGGACTGTGTTTACGTCGTTTTTTCATTTTTTTATTTATGTAAATTATTAAACAGGCAACCAATCTTATATTTTAAAACAATGCCCTGCATAACTGTATAAACAATTTGACTGCAGGAATGAGTCTCGTGAGTACTAGGTATTGTTAATAAAGAACTTGTAATAAATATTCAATTTCATGTGTATCTCGTACAACAGATGAGTGTAAGACTTCAGTTTAGTAGACAAATTTTATCCTGAAAAATAATCCTACCGATTCGTATAATAAAATAGAGAGGGTTTATTTTTTAAATTTTTATTTGGTTCAGTTCCCGGGTGAGACAAGTGAATTTAGAAGATCTTTGAATGCAGTTTTGTTTCTTTTAAAAAATAAAGGAATGTTTCTTTTCAGTAAAATGAGCTAACTAAAGGATTTAAGGTAGTTCCCCTCCAAGGCCCTTTCTTTTTTCCACTCTGTATAGTTTATGTATTTTATTATATACTTTAACTTTGTTTTAAATGTTTATTAGGATGTAGTCTAGTTATTTATTATTTAAGCATGTACTATTTAAACTATGACAGAAATAAATTTCTATGTTTGAACACTTGGCAATTTATCCATCGCAAGGAGATATAAATTAACATTATATCATTGCAGTATAGAAACGCAGAAAGAAAAGTAAATCTGGAGCAATCGCCCGGCAAGCGAGAGGTCCCGGGTTCGATTCCCAGTTCAGATTTATCATCCATATCATCCCAATTCCTCACATCCAGATTTACTTTCCTTTCTGCGTTTCTATACTGCAATGATATTATGTTAATTTATGTACTATTTTCTTGATTACGACTTTTTAATAGTATGGCACTACCCTCAACAATTTCCTCATTGCCAAAGGTTAGTTGGTAGAAAATACTAATTAGTATTAAGCTCGCCTTTGTACGATTAGTTTATCCTGTGCAATAAAGAATTTTATTATGATTTTTATATTTATTAGGGTTGCGTTCCTAAACGCTCGGGTAAACATAAAATTTAACTGTCAACCGTTCAATAACCAGTCGAGTGAAAACGAACGGTACATAAACCTTGGCAGAAATGTAGAATTCACTTTGACAGTTTAAATTTTATATTTACCCAGGCGTATAGGTAAATACCTAGGTTTTTTAACTTACACCAGTGGGTCCATACACGTTGTCGATCCATCCAGCAACCGGCTCTGCTGCTGTGCCGATAACTATAGACGAAATAAAAAAAGAAACCTATATGTAACAAGTTACAAAGTAGTAATGTTTAAAGTTGTATCAATTCACTAGTAATCTATTCATGACTTCAGATTCACACTTGGCCATCGTGCACTCCTTTTTTAAAATGAGGGGTCGTCAGTTGGTAATCGGAGAGCTCGGACTCGGAGAGGGATTGAGTTGTTGAAAAATTACTTGACTTGATTGTGGTTATAATACGATCCGAGAGATTATACCAATCTAATGGGAATCCCGAGTTTTGTTTTTGCTTATCTTTCTGGGTTGTTTTAGCTCAGAAGCGGGATAGGCACGGAAATAAATAATTTTTGTGTCAAACTACACGCCCTGGATTGAAACTCAAGCCTTCAGAGTGTAAGTAATTGCAAAATTATTTTAAAAAGAAACCTCAGTTCTTGTTATAATGGCATTTTGTTTTGTTTGTGAATTCGACGATGCACGTGGATAATTTTCTCCATCTTTTTTTAACTTCACTCGCATGTGTGTCAGAATAAAAATAAAGTTAAACGAAAATATAAGTAGCAGTAACTAATTAATAATTGAAAAAGCCATATAACGTAAAAATTCAATCATTTTAAACTTCATGAGACATGATGCAAACGGATTAACAATTTGGCTCCAATATCGGTCCTTGTTTATGAGGTGCTATTTATTATGGTGAAACACGTGTTCGTTAGAGTTAAATGCTAATAGTGAGTTGAAAGCGAAATTTCAAGGTTATTTTATATTATATAAATTCATGACAAAATATTCGTTAGTTTCCAAGATGCAAAGAGATTTAAAATAACCTAATCTAGAATCATTACCTGACAGTTTGTTAAAAGTGATACAGTTTTATGAAGCGAAAATGTTTTTGAGTTCTAGAAAATGAGCGACACAGACTCAGTGATGACTCCGCCTCGTGAAATAGAGCTGTCGAAGACGAAGCAGCGAGTCAAGAATTTAGAGAAGAGATGGCGCTGGCGATGGCGCTGGTGATGGCAATGGCGCTGGCGATGGCCTGGTGAAGGCGCTGGCGACGGCGCTGTCGATGGTGCTGGCGATGGCGCTGGCGATGGTGCTGGTGATGACGACGGTGTTGGCGATGGTGATGGCGATGGCGCTGGCGATGGCAACGGCACTGGCAATGGCGCTGGCGATGGCGATGGCGCTGGCGATGGCGCTGGTGGCGCTGGCGATGGCGATGGTGATGGTGATGGCGCTGGCGATGGCGCTGGTGATGGCGATGGCGACGGCGCTGGCGACGGCGCTGGCGCTGGCAATGGTGCTGGCGCTGGCGATGGCGATGGCGCTGGCGATGGCGCTGGTGATGGCGATGGCGACGGCGCTGGCGACGGCGCTGGCGCTGGCAATGGTGCTGGCGCTGGCGATGGCCTTGGCGCTGGCGATGGCGCTGGCGATGGCGCTGGTGATGGTGATGGCGATGGCGACGGCGCTGGCGATGGCGCTGGCGATGGTGCTGGCGATGGCACTGGTGATGGCGATGGCGCTGGCGATGGCGCTGGCGCTGGCGATGGCGACGGCGATGGCGACGGCGATGGCGACGGCGATGGCGATGAATGGCGACGACGATGGCGATGGCGCTGGCGATGGCGATGGCGATGGCGAGGCATATGAACTTGCCGCATTAGTGAGTAAGCGATGCATATGAACTTGCCGTATTAGTGAGTAAGTGAGGCATATGAACTTGCCGTATTAGTGAGTAAGTGAGGCATATGAACTTGCCGCATTAGTGAGTAAGCGAGGCATATGAACTTGCCGTATTAGTGAGTAAGTGAGGCATATGAACTTGCCGCATTAGTGAGTAAGCGAGGCATATGAACTTGCCGCATTAGTGAGTAAGCGAGGCATATGAACTTGCCGCATTAGTGAGTAAGCGAGGCATATGAACTTGCCGCATTAGTGAGTAAGCGAGGCATATGAACTTGCCGTATTAGTGAGTAAGTGAGGCATATGAACTTGCCGCATTAGTGAGTAAGCGAATCATATGAACTTGCCGTATTAGTGAGTAAGTGAGGCATATGAACTTGCCGCATTAGTGAGTTAGTGAGGCATATGATCTTGCCGCATTAGTGAGTAAGTGAGGCATATGAACTTGCCGCATTAGTGAGTTAGTGAGGCATATGAACTTGCCGCATGAGTGAGTAAGCGAGGCATATGAATTTGTCGCCCAGGAGGCGTGTTGCGTAACATCGCAGTCGTTGCAGGCCGATAGTGAAGGAAGTAGTTTCAGCTTGCACGGCTATAATAGAGGTAGATAGGGAGGGTGTTACGTAGCGGGCATGAATTGGCATATGAACTTGTCGCCCAGGAGACGTGTTGCGTAACATCGCAGTCGTTGCAGGCCGATAGTGAAGGAAGTAGCTTCAGCTTGCACGGCTATAATAGAGGTAGATCAGGGAGGGTGTTACGTAGCGGGCATGAATTGGCATATGAACTTGTCGCCCAGGAGGCGTGTTGCGTAACATCGCAGTCGTTGCAGGCCGATAGTGAAGGAAGTAGCTTCAGCTTGCGCGGCTATAATAAAGGTAGATCAGGGAGGTTGTTACGTAGCGGGCATGAATTGGCATATGAACTTGTCGCCCAGGAGACGTGTTGCGTAACATCGCAGTCGTTGCAGGCCGATAGTGAAGGAAGTAGCTTCAGCTTGCACGGCTATAATAAAGGTAGATCAGGGAGGGTGTTACGTAGCGGGCATGAATTGGCATATGAACTTGTCGCCCAGGAGACGTGTTGCGTAACATCGCAGTCGTTGCAGGCCGATAGTGAAGGAAGTAGCTTCAGCTTGCACGGCTATAATAAAAGTACATAATAAAAAGTACTCATACTTATTTAAAGAAATGTAAATATATTTATCCTATTTTAACTGTATGTAAGGTTAAAGATAACCATTAATGCAAATATGTAAACGATGGGACTCGTTTTATGAAGGATGGCCGACTGTAACAAGTTACAAAGTAGTAATGTTTAAAGTTGTATCAATTCACTAGTAATCTATTCATGACTTCAGATTCACACTTGGCCATCGTGCACTCCTTTTTTAAAATGAGGGGTCGTCAGTTGGTAATCGGAGAGCTCGGACTCGGAGAGGGATTGAGTTGTTGAAAAATTACTTGACTTGATTGTGGTTATAATACGATCCGAGAGATTATACCAATCTAATGGGAATCCCGAGTTTTGTTTTTGCTTATCTTTCTGGGTTGTTTTATATATTATTTACTTATTTTAATAAAATTCCAAGGATTAAGACTATTATGTCCCAGCCATTGACGTAAGTACGTTAAGGCGCTACGGAAAAAAATCGACACTTTAAGAACTTGCATATCTACTTTAGTAAATAATGTATTATTTTGATAAAATAGTATATTATTTTTGGATTCTTTTTCTAGGGATCTGTTAAAACAGAAACGCGATTGGAGAAATTCGGCTCGATAGTAATATTTATTGGGCCTACCCTTTTCGACACCAATTCTCCTGGTTTGACAATTTAGAATGACATATAGACTGCAACTATATTTTATTAGATGGGTTTTAACAGTATCTAGGACCTGGTTAAACGAAATTTTGATAACAACTTTAGTATATTTTTTATTAATATAAAACCGACTTTTTGTTACTTTTCCACGAATCCGTCCCTGTCGCACTGAGGATTTTTTCACATATGGAGTAACAGGGATGCTAAAACTTTTACATGTCGCCTTAAGGCGATACCAAAAAAAAGGTCTTTTTCGAATCTATTTACTCCACTATAACGTCATCTACGTATTTAATTTTTGGCTAAATGTATATTGAGTATTTGATTAAGATTCTAACTGAAGGAAAACGCGATTGAATGAAATTTTCTCAATAGAATTTCATTACGAAAAGACCTCCTAATTGTTTTATTTTTTCCTGTAATTCTGAAATCCTAACTAATTTCATTGTGAAATTGAATTCAAAATGTGGATGTAATGTATTTGTAAAGTCTCCATGAAAATCTTTTTGATAAAATAGCTGAGTACATTTTATAATAATAAAAAACCAACTTTTGCTATGAGGTCTTTTTCGACACCAATTCTCCTGATTTGACTATTTGGAATGACATATGGACTGAAATTATATTTTATTAAATAGGTTTTAAAAGTATCTAAGACTTGTGTAACGAAATTTTGATAGCAATTTTAGTACATTTTATATTCATAAAAAACCGACATTTTGCTTCTTTTCCTCCAATCCGTCCCTCTCGCACTGAGAGTTTTTTCGCATATGGAGTAACAGATACGTTAAAACTTTTACATATCGCCTTAACGGCCTTCCGAAGCACGTAGACCGAACATAAATGTGTCCTAACAGGATTTGAACCCGTGATCTCTAGGTTAGTAGTTAAGTACACTGTGAAAAATTAAACTTGAAAATACCGACAAAATGATCGGAATTCCTTTATTTATTTATTTTAAAATCGCACTAAATATGATGCAATTTGATTTCTTGGATTGTGACAATTATCAATGGCATAAACAATACTGTGTTACTAAAAAAGGGTGTTTAAGCGATGTTTAAATTTTGACAGTGTTTAAATCTGTTGCTGTCACTTTTTTACAATATGAAAGAAAAGGTGACAACAACTGATTTAAACACTGTCTAAAGTTAAACACCGTTTTGTAGTAACACCGTTGGATGAGTCAATTCAATTCAATTTTTATTTTGGCAAATAGTAATCGCTTAATAATTAAAGAATGAAATTATGAAATCAAAACGCGGAACGTTTTAGAAACGTCAGATCTGTATGGCATGTCTAAACGACCGTTCATACTGTTTTGGGTTTGTTTTGGGCAACTTTAAACGCAAATTGAACATCAAATTATTTTTCCAGAGAATTATTTTATATTAATTAATTAATTCCAGAGATTATCTCCTACATCCAACGTCATTCACAACCATCTCCTCTCTACGATTCAAGTGATTCGGATTTTTTAATTTATTTATTAATAATTATCATATTTTCAAACGCGTGCTGAGCCGCAGGCACATCTAGTACTAGATAAGCTGGATAGTCCTCTACTTACACACTATCAGTATTACAATCATCTTCAGTTATGCCATATAAACACCGAGCGCTGAATTATAGATTAAACCTACACTAATCATGTCGGCAATAAAACAGAGTAAGACTAAGCTTTTATCCGACCCATAGCATTGAATTACTCTATTGTAAAGAACATCGCTGTCATAGGGTGTAGAATATATCTGTTGATCAGCTATTATCAAGTCTAATATGATGGCTCCGCAACAAAGTAGGTTTACGCCAATAGCCAGACGATAGCAGAATTTAATGCTCTTTTACATAATTAATTTGTACAACGACAAAAATCAAGAGCATTATTCAGTCGTTACACAGATCTAGTTTCCTTAACTTGCTTCAAGTATTTTTGTACACTAGACACTTTATAAATACCAAAAATAGTGTTTTTAAACGCTATTTACAAGCTAAAAGTCATAATTTTGTAAAGTATACAGCTTTTAGCCAGCTCTTTGAACATTTTTAATCTCTTTTCCATAATTTTTGAAGCCTTTAGCTGTTAATAAAATGGTATAAAGATTTTTTTAGACTAAATGTTACTTGGGATATTGCACTAAAATGCCTATAGACTGACCTATAGCAGGCCTGAAGAGTGCCACGGGCAGACCCTTGGAGAACTTCTGTACGACGCTCTCCGCCGCTAGCTTTGTGAACGCGTATGTGTTGGGGAAATCGCCGAGGAGACTGGAAACAAGGAACATTTTAATATGTTAATTGTGTATGTTTTAATAAAATACAATACAAAATTCTATAATTATGAAAAAGGTTTCACATTAACGAAAACAAAAATAATTGTCTTTTGGGGAGAGTGCTTTCGTTTCGAGAGTTCTTGGAAAGTTTTGGTACACAGAAACTAAATAAGTTTTTAATACAGACTGTTAAGCACAGCGTTATCTATCAGATAACTTGCTTATTTACTTAATAGTTTGTTAACCTTTTTGTATCGAGCTTCATTGATAGAATCATAGATGGCGCTAGGAGTGCCGATGTTTGTTAGGTTAATTAGCATTAGCAATCGATCTTGTTGTCGTACCGAGCTCCAAGTAAACGCACGTACTTATAGAAATTATTTTTCTTTTATTTCGGTCACACGATATACACAGACAAACATGCCTCATTGTTAAAAATAAAAATTAAAAATTAAATACAGTATTTTGTGGAACTGTAGCATATGAGACATTGGGACACGAGTGCTTGTTTAGGAAATTTTGCACGAGTGTCCCAATGTCTAATTATGTTCAGTTGCACACAGTACTTTATCTACGACCATTAAAAGCAATTTCACGAAAAATAAGAAAAATAACACTCGTCATGATGAAATTAGTATGTATGGAATTAGCCTGAGAGCTAAGAATAGTAGAGAATTATTATTTGTAGCCTGAGACCAATCACAAGCGAGGAGAGTAAAGGGGCGAGGCTTATGCTTGTGATTGGTTCTCTAGCGGTGTTAATAAATTTGACCAATCACAGCGCAAAATTGCGGCGTTAAAATGTAATATTATAACATCGGTCAAAGAATGTATTTACTTACAAAACTGCTTCCGATATTGTAATTAACTTATTTCAGAATGGGAGTAGATAAAATATATAAATTAACAACTTACAAATATTACGTTATGAATGTTATACATTATAATTAAAAAATAAATGTATAAATATTTATTTGCAATTATTGGGTACAAAATAAGCAAGAAGTTTTACTTAACAGACATCATGATGCAACCAACTCAGTTGTGGGCGTGGCCAAATGTCATGCTGTTTCATTTCGCTATAATATCCACACTCCATGAAAATTGCGAAGACAATACAATCGTGCCGATTTTGTCGTGGACGCAAAATTGAAAACTTGTTTCAGGAGTTACATGATTTTGGCAAGATTGTGGACCTTTGCAAACATATTTTTAGTTATTATTAATCTGGATAACATTTTTGATGTTTGACTCGTATTAAATTTTTGGTTTTATCTTCCCACTAATATTATAAATGCAAAAGTTTGGATGGATGTATGGATGGATGTTTGTTGCTCTTTCACGCCGTAACTACTGAACCGATTGGGCTGAAACTTTGCACAAATATAGTTCTAAACCTGGAATAGGACATAAGCTACTTTTACCGTGGGCAAAAGCTAGTAAACAATAAAAGCACGTTCGGCTACACTTTAGGTAAAAAACCGTTAAATTTACATATTTTATGGGTTTTTTGTTAAAATATTACTCTAATTTCACCATTTTAATTCCACTTAAACATAGATCTAGATAATGTCAATGGTTGCAGCCTAAAGTATTAATTACATACATAGACAATTCCCAATTTTGTGATAGCGTTTGTATGGAGTTTTGCGCGTGATGACGCCTCTTAAATATTATTAGATTGGCAAAAATTACCGATAAGTACAATAAAAAGTTAGACCTGTATCATACATAAGTATGACGCCACCATGTTTTTTTCTGGAAGGCTTATTTAATTTTGCAGATACAATTTCAGTTAAGTAGTTTTTGAGATGAATTTACCTAATTCAAAAAAGAAAAATGTCATCCTATGTAGGTTTTCAATGTGTTTATTTATTTAAGTGAAGCCGCGGGTAAGAGCTAGTAAGTTTTACCTATAAAATGATAATATTGTAAGAACATACCCAGGTGCAATATTGTTGATGATCTTTTCATCTAATGTTTCGACGAGGTCTATGAGCTTTTCCCCAGGGAGGGCACTCTCGTAGAATTTTTCTTCTATTTGATTGGTCACGCAGTTGCTGTAAACAAAAAAAAATATATATTTCAGTTTGGCACCTAGGATAAAATAGTGGGTTCCTGGATTCACCATCGGCAGCTCAAAAGCGGTCCCCCACCAGTTGATTGTCTTTAACCCGTCACGGTGACGTGTGACCATGTGACATGTATGTGAGACCGGGTAGTTCGAAAAAATCTAATATGTTTTTCACCGTTCATCGAATTGCATTGCGTTTTCAAGCTGCATTATTCCACGCCCCTTACCATTACCTCTTGCCATAAATGTAAAAAAATATGTATGCCTTGAGCACGTAGTACCTACTTGCTCGAGATTGGCTGTTGAAGATGAATGATTTTAGTATTATATTTTTTTTTTTGTAGAAGTATTACCATTTATGTTTTTTATTTTATGTTTCCAATGTCATAAGACTGACTAAGGCTGATTTCATCGTTAAATATATAAGATTGTTGCGACATCTTTTGGTTCAAAAAGTATTGTTATAATTTGAATACATCCAAAGATATTGTCTAATGTTAATAAAAGAGATTTGATTTATGACATACCTATGTTTTATTGACAAAAAAAATATCTAATTGTATAACATTTCCAATGAAAAGTAGCATGAACACTATGAACAGTAAATTATACAAAAACTCGTAATCAAAAACCCCGGTGGTTGAGACCGGGGTCACCAACAATGTGGCGGGTTAAATTTTAAGCATGCATTCGCGCCAGTGGTGGATCTAGGGGGGCATATTTTAATAATATTTTTGTATATTGTAAGACAAGTAGGTCATCTCACAATCACAGTTTCACTGTGCTATATTTATCGATGTTGGGCACGTCTTCCAACTAGCTGGGCAGATTCCCACATCAGTAAGACTAACTGAATGCCCTGGTAGTTCATCAACAGCAGTGTAGATGCGCTAGTTATAAACTTGCAGCCATCAAACAACTAGTTGCGAGTACCGTGTAGTACCATCCAATAGGCATGATGACTAAAAAATTCTAATAAGTCCGTCAGATCATCAGAATATATTGGACACGTATTTTTTCTTTTGTCAATTAAACAAAAAATTATGAAAAATATATATAGTCCGCTAAAGTTCCGCGTGACGTCACGCCTAAGTACATTTTTAACCTAGGCGTGACGTCACCAGCCCCCACTCCCAAACTTTGACGCGCTTTATCTCTGTCATTTCTGTTTGATTGACAATAGAAAAAATACGTGTCCGATATTTTTTGATAATCTTAATGACGAACTAAATATAATAATATTTTGTTTACCCTGTCATGTCCCCTATTTCGCCAACTAACCATTGTTTTTTCATAGACTCGACTATTTGCATCTCATTCCGATTTCTATCACTGCCTGAAGTTGGCTTAGCCAATCAGATGGCGTGAAAGTGCATCTAAAGTTGGCGGAATTTATTTCTAACAAACTAACCGTGCGGTCCGAAATAGAATTACATCGATAAAAGCTATGAATGAATTAAAGTGTGAGCGATGACTGGTCCGTAATTTGTGAGCTAGCAAACGATGTAAAAGATAGCTTATGATTCGGACCGCATTAAAAAAGATACATCTTAACCATAACCTCTTACCACAGAATCAATACGATTATTTTATTTTATTTCGTCAAAGTGCCGTGATTCGTGATGGAACAAGAAGAGTTTGTAGCACTGTTCTTCAACGTAGACTCAGATAGCGACGAAAAAAAAATATGTATATAAATTCTTCCTTTTCGACGAGGAGTTCCACACGACTCTTCATTTGTTTCTCTCATGGCCGAATAAAACATATACCATGGTTTGTCTGATCTGAACTGCTGAAATAATGGAGCGAAAACAATTTTTAACATTCCATTCCGTTCAACGCTCACATCGCCTCACCTCCGTCGCATGAGCCACGAAAGTAATACGAATGAATGACCGCATTTGCTTCACTCATGGATTATTAGCCATTCACCTCATTCATTCGTAATCGATTTTAGCGAAATAATTTTATTTCGGAACGCAGGGCAAGTGTCATTGCACCTTTTAAGGGGTAGTTTCTCTATGCTAGCAGCTTACCTGTAGGCAGTAGAAATATGCACCATGGCCTTCAATTTGCTGCAGCTCCTGGCCAACAGAAGCATTTCTCGCGATCCTCGTACATTGATCTCCACGGCTGTCTTCAAAGGCTCGTCAAAGCGGACAGTGGCGGCGCCATGGAAGATTACTTCTACCTGTAAGTAAAAAAAATATCGATGTAACTAAAGCATAAAGTGCTGCTAAAGTACCGCAACTTTAGAGAAAAAAAAACTCATTTTACCGTAATTCAAAATTTTTGCTGTAAATAGACGTTGTTCAAAAAAGCTTTGCTGTTAAATAATAGTTCATTACTAATACTAAGCATTTAATTAAGCAGGTTGTCAGTAATTTTTCTGGTATAGTTCGGAAAATATAATTTGCACCGATTCGACTTATCAGCTTGATATTGGTTGGCAAGGCACGTGCCCTTCATCAACTGTGAAGGGTTAGGTATTGATACTTATGATATTTTTTATAAACACACACACCACCTGTCAAAGTTACCAAAAGCGAGGCGAAAATTTCAATGCCTCCAATTTGGTCGTCAAAAGTATGTTTTTGACCAATTAAAGGCCGTAGATTTTGAAAATAAAGTCAGATTAACCATGAAAAAATGTGAGACCGCCTCGCTTTGACAGGCGCCTCACTTTTGGGTCTGTAGACGGACAAAACGTCTCACATTTAGGACCACACAAACACACATATTCACCCTCTTACTAGGGTTATCAGTTATCACAGCCCTTTATGTAAATAGACATAATGTTCTAGAAATAAAATATTATTACTCCATATTAAAAATAAAATATTATTACTACTTCTAATTCTCTTAGAAGTAACTAAGACAATTGTGAGGAAAAGAGGCGAAGGGTTTTTTTTTTTTTTTTTTATGGCAAGAGGCTAATGGTTCCTAGATAACTGTGAGCAAAATGGGTCATTCCGGCGCACTTAATAACAGTTCCGAAATGACTTTTGAATTTGGAACACTATTAAATTAAAAAGTTTGAACTCAATTCGCTTCGACAAAGTCAAGATAAAGCCAATAATAAAAAAGCGCGCCTGCCGACGCGGCATGAATTCAAAAAAAAAAAATATGCGTTATCTTCTTATTCGTTTTTTTTTATTACTTTTTAACAAAATATTAGAGAAAATTTTGATTTGATTCACAAAAATTTAATAAAAGACGAGTTCTAGCAGCGAAAGTGAAATATTAACACCAGAAAGTATAAAATTAAACACAGAAACTGTCATAAACAATTTACTACCAATCAAATCGAGAGAATATCTTATTTATTTTTCTCACAGAGTTGGATGAAAAGCAGAGTGAGTACAATCACATGGTACCAAAATTATTCAACCTCGAGCGATTCTACTCTAGAATTCTTCGCTTCGCTCTGAATTCAAACAATCGCTCTCGCCCTAAATACATTATTTTGTTCCCTTGTGACACAATCTACTATATAGTACCCAACATTCTTATTAATACTTTTCAAAATATTCATTTATGCATGCCCACCCCGGGATCGAACTTGGATCTCAAGTTTGAGAGGCCACCGTTTTACCGTCTGGGCTATCGCTGCTAGACGATTTCTAGTTAAGTAATGAAGGACCTGACAAACACATGTAAATTTAATCATTCGCTAATTTAAGCACTACATAATCCTAAAATGTGACATTTTACGAAACACAAATTTGCAAACTGGCCGGCAACCTACATTTAAAATGTTACTTGAAGAAGACCTTTAGTTAATTCCACAAATATTTCTGAAACAAGTTACCATCGGTAAAGTAGGTTTTCCAAGAGGAAACCGTTGTGGTCTTAATCCATGTTTTTCTTAAATAACTGAAATAGTACGGTGGGTTAGTGATAATATCGTTACCCGGGCGGATACTAGCACCAAATTTGGCGGATACTAGCACCAAATTTGGCGGATAGTAGCACCAAATTTGGCGGATAGTAGCACCAAATTTGGCGGATAGTAGCACCAAATTTGGCGGATAGTAGCACCAAATTTGGCGGATAGTAGCACCAAACTTGGCGGATAGTAGCACCAAATTTGGCGGATAGTAGCACCAAATTTGGCGGATAGTAGCACCGAATTTGGCGGATAGTAGCACCGAATTTGGCGGATAGTAGCACCAAATTTGGCGGATAGTAGCGCCAAATTTGGCGGATAGTAGCACCAAATTTAGTGGATAGTAGCACCAAATTTGGCGGATAGTAGCACCAAATTTGGCGGATAGTAGCACCAAATTTGGCGGATAGTAGCACCAAATTTGGCGGATAGTAGCACCAAATTTGGCGGATAGTAGCGCCAAATTTAGTGGATAGTGACACCCAAAAAGTTATGAGGGTACCTAAGGGTGTACTGATAAAGTTAGCATAGGAGCCTTACAAGAAAAAAAATAAGAAAAATAAGAAAAAACAAGAAGAGAATTTTTTTTTGCCGGCGGTCTCCTCAGCTTACATTTATTAGTACAACCTAAGGTATATTCATCCCAAATTTGCTATTATCCGCCCGGTAAGTTTGAATTGCCACTTGACTAAAAATCGGAAACAAAAACTTATAAAACACTCAAAAATTTTTTTTCTTTTATTCAT
Organism: Ypsolopha sequella; assembly: GCA_934047225.1. Lineage (NCBI taxonomy): Eukaryota > Metazoa > Arthropoda > Insecta > Lepidoptera > Ypsolophidae > Ypsolopha > Ypsolopha sequella. Next base: position 17,209,492 of record OW204010.1, on the reverse strand, counting down.
GTATATATTATGTCCAAAATTGTTTTACAAGTGGCTCTTTCTTGTATGACTAGACTGATGGATGTGGGAGAGGCGAAAGAGGTGTGTCAGGATCGTAGTACATGGAAATCCGTTGTCTCTGGTTACGCCTCTTGACAGGCATGAGTACATGTATATTGTTTAATAATTGTGTTTATATTTTTAGTAACATTCATTATGGTTACAAAAAACCGTGATAAACAATTATTTTTTTAGGAGTTATTAAAATAATTGTAAGATCATGATTTGAGCGATCAAGTTGTAAAAACTCTGTACAAGTTTATAAATAAGAACCTTTGGCGGATTGTGAAAAACCCGCCTTCATATAATTTTAATCGAAAAAAAAATTTGCTCGATAGTTCTCCTACAAAAGCTTATTCCCTTGTGTTACTGTCCTCAAAAAATGTCCATTGCTTACCGTATATTTCAAAATTTAAAACCTAAAAATTCTAGTAATATAAAAAACAATGATAGATAGATAGATAGATAGATACAACATTTATTCACTATTACAATACTTTCACAATTCATATTCGACACAAACATTTACTTTAACAAAGAAAAGACACAGAACAAATTTCAACAAATAATTATGGACATTATTGCAATAGTAAAAGGGCTCCGACTCAGTATTTGCTGCAAAGGTTCACAATGCAGCACTGATCATCCCGCTGGAACCGTTGAAGAGCGACGTGTTGAACTTTCAATTTTGTGTTGGTAACATAATTAAGAAATAAAAAAATATAGCATGTAAAGATAAATATGTATAATATGGTTATATAACATCTATGTGGGTGTAATACTTATCAATGAATATCGAGGCGAGTTCTGTGATATGGAACCCATATGAGAGCACATACACTCTTATAGTAGAAAAGGTGCAAAAAGCTTTCCTACGTTACCTATATAAAAGAAAGTTCGGTTACTACCCTTTTATGTATCCCACCCCTTTTCTCCTAGGTACTCTCAATTTGAACTCACTGGACGTCAGACGCAATACGGACTTATTGGTTCAGGTGTGCCGTATTTTGCGGGGTGACTCTGACTGCCCCAAACTTGTGAACGCTGTAACCTCGCTTTTTGCACCCAAAAATTACAGTCGCGCGCGTAGTCACAAGCTGCTACACGAACCCACCGCTAAAACCATGGCGCGACGTCGTTCTCCGCTTCCGCGCGCTCTGGAGGGCCTAAACACACTGCTGTCAGCAAATCCAACGTGTGATCTGTTTGCTGATAGTTTGATGAACGTGTTTCGTGAATGTCTGAGGTTATGTGAGAAAGATGCAAAAAAGAGTAGTATTGTGTAATTAGTATTTGTAAATAAATGTTATTCGTAAATTATTTTAGTAGGTATAGCGTGTTAGATTTAAGTATCTGTAAAGCTGTACTGTAAATGTATTAAATAAATAAATAAATAAATATTAAATAAATTATACTTAATCTATTGACGGAATATGGTATGCAAAAAAAAAATTTAATAAAAATAATTTGGACATTTATTTATTATTTGAAATATTATAACATTACAGTAATTACAGACCAAATCGTTACAATATTGTATGTATACATAATTTTATTTTAAGCACTAACTTACATACTTTCTTCTAGCATTCTCTTACACACACTCATCACACATCCTATCCCATCTACAAACACATCACACTCTGGTGCTTTAGCGAGCAGGGAGCAGAGCAAATCGAGTGATCGCGCGACGATAATAAAGCCAATTCTGAAGCCTTTAACTTTAGTTTTAGTGCTGTCAAAGCTTAAAATTTTCCGAAGAAATTTAGTTTCTAATCCTTACTCTTAAGGACTATTTTGTATCGAAGAAAATGTAGTTTTGACAGCACTAAAATAAAAACTAAAGCCTTCAGAATCGGCTTTAATATATTAATAATAAATAAACAAAATTTGTACTAAAACAATGCACGCTACAGTTTTTTCTGCAGTGGAAACTTTGCGATGACAGTTTACACAATACATATTATTATATACCTACTCATATATAAGTAGGTATATAATAATGTTTCATAGGAGAACAATTGAGAAAATTTTAAATTTATGTGTTCTGCTATGTGAGCGTCGATTAGAAAAAATTGACAGATAGAATCGATACATTTTTTCGATAACCCTTATTGCAATGAAATAAGAGTTGTATTTTTTTATTGAATCGATGTCGAGAGGAGAAGGAAAACTTTTTTCATAACAAAATGACCTGTATTTTTTTAGCACCTTTTAGACCATCACTGCAACTTAGAATATAGAGGAATACTAACTTTATTTTCAGTACTTTCTTTGGTGTTTTTAGCATCTAATGGACGCGGCCCCAGTGGTGAAATATCAGTATACATTTTATAGTAACTGACTAATTAGTTATAGCAAAGCACACAACTTTTAGAATTTTTGAAAAATTCCTTTTATTACCGAAGTTATCGATAGCGATATTTAGTTATAACTTTTAGTATGAAGTTAAGCTCACTTTGATTGCCAATAACTTCGCCATTTTTTGAGATATCGAAAAAGTAATTTTGCAACAGTTCTTACATTTTTAAACGCAATTGATTTTCATTAAAATCTTCATGTAGCAGACGAGCTCATTGTGGTATTTGTGGTACATGTGGTACCAAAGAACAAACGAAAGTCTTTTCAAGGTTCCGTACCCAAAGGGCAAATCGGAGCCCTACTGTCTATCTGTATATCTATCTGTCTGTATGTCACGGGTCTCTAGCTCTTAGACGGAATGAGATAGAAACCTGAAATTTGAATATGGTGTGGAAATGGTGAACTAAAACCGAATTTTGAATTAAAAATGTAATTTAACTATTTTTCAGGGAGGCCTCGGCCTCATACATGAAAATGGAGCCGAAAAAAAAATTTTTTTTACGCTATCCTGCCCGTGTGCTGTCATTTTCTGGAACTCATTAGGTAAATTATTAATAAACTTTTTTTTTTTTTCTTTAATTAGAATTGATACTGTATAACACTAACTGACCAAATTTCATGTTCTTTTCAGAGATTTAGGCTGTGTGTAGACTGTAGACATGAGAAATTTGGTTAATAATTAGGTTCCATAAGGGGTGTAAAGATGCCTTTAGAAAAGATTTTTCAAAATTCACCCCAAACGTGGATGAAACGGGGTTTAAACTTTTGTACAGAAAATTCGTTCCTGACGGGTACAATGGACTGTTTATATCCCAAAACCACGACGATGAAGTCGCAAGCGTCAAATGAAGTTTTTTTATGACCACAATAAGACCCCATTGTCTAACAATTATTAACAATATTGTGTATAGTTAAATACAAATTACCTTATAATAAAGCCGATTCTGAAGACTTTAATTTTAGTTTTAGTGCTGTCTAAACTTGATTTTCTTGATTACAAAATAGTCTTTAAATGTTAGGAACAGAAGCTAAATTACTTTGAAAATTTTTAGTTTTGACAGCACTAAAACTTAAATTAAAGCCTTCAGAATCGGCTACAATATATTAAGAATAATGTATCTATCACTTGCTGACTCAATTATAAGCTACGGTATTAGTAGTTATGGTCGTGGGTACTTATAAAAGCTATATCGATAATATCTATGGACTACAACTTAGAATATTAAAAGTCTTGTGCCTAACAATATTAAAAACAAATACAATGGCGACGAAAAAGGCTTATTTGACTACTGTAAAATCATTAATATCTATAGTAAAATAAAAATGGCTATTATTTGTGAAGAATATGATAATGAAGATATGAAGATAAACTTATTAAGAAAACTAGGCCTAAGAACTTACGAAACCTAACTTACCTACCTACTTATAAACTACCTAACTATAATAATATACATATGTTATGAGAACATGGGAGTACATCATGCTTCCTTTAATACTAGATGAAATACTTACTTATACATTAGATAGACTAAAAAACTTAAATAATAATAAAAAGCAAAAAAGTGACATATAGCTTTATTTCCTTCAACACCAGCAGCCTGTGGCTGCGTGATGTTATATAACATAATATAAGTTAGAATTAGTTTACTTAGTTTAGCATAAAGTTTGCGATCTCGCCATACCGCGCATAAACCATGTGGTTTTAGTCGGATGGCTTTAAATTCTTGAAAATGTATGTAAATTTAACTATGGAAAAAAAAAACAAAAAAAAAACTTAAACAACTATTGCTATCCCTTTCAAATGTATCACAATTAGCTAGAAATGACGTCACACATAGTTTTTAGCTAATTACGATGCTTTTTAAAGCGACAGATATTGAAGTTGGACAATAAGGCCGCAGTAGATTAAAGCTCACCTCTTCACATAGCATCTTTCTGTCTTCCTCTTTGATGCCAAGACCGATCAATCCGACGTCTCCTTCAATCACAGCCAGTTTCTGCATGAAGTCTGGTTGCTCCTTCTTCAGTTTGTCGTATAACTGAACAGAGAAAAGAATAGGTTAAGGGCCTTAGTATCGCCAAATGAGTACTTTCTAAAGCCTACTCCTCGTTTATGGCCAAACCAAAAATATTGAAAAAATGTATTATGAATTATCAACTTTAAGACAACATATGCAATATCTTTCTTTTTCATACCACCAAAACTTCTATATGAAAACGAATTTCTACCGAATGATGTTTTTTTGGCTTAAATTCCCTACCTCTCTTAAGCGGCTTGGTCGATTTAATTCATTTATACTTTGAACAATAGATAAACTTGATAGCTATAAACATAACATATCATTATTCAATCGAACAATCACGTCCATGTGAAAAGTATAATTTTCTCCTATTTCGCCCTATCAAGGTCGCAGCGAGCGTCGTAACAGCCACTATGAATTGCGCGCTGATATGAACGTTATTTCAATGTTGTTTCCGTCGATATTCGTACCGACAAACATCGAGCTGCTAATTTGGCGACGGTAATCGCCTTAAGAGCAGTTCCGCAGCTGGATTGTGAAAAACACGCCTTTTTTAAATAATCGAAACAGAACACTTAAACTCAAAATACAGTCAGTAGTTATTCAACAAAACCTTATTACCTATTTATTGTGTATGTTGCCATCGCAAACATTCCACTGGTTTCAGTAGAAAAGAATTCCAAAAATTTTGAAATACTAATTTTTAGATACCAATGGAAACTGCGATGGCAGCTTACACAATACATAGGTAATAAGGTTTTGTTGAATAACTATTGAGGGAATTTTGAATGTAAGTGTTCTGTTTAGATTAATTAGAAAAAGGCGGGGTTTTCACAATCCGGCTGCTAAAGGGTCTTAAGGACATCGGTGGCCCGAGTTTGAGCACCTCATTTTACATCAAGTAGAAATGAACTCTATGACGTTTCATTATTGTTTAAATAGCGCGCTCTAAGCCGTGGCTGTTACAATTACATGATTTTCTGTTGCACGAAACCTCCAATATAAATATTTAAGCAACCTTTATTTATTTAAATAAAAATTTGTCAAACTCATGATTATATTCGAGTTTATGTTGTTCGAACGCAATTTTACCTCTGTTAGCGTCCAATTTGACACTTGATTAAATTAAAATTTAAGTGGCAACGATCCTGTTCTCATCCCGCTAAATGGGAAGATGGCTGACCATGTCACAGCTGATTTTGAAGAAAGTTTAACATTTATAGCGGTAGGTGGCGTGCTCAGCGTGCTCTTTGCTGTACAATTTTGCTGCAAGCAATTTACCTTGCAATTGCTTGTAATCTTGTAAACCAGATAGAAACTCGTGAAAAGAAAAGAAAGAACGTGGTTGCAGAAGGAGACTGCATTTGAGAATCAAACTGTTAGCGCTGGGCCTGGTTACTTGTTTCCTTTGTTGTCTGTACATTGTGACAGGCAAATAGTAAAATGCGGCATTTCACAAACGGCCTCGTCAGTTTCTAAACGCTCGCTGTTCAGCAATTTGCCGTACGGCCGAAATCTAGTCTTTCACCAAAAAGTGAAAAATAAATGCGACGACGACCGGAGCGATGAGGAGCGTGTTAGGTTTACATGTAAGTATATTAGGAGCCGAGCGAAGTGAAGCCGAGCAACGCGACCCTAAATAGATCCAACAGAATTACTTTATGCAGAGGTAAATGACAAAACGCCCAACTCTACTAAAGAATCGTCAGATACCAAAATAGCGAGCTAGAATAGAATAGAATAGAATAAAATATAACAAATTTTAAATCAGATTATTAAAATCCATACTTGTTAGTAGATAATAATTACGAGTATATAAAAAAAAAACGAATGTTACCAACAATTTTTTTTATTTTATTTTATTTATTAACATTTTTATTTGAAACAAGGTGGATATCCATCCAGTGCTCGAATATGGGGCTATCCAGTTTAGAAACTGATGACGCCGTTTGTAAAATGCCGAATCTTACTATTTTCTGCGACACATACATATCGCTGTTGTATACAGGGTGTTTGGTAATTCGACCTATTCCTTGAAAGGAGTTATACTAGAGATAATTTCCAACAAATAATGCCTATCAACTAGGGGTTGAAAATGATATTTTTTTTAAAGTAAAACACATCGATATTGCAAATATTACAAAGTAAACAAGGTCTTATTTCAACTTAAGATCTTTTATTTCTCAGATTACGGGAATTCAGAGCATGTATTTTTTTTTAATAAATGATCACTCATTTATCATTAAACAACAAAATAACAAATAAGTGCCGAGAGAGGAGTAGTTATTTTTAATAATTTTTTTTGGCTACCAGTCTGAAAGTTTGAAAAATATCTAATAAAACCTCCGTAACTCGGAGACCATTCATTTTCTACTCCTAGTTTATAGGCATTATTTGTTGGAAATTATTTCTAGTATAACTCCTTTCGAAGAATAGGTCGAATTTCCAAGCATTGTGTATGATAAGAAGGACTGAATACAGACCACGTCATCGAACTGCTCCTGTAGCCTCTTGGTAGATTCTTTGTTCTTCTTTGGCCTGGCCAGCACGTAGATCCGCTTTATATCGGGACATGACCTGGAACAGAACAAAATTTTATTGTTAGTCAATTAAGGCGATATGCGAAAAAAATACGGGTGTTTCTTTTCTGTGTATTTCATGAAATACACGGAAAATTTTTAATAAATTACTAGTATATGCATTTTGACTATATAATCTAGGGTTTTGAAATTGGAAAACATGTTTGAATAAATTTTCCTCGATAGAAATAATTGTTGAAATGAGGTCTTCCAACACACTTTTTCTCCTCGTTTGACGAATAGGAACCATATACAGAAATCAAAAATATTTAGGTGTGTTTCAACAATATATAGAGATTAAATATTTGAAAATTTGGTAGCTATTTTATTTTTTTTATAAAAATGTAAGACAAACTTTTTTCCCCTTTGCCCTGAATTCGCCCCTCTCGCACTGAGCGATTTTTCGCTTGGAGTGACAGTGACAAAAATAAAATTCGCATAGCCTCTTAACTTAGACCATTTAGCACGGCAGGTGCCAAAGTGCGTCTCAAATTATTCTACCATTTTCCGCGGGAGGGGAGGCATAGTAAAAACAGAAAAGTAGAATTCCAATGGCCTGATTTATAAAAGTTTTTTTTTTGGAGAAATTACGTCATTTTTGGACATAGTTTTCATTATTTTGGTATATAAATTAACCGTTATTTGTTATGATTTTTCATGAAGATGAATATTTTTACAAAATGGCTGCAACTTCCATCTGCTTTTGTGTGACGTCACTTGAGAAATGGCTGTTTAGAAATGTGTCCTAGATACATTTATAATAATTTGCTTCAGACTAATTTGATAGCTGGATGACAGATGAGTAGACAGACAGAGAGAGACCACTTTTTTAAGCAATCACACATCACAATCAATATAATGTCTAAAATTCTCAAGTGACGTCATATCGGACAATTCTTTAAAAAAATATCTTTAAAAAATAATGGTTAATTTATATAGGTACTGAAATAATGAAAATAATGTCCTAAAATGGTGTATATCCCCTGAAAAAAATTAAAAAATGCTTTTAAAAATTAAGATATTGGAATTTGTTAAAAATTTCAATACTTTTCTTTTTACTGTTTTTTTGACGTTTTAAAAATCTATGCATTGCATGGTTCATTTATCGGTCACGCTCTGCTTATATTTGTATGTACAAGATGTAGTCATCACTTCCAGTGAACACGTTTCCTGCGTCCGATTTGTCAACATAAACGTGTTACATTAGATACAGAATGACAAAATGACAATTGGTTAAGGCTATTCTTGTCTTAAAATCACATTTTTATCATAAGTATCATTTTGCGTCAGGACTTTAGGACACATTGTAGCTATAGTTGCATACATAGCATGTATAAAACATGTCAGCTCATCGTAGAATTGGACATATCATGATTTGCCTAGGCATATTATATTTCTGTTAAAACTATAGGTAGAATGGTCGCCTCGCTCTAGAACGATTCGCCCAGCTCCTCAAAAAAAAGTTTCAGGAAATTTAATTAGATACTTAGAGCTCTAAATGACAAATTAGATATGATTAGTAATTGCGATTGTCGGCACGTTAATCGTTTTTTTTGTGGCTCGTTGATGATGTCGTAAGGCGAAACCGGTGAGAGTTACCTAGTAACTAGTAATTGTTAGTGATATTGTGAAACAGTCATGATATTATTTACGAGTGAAATAATCTTAAGAAACAAATAAATTACATTTAAAATAACCTATTATGACATGTAACATGTATTAGATGTCAAATTAAAATAGCATTAAAAAAGTTACTTGTCAACTGCAGTATTAATAGAGCCTTTAAAACTTAGGTAGTTCCCCAATAAATTGGAATCATTATAATGAAATTTAATAACTACGATGATTGTTTTAAAACAAATTCAGTTTACTGCTAGCAATACCTTTATATAATGCTGTAATTTTAGTTTCCATATTACTCAATTTAGAAAGGTTTTCTCAACTCTTTAGAGCGGAAATACAAAGAGATTTTTTTTTTTTTGCGCTTACATAAAATGTGTTGGCCTCCATACCATAATGTTTTTAGGGTTCCGTATCCGTATTGTGTGGTGGTACGGAACCCATTGTGCGTGGACCCGACTTGCACTTGGCCAGTTTTTTAAATTTTAATGTGCAATTTTTGTCTGCTTTTTGAAATAAATCGATCAATTTGGGAATTTCACTTCAACAACAATTTTTTCGTGCTTTTTAACCCGTTGCTATAAACATTTTAGTATTAACCCTTCTTTGCATAGCGATGGCAGTTTCCATCATAACATACAACAACAACGAGCAAGATATTATGTATTTTATATATATTTATATAAAATTGGTATTACGCAATTGGCATAGATTAAATTATTTTAAGATGTGTTAATTCGAAAACCATTTCGAGATTTAGGTTTAATAAGCCGTATTTTTGAAGTTTTGGTTAAAAAAACCTCAAGATGATGAATATTTTTACGAAAAGGCTGCAACTTACATTTGCCCTTGTGTGACGTCACTTGATTAATGGCTGTTTAGAAATGTGTCCTTTGCTATCAAGACAAATTTATAATAATTTGCTTCAGACTAATTTGACAGCTAGATGACAGATGAGTAGACAGACAGAGACAGACCACTTTTTTTATAAGCAATCACACATCACAATCAGTATAATGTCTAAAATTCTCAAGTGACAAGGTCATCGGACAATTCTTTAAAAAATCATAAAAAAATAATGGTCAATAAATATAGCAAAATAATGAAAACCATGTCCTAAAGTGACGTAAATTCTCCGAAAAAAATTAAAAATAAATCTTTTAAAAGTTAAGCTATGGGAATTGGTAGCGCGCTTGTCTTGATAACAAGAGGTCGCAGGTTCGAATCCTGGCCCGGGGAATTTTTTCATATTCTTGTCTTTGGGTTTGTTTCTGATTGATCTTTTCTAGTTTGTAATGCACTCTAATTATATTTATATAGTTTTTGTTGCTAGCAACTTCCTGCTGGACTATTTCGTGAAAATATTTCATATACAAGGTGAAATTTAATCAACCGCCTGAATTCATACTGGAGACTCGGTTAGTGATCAGGAACGAGGTTCAATTACCACTTTTTTTACTGGAAATCGTAAAAAAATTTTTGCTCCCGTTCACACTGGACTAGTTTAATTACAAATCCTAGTATAGGCAGTATAGGAGCAAAAATTTTTTTTTTTTAATTTCGCCTTACTGGTCTTTAAACATTGTTCCTTATCACTAACCGAGTCTCCAGTATGAATACAGGCAGTTGATTAAATTTCACCTTATATAATTGAGTTTTATTTGCTTTTTTAAAATGCATATATACTTTTGCAGTGTAAAGAAAATGGACATAAACTGAAAATGAGAGCTAGCGAATAAAATCATAAAAATTTCATGCTTTTGTTTTTTTTTTTATTTCGTATTTAGTTAACTAGTGCCAAATAGGCAAAAAACCATTCTAAACGACGAAGAAAAAAAACAAACATTTTTATTAAAATTTGAAAAAAACGAAAAAGATTTTTTGAATTATTTTTCCTATATATTTTGATCATTTTTCTATCACACTCTCGTTAAAGAAAAGAAAAAAAAAAGGTCATACAAAAAAGGGTCAGGAAGTGGCGATATAGTATTAGGATTGGATGGTCGGATCCTTGTCAGACTTCGGTTCTAAGTCCAACACGCACTTGACCAAACTATTTGTATCCAATAGGTATTAAAAATTCGCACCAAGTGCCCAGAATCAACAGTGTTAAAATTATGCCAAGACTCCTCTTAATGATTATTGACACACTTTTATTGCTTGCGTCAGCATCAAAACACCTTACAATGGGGCATTCAACAATATCCTTTATCACTAGTCATTAAAGATAATACAGGTCTTCACATGTTGATTTGAATAACGCAATGGCATAATATATAATGATCTCTGTAACTTAAGAACCCGCTCCGTATTTTTCGTCCGTTTGATGCGAAGTATTTTTTAAATATTTTTCTCATCTTTACCGCGATGTTTCTGTAAAAACCAGGGACATACACGAATTCATATTGGCCGTCTAAATGAAGCCCTAAAATTTATTTGAATGAATTGTTTCTCCTTTGCGAATTATTTTAGTACTTACACATTATGAAGAACTAGTCGGAACGGGCTCGTAAGTACCAAAATGATTTGCAAAAGAGGAACAATTCAATAAAATAATTTTAGGCATTCATTTAAACGGCCAATATGAAGTGGTATATGTCCTTGGTTTTTCCAAAAACATCGCGATAAAGACCAGAAAAATGGTTAACAAAATGCTTTGCATCAAAACTGTCGTCGTCGCGGACCGGGTTCTTAAGATGGTTTGATAATAAGACTGCAATCTTTAGATTATGGTGTAACTTTAGGAATACGTGGACAAGACTGGTATCGTTCTGAGCACGTACTCGCTCGTACTCCCACACTTGCGCAGTTCGCTTATTATTTATATATCGTATGGCAGGTGTTATATATTTTTTGTTATCGTATTATACATATAATATACATTTATTTAAATCAATTAGTTGTCGAGTCTTTGCAGTCAATCGACTACTGCTGGAGTCAGGGTTTTGGAGTCCTCAATGGGGCCATTGTAAGAATATAGTGGATAGTCGGATGTTATGTGTATCGCTATTTGTTCCGGACACCCACAAGGACAGGCGGAGCAGTGTTGCCAGATGAGGAGCCCGAGATAGATACATAATTACCTTATTTATTGGTAATAATCAAAATTTAAAATTTGTTTTGCTTATCCCGAACAATATCCAACCTAAAACATTTATCAAAATCAGCTACATACAAAATTTACGAGCGTAAATGTAAGACCCAAAGTATATTGATGAATGTCGAAATGTCATAAAAAAGCGTTACTAGTACAACAAATAATGTAATTTTAGGTGTACAGCTTAGTACCATAGCAAACCTGTTTTAGACACTGGGTGTTAAGATGATGTTGCGGGAGCCAAAAACTGGGGATAGTACGCGTCCATACGAACAACTTTTACTGTGGAGCCAACTCTCGAATGGCGAAAAAAAATCAGCTGTTCTATAAAAAAGTTAGCTAGAAGAACAAAATGTATGATAGGTACTTACAACTGTTTTTTTTTTCTCGATTTCTCATCTTTTTTCACGAAAATTTGTTCGTATGGACGAGTACTACGCCAGTTTCCGGCTTCTGCGACTTCATCTTAACACCCTGTGTATTCTGACAAGTCAAATATCTACGCCATAAACTTGAGAAAAACAAATAAAGTCTATTGGACTTGCAAAGTTGACTTAACTCGAGGATTTGTTAAGTCAACAATTTGTGATAATTGACCTCTAGGCAAATGGTCAACGAGTCGAGTAAACGAGGATTTTTACGAGGACTCTTTGTGAGGACTCTATTATATTTGTGAGGACTCTTCAAAAGACTTCATCACGTGGGATGTAATAATCGTTGACGAAATGCGAGTGTATATCGAATGTGGACTGTGACTTGCATTTCACAGTTCACACCCAGAACACCTCTGACACCGCCTCGAAGATTCATGTCGTGACGATATAATATATCTTGAAAAGAATCACCCAAATTGTAACCCAGGGGGCTATTGTGGCACATGCAAAAATTTGCGAAGGCAGGTGATTTTTAAATCTGAATTCATAACATGTTTAACATGTATGTTTAACATAAAAGATTATGGAGTTATAGTTGGTATAATTTATTATCATACGCCGGCTATAACGCGATAAGCAAAGCCGTATGAAAGTTAATAATGAAAATAATGAATGTTGCCAAAATAGCCGCCGGCAGATTTCGGATGATTTTTTACAGATGTGTATAGATATTTTTATTTTTATTTTAGACCTAGTAGTGAGCATTCCTTATATTCCATAGTTTTCATTTTAAATGATTAGTCACTCCAATTTACATCGCATGGCGTTTATCACACCGTAAACAAAATTCGAACGACTGATAATTATAGCGAGTAAAAACTAATGCCAGAAGGCGTCCAGCCCCTCTATTATGTATACTGATAATTATTGCGAGTGAAAACTAATGCCAGAAGGCGTCCAGCCCCTCTTTTATATATACTGATAATTATTGCGAGTGAAAACTAATGCCAGAAGGCGTCCAGCCCCTCTTTTATTTAAACTGATAATTATTGCGAGTGAAAACTAATGCCAGAAGGCGTCCAGCCCCTCTTTTATGTAAATTTATAATTATTGCGAGTGAAAACTAATGCCAGAAGGCGTCCAGCCCCTCTTTTATATAAACTGATAATTATAGCGAGTGAAAACTAATGCCAGAAGGCGTCCAGCCCCTCTTTTATGTAAACTGATAATTATTGCGAGTGAAAACTAATGCCAGAAGGCGTCCAGCCCCTCTTTTATGTAAACTGATAATTATTGCGAGTGAAAACTAATGCCAGAAGGCGTCCAGCCCCTCTTTTATGTAAACTGATAATTATTGCGAGTGAAAACTAATGCCAGAAGGCGTCCAGCATGTATCTTTGGTTGCCAGATGGACTGAGTGCCTATCATCAAAAAAAAACATAGATAAAAACTGAACATACAAAATTACCTTTAGTGGGTATTGAACTTTGACTATTAGTCAAACGTATTGAACTATTTACGAACTGTGTCTTCACTTCAAGTGCGAACATATCCTTAGACAATCGGAATTCGATAGTATATCTATGTTTTTGATGATAGGCACTGAGTTTAGTTGGCAACTAAAGATACATAATAACCCCTCTGGCCAGCGATTCAGGTGCGTGCGGGAAAATTGCAGGAGCAGAAAAATTCATCGTTTCCGTAGAAAATCTCTTGTAAAATCACCCGAAATCTGCCGTAGCAAATTTTTCCGTACTTGCCAGTGCAGGACGTCTTTAATTCGATAATTTTATTATACATGTGTTAATTCAATTGAACTCAATTCAAAACTTTTTATTTCAGCTTTCACAGTTTACCTATAGATTTAAATATGATACTCGTACACACAAGAAAGAAAGAAAGAGAGAAAGAAAGAAAAAATTTATTTGCATAAATTGTGGTATACATAAAGATGGTGAGGTACACAAAATTTGTTCAGCACAGTTTACCTTATTCAGGCATGCAAATTTTAGATTAGGTATACATTTTATAATATCTATTCATAAAGTTTCTATAATAACATCACTAATTTCTAAGTAACTATAAATTTGCTATATTTACAAGGAAAATCACAATTGAGTTATTTTCGATATACAAGGTGACTTTTTGACCATCGTCCAAATTCATACTAGAGTCTTGGTAAGTGATCGGCACCATGAACCGATAAAATGAAATTTTGACTTCCCATAGTAATTCACTCCCAGTCCCAAGAATCACTATGGGAAGTCGAAATTTCATTTTATGAATTTTACAAAAAATCTTTACTGGTTCATGATGCTGATCACTTACCAAGGCTCAAATATGAATTTGGACGATGTTCACAAATTCACCTTATATATTTCGGCTCACCTTGGGGCCGGCGAGTACTATCACCAATTTCCAGCTTTCGCAACTTCATATTAACACCCAGTAAAAGTCACCCATACGCTCTCATAACCAAACATTCAACGACTGTTTCACCGTAAGAATCATAAAATCATTTCACTTATTTTATTTTATTTTTTGTTTAATTAAAACATTATATAAAAATTATTTTCGAAATATATTTCGGCCCACTTTGGGGCTGTGACCCACCATTGACAGATATAAAATTAAGGACGTGGGAATACTCGTACATATGGTCACTTGGTGCGCACTACGGACCAGGACTAAACAAACAACACTGACTCCACTTTGACTGACTCGACTCGACTCGACCAGGACTTGACTTACAACAGAAACAATTACCATCAAGACCAGGGTACCTGGACAGCAATGCCATCTTGCGGGTTTGAGTGCGCCCAATATTGTAAATAAACTTTAGGGTAGCGCATAAAGTACCCGCAGGATAGCCTCTACATTTTCATTTTTTTATTTTTATTTTGTCTGTTAAAGTAGGTTAAGCTCATTCATGTCATAAGGTTGTATATATATTTTTTATTCATACTAAAATGTCATTCATTTAAAATCATTAGTTATAAGGTTGTATATATTTTATGTCATTTACCGTTTTTAATTCGACTGACGCCGGCCCCAAAGTGGGCCGAAATATATTTCGAAAATAATTTTTATATAATGTTTTAATTAAACAAAAAATAAAATAAAATAAGTGCTCAATGTAGCAATCAGTGGCGTGCACAGAACTTTTTTCCGATAAAGCAATCAAAAGGTCAAGTACGACAATAAAAAAAATATGAAAAAATTTAAATAACACTTTGAAAAAAAAAAGTTTGTATGACGCCAGGGTAGGCACTGCCTACCCTAGAGTGGACATTTTCATACAAACTTTTTTTTTTTCAAAGTGATATTTAAATTTTTTCATATTTTTTTTATTGTCGTACTTGACCTTCTGATTGCTTTTCCGGAAAAAAGTTCTGTGCACGCCACTGGTAGCAATATATATATATTTATTTCTTTATAAAGCCAAATTCATACTGGAGACTCGGTAAACGGTCAGGACCGAGGTTCCATGACCCTTTTTGTGAACAAAGCAAAATAAAATTTAGGCTTCCTATACTAAATTGACTCGGAGTTTTTCGTAAATTAATATAGGGGCACAAATTTTATTTTGCGTTTTTTACAAAAGGGGTCATTGAACCTTGGTCTTGACCACTTACAGAGTCTCCAGTATGAATTTGGCTATATAATTAGAAGAATGTAATTATTTCGTGTCAATGTTGCCGACTTTCAAATTACCCACTGGTTTTTTTAAGGTCACTTTTGAAGTCATTTGTGGTTTTTATTATGATGTAAACATTAAACGACAACCACAAGTGGGTCGAAATTTATTTCGAAAAACTTGAACTTTTTACTTATACAGGGTGTTAATGTTAAGATGATGTTGCGGAAGCCGGAAACTGGCGGTAGTACTCGTACATATTATTATGAAAAACTTATCGTGTAAAATGACGAGATTACATGAAAAAAAACTATTTCATACATTTTGGTCGAGCAGGTATGTAATTTGTATGAAATAGCAGGTTTATTTTACGATTTGAGGGTTGGTTCCATAAAAGATTTTTGTATAAACGGGTACTATCGCCAACAGAATTGTAATTCTTAATCCACGTTCTACGTATTTACATCACAACATATTTAAATGCATCGAACGTTTTCTATGACTAAAATTACGTGGAACGATTTGAGTCTACAGTTTACAAAATTATCTGCAACGTTCATTTGAACTTTGCTTCTGTGTAATAAAGTCTAGTTTTGACGGTTAAGACCGCAGAATTATAGTAGTTTATCGAAAGGCTTCTAGCATTGCGTTGAAGCCTGCATGCGTAACAAAACTTTCACTATTCTTTAATTAATTGGAACTTGATAGTAAAACAGTATTATTGAGGGTAAAAATAGCTTCACTTCAGTCGACTGTCTATCCTACCGCTCAAAAGCATATCTATTTGTTATTACATGTGTGCCAATAATTGCATTGTGGTATATCAATAATTGTACCCCTAGTGCCAATCACCGTCCTTAAGGGATGTTTTTCGTTTAAAATTAAATATTTCAATTAAATTTATATAAAAAGGCCTGGAAACTACTTTATTTATTGCTTTTATCCATACCGATTAGTTTTTGTTAAAAAAGAAACAACGCAGGTAGTCTTTAAAAACAATTCCCATAACTTAATTTTTAAAAGATTTTTTTTCAGAGAATTTACGCCATTTAAGGACATAGTTTTCATTATTTTGGTATATAAATTAACCATTATTTTTTATGGTTTTTAAAGAACTGTCCGATGACCTTGTCACTTGAGAATTTTAGACATTATACTGATTGTGACGTGTGATTGCTTATAAAAAATCATCTAGCTGTCAAATTAGTCTGAAGCAAATTATTATAAATTTATCTTGATAGCAAAGGACACATTTCTAAACAGCCATTACTCAAATGAAAGAAAGTCAAAATTTAATTTTATGAATTTTACAAAAATCGTTATAGGTTCATGATACTGATCACTTACCAAGGCTCAAGTATGAATTTGGACGATGTTCACAAATTCACTTTGTATACTTAAACATACACCTATAGATAAATAATATAAAAACAAAAATAAATCAGTGTAAATACAAAAGGGACGGGAAGATATAAAAAATAATAAATAAAAAAATAAACAATTTGATCAAAGTAAAAGATAATGATGCTTACATCTTACATGGTCTTAGAGTATAAATGAAGGCAATGTACCTATATACTCTAAATGACTCATAGTACATAGTAATTCCGATTATTTTTATATTAAGTACCTATCCTGTTATATTTATTTTAATAATTATAAACAACAAAAATAACAGTCTTAAGTATTTTCGAAATATATTTTGGCCCAGTTTGGGGCCGGCATCAGTCGTGGGCCGAAATATATTTTGAAAATACCCAAAACTGTTATTTTTATTGTTTATAATTCAAAAGGCAAATAAAAATATTTATTTCAAGTATCCTGTTATATCATACATAAAGATTTAAAATCGTATACAAGTAGATAATTTAAACTGCAGACGACTGTAAAACCTGCAAATGCCTGTTAGTTTAGTTTAGTTTTTAGGGTTCCGTCAAAAATTGTGTCTGTCTGTATATCAGTGCATAGCTCAAGAACGGCTTAAGGGGGGCTTATACCAATTTAGTCTCTTTTCTGATTAATTTTTATCTATGAAATTGTGATTTTTTATGTCTGAAAAAAAAATATAAAAAAAAAAGCTATTTATTAAACCATAAATCGTACAAAGGTTACAGTGAGAACCTGTTATAAGTTACGTATAACCTGAGGTTCAGGGATCTCGCGCTTCATCTTGGAGGTTACAAAGTTATTAGCACGTTTAATTAAATAGTTAAACGAATAAAACTAAAGATCCAATAGAGAGGCTATCGGATATCAGTATTAAGCAAAATCAGGAAATATTTAAAAATCTTAGATACATTTTTTTTGCATATTTTTTTTGCGGTTCAAAACGCGATACGTTATACTTTGCTCGATCGAGAAAAAATCCAAAACTTGTTCGATTTTTCAAGGTTTTTTCGTTTTATATAAATTTACATTACCAAATCGTAGGAATATTACAGGAAATTAAGAAAAATATAATTTAGTAAGTACTTTTGCGGATTATTTTCTGAAAATTTCATCGAAAAAAGTTTTTTTAGTGAAAAACGTGTTTTTTAAGAGCGCGCGATGTTTCGGTTGTCGTAACAGCTACTGTTACATGGCTCCTAAGGGTCCTTGAGCTGTACAAAGTCGACAATACAGTTCGACACTTCCTTGAAGCATGTATGGGGCAATGGAGTACTATCCTTAGTCTCGCAGGCGAGAAAATGACGGATGCCGATGACCAAATACGGATAAAAAGAGGTATTTTCCAGGGTGATTGTCTGAGCCCGCTTTGGTTTTGCTTGTCGCTGAATCCTTTGAGTCAACTTTTGGAGAAATCAGCGGCGGGCTTTCAGTTTCGGAGGGGAGGAATGCGGATATCGCACCTTCTCTACATGGATGACCTGAAGCTTTTTGGCCCCACAGCTCAGAAACTGGAGGAGTTGTTGAAGATCACTGATGACTTTAGCAACTCCATCAGAATGGAGCTAGGGGTCGACAAGTGTGCGGTCTTGCATGTGGAGAGGGGTCATGTTGTTCGCTGCGATGGAGTCGATGTCGGCTCCAATCGATTGAAAACCCTTTCTGAGACTGAAACATACCGGTATCTTGGCATGTCCCAAACAATCGGTGTGAATGAAGCAGACATGAAACAAGCCGTTTGTGGGGTATTTTATAATCGCCTGACAAAAGTGCTTGAGAGCTTTTTGTCGGGCGGAAATAAGGTACGAGCTTATAATGCTTGGGTCATGCCTGTTCTCATGTACACATTCGGAGTGCTCAGATGGACTCAGACCGAACTAGATGCTCTGGACAGAAAAATCCGCACAATCCTGACCCTTCATAGGATGCATCATCCGAGATCGTCGGTCATGAGACTGTATCTCCCGCGGAAGTGTGGTGGTTGAGGCCTTTTAAACGCCAAGGCTATGCACAACCGTGAAATATGCAGTCTCAGGGATTATTTCCTGTCGAAAACGGATGATGCAATCCATAAAGAAGTCGTGGCATGTGATAAAGGACTCACCCCTTTGTCCTTAGCCAGCGAAGAATGGCGCGACCCGGTTGTACTTAGCACCGCTGAACGAGAGTCCGTGTGGCGAGGAAAGGAATTGCACGGGATATTTCACAAGGCCCTTCACGAGCCTCACGTTGACAAAAAAACCTCCATGCATTGGCTGCGCTTTGGTGACCTCTTCGGGGAAACCGAGGGTTTTGTCTGTGCAATACAAGATCAGGCGATCAAGACGCGTAACTACCGGAAATACATTATCAAGGATGGGACCCATTACATCTGCCGGGCATGTGCCCATCCTGGAGAATCTCTCCGACATGTTATCTCCGGGTGTTCCGCTCTTGCCAACACTGAGTATCTGCACAGACACAATCAAGTGGCCAAAATCCTTCATCAAGAACTCGCCCACAAGTACGACCTCGTAAATCAGAAGGTGCCATATTACAACTACTCACCGGCGCCAGTACTAGAAAACGGCCGCGCCAAGCTCTACTGGGATCGGTTTGTCATCACGGATAGGACTATTCTCACGAATAAACCTGATATCGTGTTGATGGACCGGGCGCAGTCTCGGGTGTTTTTGGTGGATATTACAATCCCACACGATGAGAACCTCGTGAAAGCCGAAACCGAGAAGAGGAGGAAGTATCTCGACCTAGCTCACGAGGTTACCGACATGTGGGGCGTGGCATCCACCGAAATAATCCCAGTTGTTTTATCCGCGAACGGGTTAATACCAACCAGTCTCGAAACCAACCTGAGACGGCTGGGATTCCGCGGCAGTTCGCTTCCAGCGCGGATGCAGAAGGCGGTTCTACTCGATACTGCTCGCATCGTTCGCCGGTTTCTTTCCCTGGGGCTCTGAACCTCGGTCGACTGTGCTTCTGCCGAGGGATGTACCGTCTCTTTCTCTTTACATTCTTTTGGCCAAGAGGGAGAGACGAGATCAAAAATTCTCGAAATAATAATAATAATAATAACTACTTAATATAAATATTTATTTCAAGTATCCTGTTATATCATACATAAAGATTTAAAATCGTATACAAGTAGATAATTTAAACTGCAGACGACTGTAAAACCTGCAAATGCCTGTTAGTTTAGTTTAGTTTTTAGGGTTCCGTCAAAAATTGTGTCTGTCTGTATATCAGTGCATAGCTCAAGAACGGCTTAAGGGGGGCTTATACCAATTTAGTCTCTTTTCTGATTAATTTTTATCTATGAAATTGTGATTTTTTATGTCTGAAAAAAAAAATATAAAAAAAAATAGCTATTTATTAAACCATAAATCGTACAAAGGTTACAGTGAGACCCTGTTATAAGTTACGTATAACCTGAGGTTCAGGGATCTCGCGCTTCATCTTGGAGGTTACAAAGTTATTAGCACGTTTAATTAAATAGTTAAACGAATAAAACTAAAGATCCAATAGAGAGGCTATCGGATATCAGTATTAAGCAAAATCAGAAAATATTTAAAAATCTTAGATACATTTTTTTTGCATATTTTTTTGCGGTTCAAAACGCGATACGTTATACTTTGCTCGATCGAGAAAAAAATCCAAAACTTGTTCGATTTTTCAAGGTTTTTTCGTTTTATATAAATTTACATTACCAAATCGTAGGAATATTACAGGAAATTAAGAAAAATATAATTTAGTAAGTACTTTTGCGGATTATTTTCTGAAAATTTCATCGAAAAAAGTTTTTTTAGTGAAAAACGTGATTTTTAAGAGCGCGCGATGTTTCGGTTGTCGTAACAGCTACGGCTCAGAGCGCGCTATTTTAAGCTATAATAAAAGATCATAGAGTTCAGTTCTACTTTATGCAAAATGAGGTGCTCAATGTTAGGGATAACGGGCCCTTAACTCAGTGAGTTAAATTATAGATCTATTACTTAACTGAGTGAGTTACATTAAAGATATATTACTTAACTCAGTGAGTTAAATTATAGATCTATTACTTAACTGAGTGAGTTACATTATAGATATAATTACTATAAAAGCAGTAAATAAGTCGTCTCGGTACCATCAACAAAACTTACGTATTTACGTACTTGATCAAAGTGCGTGTATGTATTTTCGAGGTATGTATTGACCAAATTCTTCATCTCATTTATCGCTTATTTATTAATTATGTACATATAACATCTAAAACTGACATGTAATTTAATGCAATAAATATATTGATTGATTGATTGATTGCTCTTCTGTAGGTGTTGGGATCGAAGTGTTAGCGTTAGGCCTGGATATACTTATATCTTTTGTTGAGTGTACAATCTGTACATACATGGAATATTTTTGCGAAATTTAAAATCTGTCCCTGTCTCTCTGTTCCATTTTAACTTGAGAACCATTCAACGGATTTATCTTTATTATTGAACTGGGTCCGAGCCCTGTACAGAGAACTAGTCAAACACAGAATCGTAGCTAAAACGCTTTATATTTAAGAGGCTATGCGAATTTTATTTTTGTTACTGTCACTCCAAGCGAAAAATCGCGCAGTGCGAGAGTGGCGGATTCAGGGCACAAGGGAAAAAAGTTGGTTTTATATTTTTATTAAAAGAATCTAAAATAGCTAGCAAAATTTCAAATATCAAATCTCTAGATATTGTTGAAACACACCTAATAAAATATGATTGAGTTCTGTATATGGTTCCTATTCGTCAAACGAGGAGAAAAAGTGTGTTTGAAGACCTCATTTCAACAATTATTTCTATCGAGGAAAATGTATCCAAACATGTTTTCCAATTTCAAAACCCTAGATTATACAGTCAAAATGCATATACTAGTAATTTATTAAAATTGTCCTTGTACTTCATGAAATACACAGAAAAGAAACACCAGTATTTTTTTCGCATTTCGCCTTAAGGTGGCTCCGTCGGAATAATTAGCAACTCGATTCGTGGTGGTTGAAATTTGGAACAAAACCATATTAAAACAAAGTCCTTATCAGCTCGCACTGCAACATGGCTGTTACGTCAGTCGCTGCGGCTGACAAGTGCGAAAATAGTGTGTTTTTAATTTATTTTATCTAAAATAAAACTAATTTCCAAGAACTGAGAAAACCAAATCATTTTATATAACTTGGTCTAGAAGTTTATAAATGTTCATACTGTTTCGATAAAAACTGCAGCAGTTATGTTGTTACAAGTGAACAAAAAACCGAAAAATAAGGGTTAACTTGGAATTTTCTTGCTTCACTTCTGTATGTTATAATGAAATTGAGGAAAAACCACATCACTATTTGTATCTTGGAGATTACTTTGTATTTTTCTTCTGTTGAGAAATGCTATAGTTACCGTATAAAATGGTTACAAAGTTACTTAGTTCAAGGTCGTTGGCGTTGGTAGAAACCTTAACTTGAGAATCATTCAACAGATTTAGATGCTGTTTTCTTTATTATTGAACTGAGTCCAAGTCCACAGAGAACAATACAAACACAGAATCGTAGCTAAAACGCTTTCTATTTAAGGCGGAACCCTCTAAGCAAAGTACCTACTTAAATATGTATCAGCAGTTACTTAGTATTCACTTCGAGTAAACAATTTATATGCTGACTGAATAGACATCGTTTTTGCAGTTAGACGGTGCATTTGTGACGAGAAACGGGTTTCCCGCAAGCATTTTTGTGGAAAAGAATACAAAAAACAAAGCCATGAGTGAACTATGATATACTTAAGGCGCAGTATAAAGAAAAATGCAGTTTTCGCAGACAACTTTAAAAGTATTAATTTAGTACCTAAAAATTTCGAAAAAATTCATGTCATATTCAAGGATGCTTTAGTGTTCTGACGGGCCAAAAACGCACGAAAAAAATCACAAAAGTCGGTCCCGAATTTTAGGAAAACCGGCTGATATTGTCCCGAAATTTTAAAAAAATATTTTGTTTCACTAACCTTTAATGTTGTGACAGGAAACATTTTTAATTACAAGTCCTAATGTAGCCTCAAATTCAAAATAACTGTAGTTTTGCGTGCGCAGCAGTTAATTAGAGCAGCATAAACAAATAAAAAAAACCGACCAAGTGCGAGTCAGACTCTCACACGAAGGGTTCGGATACCATTATCTATAAAAACGGCAAAAAAAAAACATGTCTGTTGTATGGGAGTCCGCTTAAAGATTTATTTTATTATGTTTCTTAGTATTTGTTGTTATAGTGGCAACAGAAATACATCATCTGTGACAATTTCAACTGTCTTATTATCACGGTTTATGAGATACAGCCTGGTGACAGATGGACAGACAGATCGACAGACAGACGGACAGTGGAGTCTTAATAATAGGGTCCCGTTGATTATACTTTGGGTACAGAACCCTAATAAAAGAGTTGGTGCAAGACGGAAGTTTAGCTTGATAGTGGGCCTTAAATAATTTTCAATATTTTAACCCGTGGCGATTCATCCATCACAAGCAAATAGACGAGTTCTCATCTCAGCCCGAAATAGATTAATTGCACCCAATTTTGTTTTTATTGGGTTTTAACCGATCATTATCGCTAGAATGATGACGTCCGTAAGAAACGACCGCGGTCGTGACGGTTAATCCTTACCCATTTTATAAATGCAAAAGTGTGTTTGTTGGTTTTTGGTTTGTTGGTTTGTCCTTTCCCCATGCAGCAACGGAGCAACGGATCGACGTAATTTTTTGCATAGAGATAGTTTATGGGCCGGAAAGTGACAAATAAATGCTGTAGCTATTAATAAAAATAAAATAATTAACTATTCAAGTATATTTAAAATTAAATGATTCATAATAAATTCCTCGGCCAATATATAAATAAATACAAATAAAGAAAAATGATGCTCCATTATTAATTTTTTCTTCATTATTAAAAAAATATATATATAAATATATTTATAGTATTTTTTTTAATGTAATTTTACATCATTATTTGAATATAAGACTTTATAATAAAAGAGAAATAATCTCGTATATAAATTTACAATTTATCGCTTAAACCTCAGCCATTTTATTAAGCGATCTATTCTTTAGTATTTTTTTTAATTTTAATTGCTAATATTATAATATTCTGGGTTTAATGTAGAATATAGAAGAGGAGGATTTGCTTTAATTTTTTTAGCAGAATATTCAAGAATTTTATTTATAAGATTATTATTTAGTTTAATGTAAACATGGGCTGGTTTTTATCCCAATACAAACGAAATCAGCGCGGGTGAAGACGCCGCAAAAGCTAGTGTATGATAAAATAAGGAAGTTGTTCATTATGTTCAGTAGATTATATGAACATATGTATATTTACAGCCAGTACAAACATTTTAACATTTCAAGATTTGCAGCAAATTTTAAGAAATTTAAAAATGTTATATTTTAATAAATATTATAAATATGGCGCGTATGAATCTTCGACACTTACCGGCAAACGTACATTTCCGTGTTCAAAGGTCATATATTTCCGTGTTCGTATTTGAGCAAAATAAATAAAATAACAGGTGGTAGAGCTGATGCCGGGCTCGACTGTGGAGGTACCACCATCTTACTTGGAGACCACCTCGAAGTAATTCGGGGGAGAGTAAGAGGACAGCTCACAGGCAAAAAACCAGGCTCACCATGCCTAGGACCGATGGATGGCGGTATATCCATCCCTAATAGCTGGGCTTTATATGGGACAGACTGGTGACGGGCCGCGGCGTCACTGGTGCGAGGGTTCCGGCACCGCGCTCACCAACCCGCCTGCCCAGCGTGTGTGAGTATGGGCAATTCTTCCAGGATGACCGCCGGGAGTGGCAAAGTCCTGGAAAGGCTTATGTCCAGCAGTGGACGAACTAGGCTGATGGAAATAAAATAAAATAACGCAATAAAACATGTTTCAATCAATACCAATATTGGGTGTTAATTTGATAACCTTTTTCCTTCAAACAGAGTATTCTGCTTATCAATTAACAACTTTTACTATAGGGCCAACTCTGAAAAAATCAGCTGTTCCGTAGAAAAGTTAAATACTTACTCGACCAAAATGCTTGAAACAACTGACTTTCTTTTATGGGTATGGCCCCATAGTAAAAGTTGTTCATTATAATGGGTAGAACACCCCGTTTTAAAGAAAAAGGTTATCATATTAACACCCTGTTTACATATTTCTTACCGACATACATCACTAAGAACTATGCCTACAACATATCTCAAATACTTGCTTAGCTAAGTGAACCGCGAATTTAACCCGGCGAGGATGAGAAGGGGTCAATATTACCCTGCTCATTTTCAAAAGTTTCCAGTTTTTGTCACGTGTTCTAATGACGCTCCCTGCCTGCCGTACATGCGTACACCGTTCTTTAGTTGGCCGGCGACTGAGAAAAGAGCAACACGCAGAAAAAGGTAAATATGACCATTTATTATACATAATTTAGTTTAAAACGTTGAGTTCTGCCAAAGTTTATTATGTTGTAAGCATTTAGTGAAACTATAAGATCTGTATGTACCCTTAAATGTGTTTTATTTTTATGGTAAACTCTAAAATAATATATTATTAAAATGTTCAAGCATAAACCTACACTGTAAAAAAACAAAAAAACATGTTAATATTGAAAATGAAATATAGGGTCATAATGACCCTCCTCATCCTCAGCGTGCGATTCTGCACCACATCCTCGCCGGGTTAAAGCAGAAAACAATATTAAAAATGACTTCACCACAGTAGTATAGGTGGATCGAGTATAAGTGGGTCGAGTATAGGTGGGTCGAGTATAAGTAGGTCGAGTATAGTTCAGGAACATTATAATACGGTCATCAAATCAGAACACCTGATTGATTACACAAAAAATGTAAATGAAGTAAAAGGTACATTATAATGAGTACTAGTGACCTGAATCCATTAGTGAATGTTTTCAATAAAGTTAATACTTGCAATTGTCGGCTATTGATGAAACATCATCATGAATTTGTGTTTGTGCAATATATAAATAAATAAACCATCCCTTGATAATGCTGGCAAGGTGAAACTAGTTGGGAAATAGTTAAATTATAGGTCGTGAAACAGTACAAGTGTTTGCTATGCTGACCAGCTGATATGAACCTTATTTCGATGCTATTTCTGTCGATATTTGTACTTATACACATCATACAATGTAGTTGGAAGAGCTGATGCCGGGCTCGACTGAGGAGGTATAGTACGTTTCAAATACCAAGGCCCCATTGCATTTTAGACGGTCATTAGGCGTTAACAATAGGATTAGTGATAACAAAAGATACCTGGCCAGATACGCGTTCCAATTTGAAGTGCTCCAAATTAAATAACAAAAGGCAAACATTATGCGCCCCATTGTTAAGTTTCTAGTGCAATAGGGCCTTGGTATTTGAAACGTATTTTATCTTTTGTTATCACTAATCCTATTGTGAACGCCTAATGACCGTCTAAAGTGCAATGGGGCCTTGGTATTTGAAACGTACTACACCTCCACAGTCGATCCCGGCATCAGCTCTTCCAACTTTATTCATTATACCATGAAAGGACAGCTCTCAAACAGGCACACCAACCAACCAATTGATGGCGGTATATTTTTATATATAACAGACTGGTGACTACGACGGGCAGTTGGAGTCACTGGTGCGAATGTTTCAGCACCACGCTCACCAAAAAAACCGACTTTTTGCTTCTTTTCCACGAATCCGTCCAACTCGCACTGAGGGTTTTTTCGCATATGGAATAACAGGGGCGCTAAATCTTTTACGTATCGCCTTAACCATCAAGTGTGAATCTAGTATTTGTTATTTACAATACATTTAACAAATGTTCCATTGAAAATAGCTCAATCTGGAAATACCTAATGCAAATAGAGATAAGTATTTACATCAATCTACATAATCTACGGTGGTAGATGGTATTAAATATGTGGTACATATAGGTGATAGAGCTGTGGCTGGGCTCGACTGTGGGGGTATCAACATGTTACTTGGAAACGCCCTCGAAGTTATTTGGGGGAGGGTATATATGAGGGCAGCTCCCAAACAGGCACAACTATGCTTGGGACCGATTATAGGTACTATCGAGTAAAAATCCGCAGACCCACTTTTCGCCCGTATTGCAATGGTGATAAGAGCGAAAAGTGGGTCCGCGGCAATTTCTTCGATGGTACATCTATCTTATCTTACGTCTCAAAAGCATATTATCTCTAAAGTTTTATGTTTTGTACTGTGTTAGTTGTTAATGAGTGGATCCTAGTTATCCGAATAAAGATTTTATTATTTTTATTTTATTAAATATTTAATATCGGACAAGAATTCCGAAAAACTCATTGTTGCATGTTTTGTAGGATTTGAACCTTGGCCCCAATATTGAGAGGCCTGTGTACTACCGACAGAACTATTGCTGCGGAAATACTATGAGCGCTTATCTATACTGGTCGCAAGATCTCACTGCATGCGAGACAACAAATAAAAACAGGCCAATTGCGAGTCGGAATCGCGCACGAAGGGTTCCGTACCATTATCTATAAAAACGGCAAAAATATCACGTTTGTTGTATGGGAGCCCCTTAAATATTTATTTTATTCTGTTTTTTTAGTATTTGTTGTTATAGCGGCAGCATCTGTGAAAATTTCAACTGTCTAACTATCACGGTTCATGAGATACAGCCTAGTGACAGACGGACAGACAGATGGACAACGGAGTCCTAGTAATTGGGTACGGAACCCTAAAAAGCGCAGTGAAGCATATTGCGCGCTCGCTCTCACTTATTGGTCTTATGGCAACGGGTAGTGACAAAATTAAAATCAAAGAATAAGTCTAATTTTTTTGTATTATCATTTATTACACTTTTTTTTATTGCTTTAATTTTAATTGTATTTATTTAAAAATAAAAACTATAATGATAGATGAAGACAAAAAAAAAATATTAATTAATGATTGCTAAATACTAAAATTACCCTCAAATACAAATAAATAATGAAAGTGACCGTTATCTCTTGATCGTCTTCTTATTGTTTTGAAGCGCATACGATACTCATTATTTTAGTTCTTTCAATAGTTGCTCGACGCAAGCACAACACTACGCAAAACACGTTTTATGACCCCACGTGCAGCGACATCTTACGAGCAGTATAACTGGTTTTACTACCGTCATCGACCTACAAATATTGGACTAAGAACTGACCTCGAAGCTTAGGTACTGTTCAGGAAATATAATTTGCACCAATTCGGATTATCGGATTAACTTTGGAAAACAACTGAACGATAGAGGTACGTGCCGGTAACTCACGAATCACGGTCACGGCTATCTATAAACTGTGAATAGATAATATTGATAATTTTAGTTCTCTTAGGAGTAACTAAGAGAATTGTAAGAAATACAGATACTTTTATAATTGCGAAAGTGTGTTTGTTGAAATGCTCTAAACTCAGTTAAGAGGCCTCTTTGCGCCTGGGTTTTTTTTTTATTCATTCAAAAGGTATTTTCTTATTTTTTTTTTATAAGTATTTTTTAGCGACATCTAACTAGGTATCTATACAGCCCAAAAAACAACATTTTATGAAACTCCATCATAATAGATGTCATGATATCGTGAACATTGCCTCTTTTCACTCAAAGTTTAGCAAGTTGTATAATTTTTATTTATACTGGAAATACAGAAGAGAGAAATGCAGACGTCGTTCATGTAAAGAAGACTAAGTTTATTTTAACTATATCTTATTGTCACTTTGTTAGCCACCTGATGCCTTATTGTCTAACTTTAACATCTATCGCTATTGCTTTCAAAAGTACGCGTGATTGGCTAGAAGTGATGAGTCACGTAATTTCTAGCTAATCACGTTACCTTTAAAGCAATAGCTATAGACGTTTTCATGACTATTTCCTTACACAATCGCACCTTTGTACGAACACTGTATATCATTAATATTGTAATCTGTTTACCGGTACCCATGGTACAGACTCTTCATGGTCTAGTCTGGGAGCCACTGAATGGTGCTTCAATTGTAATACTGTCTATGTGAAATAAAATATTTTTCATTTTCATACACTTTTCTATAAATACACAGTTACGGCTTCATGGAAAACAGTTTTTACCTGAAACCTTTTCTCAAATTTGGCGCTTTTTAGGGTTCCGTAGTCAACAACAAGGAACCATATACATCATATGCATATACCAGAAAGTGATTATAATTTTCCGTGTATTTCATGAAATACAAAGAAAAGAAACACCCGTATTTTTTTCGCATATCACCTTAAAATATAGATTTTGTTTTATTAAAATCGGATATCAAAAAAAAGGTTATCGTCATTTAAAGATTTTTGGAATTATACTCTCTTTCTTATTCTTTATTATACAAAGAAAATAAACATTTACAAACATAATACAAACAAATTGACATGTGCAAAGTCAAACTTATAAAGAGATTTTTTCCAGTCTACCTCTGGGGATACTAAAATATAGTTTATATTAAAAAAACCGGCTAAGTGTGAGTCAGACTCGCGTACTAGAGTTCCGTATTGTGGATGATAAATTTACTTTTGTAATTTTTTTCGTGAATTTCTTAACCGTTTTATTTTTTCCAGTTTGGAGATTAGGGGGGGGGACATACATTTTATTAATAATAATATTTGTCAAGATATTATTTATCTGACGTGCTACATTTTTTCGGTGTATCAGTTTCGGAGATAAGGGGGGGACATACATATTTTTGTAGTTTTTTAAAGATTTCTTAAAACCAGTGACTTAGAAGTATCAACTTTTTAATATCTACAATTTGATACCCATATTGCATTTTTAGGATAATATTTTTTATTCTTCTCACTTTTCTTTTGGAAATATTTTGAACAATTTCAAATTTTCCATATTTTTGGCTGTGACATACGGACATACGGACGGACGGACAACGAAGTCTCACTTTAAAGGTTCCTTTTGTACCTTTTAGGTACTACGGAACCCTAAAACCAAGAAAGCTAGAATGGTTAGAATTATGTAGCGTATACAATTTTACTACATAAAAAAATCAACAGGTGGCGCTGTTCATTATTAGAACGCGCATATAAATATTCAATTATTTAATTATATGACGTAGACATTTTTCCGATAAGAGGATATGCGAATTTTATCTTTGTCACTGTCACTCTAAGCGAAACATCGCGCAGTGCGAGAGGGGCGGAAAAAAGTTGGTTTTATATTTTTATTAAAAAAACTCAAATAGCAAAATTTCAAATATCAAATCTCTAGATATTGATGAAACACACCTAATAAAATATGTTTGAGTTCTGTATATGGTTCCTATTCGTCAAACGAGGAGAAAAAGTGTGTTTGAAGACCTCATTTCCACAATTATTTCTATCGAGGAAAATTTATCCAAACATGTTTTCCAATTTCAAAACCCTACATTATATAGTCAAAATACATATACCAGAAATTTATTAAAATTTTTTGGGTATTTCATGAAACACACAGAAAAGAAACACCCGTTTTTTTTCGCATATCGCGAAGGGATTTTAAGAAATTCCCACGAGGTCGGAAGAAAAGAGATCCACGCGATGCTAGTCTAGTAGATAAACGATAGTAGAATTATTTCGCAAATAAATCCATCATTGCTTGTGCAATTTCCCACATCAGTCAGAACTATAAGATCATAATGATTTATTAGCGAAACCCACACTTTTGAAGCTAGACAGTATTGTAGTGCAGTAAACTAGGTTTCTGATGAAAAATTCATAATTATATTATCACATTATTTTACAGGCATTTTGTAGTCCGATAGAAAAAGGTTTGCAACGACTTTTAATTCACAAGTCGCTTTTTTCAGTTTTAATACATAGGTTAACCATGTTGAAGTGGACCTTGATGTTATCTAACAGATCATGGTCGAGGGTTAGGTATTTCTCACAGATCTTGGTCGAGGGCTAGGTATTTCTAACAGATCTTGGTCGAGGGCTAGGTATTTCTAACAGATCTTCGTCAATAAACATATACCAAAAAATGAAATACGTGGATGACGTTTTTAGTGGAGTAAATGGATTCGAAAAAAACCCATTTTTTTTTTTGGTATCGCCTTAAGTCCGCCCTGATGTGAATACGAAGCAACAGGTCATTGCAATTAAAACAATGAAAAAGTGAAAATGGACTTTACAATTAAAATAAATTAAAATGTTTTCAAGTAATAAAATATGCATTTGTTACTTTGCATGTCATTTAAAGGGCACTAAAGTCATTCGTGACTACCACAAAGTATGCAAACTTTCTTCAAAACAATACGATATTAAGGCGCTACGGAAAAAATCGACACTTTTAGAACTTGCATATCTTCTTGATTAAATTATGTATTATTTTGATAAAATAGTATATTACTTTTGGAATCTTTTTCTAGGGCTCCACTAATACAAAAACGCGATTGGAGAAATTCGGCTCGATACAAATATTCATTGAAATTAGGTCTTTCTCAACACCAATTCTCCTGGTTTGACAATTTGGAATGACATATGAACTGCAACTACACTTTATTAAATGGGTTGTAACAGTATCTAGGACCAGCCCCTGTATTCTGTATCTTTAGTTGCCAACTGGACTAGGTGCCTATCATCAAAAACATAGCTAAAAACGGAACTTTAAAAATTGCCTTTAGTCGGTATTGAACTATTTACGAACTGTGACGTCACTTCAAGTGCGAACATATCCTTAGACAATCGGAATTCGATAGTATGTCTCTGTTTTTGATGATAGACACCAAGACCAGATGGCAACTAAAGATACATAATAGGCCCTCTAGTTAAACGAAATTTTGATAGCAACTTTAGTACATTTAATATTTATAAAAAACCGACATTTTGCTACTTTTCCTCGAATCCGTTCCTCTCGCACTGAGGATTTTTTGCATATGGAGTAAAAGGGACGCTAAAACTTTTAAATATCGCCTTAACGAAATATAAGTGCATACTAAGGATCCGTAAAAGATCAGATGCACGACTTCAAATGACCATTTCCATCCATCAGCCTAGTTCGTCCACTGCCGGACATAAGTTTTTCCAGGCCCTGCAGTCTCGACAAAGATAGCGATCGCTATCCTACCGATTTCGGTCGTTAACTGATAAAAATCGATTATTTTTAGTTACTACCATCAAAACTACCGACTTAAATCGGAAGCGTATCGAATTCGCTTCCGATTTCAGTCGATAGTTTGACTGTAGATACTACACAAAACCCTTTAAAATTAGATTTTCATAACTTAATGACCGAAATCGGTGAAATAGCGATGAAAATTTTTGTCGAGACTGCAGGGCCAGGACTTTGCCACTCCCGGCGGTCATCCTGGAAGAATTGCCCATACTCACACACGCTGGGCAGGCGGGTTGGTGAGCGCGGTGACGGAACCCTCGCACCAGTGACGCCACTGCCCTTCACCAGTCTGTTCCATATAAGGCCCGGCTATTAGGGATGGATGTACCGCCTTCCATCGGTCCCAGGCATGGTGGGCCTTCTGGTTTTTTGCCTGTGAGCTGTCCTCTTACTCTCCCCCGAATTACTTCGAGGGGTCTCCAAGTAAGATGGTGGTACCTCCACAGTTGAGCCCGGCAGCGAAATTACAAAGGCTATACCATTTGAGTGACTACTCAAACTAAAATAGATGAGCTTTTGTTCGTGCAAATTTCTACTACAATACCTTATCCATTTTAGTCAAGAATTGGACTAAAATGGTATAGGCTTTGTAAGTGTTTTTCACGTTGCATGTACAAGAACAAAAGTTAATCTATTATATTTGACTCATGACTGAAATTATATAGTAAAAATATAACTGATTAGAAAATATGACTGATTAGTATTTAATAAAAGATTAATTCAAGATACGCCAACTGCAATTTGGACCTGTCTTTGAAGGCCTACTCCTCCCACACGGGTGGTCCAAAAACTTTCATAAAAATATATGATAGAGTCAAAAATAATTTTTAAGTTTCATAAACTGTTTTTCTATTGTAAGTTTTGACAAAAAAACAAAAAAATCGAAAGTCACCGAAAGTTTCACATGATTAACACAAGAATTCTCTAACTCCTTCCAAACGCCTAAAGCGATTTTAATTATTATTTCACCAAATTATAGGAAATTTTTAGATCTAAAAAATTTAAGTTAAATTTTTTTTCCGTTCATGGCGTCCATGTGAAAAGTATTATTTTCTCCTATTTTGCGCTAGCCGGAGACGCAGTGGTTGTCGTAACAGCCACTTTTCAAGGCACGCTGAAATGAACATTATTTCAATGTCGTTTCCGTTGATATTTGTACCGACATACATCGAGTTGCTTATTTAGCGTGGTCATACGCCTTAATGCAAAATGAGGCGCTCAATCTGACTTTTTATAGGGTGCATATAAGATAAGATAAAACTCACTTCTCTTTCGTTTTGGTTTAACCTTCGACAACGTCGAGGGTGTTGCACCGTGCAACTTGCTCGCGCCGGACAACCCTTCGAAATTTTTTTTTTACCGCAAAGATTTGAAATGTAAAAGATAAGCCCTTACCGTAGTAGGTATGACAGCACCAAAATGTTTCCACCTTTAAATGGGTGACGCTCACACGTTTGGAATCAGTGCTCATCTGAACATAGTGATAGTTGCACGCCTTTATACATTTTTACGAGAAAAGAGTCTCAATATGCCATCGTGGGCATTTTTAAAGTGCATTAACATTTCAAGAAATACGAATAAAACCAAAAGAGTGACATTTCACATTCAAAACACATTCAAAAATAATGCAATAGATTTTAGGTGTCAGGGCTCATCTAAACTTTTTGAAACCTTTGTTTTACCGACAATGTGTTTACCTTCCCCTCAGCTTGTTTTTTGTATCTTCAATTTGAATAAGTTTGAATTTGTTACATACTTAATTAATGAAATCGGATCTAGGTCTTAGTTTCGACCTTGTTTATTTGTATTTATTCAGATCAGGTCACGATCTTATTCAAAAAAAAAAGCTTTCTCATTTTATTACTAGTAGTACTTAATCTTTCTTTTTCAATTTATTTACATACATAAATTTAAAATAAACCGAACCTTATCGCGGCTTTTTCAAGACCGCGGCCAATTATTGGCGCCTTAAAATGTCGACACCGTACGTTTTATTACCTCGCGTGCATGATTTTGCGACTTGTAGTAAAATCATAAAGACGTGTGAATAGGACCTTGAGCAGAATTCGGCCCCAGGCTAAAGGCTACTACGATGTAAGTATTTGATCCTAGACAAGGTTACGTAATTATACTTGCATAATATAAGTATGTAGGTGTAGTAAGTACGTGTTTTAGGTAAACTCTATGAGGTCGTATGCGATTTTTTTATTAATTTATCGAATTAAATTTGTTTAATTTAAATGAAATGGACGAATTAAATCTAGGCCGTTTTAATTAACTACGGCCATCAGTAGCATTATGTATATTATTTATTTTAATTCTAAATATTTAATCAAAACGTAAGGCGAGGATATCCGGAGAAGTCGGTCCTGCTCGTTGGAAGGCCGCTCAAAAATCTCGCGATTTCAAAGTGTTGTAATTTTTTTTTTAATAAGAAGTATGTGTTTTTTAATAAGATGGCCGTTTTCTATGTCATTTTGTACCACGTTTATTTTAGTATATATTTTTTTTCCCAAAACCTAATATATGTACCAATTTTTTTTTGACCTGACCCCTTACTTGTTGGAGTTATTGACCCCTGGGGATCGATATCGACCACTTTGGGAATGATGATGATTGATTTAGAGGTGGGACGCCTGCTCGGCACAGGCGGATGGTCGGCTCTCCAGTTGGAGCTATTCCATCCAATTCCCATTGCTTGGAGCTTTGGTATCGTATTGTCCCAGTTGCATTCCCTCCTCAAATCTTCCACTTCTCTTAATATATCTTAATATGTCTGAGTACCCAAGGCACTTGAGGTCTTCTTCTTTAATGTGATCATTACCAAATACTTCCCATCTTAGGCTAGAATATATAAAGCATTCACCTAAGTAGTGCTTACTCGTCGATTAAGAGTGTACCTTACTTTTTTGTAGACGATAGTCCTAAGGGTCGACCACTTTGGGAATCATCGCACTAGTTAAATGTAGATCAGCACTCACCTGAGCAGTTTATCTAGCAGCAGCTTGCCCAAGAAGCCGGTGCCGCCTGTGATGAAGACAGTGCTGTTGGCAAACAGCTTCTGTATCTGTGACTCTCCCAGCGCCTCTCGCTCGTCCACCATGTCCGCTGATGTGATGTCACCACCTTGCTTGGATAAGAGGACTTGCGCGGTTGACGCCAAGTCTATCGTCATGGCTGCTGGGGAAGAAAAAGGCTTTACTGTAAAAGGGAGATTTTTTTGAAAGTAGTTACTGGTTTTTAGAGTTCTTGCCGCATGAGTTATGGGGAAGGGAGTGTAGAGAGTGATGTATTCCCCTAACAACAAGATCTTCTTGTCAGATTTTATACATACATACAACACCGACACACAGCAGATCGCATACCAAACAACATTCTTCCCATATCTACACACACGCGACTCCACAACCAGACCTTTAACGACTGTTTCACCCTACGTATCATTAAATCATTCACACCTCCATTAACCGACATTGAATTACGGACATGGGAGACATCATTCATATGGTCACTTGGAGCTCATTATGGACCTGGACTGAACAAACAACACTGACTGAGTGACTAACTGACTGAGTGACTGAATAACTGACTGACTTGACTGACTGACAAATCCAAATTTACAGTTTATTATTATTATTATTATTTTATTTTTTTATTTTATTTTATTATTTTTTTATATAACAAAATATTCAGAATCGGAGCACTCTGTATGATAACGCCACCTAGCGCCGGCTGACTAAATTCTCCCTCAAAAAGTCTGGTTCATGATTTATAGTATACTTTTTTATATTTTTATATCAATAGATGTCAGCGGTTTTCTTACTTCAAATACCTATAACATACATATATGTCATATAATATTTTTTCCTATTCGCCTGATGACGGCCCCACTGAGGGGTCGAAATATAGCGACTAAAACCATTTAATTGTTTGTATTTATGTGGAGTAAAACATATATATAAAAAATTAAAAAATTAAAAAAGGCCCTTGAACGGTGTTTTATAAAAATATTTTATTAACATAATTTTTTTATACATTACAAACATATAGTGCACGACTATCTCCCAGAGGGATAGACGGAGTCGAAGATTTCCAGCTTCTGTCACACCTCTTTCGCCTCTTCCACATCCATAATCTATAATCCTCTTCTATTCAGGGTTCTTGAGAAATTGCTCTTCTTCAGTTTGTTGCTAATTTGGTCGGCATGCGTCCTTCTAAGGCGGCCTGGTCCAGCTGTACCTTCCACTTGCACACCATAATTTGTTTTCGTCACTCTACTTTCATTCATCCTCTCTACATGTTCAACCCACCGACGCATTCCTTCTTCTATTCTAGTCACTACATCTTCTTTCTGGCTGTAACGATCCCGTATGTCGATATGGCGACGCCGCGAAGAATTGGCACTTTTTGGAGTAATTTTACTACGTTCAGTAAGAAGCTACTAGAAGCGCGATTAAAAATCTTTCACTCGATAGAAATAATTATTAAAATGAGGTCTTCAAACACACGCTTTCTATTAGTTTGACAAACATATTTTATTGTATGGGTTTTAACAATATCTACATTTTGGTATTTGGAAATTTTTCTAGTCATTTTAGTTTTTTTTATATAAATAAAATAGCAATTTTTAAAAATAAAAGTATTACACTCACATAAATAACCATGTGTATAACCGTATATTATATTATTTATTTCTTAATTAAGTTACACAAAATTAAAAGTTCAGCACGTCGCGTCGCTCTTCTACGGTTCCGGCAGAATGATCAGTGCTGCATTGTGAATCTTTGCAGCAAATACTGAGTCGGAGCCCTTTTACTATTGTAACATGTCCATAATTATGTATCTGTCTCATTTTTATTATTGTTAAAACTTGTTCCGTGTCTTTTATTGTTAATGTAAATGTTTAATTGATGACTTAAATAATGTCTTTTATTTGTTTTAAATTAATTTATTTTTTAGGCGTTTAGTTTGTTTAAGTTTTAAGTATTTTAGTTTAATAGTTTATTTGATAATTTATAATCTTATAGTAATTATATATTTGTAATAAATTATAAAAATTGTGTTGAATGTGAATTGTGTACGTATTGTAATAGTGAATAAATGTTTTATCTATCTATCTATCTATCTATCAATTGTTTGTCTTTCTTCCTGAATCGGTCCCTCTCGCACTGCGCGTTTTTCCGGTTGGAGAGACACTGCTCGTTGAAAACTCGATTCCTCACGTAAATACATCATCACGTGTCAGAGTTATTTCCGGAAACTGACTGTGAAATTGTGTTTTTTTAGGGTTCCGTACCTAAAGGGTAACCAACGGGGCCCTATTACTAAGACTCAGCTGTCCGTCTGTCTGTCCATCTGTCACCAGGCTGTATCTAATGAACCGTAATAGTTAGACAATTGACAGTCTGTTGCCGCTATAACATCAAATACTAAATTAAATAAATATTTAAGGGGGCTCCCATACAACAGACATGGTTTTTTTTTGCAGATTTTATAGATAATGGTACGGAACCCTTTGTGCGCGAGTCCGACTCGCATTTAGGAACGTTTGGAGACCTACAATGTTTGGTGTAGTACATTACAAAGTATCTAATAAGGAGTAATTAAAATAATGAAATTAAAAATTACTCATTAGATAATTACACAAATGCATGCTTTTAATTACTCTACAAATTGAAGTATTAAATTTTATTTGTTTGCAGTATTTGTATAATTTTGGGTTTTTAAGTAGCGCATAGGAAGCGACTTCACGGATAGTAACTATCTTAATTACTACGTGTCCAAGACAATTAGACAAATGTGCCAACCAATAATCGCCTCTGTCAAAAGGTAGTTAGGTATATGCGATTTTTGTAATTATTTCGGAAAATTTGTACCGAAAAGAGTCTTATAGTTTCCTTGTGTAAATAAACTGGTATCCTTAGAAGAAACCACATACTCAACTGATTGTACTGAAGGATGTGGAAGAAGTGAAATAGGTGTGTGAGGATCGTAGCAGATAGAAATATTTAGTCTCTGCCTACCTCTCTGGGAGACAAGCGTGTATATAGTGAACGCTTTTCCCAATTTCCGCGGAAATCTAGGCATCTCATTCGGTATCAGCTGGAAACAACAACTTAAGGCACTATGGAAAAAAATCGACACTTTTAGAACGTGCATATCTACTTCAGTAAATAATGTATTATTTTGATAAAATAGTATATTATTTTTGAATTCTTTTTCTAGGGATCTGTTAGAACAGAAACGCGATTGGAGAAATTCGGCTTGATAGAAATATTTTTTGAAATGAGGTCTTCTTCGACACCAATTCTCCTGGTTTGACAATTTGGAATGACATATGGACTGCAATTATATTCTATTAGATGAATTGTAACATTATCTAAAACCTGGTTAAACGAAATTTTGATAGCAACTTTAGTATATTTTATATGAATAAAAAACCGACTTTTTGCTACTTTTTCTCGAATCCGTCCCTCTCGCACTGAGGATTTTTTCGCATATGGAGTAAAAGGGACGCTAAAACTTTTGCATATCGCCTTAATATATACATACTTAGGCTGAATTTGTAATTGTAATTGAAGTGAATCTTTAATAAGGGGAACCCGCTCTTTCAGCGGATACAATAGTTAAATATTTGTACTATATTAAATTTTAGAAGTATATTTTGATATAAAACTAGAGTAAAAAAACTGCTTAATGTCTTTAAAGATAGATAAATGGAAAGATTTAATCTTTATTTACTTACATTTACATTATAAGATTGTTTTTCTATTACAAATGTAAATTATTTGAAGAATAAATAAACTGAAACTGAAACTGAAACTCAGCACTATCAACAAAATAATTCAAACACATTTTAGGTACAAAACAAAACGTGAAAAGCTTCGTAAGAAGGCCCTGACTCAGCAAATACTATTCGTGTTTTTAAATAGATGTTAAAATCAGGTATTTTAGTATTTATAGACGTATTGACGTCATCATTGTAGGTTGAATGATCGGATTATTATCAAATGTTCAAGAAAAATAAAATATGCCTGCCTATAGAAATGTTTGGTGCTGATGACGTCAATGTAGGTCAAATTATTTTATTGTAAGTTTATGTCTTAGATAAGTATATTTTTTAAAGTTTTTTTAAAAATATATATAAATATACTGATAAATAAGATAAACAAATACAAAGAAATCTCAAGATATATTTCGGGTCCGACCTGGACCCGGCATCAGTTGAGTATCTTCATAAATATAATAAATATAATAAATATAATAAAGATACTCAACTGATGCCGGGTCCAGGTCGGACCCGAAATATATCTTGAGATTTCTTTGTATTTGTTTATCTTATTTATCAGTATATTTATATATATTTTAAAAAAAACTTTATAAGTATATTTTGGTTTATATTTATCTTGATCTCCTTCCGTTCTGATAAGCATCTTCGTATTAGATTTCAAAGGTTGCCCGGAAGATATTGCTATTAGCAATAAGTGTCGCCTGTGTACACAATGTTTGATCGTTTTATGTTTGTCTGAATTAATTTGTGTAAATGTACAAAAAGTGTTATAAAAAACCGGCCAAGTGCGAGTTGGACTCGCGCACGAAGGGTTCCGTGCCATTATCTATAAATTCGGAAAAATATCACGTTTGTTGTATGGGAGCCCCCTTAAATATTTATTTTATTCTGTTTTTTAGTATTTTTTGTTATAGCGGCAACAGAAATATATCATCTGTGAAAATTTCAACTGTCTATCTATCACGGTTCATGAGATACAGCCTGGTGACAGACGGACAGACGGACAGCGGAGTCTTAGTAATAGGGTCCCGTTGGTTACCCTTTGGGTACGGAACCCTAATAAAAAATTTATAAAAATTAAAGACGTTGCTTTTATTCATTTAATGGAGTTAATGCAACCTTATTTTAAAATCTGTCTATTAAAAAAAGTTAATGAAAGCTTTTGAAAAGATTTATCGAAACTATTGGTGAAAAGAAGAAAAGACCAATTGGCATAGATTAATTTATGTTAAGGTGTGTTAATTCGAAAACCATTTCGAGATTTAGGTTTAATAAGCCGTATTTTAGAACTTTTGGTCTAAAAAACCTCATGATGATGAATATTTTTACGAAAAGGCTGCAACCTCCATTTGCTCTCGTGTGACGTCACTTGAGAAATGGCTGTTTAGAAATGTGTTGTTATCAAGATAAATTTATAATAATTTGCTTAAGACTAATTTGACAGCTAAATGACAGATGAGTAGACAGACAGAGACAGATTACTTTTTTATAAGCAATCACACATCACAATCAGTATAATGTCTAAAATTCTCAAGTGACAGAGACATTGGACAATTCTTTAAAAAATCATTAAAAAAATGGTAAATTTATATACCAAAATAATGAAAACTATGTCCTAAAATGGCGTATATACTTTGAAAAAAAAAAAAAATCTTTTAAAATTAAGCTATGGGAATTTTATTACTTATCAATCTTATCACAAAGGTGGTCTCTTTCTAATTATTGTAATGATGATGATGGTCTCCAAGCCGAAACATGGTGACAGCTGCGGGTATGATGGGCTTCGTTGGTGTGCCCAGATGTGGCTGACGTAGCCAATCTTGGCTTTAAACGTTCGTTCGCATATGCCACATTTGATAATTCCATTCTCCTATGTAGTTGTAGTCAAAAGCCATAGGTGGTGGTTGGATCTGCTCGTCTTTGTGCTTCAAAGCTAAAAACCTTTGTTTGCACCAGATGTCTCCACTCTGGTCGTTGGGCTGCGTCTTCCTCACAGGGTATATCGCAACTCTCCACGTGTCTCTTGAAGGCGATACCGAAAAAAAATGATTTTTTTCGAATCCATTTACTCCACTATAACGTCATCTACGTATTTAATTTTCGGGAAAATGTTTATTGAGTATTTGATTAACATTCTCACTGAAAGAAAACACGATTGGATGAAATTTTCTCGGTGGAATTTAATTCCGAAAATACCTCTAAATTGTTTTATTTTTTCCTGTAATTCTGAAATCCTAAATAATTTCATTGTGAAATTACATTCAAAATGTGAATTTGTAAAATCTCCTTGAAAATCTTTTTGACAAAATAGCTTAGTACATTTTATATTAATAAAAAACTGACTTTTTGCTACTTTTCCACGAATCCGTCCCACTCGCACTGAGGGTTTTTCGCATATGGAGTAACAGGGACGCTAAAACTTTAACGTATCGCCTTAACACGACCTTGAAACGGAGAAACTGGCCTCCATGTTTGCGCTTGAATTCTTGGAGCTCGGAGTACAAGACACACTGTGCCAGCCTCTCTTAAGGGCGCACCGAGCGTTTGCCTTTGTCTCTATCTTTTTCTTTATGTGTAACAAGTGAAGAAAATAACCAAACTTTTGCACGTTTTCTATGTTTTTCGTTGTTTTTTTCATCATATTGTTCTTAAATAAAAAACTATCGTGTATAAACGCTCCAGTTATCCATGAACTTTATTTTAGTAAATGAATCATCATATCAAATTATTTATTTATTTAAAAAAGTCGGGAAAAAGAGGAAAAAATTCCTCGAAAAGAGGTAACTTTGCGAATTTATTCTATCGAGCCAACTTTATGAAATCGTATTTCCAGCGTGTACACAGTCTAGTAAATATCCCCAATAATACCAATATATTTCCTTAGATTTTAATTTAATTGTTTACTACTTCAAACAAGGGTTATAAAAACGTGTTTGTGTGTGTGTAAAAGGTCGGTGCGCTCTTAAGGCCCTTACCATTGCCAAATGGGTACTTTCTAAAGCTTACTCCTCGTTTATGGCCAAACCAAAAATAATGAAAAAATGTATTATGAATAATCAACTCTTAGACAACATATGCAACAGTTTTCTTTTTCCTACCACCAAAACTTCTACATGAATTTTTTTTTTTACTGAATGGTGTTTTTTGACCTCAAATTCCCTACTGCTCCTGAGTGGCTTGGTCGATTGAATTCATCTATGCTTTGATAAATAGATAAACTTGATAGCTATAAACATAACATAAGATTATTCAATCGAGTAATCACGTCCAAGTGAAAAGTATAATTTTCTCCTATTTCGCCCTCT
The DNA here is from genome assembly GCA_934047225.1 of Ypsolopha sequella. Classification (NCBI taxonomy): domain Eukaryota; kingdom Metazoa; phylum Arthropoda; class Insecta; order Lepidoptera; family Ypsolophidae; genus Ypsolopha; species Ypsolopha sequella. Next base: position 17,167,143 of record OW204010.1, on the reverse strand, counting down.
CAAGGACGCAGCGAGCGTCGTAACAGCCACTTTGCATTGCGCGCTGATATGAACGTTATTTCAATGTCGTTTCCGTTGATATTCGTAGTGACAAATATCGAGCTGCTAATTTGGCGAAGGTAATCGCCTTAAACAAGCGCAAGCGCAGTTGCCGCCGCATGAGACAGGATTCAATGCCGCCAACTTTAACACGGCACAGCGCCTCTATTTCCGAACGTGATCAAACCATTTTATATTAAGAAATTCGCGAAGGCATTTGATAAATTAATAAATTAATTATTGTAGTACTGGGACCTTGACAGAACGGTATAAATTTACAAAAATGAGATTGCGACCTGCGACCTTGGAGTGGCCGAGACTTTCAAACCACTAGACCACGCAGGTGTTCAAAATTTTCCACATTTCATGCAATTCATAGAAAAAAATACCACGAGTGCTAAGCCAAGGGTTGCCAGATGGAAAACCAAAATATCTGGGCAAAATTTCAAAAAGTCGGGATTTTGGGATTATGTTCGGGACAAATAAATGTTACGAATCAAAAAATTATTTTATTTTTGGTAATCAAAACAAAATACTTTTTCGCCCGCCGACCGCTGTTATTTGTTATTTGTCGGGAAAATTTGTGTTTTGGACTCTGGACATCATATGAAATGTCGGGACAATCCCGACGACTCCCGACCATCTGGCAACCCTAGCTAAGCCGCGGGCAAAATATTTGTTTGTTTATAAATAAAGGTATCAACAGTTTTCAGCTACTTTAGGCAGTTATTTTATCAACACCCCTTGCATATAATGACCGAGGTCATACGATGATAATAAAGAAAATCACATCCAAATCAGTTGAGTGGTTCTCGGGTTAAAAGAAAACAGACAAAAACTCTTGAAAATTTTTGTTTCAGCCTCAGTAAAATTTAAAATTTCATTCTGGTGAAATATTTTTTTGTCTTAATTAATGTAAGAACTAAAACAAAAGTTTTGTACAGGAAAATTAAAATCACATTATTCCCATAGCTTAATTTATAAAATACTTTTTTAAATGTTTTTTTAGAGAATATACGTCATTTTAGGACATAGTTTTCATTACCAATGTATATAAATCACTCATGTCCTTTCTCTTCTCTTTACTGTTCTTAACAATGCTTCTTCACCCATTTATCTACGGGAACGTTTTAGTTTCTTTTCTAATCGAGGCAGATTGCAACGCCCTGTCAACCAGAAAAATTTATGTATACCTTCACATAAAACTGGTTTTTACTCTGACTCTTTTTCAGTGCACGCTGCTCGATTATGGAATCGTCTACCTGTATCCGTTCAAAACTGTCGTACTCTGAATACCTTTAAAATTAAACTAAAAGCTCACTACTTTAGTGAACTACACCCCTAACTCATCTATCATTTATTCATTTGATTAACATTTCATCCACAGTTATCTTTTTTATTATTATATATGTGTAAATGTATATATTTTTAAAAGTATATTTATTATATTATTTATGTTATATTTTTGTGTATGTTTATGTACTAGTTTATTATAGTGTAAGGAATCCCCCATTAATAAGTCTATGTAGTTTACTCTTAAGTTTGATTTCGTGACATTTACACGCTCCTCTTTATTTTTTTCTGTTTTCTTTTTCACCCAAAGGTTGCCTGGAAGATATTGCTATTAGCAATAAGTGCCGCCTTTGTACACTGTAAATTTTTTTAATGTTTTTTTTTCATGTTTTTGTGTAAATGTACATTATGTGTAATAAATAAAAAAAAAAAAAATAAAAAAAAAAATTAACTATAATTTTTTTATGATTTTTTAAAGAATTGTCCGATATGAAGTCACTTGAGAATTTTAGACATTATACTGATTGTGATGTGTGATTGCTTATAAAAAAAAGTGGTCTGTCTCTGTCTGTCTACTCATCTATCATGTAGCTGTCACATTAGTGTGAAGCAAATTATTATAAATTCATCTTGATAGCAAAGGACACATTTCTAAACAGTCATTACTCAAGTGACGTCACACGAGGTCAAATGGAAGTTGCAGCCTTTTCGTAAAAAAAATTATCATCATGACGTTTTTTAGACCAAAACTTCAAAAATACGGCTTATCAAACCTAAATCTCAAAATGGTTTTCGGATTAACACACGATAACATAATTTAATCTATGCCAATTGCTCTGAATACCTACGCATTCAATTTAAAGTAATAACAATTACGTGAATTTTACTATTCATAACCTTCACTTCGCATTGCATTACTTATTACATATCATTATCATACTTGTGGCCTTTAAGTACACAATTCTCTAAATTACAACATTTGCACAAATTTAATTCCATGCTCAGCAGATGTCCACAAAAAGCGACCAGGGCGGCTATTCTTGCAACATTTTTCACACGCTTTATGTTTCATACGACTTCGTTTATCGCGGGATAAATGCCTTGGATAATAACAATAAGTAAAATTCCCTAAAATACATGTAAAATATGTTAATGAATCCGGGCAAAAGGGTTTTATTTTAAAAGCTTGATACGTTTCTGTGCAAAGAGCTCCTAAAAATCACCCGCATTTTGCCTTTGCAAATTGTCGCATGTGCCAGAATTGCCGTCCTGGCCTTGTCTAGTTTTTTGGTCTCGCTTTCGTTACTCCATAACCGATCTTTTACTCTGTATCTAATATTAGATCTTTACATATGAATTTGCTGTTTTCTAAAGAGAATTTGAAGGAAACTCAATTTTCAATACTAACATTTATGCTTTTTTTTAGGAATGACAAATCCGTATTAGGTATGTAATTTGTTGAATGAGATATGTAATATTAATTTAACATCAACGTTATTAAATTTTTGAAAAATGTCAGTTGTAAAAAAATATTACGAATCTTAGCATTTAGGACGAATTGTTTTTTAAGATTAAGTTTTTATAATCAAACTGGAAAAAAAAAATTATAATAAGTAGATGTAAAACCTTGAAAACAACTTTCATACAAAAAAGAAATCATTGAAATAGCTTTTGAATTACAGGAAATGAACTCATGAATCTATAAGAAAATTTTATATTTATAAATTTTTATTTTAAATGTTATAATTTCATATGCCTTTTATATATGCACTGTACAGATATTACTTACTGCTTTATTATTAGAGCTGTTAATAAAATTATAATCTTTAAAGGTTTATTGACTATAACATTCTTCTTTTAGTATGTCAAGATTATGTCACCATTGCTATGTTTGGATTCCTTGACCACATCACTAAACAAGCTTTTTTACACACTCATGCTTTGCCATTGCTTTATTTACTTGACGGAAAGATAAAGTAAATAAATTTATAAGTAAAAAAACTGGCTAAGTTCAAGTCGGATTCGCGCACATGTTCAGTTCTTCTTGATGCAAAATGAGGTATTCTATCTCGGATCAAAAATCTTGTTTATTAACATATATCCGGGATCGAGTTTAAAATAGAAACAGAACAGAACTTTATACCTACAACATTTTTGAAGAATGTATATAAAATCTGACAGTTTATTTTATAATTATATTATACTTAACCATACAAATAAATAAAATTGAAGTGTCTGTCTGTGATTTTGTAAAAGAAGCTTTGTGTACCCTTATACAAACTAAATACGCGTTTTGATTTTTTTTTTATCTGTCTGTTTCTTTGTTTTCACAGGTCACTTTCGGAACACCTCTAACACCCCGGATATGTTTAGTGATGATATATTTTAAATTTTCTTTGTCGGGGCTAATCTGCGATTTTGAGGTGACTTTCATTGGCAGAGGAATTTTAGGGGTAATTTGACATCTGCCACTTTTGACATCTGTCACTTCTAACATTAATCTTACACGCAATTTATCTCGGAAATTTTTTCTCGAGGGATCCGGAAAGTTTTATAACTTCTACTCTGTCGTTATTTACATCCGTCACTAAAATCTGTTATTTCCTTCTATGGGTTCATAAAAACAAAAGCAACAATGGCGAAGAAGAAAAAATAAATTGTGTAACTTGTTTCCAATTTCATAATTTAGTTAACAGTTTGTATTTTGCGTCCGGTTTGACCTTTGTGGCCAATAAATACATATATAATTTTATTAATTTAGGTATTCTATTCGGATTGATATCTATTTACTATGAAAAATAAGATCATCGGGTTTTTCCTTAAGGTACCCGTCCTTTACAGCCCCGATAAATTTGATAAAATGCCAATGTCGTTTAAAGTATAATTGCCAAAAAAAGTGTTAAACTAACAAAATTATTAATCAGTTGGAATTAAGTAATAACACAGTTGCTAATACAGTAGCTCTTATTTCACTGCTTTTAGATCCATAATGCAGCTTATAAAACACGTGTACTTTTTACTTTAGTTTACTGCACTAGTGCTTTTACATTTATTTACATTTTTTTTAATCTCAGCAAAGATTTTTTATGTTTAAAAAATTGTTAACACATAGTATAGCGCATTAAACACATAGTTTAGTATAGCGCCAGCTCATTATAAATAGTAAGTGGCCACAATGGGTCCATTTTTTTGGCTCGTCTTTAGTATTTCTAAGGATTTAAAATATGGAATAAACATAAAATTATATCAGTTTAACTCTAGACTAGGTTGCCTTAACCAAACTAACATATTTAATTAATGTACTTTGAAGCACTTTTTGTATCGATGGTACACTAGAAATAAACAAAAATAACAAAAAAAAGATAATTAAATTTATCGGGGTGCTCAAGGATCGGGGTCCTAAAGGACGGGTCCCTCAAGGATCGGGTACCTTAAGGTTTCTCCCAACGCCAACGACTTTGAACTGAGTAATTTTATAACCATTTTATACGGTAACCATAGAATTTTTTAATAGAAGAAAAATACATAGTAATCTACATGATACAAATAGTGATGTGGTTTTTCATGAATTTTATTTTAATATACAGAAGTGAAGCAAGAAAATTCCAAGTTTACCATTATTTCTTGATTTTTTGTCCACTTGTAACAATATAACTGCTACAGTTTTTATCGGAACAGTATAAAAATTTATAAACTTCTAGACAAAATAATATTAAATGATATGGTTTTCTCAGTTCTTGGAAATTCATTTTATTTTAGATAAAATAAATTAAAAAACACTATTTTCGCACTTGTCAGCCGCAGCGACTGACGTAACAGCCATGTTGCAGTGCGAGCTGATAAGAACTTTATTTTAATATGGTTTTGTTTGAAATTTCAACCACCACGAATCGAGTTGCTAATTTTTCCGACAGAGCCACCTTAAGGATGAACCCATCCATCATCATCATCGTATGGCCTTTGTGTCCTGCATTGTTTTTTCTACAAAGCTATAGAAATAAAATGAAAAAAGATTTTTTTCCCCGTTTTAAATTATTAAAATACGTGTCGTACGTATAACTAATATACATTTACACCTTTTGAAACTAAATAGTACTTTTGTATTTTGTACTTGTATAATGCATAAATAAATTCGTGAAAACCTAAATCTTTAACAGGCAATAAAAATATTTCAATTTGTGTCTAATTCGGTCGTTTTCTCAAATTTAAATTTTCTATATTACTCATTTAAATGTTCTATATTAGTCATTTAAATGTTCTATATTAGTCATTTTAATGTTCTATATTAGTCATTTTAATGTTCTATATTAGTCATTTAAATGTTATATATTAGTCATTTAAATTTTCTATATTAGTCATTTAAATATACTATATTTGTCATTTAAATATTCTATATTAATCATTAAAGGTATGTAATTTCAATAATAAATTTGTTCGTGCTTTTTAAAGCTTAGACCCCTGTGATAGATGGACAGACTACGGTGACTTAGTAAAAGGATCCCGTTTGGCACCTTTTGGGTACGGAACAACAATTGAGCAATTAAAAATACATCCAAGACTGTTAGACTAGATTTTTTTTTCTTACCTACATTATTATTATTATTATAACCCGTTGAAGTTAACTGTGCACATGAAACTCTCCTCAGGCATGGGCTTCTCGTGCCTTTGAGGAGAAACTGATGTCTATTTAATTTCTCCGGGTTGTATTTACCACAGCACTCTTCTTAGACCTCAGCTCAATCTACATATTAAAATTCTACAAAGCATCCCACTGTCATACATAACATAACATAAGTGATGCAATACGAAATTTAAAAGTTGACTTTTCTTTTGATAAATAAAATAAAAATATATCGTCACGACATGAATCCCCGAGGGGGTATCAGATGTGTTCCGAGTGTTAACTGTGAAATGCAAGTTAACTACGTCTCTAGTCTCTATAGCTCTCAGGATATCGTGAATATTGTTTAGTTTTTACGTAAAGTTAAGCAAGTTGTATAATTTTTATGTATACAGGAAATAAAAAAGAGAGAAATGCAGACGTCGTTAATGTAAAGAAGACTAAGTTTATAAACTTTTCTATAAATAAACTGTTTACCTGAAACCATTTCACAAATTCGGCGCTTTTTGAATAACTCGCCATCTTGCACCTCTTGATGAGAGATGGGTCGGAGTGCGGTGTGGAGAGAAGTCAAACATATATAAAGATGTGTGCAAAGTTTGATTGAGATCAAAGCCATCAGGACGTCACAAACACCTAAAGCATTTATATGGCAGCTGAGCGGAATGGCCCACCTTAAGGCGATTACCGTCGCCAAATTAGCAGCTTGATGTTTGTCGGTACGAATATCGATAGAAACGACATTGAAATAACGTTCATATCAGCGCGCAATGCGTAGTGGCTGTTACGACGCTCGCTGCGTCCTTGAGAAGGCGAAATAGTGGAAAATAATACTTTTCATATGGACGTGATTGTTTGATTCAATGATCCTATGTTATGTTTATAGCTATCAAGTTTATCTATTACTCAACGCATAACTGAATTAAATCGACTTAGTCGCTTTGGAGCAGTAGGGAATTTAAGCCAAAAAAACATAATTCTGTAGAAATTTCTTTTCGTATAGAAGTTTTGGTGGTATGAAAAAGAAAAATATGTTGTTTAAAAGTTGATAATTCATAACATTCAAAAAATTTTTTCAATATTTTTGGTTTGGCCATAAACGAGGAGTAGGCTTTAGAAAGTACCCATTTGGCGATATTAAGGCCCTTAATAGAAAAATCTTTAAATAAATGTAATAAATGAATGAAATGGCAAACCAGTTTATAATTTTAGGCGGCGGGCGACGACTTTTGTGAATCAAGAATAGACTCTTTTATGTAGTTTACTTTTGAAGGTCACGTAGTAGCGATGGAATGTTGTTCCAACATTTTGATGCCATATGCCTAAAGCTACCCCTGAATGCACTGGTTTTGTGCTTTGGGCATAATATATGATCTATTCTGGATTTGATCGTTTGTGGTTCGAATCTAGAAAATAAAAATTGGGTAAAACTTGGTTGTGTGGTCATAGATTTCTTTGTCTTTCCCAAAAAGTATATAAACAAATTGAAAAATTAGTTAAAATTGCGTTTTTTTCACTGTTATCGGTTGTTTTAGTGTGGCAATAATAATATTGTTATTTGTGCAACAAGAGACCAAAGTTTGTTTTTGTTCCAAATGCCGAGTTTCAATCACGATAGTCTTGAGCGTGGGGAGGGATGCAAAGGCGCAAGAAACAAAATGAATTTGCTCTCGTGTAACACACGACTTTTCACCTCATTAGCGAGAAAACACAAGATGTAAAGAAACTATATTTTCGAACGAACTTATAAGAATTCAATAGATTTTTCTTAAAATAATACAGCATACAAAAATGTTGCATATTAAATAAAATTTAAGAAATGTTACTTTAATTGATCCTCAAAAGCCGTTAAAAATCAGAAAACACAATCATCACGTGCAATGGGCATTTGGCTCTATCTGTTTCCGGTGGAAATTCATTACTCTCTGATACGGAGTCCATATTGTGCCAATGGTATCTATGGTACGTATTCGATACCTCAATTCACATTGGGAGGCTATACACAGGATTATAAGATGTTTACCTTGTCTACGGTATCCGACAAGCTGCAGAGCTGTGTATAGCCTCCCAATGTGTATGGAATCTGTAAAGAGATAGCCGCGATACTGATGTTTGCTCCCTCTTTCCCTTGAGAAGAGTATATTGAGTATCTGAAAGTTTCGTGAGCTAATGAAATACGAAATGCCAATTCACAGCGTTCTTAATTCAAAACACTTTTCTTCACGGAGTGAGCAAAATTGACTTTTGTTACTGGTTTTAAGCAACAAAGGCGCGCTTTTCGAGCTAAGGCGCCTGAGGAAAGCGTCAATGAGACCTAGGATGAAGCGCTAAGAAGGAAATTCCCACAGGATCGGGAGAAACGGGTAACATGCGAGTAACGCTGTAGGGCGTTCGCTAGTCTTTAATAAAAGGGTAGTATTTAAACGAGCGAATTTAAATTCAAATTTAAGGTGTCAATAATACTGAATATAGCGTACTAAAATACTTAGTGAGCGAAAGACTGTGGGCGAATAAAAATGTTGAAAACGGCGACTTGAAAATACAAATTTGAGTTGAGTTGAATAATTCTTAGGCGAACAATTTTCTATTTTAGTGACAATTAAATTTTAAGTAATAAAACTAGGGTTGACGCCTCGCTCCACTCCGCTTCGCTCGGCTCCTTATTTTATCTTACATGTAAACCTAACACGCTCCTCCTCGCTTCACTCGTCGTCGCACCTATTTTTTGACTTTTGGTGAAATATTTTCGATTTCATACTTTAAATTCGCCCACTCATTATTTTAGTCGCACGCTTTGGTATTTATTCCGGACACTTTAAGTCGCAAATTATATTTTTATTCACCCGATTAATAATTTCTCTTAGTAAAATAAACACACGCATAAATAAGAAATAGATAAATAAATACAAGGCAAAAAAGTCTACATTTAAATTGATAGTGAGAAATTACTTAGAGATCCCCTCGAAGTAATTCGGGGGAGAGTAAGAGGACAGCTCACAGGCAGAAAACCAGGAGGCCCACCATGCCTGGGACCGATAGATGGCGGTATATCCATCCCTAATAGCCGGGCCTTATATGGAACAGACTGGTGACGAGGGTTCCGGCACCGCGCTCACCAACCCGCCTGCCCAGCGTGTGTGAGTATGGGCAATTCTTCCAGGATGACCGCCGGGAGTGGTAAAGTCCTGGAAAGGCTTATGTCCAGCAGTGGACGAACTAGGCTGATGGATGGATGGATGTAGAAATTTTTACCGCTAGAAAATTACATGTAAAGAGCGGACATGCTCATTACTTGTAATACTCATACTTAGTGTTGAAACTATTGGGAAATGAGTAAAGTTACATATTGGACAATATTATAGACTATTAGTGGCGTAACACGAGGCTCAACATTCGATTCCTCTTGCGCATGCACAGTTGAACGCCTTTTTAAGGGGCAGGTCAACGACGTTGAGCTATGAACTATATAGGGGTGCTTGGAAATTCGACCTATTCCTTGAAATGAGTTATACGAGAGATCAAAATGAATGGTCTCCGAGTTACGGAGGTATTTAAGATATTTTTCAAACTTTCAGGCTGGTAACCAAAAACAAATAATTAACTACTCTTCTCTCGGCACTTATTTGTTATTTTTCCGATTAATAAATTAATAATAAATGAGTGATCATTTATAAAAAAAATACATGCCCTGAATTCCCATAATCTCAGAAATAAAAGTGGAAAGAAGACCTTCTTTACTTTGTAATTTTCGCAATATTGTAATGTTTTATTTGAAAAAAAAAGTATAATTTTCAACCCCTAGTTGATAGGCATTATTTGTTGAAATTGATCTCTAGTATAACTCCTTTCAAGGAATAGGTCGAATTTCCACGCACCCTGTATACACATGATATAACCTATATTAAAATAACGTTCATATCATCCCGCACTGCATTACGTTTGGTACGGATAGCGTAAAATAGCAGAAAATAATACCTTTCCTATGAACGCGATGGACGTAAAAAAATTCCATAAATAATTTTTCTAGGCAACATTTTCTCTGTATTTTGGTGCAAGAAACATACTAAGTAATACCATTGGTGGTTTCACAGAAATAACAAATTTCACTTAATTTTAGCCTAAAAACAGCTTGATTTAATAATTTCCTTAATAATAATAATAATAAGTCCTGCTCTAACGCTCTTACCAGTTGCCGCGCACGCAAAACTTCAGCTATTTAGGAATTGTGGCTACGTTAGAACTTTAACTATAATTTTTTGATTTAATAAATATTTTTTTCTAAGTGTTGGCGTGTATTAATTTAGTTTTAATATAAAATAAAATAAAGTAGTAATAACAAATAAAAATAAAATAAAGTAGATTAGAAAATTAACAAACACAACACTAAGATGCACATAACATACATATAAATAAAGGAGCTAAATTGCTTTTTTCGTATAACTTCTGGGTTTAATAGTAGTTTATGCTACAAGGGCATAAAGGAATAAATCACGAGGACGATTTAAAACACGAGCGTAGCGAGTGTTTTAAACGTAACCGAGTAATTTATTGCTTTTACGCCCGTGTATCATACTACGTTTTTCAATGTATAGTGTGAGGAAATGAAAACAAATATAATCTTGGGAACTTTAAATTATGATTGGCTCAAAAGGATTGTATCCAGAGCCGTTAAACAGTGGAAAAAAAAAGTATAACATCTATGGCACACAAGAAAGGCTGCAGGTTAGCCAACCATTGCAAACAAATAAAAAAAAAATTATAATAATAAAGCCCTAGGGCAAAATAATCGACTTTCTGTTCGGTTTTGATGCATAAAAAGTGGGCCTTTACGAGCACATGCATTGAAAAAAATATATAATATTGTAAGATTAACCGCTAGTCTGTATAGTCACGGATCGAAACTATTAATTACATTGTTATATTTTTATGACGCAGGCTTTGGGTTAAAGGTTAATAATTAATAATGGAACGTTTATAATAGACTCGCGTCAAAACAAACCATATATTTTTTATCATCTACATAGACGGAACTGAATCCGATGAAAACTGAAGTTTAGCGTTATGGAGCCCCTTAAGGAACACTGATATAGGCACTATGGCAGAAATAAATTTCTATGTTTGAACACTTGGCGATTTATCCATCGCAAGGAGATATAAATTAACATTATATCATTGCAGTATAGAAACGCAGAAAGAAAAGTAAATCTGGATGTGAGGAGCTCTGAAGCGGGATCAGAGCTCCTCACATCCAGATTTACTTTTCTTTCTGCGTTTTTATACTGCAATGATATAATGAGTATGACATAGCCAAAACAAAAACCAGTTCCGGGCGTGGCTTATTCTATTTTACGATAGCGCGCGGGGGGAAATTCGTCCCGGTCTCTAAGCTCGCGTCACCATAGCAAAAATACAAATAGAGTGGACGAGGCAGGGTCAAAAGTAATACGTATTTTATTTTATCTAATTTATTAGTGTATTTCGATCATCGTCACACGGCATTGATCCTACTTGCTATTACGTCGGGACGTAAATTTATTATGGTCGGCTAAAAGTGGTTTTTTGAGTGTTTGATTTATTAGTTGACCCTCGGAACATTTCAGACACTCCTTTAGAGATACATAATAATATTGTGACGGTTAATTGTCACCATTACCCATTCTTTAAATATTTTTCGCCCGTTGAGCTGGTTTTACACTTGCGGGAAAATAAATTGGAACAAAAATTTCTTTACAAAAAATTTTTACTAAAGTTGTTATCACAAAAAGTGGAAACTAACAAATATTCTCAGAAGGAATGCACCACGTCACTATCTATCTCACTGTAGCCTATATCAATTATGCCTCTCTCATTCAACCACGTTTAATTGCGTTACTATCTCATTCCAACTCATTTTAAATAGCGTCACTATTTATCTCACTCTAACGCGTGTTAAATGGCATTTCTAATGAACGTCAAATATTTTTACTGCCCGCCACTCTTTCATTCTAAATTCTAATTATTTAAAAAAATACGCAGCTCCTTTGGTAGTAAAATAGCAATAACTTTTTTTTCAAAAGTAATACACAGAAATTGCCAGATCATTTGAAAAACAATATTTGATGAGCCGTTATTTAAGACAATTTGCAAAACTAACATAGGACATTTTTTTTCAGGGTGTGGTATCGAACTAACCTAATTACAAAAAATTGCTCATAAATTGGGTTTTTATTTTTCTTCCTGATGTAACAGCATTTCAAGGTTTATTTTTGACTTTATCAATAGCATGACTATTCAGAGTTGCGCAACAAAAATTTTATTCTTAGAATTTAGAACTGGTTAGCTTTGACTCTCAAAAATCTATTCGAATTTATAAAAGTACCATCAACTCGAAGACTATCTACTTTTTGCTGAGGTCATAATTTGATATTCTGGTCAGTCATGAGCTGGCCTACCAGCCTTCCAAGGGAAAGCGTTGACTTTTGGGACACCTGTTTACCCTTGGGATAAATCGCCAAGTGTTTAAAATATAGAAATTTATTTGTATCATAGTTTGAAATGTTCAGGTCCCTTTACGCAAAATGAAAAAACAAAACTCTTTTAGGATTAATTTGTTGTCCCTATGTTTGTCTGTTTGTCCGTTTGTCTAGGCAATTTTTGTGGGTAAAATCAATAAATGCTAATATTTACAGCCCTGTAAAATATACATATTATAACGTTTTTATGGCCTTTTGTTTAACTTTTTCATACAAATTTTCCCCTTATGAAAATATAGAGATCAACACTTCACATAATATTTTGCATTTGAAAGAAAGCACAGAAAGGAACTGTAGAACAAATAATGTAAAAAATATAAAACCATATCTTTCTATTCTAAAGGGATTAATAATTTACTGTTTGTTCAATGTGGCGATAGCTTTGTTTATTATTTTTTTTTTCTTTGTTACAAAGATGACAAATATTTTCATACAAGGTTTTCCTTAAGGGCTATTTCTCCGAATTTATAACAAAATATTAAGAAATAATTATAACGGTAAAGTACAACTTTTAGCTAAGACAATTTATTGTTAAAAGTTTGCTAAATGCATAAACATATTTTAATGATATTATGGTATCTTCAAAATAATTGGGTTTTCCATAAGCGTGATATCAGATTATTTAAGAAATTTACGGCTGGTATCACGACGACGGATAAGCCAATTATTTTATTACTATTGTAATATAATTAAAAATATGTTAATGCATACAGCAGACTTTTAACTATAAGTTTTCTTAACTAAAAGTTGTATTTTTACTTATTGAAATTGTATTTCTCATTAAGAAGTGCAAGATGACAAGATATTCAAAATAAGTTAATTGAATTTGTGAAATGGTTTCAGGTCAAAACAGTTTTCCATGAAACGGTAATTGTTTATACTTAGCAAAGTGTGTAAACTTAGTCATCTTAACATGAACGACGCCTGTATTTCTCTCTTTTTTATTTCCAGTATAGATAAAAATATACAAACTTGTTAAACTTTGTGTAAAAACGAGGCAATATTGACGATATCCTGACAGCTATTATGATGGTGTTTTATCAAATTTTGCTTTTTGGGCTGTATAGAGACGTAGTTAGATGTCACTAGAATATTCTCATGAAAAAAGATATGAAGAAAATAAGCTGTAGACTTCACATTCGGTTTATACCTATTGTATGAATTTTAAGAAAAATACAGGGGTAAAGGGACCTCTTAAGGAAAACCTTGTATTAAACTATTTGTTACCTTAGTAAAAAATAATTCAAGGAAAAAAATAAACAAAGCTATCGCCACATTGAACAGTAGATAATTAATCCCTTTAGAATAGAACAACATGGTTTTCATATTTTTTACATTATTTGTTCAAAAATTCCTTTCTGTGTTGACTTTAAAATGCAAAATATTATCTCAAGTGTTCATCCCTACATTTTCATAGTGAGAAAATTTGTATGAAAAACGTAAAAAAAAAAACGTAAAAACCTAAAACGTAATATAAATAAAAACGTCAAAAGTATGTTTTTACAGCTCTTTAGAGGGCCGTTTATATTGGTATTTATTAATTTTACCCAGAAAAAATTATCTAGACAAACGGACAGACAGACAAACATAGGGATAACAAATTAATCCTAAAAGAGTTTCATTGTTTTCATTTTGCGTAACAGAACCTGAACATGTACCGACAGGATTATCTACGATCTAATAATTTTGTCATGCACTGTAAATATTTTTAAATAAATTTCTATATTTTAAATGCTTGGCCATTTATCCCAAGTAAGTGTACCTATATAATTTGCAAAAAACTTCACTTATTGGACCTGAAATGGTGAGCCAATACTAGAGGGTAATTTCACGAAAATGTCATTGACCTTTGTTACAGATCTCAGTAAGTATAAGTAAATTAATTTGGGTTTCAATAACGATCACAAAATTATTCTTTTATAGTAACATATATTATTTTCCCGCATAAAAGTATGAATTCATTCCAAATTCATTCAGTTTTGTTGTTATGACTATGGCACAATGTAGCTAAATCACTCATACGCATATTTTGTTGAGTTTTTAACGGCAGGAATATGATGCTCCTCGAAATATTACTTTATAAAATTAATTTCAATGTGTTTTGAAGTAGTTTTGGGAGATATTTATAGCTTGCAAAAAAGGGCACAGGTTCCACGTCTTACGGGCGCCAACGCTAGGCGTAGACTGACAATATCTTGCTGCCGCTGACTGCATCAGTGGATTTACGTATTTTTGGAAAAAGGGGAAGCTTTTTTTGACCCGAATAACGTGGTATTTAGAAAATGAATAGATATCATTCACACTAATTTTATAAAAAAAAAACCAACAAAATCGCGAAAGCGATACCCGAAACAAAATCGATAAGAAGTGTGCAATAGAGGGTTACAAAAAAATTCATTGACAGTACAAATATGAATCGATTAACGTGGTTTGTGGAAAATGAATACCTTAAAGTTCAACCAAAAACATGTATTTTTTTTATGGCTATACGTAACCTAATTATTGCAACAAAATCATCCGAAAGCTGACATGTTATTTCTGTTTGTATTTTCGTTCCCCTTATAGGCAGTAACTCACCGACCGTACCTTTTATTTTGAATGTAAAACGGGTTCAATATATAGGGTGTTAAGACGAAGTTGTGGAAGCCGAAAACTGGCGATAGTACTTGTACATACGAACAAACTTTCAGCGAATAAAATTCGAGAATTCGAGAAAAAAAAATTGTTGTTTTCATATATTTTGCTCGAGTAGCTATGTAAATTTTCCATGCAAAAGCTGTTTTATTTTCACGTTTCGAAGGTTGGCTTTTTATGTACTCTGTGGTTGGCTCCATACTAAAAGTTGTTCTTGTGGACGAGTACTATCGCCAGTTTCCGGACAGTTGCGGAACTAACAGCTACGTATGGCAGCCTAAGTTTAGTTTCAAACGCAATGATATAGAAATGTTTTCATGCTTGTGCTACTGAAGTGTTTTAGAATTACCTCATAGATGAATAAGTTAGTTTAAGGTTTAACGTCAGTTGCTTAGCGTAAAGTGCATAACTTTACTTTGTGCTTGTTGTTTCCATCCGTCCATCAGCCTAGTTCGTCTACTTTATATAGCCTTTCCAGAACTTTGCCACTCCCGGCGGTCATCATGGAAGAATTGCCCATACTCATACACGCTGGGCAGGCGAGTTGGTGGGCGCGGTGCCGGAACCCTCGCACCAGTGACGCCGCAGTCAGTCACCAGTCTGTTCCATATAAGGGCTGGCTATTAGGGATGGATATACCGCCATCCATCGGTCCCAGGCATGGTGGGCCTCCTGGTTTTTTGCCTGTGAGCTGTCCTCTTACTCTTCCCCGAATTACTTCGAGGGGGTCTCCAAGTAAGATGGTGGTACCTCCACAGTCGGGCACGGCATCAGCTCTACCACCTTCAATTATTTACCTTACATTGCAAACGCTGGCTTATTGTTTAGAAGTAAAAAATTGAAAAAATATTGGTATTGTGGCAGTTGACGCCAATAGTTCAGAATTAGTGACGTTTATAAAGCATGAGTTTGAAATTTACTGCCCAATTAGTCATGATATTGTCCAAACAAAGTTAAAACAACACTTTCAGTTAGTTTTGAGAATCATGACTAATTGTGTATTACAATTTCAAACTCTTGCTTTATAAACCTCACCAATACTGAACTATTGGCGTCAAATGCCACAGACTAAAATGCTTTTCAATTTGAAATTTCTAAACAAGAAATACAAAAATAATTATGCACTTTGCGCTAAGCTCCTGACTGTTAACCTTAAGTCAATACAAAATGTGTAGAATTACTTGCGTATGTTGAACCAAGAATTAAATAGTTAAATTAAACTTTATTTTTATGTCACGTGTTTTGTTTTAATGTGTTGCTTACATAAGTAATTATGTAAAAAAGCAACTGCAACTCAGTTGGTAAGACGACGGGCGTATAAGTGATTAGTAGATGTCGCAAACATATAGAAGCCGTATCATACAATTGCCCCATGCTTGGTTTTGTTGTCCATAATCATTAACATCATTACATTAATGACTTTAAATGAGTTTATTTAAGTTTTTTACTTTTGTTATTAAAATAGTCGCTAGTTTTCCAAAATAAGTAATGATTAAATTAATAAAAAAGACATGATCTTGCTAATTTTCTTGCCCTTCTTCTTAGCAAGACTCGAATGGGCGGAGTTTAGGCATGTATGTGTGATTCATGATATACAGGATGTTAAGATGATAACCTTTTTCCTTTAAACGGGGTGTTCTGCCCATGAATATAAACAAATTTTACTATCGAGCCAACACTGAAATCAGCTGTTTCTTTTAATTTAGAATAATTTTAGTTGTATTTATAAATGTAACCATATACTACTAGATCATTAATTTGTATACTTATTTTATGTAATAAAATGATTTAGACATTAAAAGTTATATTTACAGGCACTGATTTCGAGAAATGTTTAGAAAACAACAAAAATGTATGTCCCTCATATCTTCGAAACTGGTGGACCGATAAATGTGAAAAAATTGTCAATTAGATGTCATAACTGGTCAATTACAGTAAAACTATAGCAATTAAAAAAAAATATGAATACAAATAAGAAATATAAAAAAGAAGTAAAATAAATAAAAAATATTTTATAAAAATACAATATGGTCATCAAATTGTATGTATCAAAAAGCTAAATGTAAAAATATATAATTTGGCTTTATTTAATTACGTTTATTTCAAAAAATTGTCGAAAGCCCACAAAAAACATATTGTCCCCCCTTATTTCAAAAACTGGTGGACCAAAAAATATGAGAAAAACAATCATAATAATATGTGTTTACGTAAAGATTACAGGAAAAGATATAGCGGTTGAGAAACTCACGTAAACGAAATGACAAAATTAAATTACCTGATAGTTCTCAAAACTAACGAAAGGTATAGGTAGGTACATGAGTCTGACTCGCACTTGACCTTTTTTTTAAGATACGCCAATCTCTCTCGATTTTCCTTGTTTTTAGAAAACTTCTTCATGAGGTAAATACCATTTTATCCAAAAATTACACGGCACCTAATGATGATGGGCTACACAAATGGCGTGACAACTCAATTGCCAAATCAATCAACGTTCATTGTGTACGTAAAACAGAGGTAAACACACAAAAATATGACATCAACGGTTATTTGGTTATTCATGGATTCATTATTAGAAAAATCCGGTTTGACGTAAACCTATTTGTGTACGTAAACGCGTCTAACTTTTCACTTAGAAAAGCGTCGAATTCAATGCAGTGGGGTACCAATGAAGTTTTGGCAACATGACTACCGGGCCTTTTTGAATTGGATACTTCTATGATCGCATCTCGTTTAGGGGGTTTTTAAATTCCATCCATCCATCAGCCTATAGTTCGTCCACTGTTGGACATAAGCCTTTCCAGGACGTGAGGAATGGGTATACGGCCATCCATCGGTCCCAGGCATGGTGGGCCTCCTGGTTTTTTGCCTGTGAGCTGTCCTCTTACTCTCCCTCGAATTACTTCGAGGGGGTCTCCAAGTAATTTGGTGGTACCTCCACATCAGCTCTACCACCTTGAGTAGTTTTTAAATTATGCAAATATTATTCTGTGCAACTGTAGCATAGTGTGAAACATTGGGACACGTTCGTTCGTTTCGTAATAGACTGCACGAGTGTACCAATGTCTAATTAAGTTCAGTTGCACACAATACTTTATCTGCGACTATCATAAATATCGTCTTAGCATGACATTATTTATAATATTTGTAACAATTTTACGAATAATAAGAAAAAGAACAGTCGTCATGATATTGTCATGATACTCGTCACCTGACCTGTAATTAGTATGTACATGCCTGAGACCAATCAGAAGCAAGGACGAGAGAAAGAGCGGGGTTAATTTCTCGTTGACGGTGTTGATTGGTTCTCTAGTGGTGTTGTAACAAATTGGAACCAATCACAGTGCAGAATCGCAGTGTTATAATGTGATATTATAACATCGGTTAAACAATGTAGGTAGGTATTTACAAAACCGCTTTTGATGTTGCAATTACCTTAGTCTGAGAGTAGATAAACATTTTTAATTGTATTTTAATAGATACAAAGTAATTGGATTTTTTTCCATTGTCGTGAAGGTAGCTGTAAATTCCGAAAAAAAATTAACTTCACGCGTATAAAAATCCAATTATTTTGAAGCTAACACTGCAATGCAATACCATTAAAATATGTTTTGGATATATAAACTATTTGTATAAATTTCTCTCAGCTAAAAGTATTTTGTGGGTTATTATTATTTCTTGAGTTTTTTTAAGTCCAATAAGTGCCCTTCGCTGATAAAGGACTTAATTATTAATATATCTCTAAAATTTGACTTTGTGAAACTTATCTCGTATCCATGACTTGAACCTAAAACAGACGCGACTTAGTTGAATCACAAGTGCGAGGAGCGTGACACGAGGTATGTATGTCACGCTTTTCGCACTTATGTTTCAAGTAAGTCGCGTCTGTTTTAGGTTTGTATTCCTTATTCTTAGGTTTAAGGTTTCATTTGATGAAACTTGGATATTAATATGATGAATTTTGTATTCCTCATTTTTGTGTATGTATGTGTTATGGTGCTTAATAAATGTTCTATCTATCAGTATCTATCAGTATCTATCAGTCACAGAACTTTTTGCTGGAAAAGCAAGCAATTGGTCAAGAATAACAATAAAAAAAATATGAAAAAAGTTAAATACCACTTTGAAAAAAAAAATTTATGACGCCAGGATAGACAATGTCTAACCTAGAGTGAAAAATTCCAATACAATCTTTTTTTTTTCAAAGTGATATTTAAATTTTTTCATATTTTTTTCATTGTTATTCTTGACAAATTGCTTGCTTTTCCAGCAAAAAGTTTTATGCACGCCACTATTCTTTCTATCTATCTATGAATAAACACATTTAAATCTTTATTAAAAGAACCTACACATACATTAATGGTGTAACTTTTTTCCAATTACCGCATTCTAGTAGCTTGACGCAAAAAGTACATGTTATCATTCAATTTTCAAACTTATACAGTTGCATTAAAGGCGGGTTTTGAGTATTAATGAAAACGTCAGTGTCATGTTATGATGAATAAAATCATTCAAAGCGAAGCGCTTTGTAAACCATTTTTTAACGATCACTTTTTCGTCGAACCCCTTCATAGATTATTTTAATTAAAGCAATTTTCCCAGAAACGAAAAAAAGCATCATTAATTACTTAAGAGCCTAGCTCTTGTCGGCTATCTTCCATCGTTCTCTGCTCAGACCCAGATTCTTGAGTCAAATTTTTGAGGTCATTGAATTTGATCCTCTTTCTGTCTCTTCCTCTTCTCTCTTCTATTTTCAATGCGACTATATTTAATTTAATTTCTTGTGGTTTCAATCAAATGTGATAGTTTAAAAATTGTAAAATTACATTGTATTTAATCAATAAAAGCGGTGGTAGCTCAGGGGTAATCAATCTTGAGATCCAGGTTCGATACCCGGTCGGGCATGCACCAATGAGTTTTTCGGAATCTATGTGCATAGTATTTGTTCTTACTTACCACTTGCTGAACGGTGAAGGAAAACATCGTGAGGAAACCTGCATGCCCTATTTGTGCCCGAAATACGGTGATAGAGCTTACCAAGTCACCACTCACCAGCACGTTGGGACGTAATAATTGTCGATGAAACGCGGGTGTACCGAGTATGGATGGTGATTTGCATTTCACACTTCACACTCGAAACACCTCCGACACCCCCTCGGGGATTCATGTCGTGACCATATATAATCATTAATATTGATCACTTACAAAGTTTTAAGTATGAATTTGGCTATATCAATGAAACACTTAATACACGTTAAAACAATAGAACTAAAATATGTAAAACAAGATAATAAAAATAGAAAAAAAAACAACACACAAAGTGTCTCAGAGAAAATTGGTTTCTCGATTGATTATAAAAAAGTTAGGTTGAAGTTTATGGTTAAGAAAATAAGTACATCTGTTCCCATCCCTAGCAATAAATCATCACGTCAAATATAGGTATATATATATATATTTTTTAATAAATAAATGCATAAAAAAATATCTTTCCTCTGCTGTTTAAAATGTCATTATAACAATGTTTCTTTTTTTTGCAACTCGTTTCAAGAGCACAGATTTTAAGAATAGTATACAAACATATAAAAGCTGAAAAAAACCGGCCAAGTGCGAGTCGGACTCGCGCACAAAATGTTCCGTAACTTTATCTATAAAGACAGCAAAAAAAAACATGTCTGTTGTATGAGATATAAAATATTTATTTTATTCTGTTTTTAGTATTTGTTGTTATAGCGGCAACAAAAATACATCATCTGTGAAAATTTCAACTGTCTAACTATCACGGTTCATGAGATACAGCCTGGTGACAGACGGACAGACAGACAGACGGAAAACGGAGTCTTAGTAATAGGGTCCCGTTGGTTACCCTTTGGGTACGGAACCCTAAAAATGATGATTAAGATTTATTATACCAAATATTAAGGTAATGTTGGACTCAACCTGAAGTGATTACAGTTCCTGGACAAGAATCGTTATAAGTCATTAAGGCATTAAGAGCTTCCAAGAAACTGCTCTTTTAAATTTCAAATTAAATTGCCAAATAAACTGTCATGAAGAATTATTGAAATTCTGGTCAATTAAATGGTAATAAATGGTCAATTAGAAGGTAGAAATAATAATTAACTGTAGGTAAAAAGTGTAGGTAGTATTCATAAGTAAAATATATTTAGAGCTTAGCCATCCAACGAGGTAACGCTGCCAGTGTCTTGGGTGCCCTCCCATCTGGCAGCGATTTGGAAAAAGTTTTATTTAATTTAATTTCTTTTAGGTAATTTATTTATTACTTAATAATTTTTAATTAAAAGTTTGTTTTAAAACTAAAAATATTATCCTAAAAATACAATAATTGAATTAAAGGAATTATGAAATCATGAATCGTTAAGAAAATTTCGGCAATTTCATATGTAAAGACCTATAATTTTAAGTTCTTTAGAGCTAAAATTTTAACTCGTGCTAAAAAGCGGTCGTTCTAAGTTGGATATGACGGATCCCGTTTCCAAATTTGTTTTTGTTTTGATTGTTTTTCAAATTTTTTAACAAAAATTATAAAAATTACATGATTTATGGAATAACGTGTCATGGGTTTTTCTAGCAAAGTTTTGTTATTTAATGCATTAACTTTGTAAATAATAACTTTATTTATTACTTTTTAAAGCGTGTTTATAGTTGTTTTACAGCATCATTTACAAATTATTGCATAAAATAACACCACTAGGCTAGAAAAGCCAAATTGGACTTGAATTTTTGTCTCGTAATGCCACAAATCACACTAATTTAATACTATTTATTTTAAAATATAAAAAAACAATCATAACTTTTGCGTTTGGGAACGAAATCCATCGCATCCACCTTAAGCAAATATTAAAAGACATTAAAAGTCCCAAAGACATTGTTTATAAAATCGATGGTATACAAAAACGGTTTATTTATATTTTTAAGCATTTAATTAGGCAGACTTTCAACAATTATCCTGGTAAGCAAGAAAAGTTTTGTTTTTTCTAAATTGGATCCCTTTAGCAGATCTTACGGCGTTAAGGCGATTACCGTCGCCAAATTAGTAGCTCGATGTTTGTCTGTATAAATATCGACGGAAACGAAATTGAAATAACGTTCAAATCAGTGCACAATGCGTGGTGGCTGTTACGACGCTCGCTGCGTCCTTGAAAGGGCAAAATAGGAGAAAATAATACTTTTCACATGGGCGTCATTGTTCGATTGAATAATTCTATGTTATATTTATAGCTATCAAGTTTATCTATTTATCAAAGCATAAATGAATTAAATCACCTAAGCCGCTTAGGAGCAGTAGGAAATTCAAGCCAAAAAACACCATTCAGTTGAAACAATTTTTCATATAGAAGTTTTGGTGGTACGAAAAAGAAAAATGTTGCATATGTTGTCCTAGAGTTGATAATCCATAATACATTTTTTCAATATTTTTGGTTTGGCCATAAAAGAGGAGTAGGCTTTAGAAAGTACCCATTTGGTGGTATTAAGGGCCTTAAGACGCCTGCGAAGCAAACCTAGTTCATACAACGAAATACCAAAACCTTTTGAACATTATGGATACTTTAAAGGTATTGTGTATTTATTCCAATTGCATTAAAGAATATCTAGGTTCCCAAATATATATTAAATAAGAACACTAATTTAAACATAAAATATGAGAAAAATGAACTTTCTTTGGCCATTTAAAATTGCTTATATGTTATCTTTAAACACACTTCCTTTCAAAATATATATTTGTGAACCTAGATATTCTGTAATCAAATCGGAAAAAACTATTCTTCCTAATTATGTATGATTATTTCTCGAAATATATTTTTGGTTTTTCCAATACGGGTGTGACTTCATCTACCGGTTGCACGGTTGCGCACACAAATGAGGCGATTAAAAATCAATTCTCATAGCTTAATTTCTATAAGTTTTTTTTTTTCATAGATAATATGCCATTTTAGGACATAGTTTTCATTATTTTTACCTATAATTTTAATCGTATATATTTATGTTGCTACATAAATTAAATAAACCTTTAATCTAGTCCATGTACATTTAATATTTTTTACATATCTTTTTATTAGATTAAATTTGACGTGTAAAAAAAAGTCTACTATTTGCAAAATAAACTATTTGAATTTGAATTAGAGTTGAAGACCTTCCACGCGATCGAAGCCGCGGGCAAAAGCTAATTGAAATGAAATCGTTCGTTACTTCGTTCTAAATCTGACAAGCCCAACCTTAATTATTATGCGTATAGCAGGTTGATATTGAACTAAAGTGTTCCGTGTTCGATTCCCTACAGAGATATTGGTTGGAGGTTTTATTATGAACAGTATTGCAAGAATTCTGCTCTTCGTACTTTAGTTCACAATGTTATACAAGGTGTAACAGAAAGGTGTAACCATATTTGAAGAACTTATTCAGTCAATGGTATAGAACAACTTTTACTATCAGGCCAACCCTGAAATCTCAAAAAAAAAAATCTTTCCTTCCATAAATTTCGGCCGAGCGGCATTGCATTTTTCTATGAAAAAGTTTAATATGTTTTTGTTCCATACCATTGACTGAACCTTTATGATGAGACTATGTTGTCCGTCCGTCCGTATGTCACAGCCTCATAACTTTAGCAACGACATGAAATTTGGCACAAAAATAGCATTAATTTTCCCACATATATCAAGGTGTAAAAAATATGAAATATTTGAAACCGTTCCAAATATTTCCAAAAATAAAAGTAAGAACAATAAAAATTATAATCCTAAACATGCAATATGCGTGTCAAAAGTTAATTGTAAAAATATATAGTTTGGCTATATTTAATTGCATCTTTTTCGAGGAATCCTTGAAAAACCATAAAAAATGTAGGTATGTCCCCTTATTTCCAAAACTGTTGGACCGAAAAATATGAAAAAATCATGGTAATATCTGTTTACGTAAAGATCCCATGAAAAATAAAGCGGTTGAGAAATTCATGAAAAAAAGTGACAAAATTAATTTTATCAACCACAATACGGAACCGGTACGCGAGTCTGACTCGCACTTGGCTGGTTTTTTTTCTCAGTTAACAAAACAAGTTTTAAGCAGGTAGATATAAAGGTAAACAAAAAGAAATACTAAAAAAAAAAAAAACAATAAAAAATAGGTGCATTGACTCGACCGAGTTGATTGATTTTACCGAGCATTGACTCTGACTCAACATTCATACACCCGCGTTTTGATGACGGTTCCGTACGTCCGTATTTCTAGCACAAATGCAAGCTTCTTAGACTATGCCTGTTTCAAAGCAAGTAATAAAATACAGTCTAAAAACTCAAGTTGAGCTACTGTTATTAAATTACCAAATCATCCCCTAACACTCACATGCATCCAACTCAGAACATGGAAGGAGTCCTATATTTGGTCGCTTGGTGCCCATTACGGTCCGGGTCTCAACAAACATAGATAAATAATTATCTACCCATCTCCACAAAATACAAACAAGGAGAATTTCAATTTCTAAACCTACATTATTGATAAAATTTCTTCCTTTTTTTAATAGACTATGGGCGTACCGTGGATAACCCTATGTATCGAGTAACAAGATGTGACTAATTCGGAGATGTAGATAAAAAAGCTACATCAAAATAAACATGTTTGGATGGTGCAACATCACTGATTACAGAAAGCGTCGATTAAGACGCCTAATAAACATTATTAGTTAAACTATAACTATTTTAGGAAAATAATCACGAGTGTAAGAAACAGCATAAAAATATTGTTCAAAGTCAAGCTGCTTTTAGACTAAAATTAAGTGAAATGGGTTATTTCTTTAACACTACCAATGGTATTTGTATATACTGATATAAATGCGCTGATATAAACGTTACCAAAATATAGTTTCAGTCGATATTTGTACCTACACAGGTCGACTCAAGGTCGTTTGTGTCTACCTGCCCCTTAAGACATACATACATACCCCTCTTTAATATAAATAACACTAACATATGTATATAATTTATTCTAGACTCATAAATTTATTAATAGTTTATTAATTATTACGTAATAAACTAGTTATCAATGCGGTAAATCGGATTTACGTTAGTTGTAATAACGTTGTAACCAAGGTTTGTCTGCATAAGGGGAAAATTCTACAAATACAAAAAAATTGAATTATTACAATTATTTTACAATGGATGAAAAGAAACACTTGTACTGTTTCACAATTTATTTTATAGCACAATTAACTCAACTAGTTTCGCCTTATCGGCATTCTCAAGGGATTTACATGATAATTTAGTTATCTATCAAACAAGTATTGTCTAAGAATGACAACAAAACCCAAGCTTGGGTAATACAAGTATTGTCTAAGAATTACAACAAAATCCAAGCTTGGGTAATGCAAGCTTGGGTTTTGTTGTCATTCTTAGACAATACTTGTTTGATAGATAACTAAGTATATTATTACGTAAATCCCTTGAGAATGCCGATAAGGCGAAACTAGTTGGGGTTAATTGTGCTATAAATTAAATTGTGAAACAGTACAAGTGTTTGTTTTCATCCATGATGATGTTTCACCAAGAGCCGACAATTGCAAGTATTAACACTATTTTACAATGTACAAATACATTGTCATCACAACATGAATGGCCCTGTCAAAGGTGTTTCCGTTGTGGACTACTGTGAAATGCAAGTCATAACTTAACTTTCTCCAACGTTGTTTTTTTTTTAATTTATTTATCAACATTACAGAAAAAACAATCTTATGGGGCTCACAATGCTAAACATCAGTTTTGTATTGGATTCAGTTCCGTCAGTATAGATGGCAAAAATTTGAAAAAAATATAGCGTGTTTTGTGACTCATGGCAATTATTAATTACACTTTATAAATAAACATACTTTCAATCTTCTTTAAATTATATTACTTTAAAAAAAAGCAAGAATTTCACGAAAAAAGCGATTCAGTTTCTATGTTTCAAAACCGATTGAAACGAAACTAACACAAGCAGACACTAACGAGAAAATACCATCTTTACTACATAAAAAAATTATGGTAAATGTCATAATGTAGCCACGGTTTCAAAATAACTGAAGTATTGCGTGTGCGGCATCTGATTAGAGCAGGATACATAGTTGAAAAACAAACGCGTTAGAGCAGGACTGAATTTTAGCATAGTGCAGCCCCTTAACCCATTAACGCCCAAAATAAAACGACTTGTGAAAATTCTTAGCACTTGGTATTTATTGCATCAATATGGACTAAAGAAGTGGTACAAAAAAGAATTATTTTTTTTTGTTTTTTTTTTTACTTATTACAGGGGTGTACCTGACCGGGTACAATGGGCGGATTAGGAGTGAAATTGTCCAAAGCATGCTCGTTCTACACATAATGTTTTCAAACAAAGTTCGCAACGCCAACGAACGCGGTTGTGGCAAACAACACATCGCAATGGATTTTCGATGCGTTCTGGGTTGTGACCGTTATTTTTCTGAGCAAGATCATGTGTTACAGATGATGTAGGACGGCTTTTTGTCTTCGTTGGACGAAGGAAAGATCGAGCAATCGTGCGTCTGAACAATAACTGATCCATGTAGAGTGTGTCTGTATTCTTGCTGAGCAAAACATGCAGCCGCCAAGCGTTTGAAATAGCCATATCCAGGAGGTAGGTAAAGATTACCCACCACCATTTTTTTCCTTTTATTGCTACTCGATAGAGACTGATCGACTGGTCCATTTGGTCGACGCCGCCCATTCCGCTGTTATAGTTCACAAACAGTCTCGGGATATTGACATCCACCTTTTGTTTACGTTCATTACACCATCTTTTTACCTTCCCTAAAGGTTCTATAACATCGAAATTAGATCCCATCGTGACAACATTATTGTCCTTCCAGCGTACGATTGTAATTTCGTTTTTTGTGTCAAAACGGTAGTCATACTCCGCCCTTGGTTTTTTTTTCATAGTCTTTACATCAATGACAGGACACTTTTTGGTTCTATTTTCTCGAACTGTACCTGTAGCTCTATAGCCTAAAAGTCGTAAATCATGTAGTAACTGATAGTTTGTAAAAAAGTTATCAAAGTAAACGATGTGCTCATTGGGAATAATCGGCATCTTTGCCAGTAAAGACTTTACAACTCTCGAACCTAGAGGATCAGCAGAAACTTCTGTAGATTTACCACAATATACATCAAAGGTGTAGCAGTAGCCGTCTGAACTTGTTGCAGCCCAATTCCGATAACCAAATCGTACAGGTTTTCCCATTATGTATTGCTTGACGGGATGACGGCCAAAGTATTTTATCATAGATTCATCTACAGATAAGTTTTCATGAAAAACTCCCCACTGGCAAGAGTTCTTTTGTATAAGTTCACACAACGGTCTTACTTTGAACATTTTATCATTTGAACCTTCCGCAAGGGAGTTGTCGACGAAATGCAGGTTGCGTTTGATATCTAAGAATCGATTACGTGACATACAATTTGCGACCAATGGTACACCAAGATCTTCATCCAAACTCCAGTATGCACGTTCGGAAGGCAGTTCATGATATCCAGTAAGAATCAATATTCCCAAAAATTTTCTCAAATCAGCTTTATCAATCTCATAATTGTGTCTATTATTTTGACCAGCATACTTCATGCTATTTTCCACTATCAAGCTTGCAACCGCATCATCAAATATCTTTTCAAATAACATCACAGGGCTGTAATCTTTCAAAGATTCAGCAATGTTTTTTTGTCGTTGCTGAATGATATCGGTAACGTCTTGGGTTGAACTATAAATGGGTACAGTTTTTCTCCACACAGGTCCGTTCGATTCTTGATTTCTAGCTCGTTTTGCAGATCTTGAATGAGTAGCTAATGGCTCACTATCACTATCGTCCCAATCCGAAACATCATGATCAGGATGGAGTGGAAATACCTCAATTGTTCCTGGTACGTCTCTTGGAAGAGTTTTAGAAGCTAAGTCATCTTCATAACCTTCTTCTTCATCACTTACAATAGCTGGATTTGGTGGCAATAACAAGACGTCGTACTCCACATCATCATTTTCATCAGCAATTATGGATTCCAGGGCTTCTTCAAGTCCCGAATAACTATTTTGACTTGTAAAGACGCGACGGTTAGCCATTGTAGTTCCTTTGAATACACCTGTAAAATGTTAGTAATTTTAGTACACAAGCGCCCATTGTACATCAGCAGGTACAGTGCAGAAAAACGAAGTCTAATGCACTTTTATCTCAACAAATTGTTATTCTAACGATATAATATGCAAAAGTAAAGACTTATAATACGTAATAATAAAACACTATTCGGAATTTGTTATTATTTATAGTAAAAACACGAATAAATATCTTACCTTACTAAATCAGTTCACAATCCGTAAAACGAAGTAAAATGTCGGACATTTGTTTTCAAGCCACCCTCAATATTTTTTTTTCGTAGATTGCTCCAACCATATAGAATAAAAATAACCTGTCACTTCTAAAATACCACGTATAAAGAAAACATAGTCACGCATCATAGAGTTGTACCCGCCTGGGTACAGAGGGCGTTAATGGGTTAAGGCGATATATAAAAAAATACAGGTGCTTCTTTTTTATGTATTTGATGAAATACACGGAAAATTTTAATACTTTTCTGGTATATGCATTTTGAGTTGCAGTTGCAGTTGAGCGGTGCTTACTTATGAAATCTACGGCTGTGATTGACAGATTTATTGCCTATGTATCGCTTAGCGAGATATAAAAATTCGGAAACCGACTCTATGGTTGGTAATATACTACACACGTTATAAAGTATACCATAGCAACAATGCGATGTGTCTACGCGAACAAAATAATAGGTCTTTAGCTTTACATATATTCCTGTAATTCAATTAGCTATTTCAATTACTTGTTTTTTATTTGAAAGTTGATTTTAAGGTTTGACATCTATGTATTAAATTTGGTTTTTGTTTTCAGTTTGATTATAAAAATTAAATCTTAAAAACCGTTCGTACTGAATGCCATCCATTGCCATGATAAGATTCGTAATATTTTGTAACAGCTGACACTTTTCAAAAATTTAATTAATGATGTTGTCAGCTTAATGTTGTTTCATTCATACACAAAAGAAATTACATAATTTGGATTAGACATTCCTAAAAATAAAATTCAAAAATATCAGTACTGAAAATCGAGTTTCCTACGGCAATTTCGTATGTAAAGACCACAGAACTTTTAATAAAGACCTATTATATGGAACAGCTGTATTTTTTCCCAAATTCAGTTTTTGTGAGGTTATCTACACAATGTCCTTTTCCCAAACCAATAAAATTTTCTCATGTGACTAATTATTCGAAAAGAGGGTAAGTGGCAAAAAAAAATTATCTGTTGAAACCGTTTGGGTAACCGAATCTACATAACTATATGTAAGAATACTCTAATTGATCCCGTTTCTAATATGTGTGCATTATTGTATTATTTTATATTTAAGTTTTTATGTTTCTGTTATACTTCTTACATTATAGCTTGAGCTCTGTGACAGCTGTCAGCGCTATACATATTTGAGCATGAGAAAGAGAGTTAGAAATACAAATTGTGTAGCGCTGTCCTGCTGTCACAGGACTCAAGCTATATTATACGCACTATAATATACAAGGTGAATTTGTGAACATCGTCCAAATTCATACTTGAGCCTTGGTAAGTGATCAGCATCATGAACCAATAACGATTTTTTTTTAATTCATAAAATTAAATTTCGTCTCCCGTTAGTGATTCACTCAGGACTGGGAGTGAATTACTATGGGAAGTCGAAATTTCATTATACAAATTTCACAAAAATTGTTATCGATTCATGATGCTGATCACTTACCGAGCCTCTAGTATGAATTTGGACGATGATCAAAAAGTCACCTTGTATATTATTATTTTATATTGAATTAAGTTTAACTGGTTAGAATTTTGTAATAATAAATACAATTTTGTGTTTATGCTTATATATTAGTTAAGTTAAATTTTAAAACCTAGGATTAATTTAAAAATGAATAAAAATATTTATATCTACCTTCTAGTTTTTACACCTCGGAAGAATTCATTTTGGTAAATGAGTCCTGGGTCCACAGTTATTTTATATCACTATGCATGTTAACCTAACTTTTAGTTCGTAAATTTTTAAAGCATGTATACAAGGTGACTTTTTGATCATCTTCCAAATTCATACTGGAGGCTTGATAAGTGATCAGTATCTTGGATCAGTAACAATTTTGTGAAATTCGTACAATGAAATTTCGGCTTCCCATAGAAAGTCAGTTCCAGTCCCGAGTGAATCACTATGGGGAGTCGAAATAAAATTTTACGTATTTCACCAAAATTTTTTACCAAGTCACCAGTATGAATTTGGACGATGATCAAAAAGTCACCTTGTATGTATAGTGTAAGCTTTTTTTGGTAAATAAAGGTATACCTATTGTATATTGTATTGTATATATATAACGCGGACTCAGCGAGCGTCTGGGTGTAAGGGGGCAAGCTGACACTACGATTTTTTTTCACAATTTCAGGTCTAGCATTCAATCGACCGGGGATTAAACTTTTTTTTAATACTCAAAATGAAGAGCTTAGATGATAATATTAAAATTTTCATTAATTGCAATTAATGTTTATTACATAAAATTGCGACGAAGAGGATTTTACATTTTTGCATGTAGGTAGTATAGTAAGCCCGGGGCCTGGGTGGCATACACCACCCTGACTCTAAGGTCAGTCCGAAATTTGGACTGCAATTTCCTTGTATGACGTAGACATTTCTAAGAAGAAAGAAACGGGATCCTCGCGAGCAACGCCCCGGACGTTTGATAGTTTAATTTTTAATTATATTCCTATGCACTGAAATAAGCATTCCGTTTCGTTAGATCTTTAGCCACTTGCTGAGTCTAAAGTCAGTTTATGTCTTCAAAACATTTTAAATGTGGGTAAATAAAAAAAACACAGAAAAGAACAACTCACCGAAAATCCAAAAATCGGATCACTCAAAAAATCCACGCACTGAAATTCAAAAATTCGAACACAGCACAAAACGCGCGCGCTATCGAGTTGTCCGCGTTTCCGGGATAATTTAAATATATCATGCAACGTTGTTACGTCCGCTCGGTATTGAAGAGCAGGCTTTACTGCGGACGAAGGCACAATGTTAAGGAGTATTACTTAATCTTGTGCACGTACGTGACGCACTAGAAGCATTAAGGGGCAGGTTGTCGCCAACGACCATGTGTCGACAAATATCGGCAGAAACTATGCATATTAAAATAACGTTCAAATCAGCGCGCAATGCGTCGTTGGGTCTCCGGATAACGCAAATTAAGGCGATATGCGAAAAAAATACGGGTTGTTTCTTTTCTGTGTATTTCATGAAATACACGGAAAATTATAATCAGTTTCTGGTATATGCATTTTGACTATATAATCTAGGGTTTTGAAATTGGAAAACATGTTTGGATAAATTTTCCTCGATAGAAATAATTGTTGAAATGAGTTCTTCAAACACACTTTTTCTCCTCGTTTGACGAATTAGGAACCATATACAGAACTCAAACATATTTTATTAGGTGTGTTTTAACAATATCTAGAGATTTGATATTTGAAATTTGGCTAGCTATTTTAGTTTTTGTAATAAAAATATAAAACCAAAGTTTTTCCCTTTTGCCCTGAATCCGCCCCTCTTGCACTGCGCGATTTTTCGCTTGGAGTGACAGTGACTCAAATAAAATTCGCATAGCCTCTTAAGAGAAAATAATACTTTCCATATGGACATTGGACGGAAAAAAAATTCCATTAATAATTTCTCTAAGCAATATTTTCCTTGTATTTAAGTGCAAGAACCATAAAAATACCATTTGTGGATTCAAAAAAACTAACTAATTTTACTTAATTTTAGTCTAAAAACAGCTTCACTTTGAACAATATTTTCATGCTGTTTCTACGGGAGACTTTCCTGAAATAAAGGTGTTCTTTAAAGAAGTTTGGCGCAAAAATAGTATTAGTTTGTCCACATGTCACGATGTAAAAAACAAATGAATTATTTGAGATTGTTCAAAATAATTCAAAAATAAAAGTGAGTAAAAAGAAATATTATCCTAAAAATACAATATGCATATCTAATTGTAGATATTAAGAAGTTGTTTGTAAAAATATATACTTTAACTATGTTTACTGGCAGAGGTTTCGAGAAATCTTTAACAAACCACAAAAATATGTATGTCACCCCCCTTATCTCCGAAACTGGTAGATTGAAAAAATATTAAAAAATTTCGATTATAAATTATATAAGTATAGCAATTTAAAAAAAGTTGAGCACAAATATGAGAAATATATAAAAAAGTAGAAAGTGAAAAAAGTGAGAAAAAAGAAATATTATCCTAAAAATACAATATGCATATCAAATTGTAGGTATTCAAAAGTTGATTGTAAAATTATACAGGTTGGCTACATATAATTGCATCTATTTCGAGAAATCCTTGAGACAACCCCCTTATCTCCAAAACTGGTAGACCGAAAAATATAAAAAAAATCATGATAACATGTGTTTACGTAAAGATTACAGGAAAAATAAAGCGGTTGAGAAATTCACAAAAAGAAATTACAAAATAATTTATCATCCAAAATACGGAACTCTTGGTACGCGATTCTGACTCGCACGTGGCCGGTTTTTTTAAGTTGGTTAAAAATCAAGTTTAGTTTAACGCCATAAACTGCCTTTCTAAGCATATTGTCATAAAATAAAACATATTCTAAGACCTATATAGGGTACTTCTTTGTGACCTACAATCTTGTAATTTGGTTCAAAAGTCTTTTGATACAAGAGAACAAATAAATCCAAATATCATTAGTTTCCAGTTCTAATTTGGAATAATACTTTGCAGTTTTTTAACAAACACTTTTTAGTTTTTTGTAAAAATTATTCCAGTAACTTTATTTCAGATAATTTATTAGAAACCTCAGGGGACGAGTCCTACTCGCACTTGACCGGTTTAATTTTTAATGACAGCAGCTCGTTATTGTGCAGGTAGTGTCATTATCTGCCTGCTTATTTATTTAAATATAAATATATTAAAATGACAATCTGTTGTTCCTTGATGACGGCAAAAACAGACCCATTAATTAATTGTTTTTCAATGCAAGTGCTCGTAAAGGCCCACTTTTTATGCATCAAAACCGAACAGAAAGTCGATTATTTTGCCCTAGGGCTTTATTATTTTTTTTTATATTTTTTTACAACGGTTGGCTAACCTGCTACTTTTCCTGTGTACCATAAATTTTATACTTTTTTTTCCACTGTTTAACGGCTCTGGATGCAGTCCTTTTGAGGCAATCATAATTTAAAGTTCACAAGATTATATTTGTTTTATTTCCTCACACTATGCATTGAAAAACGTAGTATGATACACGGGCGTAAGAGCAATAAATTACTCGGTTACGTTTTAAACACTCGCTACGCTCGTGTTTAAAATCGTCCTCGTAATTTATTCCATTTCGCCCTTGTAGCATAAACTACTATTACATATTTTTTTACTATTATTTCATGTGCACATTTATCCTACGTAATTATCATATTAATTATATATTTTTTTATTATTTATCTACATGGTATAAACTTTTAATAGACACCAGTTCATAGCTGCTAACATTTATACCCTACTTTTAGCTAAACCTTGCTTAAATTAAATTAAATTATATCTTCAAAAAATTTGGATTTAATTTGTAAAATTTTTAAATGTAAAAATTTTTTGCAATAAATCACGTACCTACTATAATAACCTAACTAGAGCGCCCGACGCAAAATAATCCAATACAAACTTAAACGTATCCAAACAAAGGGGCTCGCTGAAAATCAGCGCTGTAGGAATTCTCAACAAGTTTCCGACAGCAAAACCAAACAAAAAAACAAAAGCTGTTTAATGTATGCCAGCAAGATTAACCATGTAACACTTAATTTATAAGTAATTCATTTTGTTAGTTACTTGCCTTCTTGGTTAATTTGTTAGAAATTAAGTTAGTATTATAATATATTCGTTTTATGTTTTTCTGTATTTGTTTTGGCAATAAATTCCGTTTATAGCACACCGTGCGTAAAATGACGCTGCGCGTGCGTAAAGTCGGCATTTTCCGCACTTGTGCTATAAAAAATTATACGAAACTCGTGCGAGAAACGTTTCATCGCTCTCGTATCGTAATGTACTATTTCTTTCTTTCTTTCTTTCTTTCATTAATGTTTTCGTATCGTGATTATTCATTTTAACCCTTTTATTTCTCGTTACCACTAGAACACTAGACCGACGATCGATCGTGGCCGTATAAATCTTAAGTATATAAGAATGTTATATGAAAAGATTAATCATTGGTATTTTTTTTAGGTTTATGTAGGTAGTGTCGCGAATTGCGAAAGAATAAGAACACAGTTGGAGCGATTAGTAATGTTGGCAACACTGCCGGTCTAAAAAAGAAAGAAATATAAATAGAGGGAGAAAAAAGATACAAACAAATTGGCGTCAGCAAAGAAACACGTGTAAAGTAAAATAATATAGGAAAAGTGGTGTAGAAAATAAAGAACAAAGTAGAATAAGTTCCTGTGCCAGGACACAAGACTACGGGAGCAGTGGTAAGTATATCAGAACACGAAGAACTTGCCAGGTAAGTCATTAATATAAAACAGAAAGAAAAGAAAACTACGGAGGACTGGGATGGATCAGAGGGGAGGCAGAAAGAAAGAAGGAGACCATTCTTTGGGACAAAAAGTCCCGCCAACGTATAACATTCTTAGGAACAGGAAGTCGCGCCTAACTAAGGGACAAGAAGTGCCGCCTGATACATAATAGACTAGGCGGCGACAGGAAAATTGAAAACGATCAAGGATACGAGTAGATTTGTTTAAATGGGTTGTAGAGTGATCCCCTGATGTGAATTATGTCGGTCTGTCTGCTCTCAGCGGTTGCGTCTTCGGGATATAGCGCATGAAAGGGGCTTGATTTTCATTTCTCAACAATGAAGCCCCTTTCATGCGCTATATCCCGAAGACGCAACCGCTGAGAGCAGCCAAACCGACATAATTCACATCAGGAGATCACTCTACAACCCATTAAAACAAATCTACTAGTATCCTTGATCGTTTTCAATTTTCTTGTGGCCGCTTAGACTATAAGGGCAAGAAGCCAAGATAGAAATGTAGGGACAAGAAGTCTCGAGAGCAGCTGATCGTCCATCACAAGATCCACAGAATCTAGGCTAGAAAAACTCGCAGAAACGTATTTTGCGACAGGTAGTACACGTAAAATGAATAACCTGATTGACTGGCTGTTTTAATAATGACGGTAAATCATTAAATAATTAAATATTTATAAATCAACTATTTTTAAATACCAATTAATGACTCACATCACATTGTATTATATGCAATCAATGTAATGCTTTCGTTAACGGTCGATTCTCCAGATTTTTAACAAAATATTAAGAAATATTAATAACGGCGAAAATACACCTTTTAGCTAAGAACTCAAATAGTTTATTTTGCAAAGTAGGTATACATAATACACTTTTTACAAGTCAAATTTAATCTTACAAAAATGTATGTATTAAAATAATAAATATACATGAAGTAAAAAAAAGGTTTATTTAACTATTGTAGTAATATATATACGATTATATAATATAATATAAGACAACTTGTAAAAGTTTCATAAAATATTTTTCATTATATTAAAATAGCTATAAAATAATTGGCTTTTCCATAGTCGTGATATCAGTTGTAAATTCCTTAAATAATCTTATACCACGCTTATGGAAAATCCAATTTATAGCTAACATAATATCATTAAATATGTTTATGCATATAGCAAACTTTTAACAATAAGTTTTCTTAGCTAAAAGTTATATTTTGGCCGTTATAATTATTTCTTAATATATTTTTACAAATCTGGAGAATACGAAAAATGTATTGTTTGGATGTTAACTTGATGCCTTGACATTAACGTGTAAGTAGTTTTTATTGCGTTTTAATATATGCAAGTAGGAAAGTAAAACATGTGGTCTATTATTTCCAGACACTCAGTACACGAAAATGGGCCACTCTGGCGCTGACCGCTTTGTTTATAAAAATGGGTCACTCTGACGCTGACCGCTTTGTTTATAAAAATGGGTCACTCTGACACTGACCGCTTTGTTTATAAAAATGGGCCACTCTGGCTGACGCGCTCGTTGATTTTCCACAAACAGACAATCATCCATCCATCAGCCTAGTTCGTCCACTGCTGGACATAAGGCTTTCCAGGACTTTGCCACTCCCGGCGGTCATCCTGGAAGAATTGCCCATACTCACACACGCTGGGCAGGCGGGTTGGTGAGTGCGGCGCCGGAACCCTTGCACCAGTGACGCCGCTGCCCGTCACTAGTCTATTCCATATAATTCCCGGCTATTAGGGATGGATATACCGCCATCCATCGGTCCCAGGCATGGTGGGCCTCCTGGTCTTTTTTGCCTGTGAGCTGTCCTCTTACTCTCCCCCGAATTACTTCTAATAAGATAACCTCCACAGTTGAGTTTGTTTGTAATTGTTTGTTTGTGATTTGTAATATTTTAGATTTTTCTCTGCGTTCCCTTGTGTGTGCCTACATTTGCCAATGAATATCGTTTCTGGATGTCAAAATACTGCGGCCCTTTTATTTGACCCTTAACACTGGCTCTGACCGCTTTATTTAAAAAAAACTTTCATTTTTGTTAAATCAAATCAAATGAAATCAGCGTTTATTTGTTCAATTTTTGGTAAATTAATTGGGTGTTACATTGGGGTTGATCATGAGTCCTCAAAAATTGGCCAATGAAGGCGTACAAATATTTAGTACCAATAGCATGCATCGTTGTCATATTAAACATTTTAACTGTACAATTCCATAATATGTACAATGTCAAAAATAATAATGAAAAATGTCAAGAAAGAAGTTACGAAGAATATGAACTTATTTCGCTGAATATGGATACAAATGTCTACCATTTCAAATTCTCCTCATAGGCAAAAAACTCCTTTACAGAGTAGAAACAGTGGCTCAGTAACCAGTTGTGTATTTTACACTTAAATTCATTCTGCGTTATGTTTAATAAATTCCGCTGATAATCCAATTTCATATTTTTATAAAAATTATCAAATTGATGCGCCGCAGTGCCTTAAGAGGGCGCCGAGCAAAATAATCTAAAACGACAGTCACTGTTAAATTGATTTATTGAATAATATTTCAAGATAAATAAATAAAATACATTTTTATTATAACAGAAAATGTATCTACACTTCGGCCGCAGCGAATATTAAAAATAACTTATGGTGTAAGATGATGGTAAGAGATGCTCAACGACGCCATATCCATGAATCTGTTGAAAACGGCGATCCAGCCAAAGTATGGAAATTTCTAAAGTCACTGGGTGTTGGTAAGTCTCGCCAAGACTCCATTCCTAAAGATTTAAACTTAAATTGTCTTAATCAGCATTTTTCTTCTTCGTCCACTATTGACAGTGCTACGAAAACAAATACGCTAAGTTATCTTTCTTCAATTCCAGCACCCGACTACTCTCCGTTTGTCTTTAGCCAACTCACCGATTGTGATGTTAGGAAACACATCACCTCTATTACATCTAATGCAGTTGGTAGTGAATGTATAAGCCGTAAAATGATAATTCCTATCCTAAAAATCCTCTTACCTGTTATCACTTTCATCCTAAATAGCTCTATATCAATGAGTTCTTTTCCAACTTTATGGAAATACGCTCAAGTGACTCCGTTACCTAAGAAAGCTAATCCATCTTCCTTTTCTGAATACCGACCCATATCCATCCTTCCATTCCTATCCAAGGTCCTCGAACGTGCTGTACATCATCAGTTAAGTGAATTCCTTAACAGAAACAACCTACTAAATCCAAATCAATCAGGTTTTCGCCCTGGTCACAGTACCGTTACTGCGTTAGTGAAAATAAGTGATGATATCCGGAGGGGTATGGACAAAGGACAACTGACACTTCTGACTCTACTGGACTTTTCAAATGCATTTAATACAGTTGACTTTGACATACTCTAAGGGGTGCTTCGTTCCCTAAACATATCTCCAACGGTGATTGGCTGGTTTCGTAGTTATCTACGTGGACGCCGGCAACGTATCCGCATTGATGATTATTTTTCTGATTGGTGCGATATTTCTGCTGGTGTTCCTCAAGGAGGCGTCCTCTCTCCTCTACTTTTCGCTTTATTTATCAATAATATCTCACAATTCATTTCTTCCTCGTACCATCTTTATGCAGATGATCTCCAAATCTACACTCAAGCAAAGTTGGATGATCTCCCGCAGGCCATTTCCATGACTAATGATGACCTAACGAGGATATCTGCATGGAGCAATGACTATGGGCTAAAAGTTAATCCCACCAAGACTCAAACTATCATAATAGGTAGCCCGTGGTTCGTTAATAGAATTGATTGGCAACAGCTTCCTCATATCTTGTTTGATGGAACTCTTATCCCATTTAGCACAAAGGTTAAAAATCTAGGAATCATTTTTGATAGCTGTTTAACATGGGTTCCACAAATCAATGAGGTAAGTAGAAAAACGTTTGCTGCTGCAGGTGCTATGAGAAGGCTCCGAAATTTCCTACCTACTGCCACTAAAATTGCACTCGCACAATCTCTCTTATTACCCATTCTCGATTATGCTGACGTCAGTTATTTGGATCTCACTGAAGCGCAACTTGACAAACTCGAACGTCTTCAAAATTTTTGTATACGATTTATTTTTGGTCTTCGCAAGTACGATCACGTTTCTGAATTTCGTTCTCAACTTAACTGGCTCCCTATTCGTCAGCGCCGTGATACTCACATCCTGTCTCTATTATTTTCCGTGTTGCACAATCATGCAATTCCTTCCTACCTTAAGATTAATTTTCAATTTCTTCGTGATACTCATGGTTGTTCCTTGCGTTCCTCTCACAATCTCCTTTTGGCAACACCATCTCATTCATCATCCTTCTTCACAAATTCCTTTTTAGTCCAAGCTGTTCGGTTGTGGAACGATCTTCCTTTACCAATAAGGAGAGCTCCATCACTGCCTGTCTTCAAAAAATTAGTCAAGGGTTATTACTTGTCTCTCTAACTCTTCTGCACCATATTTCGTATTCAGAGCTTTTATATTTAATTTTTTTATATTTTTTATTGTGTATTTGTAAAATGTATTTATTATGTTTGAAACAATTATTTATATATGTAGGTATATGTATTGTATACATATATGTATTAGTATGTATTATTATTCATATAATCTGGCTTCTACTTTATATATCTTATTTTATATGTACACCGCCTTTTCAGCAATCTTAATGTTTTTTTTTCCACCTAAAGGTTGTCTGGAAGAGATCGCTTTAAGCGATAAGACCGCCTATTTGTACTTACCCTCTGTACTCGTATTTTTAAGTTCAATTAATTGTATTATTTTTCTTTTGTGGTGTGACAATAAACCTGTATTGTATTGTATTGTATTGTATTGTAAGAAGGAAATCTATCTAAAGTGGGCCCAAAATCTTAAAATGGTATTGGGGTTTTAGTCATTTCAATAACTTAACTGTCGAATTTTGTCTCAACCACAATTCAAGAAAATCACAAACGTTATAAAATACAATTGGGCCGTTTCACATTTTTAAA
Source organism: Ypsolopha sequella (assembly GCA_934047225.1). Taxonomy (NCBI): domain Eukaryota; kingdom Metazoa; phylum Arthropoda; class Insecta; order Lepidoptera; family Ypsolophidae; genus Ypsolopha; species Ypsolopha sequella. Next base: position 17,127,363 of record OW204010.1, on the reverse strand, counting down.
ATTTTGTCTGGTAAATTAAATATGATTTTTTCTATTAAATTTAATGAAATCGACCACGATAAAAAACGGCCACGAGAGAACAAGCGAGGTGTCTAATCGTTCTACGCTCGGCGCAGCCTTAACAATCCACTTAGATCGTTTTTAATAATTTCGATTGAGTGTCATATATCATCCAGCTCATTATGTTATGGTTATGAGGTAAAACCCATTCGCTGACTCATGTATTCTTTGTAAAAAAGGTCACAAACAACAAACTAAAAATAGCAAATAATGATAAATTATAAAAAACGCATGTAAGGTATAAACCGAAGGTCACGAGTCCAAAACCCATATTTATTTCGGTCTGCGTAATTGATAAAGTTATTTCTCTTAACCCGGCGAGGATGAGGAGGGGTCAATATTACCCTGCTCATTTTCAAAAGTTTTTTGTCACGTGGTCGTATGTTATTGGTTGTCTCCATAGCTGTGGCTAATGATGCCCCCCGCCTGCCGCACACCGTTCTTCAGTTGGCCGGCGACTGAGAAAAGAGCTACCAAGCGTGCAGACACAGAAAAAGGTAAATATGACCCTATAGTATACATGATTTAGTTTAAAACGTTGAGTTCTGGCAAAGTTGATTATGTTGTAGGCATTTATTAAAACAAATAAAATTTTAAGATCTGTACCCTTAAATGTGTTTTTTTATGGTAAACCCTAAAATAATATATATGGTTCCTGAATCTCAGTATTAACTTTTTGGGAGCCAGTTGCTTTAAAACAATTGTGACTTTGTGTATGAAAATAAATACTTTTTATGTTATGTTTATGTTTTTTAATATACAACTTGTAACAGAAATGTGTAACCATATTTGAAGAGCTTATTCAGTCAATGTTATAGAACAACTTTTACTATGGAGCCAACCCCGAAAACTCAAAAAAAAAATCTACCATTCCATACATTTCGGCCGAGCGGCATTGCATTTTTCTATGAAACAGTTAATTTTTTTTTTCGAAATACAGGGTTTGTTCCATAGTAAAACTTGTACTATACTATTCACTGAATAAGCTCTTCAAATATGGTTACACCTTTCTGTTACATGTTGTATAAGCATAAACCTACACTGAAAAAAACAAAAAATCATTTTTTATTGGAAATTAAATATAAGGTCATAATGACCCTCCTTGGCGTGCGATTCTCCACCAAATCCTCGCCGGGTTAAACGTTTTGTATAAAAATTATGAAAAACATATATATTATAAGTTAAACTACAAAAAACAACTTGTTTTAAGGAAATTTTTCTCGCGTATAAGAAACAGCATGAAAATATTGTTCAAAATCAAGCTGTTTTAGACTAAAATTTAGTTAAATTGGTTATTTCTTTGAAACCACTAATGGTATTTGTATGGTTTTTGCACTTAAATACAAGGAAAATATTGCTTACAAAAATTATTGATGGAAATATATTTTCCATCCCTCGCGTCCTTTTGAAAAGTATTATTTTCTCCTGTTTTGCGGTATCCGGAGACCCAGGGCGCGTTCATAAACTAGGGGTCGCGACACGGGTTCTATTGCCATTTCTGTCACACGCGTTGAAAATTGTATTCGCTATCCTGCTGTCAGTGTTGGAACCTGACGAAAGTGATTATTAATGAACGGGGGTCAGTGACGTCATAATGCATTGCGCGCTGATATGAATGTTACTTCAATATCTATGGTTTCTGTTGATATCACCTACCTTGCTTTAAACATTAAGTTCGCCATTTTGTACTTCTTATTTGTGCAATAAAGAATTTATGATGATATCCATCCATCAGCCTAGTTCGTCCACTGCTGGACATAAGCCTTTCTAGGACTTTGCTACTCCCGGCAGTCATCCTGGAAGAATTGCCCATACTTACACACGCTGGGCAGGCGGGTTGGTGAGCGCGGTGCCGGAACCCTGGCACCAGTGACGCCGCTGCCCGTCACCAGTCTGTTCCAGCCCGGAAATTAGGGATGGATATACCGCCATCCATATATGATGATAATGATATTTGTACCGAGACAGGTCGCCTCAAGGTCGTTGGTGGCTACCTGCCCCTTTTGTGCCCGAAGTATGTCGATAGGTTCACCATCCACTGGAATGTAATGATCGTCGGTGAAACGTGGGTCTAAAAATGTGGGCTGTGACTTTCACAGTCCATATTACTTGGAAACACCTTTGACAACCCCTTGAGAATTTATGTCGTGATGATTTATATATATTTTTTTTCTTACGCCAATAATTACACTAAATTAATAAAAGTAATAGGTATTATATTTTCATAATAACATACAAATATGTATATGTATATAAGCTGACTTTTATTGATGTAGCCAAATTCATACTGGAGACTCGGTAAGTGGTTAGGACGAAGGTTTAATTACGAAAACTATTCCCAAATATATTAGTATGGGAAGCCTACATTTTATTTAGCGTTTTTCACAGAAAGGGTCATTAACCTTGTTACTGATCACTTACCAAGTCTCCAGTATGAATTTGGCTATATCAATAAAAGTCACTTTATAAAACAATGAAGGAAAAAAACTACATTGTGAATGTTTAAATTTCCTTGTAAATATATGTTTTTTTTCTTCACTCTTGGCCGTGCAGTAATTGGCACTATTTTCAATAATATGCTTCTTTGTTCTCTTGAACAAGTGAACGGGCAATCAACTAAATGCCAGAAAATGGTCTCACAATTTCAGGGACAGTGAAGGTAAGGAAAAAAACCGCTCACGTGCGAGACAGACTAGGGTTCCGTATTTCGTCAGACGGACGGACAACGGAGTATCAATATAATGGTTCTGTTAACGCAACCCTGCGTACAGGATTGTCTCTTGCCTACATACGGACCTGCGCAGATACATTTTTTCTGCTCCTGCGCAGATTGGTGCGCAACACCAGTCTGTTGAGCGCAACCAAAACAGTCACATTTTGTTTACCAATTAAATCTGTAAAAAATACCATTGTAGTACCGAAAAGTAAATTCATTTTATAAACTATTCTTCTGGAGTTCTTTCTATGATCCTGCTGATCCTGCTACATAAATCCTGGCCTGGAAGATCTGTTAAATCTAGAGGAATAGCCGATTCAGGTTCCTTTTAGTTACGGAACCCAAAAAAAACTCACTTCGCGCTTGTCTGTGTATTTGCTAATATCTCAATCTACTAGAAGTAGAGAAATATAGACGTTTCGTCTAACGCCTGCGAAGCTGGGGCAGGCCCCGTAGTACAGTTTTTCATCGCGCGCGACGCGACTTAGTTGAATCACAGGTGCGAGGAGCGTGATATACTGTGTAATCGCAAAAACATCGTGTCACGCTCCTCGCACTTGTGATTTAACTAAGTCGCGTCGCGCGAGATTAAACTTTAGTTATTTACCTACACTCTCACGCGCACATCTGGCTTGTCCGCACACGCTTGTGTGTGTGCGTGAGCTAGTCTAGGGCTGGCAGCAATCGTGTGAGCGTCGTCGCCCGAGAGGGACACAATATAAGTCAGCAACTTATGTGATTCTCTTCCTAAATTTTAGCGTAGTCCAATTTCTGGTTCCCCGTGGATTAATCAGTATTAAAAAAATATATGTTTATATATATATATACAAGGTTAAATTCAATTAGTTGGCGAAATTTTAAACATATGTAGAACATGTCCATATGAATAACTTTTTTTAATAGGATAGTGAAAAATTCTTAAAATTCGTTTTCACCTTTCCATACTGGACGAGTCAGCTGATCGGAGCAATTTGTATAGGAGGAAGTGAAAAAAAGTTAAGAATTTCGCTTAGCTCCCATACAAACAGTTGTCCATATAGACTAGTACTACTTTTGTTTTGAGTTTCGCCAAATAATGTTATTTAACCTTATATATGTATATAAATCGTTACGACCTGAATGCCCCAGGGGGTGTCGGATGTGTTCCGAGTGTGAACTTTGAAATGCAAGTCACAGTCCACCCACACTCGGTAAACCCGCGTTTCACCTGCAAATATTACGTCCCAACGTGATGGGTGGTGAGCCCTATCATCGTTCTTCGGGCACAAATACACTCTTTTTAGGGCATGCAGGTTTCCTTACTATGTTTTCCTTCACTGTTTACAAGTGGTAAGTACCTATTAGCAAATACTATGCACATTATGTAAATTCCGAAGAACTCATTGGTGCATGCCCGACCGGAGATCGAACCTTAATCTCAAGATTAAGAGGCCAGCGTTCTACCCCTGAGTTACCGCTGCTTTTTCGTTACTTTAAAAGTAAATATATATATATATATATATATAATATAATATGCCTAAGCTTAGTAGGTACCTATATAGTTCCGTATGCATAAATGATCATCATATAATTAACAACTACTCAAACATAAATTGGAAAAAAAATGAAAACTTGTCAAAACATGGAAAGTTATAAATACTGATTTTATTGTTCCAAATGCGTTACTGAACGAAATTGTAAGGTTTGATCACGCAATTCTAATCTTTGAAAAAAAGTTTTCGAGGCATCCATAAACACTGCAATAACGCACCATACTGATTAAAAATCAGTATCGTGATAAAACTTTGTAACAAAACACGCACGCAGCAAACGAGTGGTAATCGAGCTCTGCCTGACTCCAGATTTCCACTAACTTGCGGGGGACCGCGGGGGCCGTTAAATTCGCGCGGGGAGGTGAGTGTCGCTTCTTTACGTAGTAATACTTTATATTCTCTGTCAGAATCCAGGACATGTCCAATTTTTTTAAATTCCTTTTTGAAATGGTCATTTAGTCATTGAAGGTCAAATAAAAGTCATCGCTTTTTTTCATTGAGTTAGGGATATGCACGCATATTTTAAAATCTATCTACTAATAACAGTTCAGCGTGGCTAACACGCACCAGCGATACAGTGTCTATATCCTACTTGCGTTCTTACACATACCACGTTCGCCAATGTACGAGAGAGTAATGATGGAAGGATACTGTGTCGATGGCACGTGCTAGACTCCATGTATCACTAACACGCGCCAGGTATACAGTGTCTATATCCTACTTGTGTTCTTACACAAACCACGTTCGCCAATGTACGAGAGAGTAATGATGGAAGGATACTGTGTCGATGGCACGTGCTAGACTCCATGTATCACTAACACGCGCCAGGTATACAGTGTCTATATCCTACTTGCGTTCTTACACATACCACGTTCGCCAATGTACGAGAGAGTAATGATGGAAGGATACTGTGTCGATGGCACGTGCTAGACTCCATGTATCACTAACACGCGCCAGGTATACAGTGTCTATATCCTACTTGCGTTCTTACACATACCACGTTCGCCAATGTACGAGAGAGTAATGATGGAAGGATACTGTGTCGATGGCACGTGCTAGACTCCATGTATCACTAACACGCGCCAGGTATACAGTGTCTATATCCTACTTGCGTTCTTACACATACCACGTTCGCCAATGTACGAGAGAGTAATGATGGAAGGATACTGTGTCGATGGCACGTGCTAGACTCCATGTATCACTAACACGCGCCAGGTATACAGTGTCTATATCCTACTTGCGTTCTTACACATACCACGTTCGCCAATGTACGAAAGAGTTATGATGGAAGGATACTGTGTCGATGGCACGTGCTAGACTCCATGTATCACTAACACGCGCCAGGTATACAGTGTCTATATCCTACTTGCGTTCTTACACATACCACGTTCGCCAATGTACGAGAGAGTAATGATGGAAGGATACTATGTCGATGGCACGTGCTATACTCCATGTATCACTAACACGCACCAGCGATACAGTGTCTATATCCTACTTGCGTTCTTACACAAACCACGTTCGCCAATGTACGAGAGAGTAATGATGGAAGGATACTGTGTCGATGGCACGTGCTAGACTCCATGTATCACTAACACGCGCCAGGTATACAGTGTCTATATCCTACTTGCGTTCTTACACATACCACGTTCGCCAATGTACGAGAGAGTAATGATGGAAGGATACTGTGTCGATGGCACGTGCTAGACTCCATGTATCACTAACACGCGCCAGGTATACAGTGTCTATATCCTACTTGCGTTCTTACACATACCACGTTCGCCAATGTACGAAAGAGTTATGATGGAAGGATACTGTGTCGATGGCACGTGCTAGACTCCATGTATCACTAACACGCGCCAGGTATACAGTGTCTATATCCTACTTGCGTTCTTACACATACCACGTTCGCCAATGTACGAGAGAGTAATGATGGAAGGATACTGTGTCGATGGCACGTGCTAGACTCCATGTATCACTAACACGCGCCAGGTATACAGTGTCTATATCCTACTTGCGTTCTTACACATACCACGTTCGCCAATGTACGAGAGAGTAATGATGGAAGGATACTGTGTCGATGGCACGTGCTAGACTCCATGTATCACTAACACGCGCCAGGTATACAGTGTCTATATCCTACTTGCGTTCTTACACATACCACGTTCGCCAATGTACGAAAGAGTTATGATGGAAGGATACTGTGTCGATGGCACGTGCTAGACTCCATGTATCACTAACACGCGCCAGGTATACAGTGTCTATATCCTACTTGCGTTCTTACACATACCACGTTCGCCAATGTACGAGAGAGTAATGATGGAAGGATACTGTGTCGATGGCACGTGCTATACTCCATGTATCACTAACACGCACCAGCGATACAGTGTCTATATCCTACTTGCGTTCTTACACAAACCACGTTCGCCAATGTACGAGAGAGTAATGATGGAAGGATACTGTGTCGATGGCACGTGCTAGACTCCATGTATCACTAACACGCGCCAGGTATACAGTGTCTATATCCTACTTGCGTTCTTACACAAACCACGTTCGCCAATGTACGAGAGAGTAATGATGGAAAGATACTGTGTCGATGGCACGTGCTAGACTCCATGTATCACTAACACGCGCCAGGTATACAGTGTCTATATCCTACTTGCGTTCTTACACATACCACGTTCGCCAATGTACGAGAGAGTAATGATGGAAGGATACTGTGTCGATGGCACGTGCTAGACTCCATGTATCACTAACACGCGCCAGGTATACAGTGTCTATATCCTACTTGCGTTCTTACACATACCACGTTCGCCAATGTACGAAAGAGTTATGATGGAAGGATACTGTGTCGATGGCACGTGCTAGACTCCATGTATCACTAACACGCGCCAGGTATACAGTGTCTATATCCTACTTGCGTTCTTACACATACCACGTTCGCCAATGTACGAGAGAGTAATGATGGAAGGATACTGTGTCGATGGCACGTGCTATACTCCATGTATCACTAACACGCACCAGCGATACAGTGTCTATATCCTACTTGCGTTCTTACACAAACCACGTTCGCCAATGTACGAGAGAGTAATGATGGAAGGATACTGTGTCGATGGCACGTGCTAGACTCCATGTATCACTAACACGCGCCAGGTATACAGTGTCTATATCCTACTTGCGTTCTTACACATACCACGTTCGCCAATGTACAAGAGAGTAATGATGGAAGGATACTGTGTCGATGGCACGTGCTAGACTCCATGTATCACTAACACACGCCAGGTATACAGTGTCTATATCCTACTTGCGTTCTTACACATACCACGTTCGCCAATGTACGAGAGAGTAATGATGGAAGGATACTGTGTCGATGGCACGTGCTATACTACATGTGTGACTAACACGCGCCAGAGATATCTATCTATCCTCTTGTGCTCTCACGCATTCCACGTTTGTCAAAGACACTGTATCGACGGCGTGTCCTAGCCACACAGGAAAGCTACTCCTGAAAACGGTTTTCGAATCGAAATTGCCAAAAAAAAAGAGGCCAATGGGACGGATCACGATGATAATGAAACTAATCTAGCTCAAAGTCATAACATAAGCCCTGCGGTCCGTAATAGAATTACAATGAATCATAAGCCATTCACTTCATACTTTCGTAATCGATTTTAGCGAAATAATTCTATTTCGGAACGCAGGGAAGATAATGGTGTCGATTCGGTGTTACATATTTAACAGGACCAAACTTGATTTAAGCGTTCTCTCCTTGTCATTTCGCTACAATAAGAAGAAGACAAAACACTTAAATTAAATTTAGTCCTGTCAAATATGTAACACCGAATCGACACAACTAAGTTCTTTCTAATTTATTCGCTACGGTTGAAAAACAGTCTCAGGTTTACGCCAAGCATTGTTTTCATCATCACTAGGGTTGGGAAGTCTCGACATTTTTTAAGTCCCGGGACACGAGACAGCCCATGATTAAAGTCTCGGGACTTCCCGGGACTTCGAGACTCTTAAGAATAAAATTAGAATCGAGTTTATTTTTGGCGAGATGTATCAATAAAAGAAGCAAGTTTGGTAAAAATCAACATTTATTGAATATAAAATCAAATTCTAACATTTAAACCGTTAATTATAGTCTTAACGATTCGAATGTTTAATTCTAATAATCATGTTTTCAGTTTTTGGCAGTAAAATGTTATAATTATTAAACAAATATCTAGTTATCAGTCATAATTCTCATTATCAAAATTTTTTGGTAATAAAATTTTCTAAATATAAAACAGACTTACAATTAGGAATCTTAATAATCATCAACAATAAATTTACAAAAAGTCCCGGGACTTCGAGACTCGAGACGACCCGGGACCCAAACCCTAATCATCATATTGAGATATGAATCAACATTTTTCTGCCGTGTAACGTGTAATCAAGTTATAGAGCGGCTAAAATTGTGCTTTATTGTAGCAGCTATTAACGAAATCATAGAGTATGACGGATCATCTCCACATTGCTGGAGGTTGCAAAGTTATGTTGCTAAAGTGGTCGCGTTCGGCTAATAGTGGCCGCGTTCGGCTAACTAAAGTAACCACGTTCGGCCAAAAATGACACCTTCGGCCGGCTTTGAAGTTTATCTGAAATAGAACTAAACTAAACTACTTTGGCCGTTTCCGATTACTAAGCTATCACGTTAATATAAATTTTCATTTAGTTTTGCTAGATTATATGATTTATTGTGAAATCCATTGCTTTGAAAACTCTAAATATTTTAGAGTGCATAAAAAAAATGTAACAAATTAGTAGAACTAAGTTTACTAATTAATTTTACTGATTAATTTACTAAATAAACAAATTATTAACAAATTAGTAGAAAAAAAACCAGAAGGGTTTCGTTTTTCGAACTCGTATCTCTGCATATCGCGGGCCAGCGACTTCGCAAGAGTCTAGTCACTGCAGCACTGGACTCGGCAAGTGCACGAATTTCCCTCTGTCAAATTACATACATAAACAAATTTGATCATATAAGTTTGCTTGTATGATCATTTTGTGTTTGTGTTACAGCACTTAATTTACACATTTATTTATCGCAGGAGTGTGCGTGAGTGAGCGAATGTGTGCTGTACGTGTTCACCTCACCTCCCGCGGAAAGTGGCAGAATGAATTCAGTTACATGAGAAGCTCTATGCAACGTCTAAATCGCCAGGGCCACAGCTTCAGGCTTTTCTGTTCAATAGATGTTGGCGACTGGCTTCTACCAGTCTGTTTTTATAGCGAAATCCATCACTTTGAATACTCTTATAATAGTCTTTGATTTATCTTTGAGGTTTTATGTCTCGGTCAATGTGATGTGGCTGTTAATATCACAACAGATTGTATTTTCATAATAATTTGTGTTGTTTATTTTATTTATATTCATTAAGTCCATTATCAATATAAATATTCTAAACAAACTTTTTTTTTCAATATGGTGTACACTTTTCTGTGTGTGAACACTCAGCAAAATAATTGTATCAATCTAGATTAAATTTACTATTTGGCATAAAATTAAGTATTATACTATTTTTTCAATTCTGTTTTTCAAACAAACAAAAATAGTATCTAAAAAAAAATGGAAGTGTATCATCTTCAGCTCTTCGTCTTCTTAAGATTCGACTGCGGCCAAAAAATCACTGGAGGTGAACGTTTCCTCCTTTTAATACGGTAAAGCTGCGAAGGCCACCTGTGGAGCAAATAAACAAAATGCCGGGCAAAAAAAACCGAAAAGGCCGAAAGTCGACCTTCGATCACACACTAAATATATATTATTATGTCACAACATTAAAGCATTTTTATGCAAAAAAAATATTAATGAAATTTTTATTTCGTCATTCTACTCGTAGGAAAGATCAATCCCCCCCCCCCCCCCCTCTGCCATACCACGTCACGGGATTATGTTGGGGCTATATAGTGAAATTGACAATGTCATGAAAGCTAGTAACTTGGGGTACCAGTGAATATTATTTAGTGCGAATACTGTTAGGTACATTACATATCCATAGTAAAATATTAACTATTGTAACATATAGATATTAAAGTTATTGGTAGACAAATAATATAAAAACAACATAGGCTTACACAATGAAAAAGGAACAATTAAAAATAAAACTTATAAAACAAAACATACATGGAAAAAAAGAAAATTAATGAACAGCAAAAAACAAAAGTTATTTAGAACGAAAGGATCAAGTAGCCTTTCTGTGTTTAATTTTTAATGTTATGAGTCATGAACTCATGAAGTATGAAATAAGAAATTTTCTTTCAACAAAAAGCCAAAAATAGGCGTGACGACGAGCGAAGCGAGGAGCGTGTAAGGTTGTTGGTGATCATAAATTTAGGACCCGAGCAAAGCGGAGCGGAGCGAGGCGATATCCCTGTAGTTTTTACAGTACTCAAGATAATCAATATGCCAGTTTTATCTGCTTTTTGGAATAAACATATCAATTTGCGTATGTAATATTCAATAATACCTATTTTCGTGCTTTTATACATATTTACGGAAGTGACGTAATCATATTAGGTTGAAAGGTCGAATCCTTGTCAGACTTTAGGATGCGTTCAATAAATATATTTTTTCGTATTGAAATGTGTGATAATGACGTCACTGAAGGTCAAATGAAAGACATCATTTTTTATTTCATAAAGGAAATGCACGCTCCTTTAAATATCTGTCGTCTAGAAACAGTTACGGCAAGCTATTCCTCGAAACGGTTTACAAATCGTAAATATCGACGGAAAAATAGGCCAATTCTACGATATGGTAACGAAATAGTTATTTATCTTTATAAACTGTTTTTAAGTTTGTATTGTGTATGTTTTCTATTAGTTTACAATATATTTTATAGTTTTAATTAATTAATTATTATAGTTGTTAATGTTATAATTATAAGGTTAAGGTTGTTAAGTAAATAAATAAATAATTATAAAACGCAAAAAAAAGTGGTTATGCTACTTTTTTACACATATTTCGATAAATATTTGAATTAATTATACCGTAAGAGGACGTGCCAGGTCTTCCCAGGTGCGAGGAATAAATCTACAGAAGTCGGTAACGAACGACTGACTGATACTAGGCAACTCCCCCCGGTACAGCTACTCTTGACGTCATACTGGAGCACGTCGAGTCGCTTGGCGTCATGGTGACGTCATGAGAGTGGTGACAATGCCACGACCGAAGCGTACCTCCAGAAAATAGGTCCCTACGTCATCTCAGCAGACGGGGCCAAGGTCCAATGACCGTATGACCCTCATTACTACAAAGACATATATTGCTGGCATACCTTTATTGAAATACAACCCACAATAATATTTCCTAGAAACTAAGCACATAGTAAAAACATTAACACAAGCTTGTTTATGTATTATTATTGACAATATAAGCAATTTACAAAACATAATAGTAGTTTATGCTACAAGGGCGAAAAGGAATAAATTACTAGGACGATTTAAAACACGAGCGTAGCGAGTGTTTTAAACGTAACCGAGTAATTTATTGCTATTACGCCCGTTTATCATACTACGTTTTTCAATACGAACAACTTTTACTATGAAACCAACCCTCAAATCGCGAAAAAAAATCGGCTATACCATAGAAAAGTTACACGTACACCTACTCGATCAAAATGTACGAAACAACTGTTTTTTTTTTACTCGATTCTTCAAATTTTTTGACGAATTGTTGTTCAAGTGGAAGCATTCCATCGCCAGTTTCCGGCTTCCGCAACTTCATGTACCTATAAACAGGGTGCTTGGTAATTCGACCTATTCCTTTAAAGGAGTTATACTAGGGATCATTTCCAACAAATAATGCCTATCAACTAGGGCTCGAAAATGATAATTTTCTTTCAAGTAAAACACGTCGATATTTCAAAAATTACAAAATAAAAAAGGTTTATTTAAATTTCTTTCCACTTAGTCGGAGTTCCGAGATTGGGCAAAACAGGGTTCGGGGTTATGGCTTTTTAAGATAATAAAATATTAATTTCTGAACAAAATAAATACCACTTGTTACCTTACAAGATGAAGTACAGGTTCATTAAAAAAAATCTTGGCACTAATGAATAGTAACTTCAGAAAAAAAAAACAGGATTTTCAAGATCAGGTTACACCCGTAGCGCTGCAATGCTATTCAAGAGATTTTCTTGAAATTCCTGTTTTTTTTCTGAAGTTACTATACATTATTACCGTGATTTTTTTTAATGAACCTGCACTTCATCTTGTAAGGTAACAAGTGGTATTTATTTTGTTCAGAAATTTGAATTTTTACCGTCTTAAAAAGCCATAACCCCGAACCCCGGATCTCGGAACACTGACCCTTATTTAATTCTGAGATTATGGGAATTCAGGGCACGTATTTTTTTTATAAATGATCACTCGTCTATCATTGATCAGAAATATAATAAATAAGTGCTGAGAGAGGAATAGTTATTTTTAAATTATTTATTTTTTGGTTATTAGTCTGAAAGTTTGAAAAATAATATAAAAACCTTCGTAACTCGGAGACCATTCATTTTCGACACCTAGTTGATAGGACTTAATTCGTTGGAAATGATCTCTAGTTTAACCCCTTTCAAGGAATTGGTTGAATTACCAAGCTACCTGTATATTGTAGCTGACCCGTTTGTCTGTCCGGTTTGTCAGTAATGGTCGGGCAGGGCCAAGATCCGATGACCTTATGCCCCTAAATAGTACAGATCATTGTATTGTTGGTATTCTTTTTTAAATTCCCTTCCATCCATCCATCAGCATAGTTCATCCACAGATTTCCCCACTCTTGTTGGTCGTCCTGTAAGTAATGCCCATACTCACACAGGCTTGGCAGGCGGGTTGGTGAGCGCGGTGCTCACCAATCGGTCCCAGCAGGGGCAGTTCCGTCTTTTCCATAAGGGCACCGGGGGCACTAGCCCAGGGCCCCCGGTTTCACAGGGCCACAGAGTGCCAACATTTTTAAATTATAATTTTCCTATTTTTACACCAAATAAGGCAGATAAAAACAATATGTTGGTTGTTGCTTGTTAAGATCTTAATTCTCATAAGAACATAGTTTACTTAAAATGAGATTTTGCTCAAATAACATTTAGTTTACTCTATGAATTGTCGACAGTGTACACATGTGCATAGGTAATATTTTACTTTAAAACACGTTTGTTGCAATGTAAGTTTTGAGCTTAGTTTTAATAAATATATATATGTTGCTACATACAGCATTTATTTTATTTTTATTTTTTGTATAATTAAAACGCCGTACAAAGCTTAATTTCGAAATATATTTCGGCCCACTTGGCATCAGTCGAATTATACAAAGTACATTGACATTAAATATATACAAGAGCTTAGTTTTAAAATTAGATATCAATTCACATTATTTTATGTCATTTGGTAATTTGTTATAAAGTTGCACTCCACCATATAGTAAATTTCTTTTTATGCACAAATACGTAGAAATAAAATTGCCACATCTATTTTACGTTTTCGTATTAATTTCGTATAATTTGTCTTTGCACAATTTAAGCTCATATTTAACAGTTCCATCAATATTCATATTCATATTAAGCATAAAAGATAATCCTTTAGAATCTGCTGAATACGTAAACACATACTTTAACGGTGTTGGCCAATCACTAGCCGAACAAATTCAAAATGACTCACACCTAATTAATAATTGTTTTGCGTCACTTCCCTCTCAACCAAACTCAATTGGCATTATTGAACCCGAACCTTATGAAATTGAAGCAATTATCATGCATCTTAAAATGGAATCTGCCGCTGGTTGGGACAATATTCCCACAAAGTTTGTGAAAATGGCGACGAAAATTCTGGTCCCTTTAATAACCCGCCTTTCTCTGTTGATTTTTCAGGAAGGTATCTTTCCACGATTTCTGAAGAGATCTATTATACACCCAATTTTTAAGAGTGGGAGCAGAGACGATATCAACAACTATAGACCTATTGCTGTGCTGACAGTTATCTCTAAAATCATTGAAAAATTAATCAATAACCGACTTATTAAATTCTTAAATTCAAATGGTACACTATCAAATGCACAGTACGGCTTTCGAGAGGGCATTGGAACTGAAGATGCTATTCTAGACCTAACAAAAAATATAACTAAACATCTTGACGACAAAAAAAAAATCTCTATGTATATTTCTGGACCTAAAAAAAGCTTTTGATACCGTCTCTGTTCCTATCCTCCTCCGCAAACTAGAAAAGGTGGGTGTTAGAGGAACTTTTTTATCTCTCCTAACTGACTATCTTAAGGAACGCCCACATATAGTTAAACTTGATAACAACACTTTCAGCACTGATCTTTCGAGCACTAATTATGGCGTTCCACAGGGTAGTGTCTTAGGACCTACCCTTTTTCTTATTTATATTAACGACCTGACTGATTTAAATATAGCTAATGGACATATATTTTCATACGCAGATGATACTGCGCTGCTCTTTCACGGAAACGACTGGGCAGGGACTTTCGCTAATGCTGAAACTGGGTTGCGTAGTATTGTTAAATGGTTAAAACTCAACTTACTCACATTAAATATGACAAAAACCAACTACATGCCATTCTCTATTTATGACTCTTCCCAACCCAGCAACGACTTTAAACTAACTGCTCACACGTGTACAAACTTTAACAATGAAAATTGCAACTGTACTAATATTAATAGAGTTAACTCCACCAGATACCTAGGCATTATAATTGACAAAAATCTCTCTTGGTACCCTCAGCTTGAAGCAGTGGCAACGAGAGCAAGAAAATTAATATGGCTATTTAAGTATTTACGTAATATATCAAACAAGCAACTTATTACATACATTTACACAACTCTTGTTCAGTCTATTTTACTGTATTGCATAACTGTTTGGGGTGGTGCATCCAAAACTAAGTTTACTAGTATCGAAATTGCGCAGAGAACTATTTTAAAAATAATGCTGCGCAAAAAGAAATTACATAGAACAACAAAATTATATAAAGATGCCAATGTTCTTACCGTCAGACAGTTATACATACTGCAATGTGTGCTTAGAATTCATAAAAACATATCTATAGACCCTAAAATTCTCAATAAACGGAATCCTCATTCAGTTATCAAATGCGCTACAGTAAGAACTTTGTTTGCTCAAAACCAATTTGGTACACAATCAATTTACCTTTACAATAAGATAAACCGAATATTAAATATATACACCATGTCATACTTTGAATGTAAAAATAAACTTACAATATGGCTAAAAAGTTTGACTTACGAACAAACCGAACTCATATTATCGCATGACACCTCCACCTTCAATAAGCTCAAATAAAGTACTCATCCTCTCCATACCGCATATTTTCTTAAATATCTTTTTTATCTTATGATATCACCATAAATATACCCCCCTAGAGTGATAAACAATATATCCCGAGCCTACGGTCGTAGGGCTAGGGAACCACCCTAAAAAACACACACATACCCTTTCTTTCATATACACAATACATATACACACACACACACACACACCCTCACACACAAGACACCCACTCTCTTGTAGTTATATTATTATATTATTTCACAACATAAACCCTCATACACACACATTTTTTCTTTATATCTATGTATTAAGCAAGACCTAATTTTAATTTTAATACAAAATTGTAAAATAAGATCCGTAGAAAGAGCGGGTCTCCCTTAAAACAGGTTGTAAAACTTAAAAGGGGAGTCCCACCCCCTCAAAACCTACATTTTGTAAAGTAAATAAAGAATTTTTGATTTTTTTTTTTTTTTTTTTTTGATATTCATATTCTTTATTGTACACACAAAACATCATTTTTACATAGTACTTAGATACATCATGTACAGATTTAAATTTACACATAGCTTGTATTTTCATAAAATATAATCAACAAAAACACACCACACTGATGTTTTCATAAAAAGAGCCCCTCAATCTCAAGTGTGCCTCAGGACCTCTGCATGGCCTAAGATGGCCTTGAGCATGGGCACCTAGGTGTGCCTGTTAGAGACCTGTCCTCTTTTTCTCCCCCGAATTACTTCGAGGGAGTTTGCGACTAAGATGATGGTACCTCCACAGTCGATTCCCGTAGTAACCTCTTACGAGATCCACGAGAAGGCATGGAGATGGAGTGGCAATATTCTTTTCAGGTGATGTTGCCACACTTCATAAATAGAAATATCCATCCATCCATCAATCCATGAGCCTAGTTCGTCCACTGCTGGACATAAGCCTTTCCAGGACTTTGCCACTCCCGGCGGTCATCCTGGAAGAATTGCCCATACTCACGCACGCTGGTCAGGCGGGTTAGTGAGCGTGGTGCCGGAACCCTCGTCACCAGTCTGTTCCATATAAGGCCCGGCTATTAGTGATGGATATACCACTATCCATTGGTCCCAGGCATGGTGGGCTTCCTGGTTTTTTTCCTGTGAGCTGTCCTCTTACTCTCCCCCTAATTACTTCGAGGGGGTCTCCAAGTAAGCACCTCCACAGTCTAGCCCGGCGTCAGCCCGGTGGTAGCACCTGCAATATGATGCATAAAAATTTCAAAAATATCATTGGAGTGTTGCCAGATCTAATTGGATCAAATCCGTATGAGGTGTTTCGAAATCCGTACAAATGTACATTTTATACGACAACCTTTGTACAAAAATCCGTACTCATTATAAATGTTGATGCATGAAAATCCGTATAAGTATGAAAACTGGATAAATTTGATTTCCGACGCCTTCATAAAAATCCGTATAAATACGGATAAATCCGTACATATGGCAACACTGTGTACGACCCGGCAGAATTTAAATCACGATCCCATGATAGTCTTTCTATCAACTGATCTAATGGAAACTTATCGGTGATAATTTTGGTGAGGAAATGAAAGAAAAAGGGGCCGAAGGGAGTTTTTTCTTTAGTTAAACAAAAACGGCAACACATAGTTATGTTTTAATTTATAATACGAAGTACACAATCACAAAAACATATAAAAGACACATTAAACAGTTAAGTGGACGCTAAATATGTCGCACACAATATTGTCCATTGTGTAAATTACAGGGGTACCCAACCTGTCCGTAGCGGGCCGAAGATTGGTCGATCGGTACACCATAAAGTGGATTGAAGATTTTTGTATTGAGTCTGGCATTTATCATCCACCGTGTTGTTTATTTTTTATTTTTATTATTTTTGAGCAATTTGTTTGCTTCTGTCTATTTATTTTTGCAAGACTATTTTCACATAATTTCACCTTATACACTGCCTATATAAAAATAGGCGTTAAACAATTCAAAACCGAAGTTATTGTTTATTTTGCTTTCAATAGCTATAATAAGCAAATAATGTCACCAAATCAATTATACAAATACTTTGCAAAATAATAGTCCACCGTTTACAGACAGTTTGGCCACCCCTGAACTGTATAACACAAGGACAAGTCATGCATGGTACATGGACCATGTGTCATACAGTCTGCAAGAAGACGCGGTGTACCATGCACGACAATTCTTATTACGCCCCAAATCATACAAAAAAAGAAAAAAATATTCAGGCAACATGGTCCACCAAAAACTTTTTTTTTTTAAGTTACCTGTAAAGTGTCCCACTCCTGGGCAAAGGCCTCCCCTTGATGATACCAAATATCGCGGCCCTGGACTGTGGTTCTGGCAAGTGCGAAAAAATATTTTAACAAGGAAAAAATATTAAGAAAAAATAATTTTTCAAAGGATTTTCTACTGATTTTTCTGCTTTCTCCTCTACTTCCGACCAACCCGGTAAAGATCTTCCCATCCCGCCAACGTCTCTCTTGGTTTACCTGGCCGTCATCTGGCACTTTGATTAAAAATCTGGCACTATTGTATTAAAAACTATTACATTATATACGTTGAAAACTTTGGTTAAAATTTATCAATATTTGATGAATAAATGAATGAATACACATTTTATTGTACACGGCTAAATAAAATAAAAATTGAGTACAGAGTTTTGAACACACAAGGGTGGACTTATTGCTTGAAGCGATTTCTTCCAGCTAACCTTTGGGTGGTGATGAAAGTATTATTTTACGTAATGTGGAAGTGGATAGCAAATTTACAAAATAAATAAAATAAGAATCAATGCCAATAAAGTGAATATTCATAATGCCTAATATAGAAGGTGAATTTGTGAACATCGTCCAAATTCATATTTGAGCCTTGGTAAGTGATCAGTATCATGAACCAATAACGATTTTTGTAAAATTCATAAAATGAAATTTCGACTCCCCATAATGATTCACCCAGGACTGCGAGTGAATTACTATGGGAAGTCGAAATTTGATTAAACGGAATTTACAATTATTGTTATCGATTTATGATGCTGATCACTTACCAAGCTTCCAGTATGAGTTTGGACGATGATCAAAAAGTCACCTTGTATAATATACCCCTACGCAAATAAACTTACACAATATATTTTATGTTAGATATATACACATACATACATACATACCGTATACATACAAATAAAAAATAATTACTTAATATACTATACATAAAAATATCAATAGACTGAGTGATGAAGTGAGACTACCAACCTGAAGAAACTTCATGATGTGATCTTAAATTCTTTTTAAATATCGCCACTGAAGGCGATACGTATCTTCGTGGGTAAATCATTCCACAGGCGAACGGCCTTGACCGAAAAGGACTTCCCATAAGCAGCATTTGATCGTTCATTTGATCTACTATCGTAGTATCAAGTCTACCGATCACTTCCACATTTCACTGATGATATTCACATACTCCAGTTACTGGTATGTTCTAGTCTCATAAAGTGGCCAAATAATGTGGGTAGATACTAGTTCTCATGCTATTATGAGTTTAGGTCTCGTCGTGGTCCTTTATTTTAAAGTAAATCTGAAAGAAGCATGCTGATTGGTCGGGTCGTTTAGCTGCTAGAGGGTGCCAAATGTGAATAATAATAAAAAAAAACTTTGAGGCCCCTGCACCCAAAAGAACATGCTCCCTCTCAGCCATTCTTAGATTATTTTGGTTTGAGGAATAACTTATATGAGAATTTTAATTTATAGTATGCCTTAATTAGCTTTTTATTTATAATTACACAATATAACTTGAAATATATACAATAAATAAAAGAAAATTATAACTTGAAATATATTTCGGCCCTTAGTGGGCCGTCATCAGTCAAGTATTTTTAATTTATAGAAATATTTGCAAAATTTTAACTATGTACACTATTATTTGCGATTTGGTAACTGAAGCTTGACCATCCAAATTATTGCATTACTAAGAGGAAGTATTTATATTTAAAGAATTTTTCTCTACGAAAATTAACTTGACCAGTGGACCAAAAATTATTTAAAATATGATTTTAGAATAAACATTATCTATAATAGACTTTAAATTGATCGCTATTATTAAAATTCTGTATCTGCATTATAGGTTTTTTTTAATTCTCATTCCAAATAAATTTATATTTAAAAAGCTTATTTATTTTTTACATATATACATTAAATACTTATAGGTGGTAGAGCTGATGCCGGGCTCGACTGTGGAGGTACTACCATGTTACTTGGAGACCCCTCGAAGTAATTCGGGGGAGAGTAAGAGGACAGCTCACAGGCAAAAAACCAGGAGGCCCACCATGCCTGGGACCGATGGGTGGCGGTATATCCATCCCTAATAGCCGGGTCTTATATGGAACAGACTGGTGACGGGCAGCGGCGTCAATGGTGCGAGGGTTCCGGCACCGCGCTCACCAACCCGCTTGCCCAGCGTCTGTGAGTATGGGCAATTCTTCCAGGATGACCGCCGGGAGTGGCAAAGTCCTGGAAAGGCTTATTTCCAGCAGTGGACGAACTAGGTTGATGGATGGATGGACATTAAATAAAGGTTGAAAATGAACCCTCTGGCTATATTGAAATATAAGAATCAGAATCACTAATAGAACACAGAACCGTAAAAAAAAATTTGTTTCTTTTCCTCATATTTTTTATTGGGAATATTTTCCAAATTTCGAATAAATGGCTAAACTCGACGTGACATGTGACTGACAAAAGAGCGTACTTCCTCGCAACGAGCCTCTGACCCCCAGCTATCAATGAAAAACATTCCTGACGCCCTTGGCGCCCACCCCCGCTATGCACCCTCCCGCCCGCGATCGGCTTTGATGGTCGATATCTTTACTTTTTATTATGAAACAAGACAAAAGTAACAAAGCAAATAATTATTTCCAACATAGAATAGTTTCCTTTGATATAACCTATTTATATTATACATATTTATATATTATTTTAAAGAACAGTTTATTATAATTAATTCCAGATATATTTTGACTTTTCTTCAGAATCAGGGGAATGAATCGACGGATGGACTGGAAGGGGCGTGGCAGTTAGTTGTCTCGCTCAGAGCAACATATCCTGCCTGCGAGAGAGAAGTGTTTTTGTCACAAATGCTCATTAGTAATGCCCAAGTTAGTACTTCCGTTCCTATTCAATGATTTCAATGTATTTGGAAATTTTATTGCTTTAGTCATTAACTAGACAATGTTAACGAGAATTGCCTGTTGTTAGAGTTGTGACTAGAATAGACTTTATTACTGGAAAGTAACATTCAAAATAGTGTGTTTTAGTGCCGTTGGAACGAGTTTTCTGATCTCTGTATTACTTGTCCTAAAATATTGTTATAAAAAAGAACAACAGGGAATTACCGGTATAACGTGTCAGATCAAACTTATCTAGGTATCATTAAAAACCGGTCAAGTGCGAGTTAGACTCGCGTAACTAGGGTTCCGTAATTTGACAGTTTTTGGGAACAGAAAATTTTATGTTGTCATTTTGTTTTCGTGAATTTCTCAACCGATCTATTTTTTCTGTAATCGTTACATAAGCATATATTACCACGATTTTTTTCATATTTCTCGGTCCATCAGTTTTGGAGATTAGAGGGGGGAGACTTACATTGTTGTTGTTCGAGGATTTCTCGAAATATTATTATAAATATTATTAAAAAATTTACAATTTGCTCTTTAATACCTATAATTTGATACCCATATAAACATAAATGTGATAATAAATACTTTTGCTTTAAAAGCTTTTTTTTAACCGTTTTATTTTATATATATATATATATATACAGATTCTTACGAATATTAAAGTAGAAATTGAATAAAAAAGAATATTTTCGATATATATTTCGACCCACTTGGGATCGTCGTCAGTCGAATATTGAATAATTATTTATAAATATTTAATAATTATTATTAAATAATTAATAATAAATATTATCGAAAATATTCTTTTTTATTCAATTTCTACTTTAATATTTGTAAGAATCTGTATATATTGATCACGCTAAACAGCGTGACGTCAGCGCATGCGCAGAAAGGGTGACTCGCGACGGAATCGAGTCCCGCGCTGACCGCCGCTCGCTCGGTCTGTTCGGATCGACGAGCCTCTCAAGGCGCACGCGCGCGCGCCCGCGCAGCCGACAGCTCAAAACAATAGACATTCGCGTCAGCACAGACAATATCGCGTACCTAAAGTGTAGTGTTAATACAAGTGCTGTGTACATCACTCAAACCAGGACATTCAATACATCCCTGCACAGACGCCAGCTCAACTAGCCAACAAGTAGGCTCAGCACGTCACCGCATCTCCCGTCGGCCCGTCCACAGACATCATCAAAGGTCAGTCAGTTTACCCACAATCTTTTTCTTATCCTGTCTACTCTCCCATTCAAATTCCATCAGCTCTGCATCCTGTAGCCAGCGGCTACATTTTGGACCTTCGAGCCGGTAGTGACCAATTTTTGGTCACTTCGAGCCGGTAGTAAAACATTTTGATCCTTCGAGACCGTTTTCGAATTCGAACCGTTAGAACCAGCCCCCTTTTCAGCCCCTACAGTCCATTTTCAATACAAGAAAAATTTTGGTCCTTCGGCCGGATCGAATTCTGGTCCTTACAGTCCATTTTCACAATTTTGGCCCTTCAAACCGCTACTGAACCAGCCCTCGTCGAGTTACTACAGTCCATTTTCACCCGGTTACATATTTTGCCCCCTTTCCCGGCAAAAAATATTTTGTGGTTTCGAATACCTATCGCGGGTAGATAATTAGAACCGCCGCCTGGAACATTCCATTTATCGGTTAGAACCGACCCCCCCACGCCCCTTTACAGAATAACTCATTTTCATCACGGTTGTAATTATTGTTCAGCTCAGATAATATAATTATATCCATTCGGCCCAATTGTTTATTACAGTCCACTATATTTCTTTATTAAACCCCCCCCGTCACTTCCAGGGATTAATTATCAGCCCTTATAAACCCCATACGTAAAATTAATTAAACTCAAAGTCAGCATTTTGCTCAACATTTTTTACATGTAATTCCCGACCCAATCTTTTCAAATGTTCTCGAAGTGATTCAACTTTGCTCGTAAATACATAGTTCACATTTTAGTTTCATATCGTGTTACAACGTTTTGAGTACCTACACTTCACTTTGTTTTCTATCGCGCGAAGAGGTGCAAATCTACCCACTGTCAAAGATAGTTCTCGTATCTTGCGAGATATTTTTTGTGAGAGTATAAATTCGCTTTATTTCGTGCATATACATACGTATTACGTATATTACTAAAGCGTGATTTCATCATTAGTTTGTCCGCTCATTTAGATCCGATTTCGGCTAGGTATTTTATTATATAAATAGAATAGCATTTAGCTTCGTGTAAGCAGGAAGTAGCATAATAACATAAGAGTGAACAAGCCTTGTCGATTGTAATCTTGTAATCACGGTAATCTTGTGTTGCAGTAATATATTGCCGAACAGTTTTATCCTGATATTGTCTGCTTTTTATAGTAAATTTTTTTTTTTTTTGTTTTTTCATCTCATCTCTGCTTTTATTGTTTATGGTACACATATAGGGTGTTCCAAGTTGGTGTATCAGCTCATATACAGGTTGTTTTTAAAAAAAAAAAATTTTTTTTTTTTTTTTTTCTCTCTGTCGTGTTTATTTTCCGTGTTCCGTTTGAACATAGCCTTTGTTATTTCGGCCCGCGCAAGTTACAAGCTATCCGCACGTTGGAGTTGGTAGCGCTCAAGTTTTAATAACTCATTTTCACTCACACATTCAATCAGCACATATAGACACACTCAGCTCATTTTCACTCACACATTCAATCAGCACATATAGACACACTCAGCTCATTTTCACTCACACATTCACTCATCAGATACACATTCAGCTCATTTTCACTCTATGAAACCAGCACTCAGTCATCACACACACACTCATCACATACACACTCAGTTCATTTTCACTCAATGACTCCAGCTCCAACAGAGAATTCTTGTAACTCCGCACAACGTGTAGTGAACGTCACTAACACACCAATAATAGCAGACGTACATGGTCAATTTCACTCAGCACGAGCCCTGTTAGGTTTTATCTCACGTCGCGGTACTCTAGTTCTCATTCGCTCAGAGTCGGCACAAGCTGTGTAGGTGCTAGGGATCAACTCATTGAAGTTCAGAACTTCTTCGGGTCAAACAATGATGCAATCACTCACCAGCTCGCGAATCAGCACATAACTTGGTTCGGCGCTCTGCACGAAATAATACTCAACTCAAGACCCCTCTGCCCGATTTTATCCGATCCTACGGACTTTGACCCTCTCACGGCCGGACATTTCATTATTGGTCGTCCGCTCACCGCTCTACCTGAGCAGTCTTTTGACGACAGACCCATATCTGCTCTTAAACGGTTTCAACTCATTCAAGCGCTCTCTCAGCGCTTTTGGACTCTCTGGTCCAGATCCTACCTCCATACCCTGCAAACCCGCTCCAAATGGCTCTCCCCTTCTTCCCCTCCTCAAGTGGGTGAACTGGTCCTCATCAAAGAGGATGACCTGCCTCCGCTCCAATGGAAGTTGGGGAGAATTCTCCGCACAATGCCTGGCAAGGATGGAGTGATCCAAGTTGTGGATCTGGACACAGCCCATGGAGCCGCAGCCCCGGCCCCCCCAGGATGTTCACGCTAAACAGCGTGACGTCAGCGCATGCGCAGAAAGGGTGACTCGCGACGGAATCGAGTCCCGCGCTGACCGCCGCTCGCTCGGTCTGTTCGGATCGACGAGCCTCTCAAGGCACACGCGCGCGCGCCCGCGCAGCCGACAGCTCAAAACAATAGACATTCGCGTCAGCACAAACAATATCGCGTACCTAAAGTGTAGTGTTAATACAAGTGCTGTGTACATCACTCAAACCAGGACATTCAATACATCCCTGCACAGACGCCAGCTCAACTAGCCAACAAGAAGGCTCAGCACGTCACCGCATCTCCCGTCGGCCCGTCCACAGACATCATCAAAGGTCAGTCAGTTTACCCACAATCTTTTTCTTATCCTGTCTACTCTCCCATTCAAATTCCATCAGCTCTGCATCCTGTAGCCAGCGGCTACATATATATATATAATAAAACGGATATAAACATAAAATGATAATTGACTTCTCTTGTCTTATATTTGATTAAATATATTATATATATACGAAAACACAAAATATAATTATAGGTAGTAAAATATATTTCGACCACTATTGTGGTCGGCATCAGACACAATTATATAGATATAAAAGTTAAAAATTTATAATTATAAATTATAGGTATGATACTGAATATTTTATTTTTATTATGATGACAGCTAAAGTGATGGATAGGGAATTGAAGAAGGTCTTATGAAGAAGTTTGCATTGTTTCTTGTGTTGACTCCTCGTAAATATAAACGCTGTTTGTTCAGACCCGGACCGTAGTGGGCACCAAGTGATACCCATTTTGTATTTTTATATATTTTTTTTATTTATACTTTCTTTTCTTATATTTCTTATTTGTTCTTAACTTTTTTTTAATTGCTACTTAAAGTTTTCCTGTAATAAGACAGTTCTATCCTACAATCAAAAATTTTTCCATATTTTTCGGTTCACTAGTTTAAGAGGTAAGGGGGGACACTATTTTTGCTTTTTTTTTTCAAAGATTTATCGAAATCAGTGCCAGTAAATATAGTTAATGTATATATTTTTTCAATGCATGTGCTCGTAAAGGCCCACTTTTTATGCATCAAAACCGAACAGAAAGTCGATTATTTTGCCCTAGGGCTTTATTATTATTATTTTTTTAAATTTATTTGCAATGGTTGGCTAACCTGCAGCTTTTCCTGTGTACCATAGATGTTATACTTTTTTTCCACTATTTAACGGCTCTGGATACAATCCTTTTCAGCCAATTATAATTTAAAGTTCACAAGATTGTATTTGTTTTCATTTCCTCACACTATGCATTGAAAAACGTAGTATGATACACGGGCGTAAAAGCAATAAATTACTCGGTTACGTTTAAAACACTCGCTACGCTCGTATTTTAAATCGTCCTCGTAATTTATTCCTTTGCGCCCTTGTAGCATAAACTACTATTACAATCAGCTCCTTATTATTTACAATTTGTTACCCATATTTTATTTATGTAAAAAAAAAGTTGTTCTATACCATTGGCTGAATAAGCTCTTCAAATATGGTTACACCTTTCTGTTATGTATGGGGTTTCAAGTTGCTATACAAAAACGATGTAAAAAAACAAACGTTGTTTGTATACCCGAGCACACGTCAATAAAACGATGTTCTAAAAGGATTGGTATTTAAAAACAAAAAAAAACGGCCAAGTGCGTGTCAGGCCACGCACAGCGTAGGGTTTCGTAGTTGCCCTACACAATATGCAGACTTCTCCAAGTACATTTTATAAGTTTGTCGACTAATACAGATCGCGCCAAACTTCTAGTATGCTCGGAACTCTTTCCAAGAACGGCCCATACAATTTGTTCCTGCTGATGCGAATCGCTCCGTGTTTAGAGGGGACTAAAAGTTTGGCGCGATCTGTACTCGTACTCTAATCTTGTAAAGCCTACTTAGCTGTGATAGTTTTTCTTTTAATTTCTTTATGTATACTACTGCCGTGATTTTTTTCACGTCTCCAAATATAACCTTTTCGCTGGCAGGGGGGGGATACTTGACTCTAACAAAAATTAACACTTTTAAGCTTAATATTTCGCAAACGGAACTCTGGATCAAAAAATGATCTTCTCATACCCTCAATATTTTTAAATTACCTATTCAACGACACCCCACACTAAAAAAAACATCCCCACTTTACGTGTAGGGGAGGTACCATAAAAAAAAACTTTTTCAAAATTTTACTTTGCCACTTTATCAGCGTGATATATATGCCAATAACCCATACCAAATAACAGTTTTCTAGTACTAATAGTCTCTAAGGTAAGCCGCGGACAGACATACATACATACAGACAGACAGACAGACATACGGACATGGCGAAACAATAAGGGTGCCTTGTTGTTGACGACGGAACCCTAAAAAACAAGAAAAAACATCGTCACGACATGCAAGTCCACACTTGACACCCCCGATTTTTACCCGCAAAGGACCTATTTACCTATATATAACCTACCGTAGGGAAATACGTTCTATAAAATGAATGGTCCGAAAAATATTGAGACTCAAAAGGACTACACAAAAATTTAATCAACGCGAGCGAAGCCGCGGGCAAAAGCTGGTTCTCGATTTTGCTGAGTCCTCATAAAGAATGCGGTTTTCCGTTTACGTATGTAGGTTTGTCCAGGGTACGCACACGGTATTCCCCGGGGTAAATGCCCTCTCAGAGGCTCAACCTGTTTAATTTTATTTATTGTTATACTCTTATTGCGACTCGGGCACGAGTCCCGTTGGTCGAGCTGCAGCAATGGGCTTAAGGCGACATGTAAAAGTTTTAGCGTCCCTTTTACTCCACATGCGAAAAAACTCTCAGTGCGAGAGGAACGGATTCGTGGAAAAGTAGCAAAAAGTTGGTTTTTCATTAATATAAAAAGTACTAAAGTCGCTATCAAAATTTTGTTTAACCATGTCCTAGATATTGTTAAAACCCATCCAATAAAATAAAATTGCAGTCCATATGTCATTCTGAATTGCCAAACCAGGAGAATTGGTGTCGAAAAGGACCTAATTTCAATAAATATTTCTATCGAGCCGAATTTCTCCAATCACGTTTCTGTTTTAACAGATCCCTTGAAAAAGATTCCAAAAATAATATACTATTTTATCAGAAAAATACATTATTTACTGAAGTAGATATGCAAGTTCTAAAAGTGTCGATATTTTTCTGTAGCGCCTTAACGAGATTATGTGAAATATTGAAATTGAAATATATTTATTTATTTAATGTAGGTATATCAGATACACGTATTGCAGGTCGGTTTTAATGTAATATAATTAAATAATCTATGTCTTGTCTAAAGGTAATAGTTTTATATAATAAATAATATTAATAATATAAGGAAATACATAAGGAAATAATAAGGGTTAGGTTTACTTTAATTTAATAAATAAATACACTTGAATAAAATGAAAAATATAGGAATAAGGAATAAATAATATTATTGACTTTTCATTAGGAGATATTTTATCCAAGACTGTCTATGTCATACTAATAATTAATGAAAATCTTATGAATATAATTTTTAGAGATTTGGACTGTTAGATTTTAAACATTCCTAAAGTTCCCTGATAGAACACTCATTAAGTAATTCTATTGTTTAAGTGAAACTTGCTTGCTATATTTTTCTGATATCATCTTGTTTTACTAGTATCAAAAATTAAGACTGTTAGATTTTAACACAATACATCCATCCATCCATCAGCCCGTATTCGTCCACTGCTGGACATAGGCCTCCCCAAAACTGTGTTGATTCAATTGCTAATAATTTTTTCATTTATTTTCAATCATAATGAAAAGATATAATTACTCAAACTTTAACCTTGAACTTTAACCTTGGCCAGTTCCAATGTTATTCTGACAATAATTGGAGACAGAATAGACTGCCCTTTTCTCCGGCACTGCTGTGACAGACATACCCCATTAGTCGTGCCGGTGAGAAGGTATTAAACTTTTTAATTTTTAATTAAAATATTTAATTTTTATTTTCCCATTATTATGAAATGTGTTTGACATTAGTTATTATTGTAGTATTTAATTTGAAACAAATGGCATGTAAACAAATATGGATCTTTGTTATCCGAAATAAATGAAATTTATTATTATTACTTAAATGATATTGTCAGATATTGTCAGTATTATGAAGTTTGCATTTCTTTTGAAAATAAATCTTTCAGGTCTTACTATTCTAGAATGCAACCCCTACTGAGTACATATAAAGTTTGAGAAACTCAATTCAGCTTCAAATCAGCTTATGGCGGAAAGATCGGACTACGAAAGTGCAAAAAAAAACGAAAGGTTGTTCCAGCCACACCAGGTAGAATGTATTGACCATAATGTCATATGTTGTTGTTAACGTGGCTTCCCTTGAACATCGCAGATGTATGATCTTATAGCCCTTCACAACATTGTCAATGGAACTTTGCAGTTGCCTGTTGTTCTTTCAGAACTAAACCTTGCTGTACCTCGCAGCAGCAATATAGGACCTAGTAAAAGACGAAAAGTTTTTGAACCTCTCGAACAATTATCTAATGAAGGTAAATTTTCTCCATTAAATAGAATGTCGGGAACCCATATGTGCTCTCATATGGGTTCCAGACTACAGAACTCGCTTCGAGTTTAGTCCTAACAAGCGACGTGAAGAGAAGCTGAATGATCTTCATGTCTTGCAAATCCCTGCAGTTTCGCATAACGAACCCTAGAATCCAGCAAATTGTAATGTGTGAAATCGAAAATCATTCACTAAAAATTTAAACTTGTCTATCTTACTCAGTGGAAGCGGGCCGCTCAGATAACCAGCGATTTCGAAGGGTTTTTGTTTATTAGGGATGCTTTAGTAAATAATATATTATTTTGATAAAATATTATATTATTTTTGAATTCTTTTTCTAGGGATCTGTTAAAACAGAAACGCGATTGGAGTAATTTGGCTCGATAGAAATATTTATTGAATTGAGGTCTTTTTCGACACCAATTCTCCTGGTTTGACAATTTAGAATGACATATGGACTGCAATTATACTTTATTAGATGCGTTTTAATGGTATCTAGGACCAGCGGGCCTATTATGTATCTCTAGTTGCCTTCTGGATAGGGTGTCTATCATCAAAAACATAGATATACTATCGAATTCCGATTGTCTATGGATATGTTCGCACTTGAAGTGACGACACAGTTCGTAAATAGTTCAATACCCACTAAAAGCAATTTTGAAAGTTTAGTTTTTATCTATGTTTTTGACGATAGGCACCCTGTCCAGTTGGCAAGTTAAGATACAGAATAGGGGGGCTGGTTAAACGAAATTTTGATAGCAACTTTAGTACATTTTATATTAATAAAAAACCGAATTTTTGCTACTTTTCCACGAATCCGTCCCTTTCGCACTGAGGGTTTTTTCGCATATGGAGTAACAGGGACGCTAAAACTTTTACATATCGCCTTAACGAATACAGATCGCGCAAAATTTTAAGTCCCCTCTAAACATGGAGCGATTCGCATCAGCAGGAACAAAATGTATGGACCGTTCTTGGGAAGAGCAACTTCCGAGCGTACTAGAAGTTTGGCGCGATCTGTATTAGTCGACAAACTTATAAAATGTACTTGGAGAAGAAGTCCCCATATTGTGCAGGGCAACTACGGAACCCTACACTGCGCATGACCCGACACGCACTTGGCCGTTTTTTTATGATAATTTGATATTACCCTATTAAAACCATATCCCAAATAACACATCTTAATTATTTCAAATATTTAAGAATATTTTAATACTTGATTAAATTTTTTAAATATTGTGGCACTACCCTCAACAATTTCGCCATTGCCAAAGGGTACCTGATAGATAATACTAATTAGTATTAAGCTCGCCTTTGTACAATAATTGCAAAGAATCCGGTTAGCCCTGAGGGTTTTTCCCCGAGCACTAGACAACATAATATCTGTGCCCTAAGGTACATGCCCTAAACCAAGGGTGCTCAAACGGTCAAAACAATTTTACGAAAAAATGAAATCGGCCACTGTGCGAGTGGGACTCGCACACGTAGGGTTAAGTACCATTATCTATAAAAACGGCCAAAAAATTACGTTTGTTGTATGAGAGCCCCCTTAAATTTTTATTTTATTCTGTTTTTTAATACTTTTTGTTATAGCGGCAACAGAAATACATCATCTGTGAAAATTTCAACTGTCTAACTATCACGGTTCATGAGATACAGCCTGGTGACAGACGGACAGCGGAGTCTAAGTAATAGGGTCCCGTTGGTTACCCTTTGGGCACGGAACCCTAAAAACGCGGTAGAAGCGTTAGCGATGAAGAAGTGTATGAAAGCAAAACGGAGCCGTCATTTCAAATTAGGGGGGGTCTGGTTTGCGCATGATAGTAATATCATGTCATAGATGGTAACAATGGGAGGGGGGGGGTCTTGCCAAAAGAAAAAAGAAACTATTGCTTAAACAACAATATTGATTTTGTAACACAGGCAACAAAAATAACATGAGTTTTGTAAGAGAGTGGAGTCATTCCATCACATCAGATAGTGATGATAAGATGATGGTAGAAGGGAGGAGGGGGTCGAGAATGCGCAAAAAATCTACTAATTTTGCTCCGTCGTCGTCTTGAAACAATCTACTAATTTTGCTCTGTCGTCGTCTTGAAACAATCTACTAATTTTGCTCTGTCGTCGTCTTGAAACAATCTACTAATTTTGCTCTGTCGTCGTCTTGAAACAATCTACTAATTTTGCGACGTCGTCGCGTCGTCTTGAAACAATCTACTAATTTTGCTTCCTCGTCGTCTTGAAACAATCTGCTAATTTTGCCTCTTAGTCGTTGTGAAACAATTTACTAATTTTGCTCCGTCGTTGTCGTCGTGAAACAATCTACTAATTTTGTCCCTTAGTCGTTGTGAAACAATCTACTAATTTTGCTCCGTCGTCGTCTTGAAACAATCTACTAATTTTGCTCTGTCGTCGTCTTGAAACAATCTACTAATTTTGCTCTGTTGTCGTCTTGAAACAATCTACTAATTTTGCTCTGTCGTCGTCTTGAAACAATCTACTAATTTTGCTCTGTCGTCGTCTTGAAACAATCTACTAATTTTGCGACGTCGTCGCGTCGTCTTGAAGCAATCTACTAATTTTGCTTCCTCGTCGTCTTGAAACAATCTGCTAATTTTGCCCCTTAGTCGATGTGAAACAATCTACTAATTTTACTCCGTCGTTGTCGTCTTGAAACAATCTGCTAATTTTGCCCCTTAGTCGTTGTGAAACAATCTACTAATTTTGCTCCGTCGTTGTCGTCGTGAAACAATCTACTAATTTTTCTCCGTTGTCGTTGTGAAACGATCTTCTAATTTTCCTCCGTCGTCGTCTTGAAACAATCTACTAATTTTGCTTCCTCGTCGTCTCGTCGTCTCGAAACAATCTACTAATTTTGCTCCGTTGTTGTCGTCGTGAAACAATCTACTAATTTTGCTCCGTGTTGACGTCGTGAAACAATCTACTAATTTTGCTCCGTTGTTGTCGTCGTGAAACAATCTACTAATTTTGTTCCGTTGTTGTCGTCGTGAAACAATCTACTAATTTTGCTCCGTTGTTGTCGTCGTGAAACAATCTACTAATTTTGCGACGTCGTCGCGTCGTCTTGAAACAATCTACTAATTTTGCTTCCTCGTCGTCTTGAAACAATCTGCTAATTTTGCCCCTTAGTCGATGTGAAACAATCTACTAATTTTACTCCGTCGTTGTCGTCTTGAAACAATCTGCTAATTTTGCCCCTTAGTCGTTGTGAAACAATCTACTAATTTTGCTCCGTCGTTGTCGTCGTGAAACAATCTACTAATTTTTCTCCGTTGTCGTTGTGAAACGATCTTCTAATTTTCCTCCGTCGTCGTCTTGAAACAATCTACTAATTTTGCTTCCTCGTCGTCTCGTCGTCTCGAAACAATCTACTAATTTTGCTCCGTTGTTGTCGTCTTGAAACAATCTACTAATTTTGCTCCGTTGTTGTCGTCGTGAAACAATCTACTAATTTTGCTCCGTGTTGACGTCGTGAAACAATCTACTAATTTTGCTCCGTTGTTGTCGTCGTGAAACAATCTACTAATTTTTCTCCGTTGTCGTTGTGAAACGATCTTCTAATTTTCCTCCGTCGTCGTCTTGAAACAATCTACTAATTTTGCTTCCTCGTCGTCTCGTCGTCTCGAAACAATCTACTAATTTTGCTCCGTTGTTGTCGTCTTGAAACAATCTACTAATTTTGCTCCGTTGTTGTCGTCGTGAAACAATCTACTAATTTTGCTCCGTGTTGACGTCGTGAAACAATCTACTAGTTTTGCTCCGTTGTTGTCGTCGTGAAACAATCTACTAATTTTGTTCCGTTGTTGTCGTCGTGAAACAATCTACTAATTTTGCTCCGTTGTTGTCGTCGTGAAACAATCTACTAATTTAGCTCCGTTGTTGTCGTCGTGAAACAATCTACTAATTTTGCTCCGTTGTTGTCGTCGTGAAACAATCTACTAATTTTGCTCCGTTGTTGTCGTCTCGAAACAATCTACTAATTTTGCTCCGTTGTTGTCGTCGTGAAACAATCTACTAATTTTGCTCCGTTGTTGTCGTCGTGAAACAATCTACTAATTTTGCTTCCTCGTCGTCTCGAAACAATCTACTAATTTTGCTCCGTTGTTGTCGTCGTGAAACAATCTACTAATTTTGCTCCGTTGTCATCGTGAAACAATATACTAATTTTGTTCTGTTGTTGTCGTCGTGAAACAATCTACTAATTTTGCTTCCTCGTCATCTCGAAACAATCTACTAATTTTGCTCCGTTGTTGTCGTCTCGAAACAATCTACTAATTTTGCTCCGTTGTTGTCGTCGTGAAACAATCTACTAATTTTGCTCCGTTTTTGTCGTCGTGAAACAATCTACTAATTTTGCTTCCTCGTCGTCTCGAAACAATCTACTAATTTTGCTCCGTTGTTGTCGTCGTGAAACAATCTACTAATTTTGCTCCGTTGTCGTCGTGAAACAATATACTAATTTTGTTCTGTTGTTGTCGTCGTGAAACAATCTACTAATTTTGCTTCCTCGTCGTCTCGAAACAATCTACTAATTTTGCTCCGTTGTTGTCGTCGTGAAACAATCTACTAATTTTGCTCCGTTGTCGTCGTGAAACAATATACTAATTTTGTTCTGTTGTTGTCGTCGTGAAACAATCTACTAATTTTGCTTCCTCGTCGTCTCGAAACAATCTACTAATTTTGCTCCGTTGTTGTCGTCGTGAAACAATCTACTAATTTTGCTCCGTTGTCGTCGTGAAACAATCTACTAATTTTGCTCCGTTGTTGTCGTCGTGAAACAATCTACTAATTTTGCTTCCTCGTCGTCTCGAAACAATCTACTAATTTTGCTCCGTTGTTGTCGTCGTGAAACAATCTACTAATTTTGCTCCGTTGTCGTCGTGAAACAATCTACTAATATCGATTGCAGAGAAGTCTGAGCATCGCTGCCATTAAGGACAACAACCTATAATTAATGGACAGCAATGGCAGCTGAGCCTGTACAGACCGTCATTCAAAGGATCTGGATTCCTTTCCCACCGGCGCCAGTATTAATAAAATTTTCGGAATAAACGTCGATATAAATAGGGACTCTAGAAGTTTAGTTATCGATTTTCATAGACCCTAGAAGGATAGAAAGAAAAAACGAAAAGATATAAATTTATTTGGGGACAATACGAATGCATCGGAAAGTAACATGTAGGTACATACTAATGAAAAGGAAATGCTTTCAATATAAGTTAAGCATTTTTTTCCTTTTTTTATTTTTCTTAGTTCTTAACATTCTTCCTGATGTCGTTGTTCATCTCACAGTACGTTTCGTTGCAATCAATGTAAAAATCGGTGGTTTTTAGCTCTGGTGTTTTAGTTGTCTTGTCTTTAATTCTGTTGCTAAAGTATAGTACAGTGCCATCTAGGGATCTTATTTAACACTAAATTTGACACAAGGAAAAACTCTCACATGAAAAATAGGAAAAACTAAAATAAACATGAAACTTTACTCCAATATGCGTAGTTAAATAAATTCACTTAAATTAAATTATGTGAAGGTTAGTTAATTCGAAAAATATTTCGAGATTTTGGTTTAATAAGCCGTATTTTAGAACTTTTGGTCTAAAAAACCTCATGATGATGAATATTTTTACGAAAAAGTTGCAACTTCCATTTGCTTTCGTGTGAGGTCGCTTGAGAAATAGCTGTTTAGACATGTGTCCTTTAGTATCAAGATAAATTTATAATAATTGGGTTCCGACTGATTTGACAGATGGATGATAGATGTAGACTGACAGAGACAGACCAATTATTTTATAAGCAATCACACATCACAATCAGTGTAATTTTAAAGTCTCCAGTGACGTCATGTCCGACAAATCTTTAAAAAGTTATAAAAACGTAATGGTAAATTTATATGACAAAATAATAAAAACTATCTTGAGTTAAAAGCACTTAAACAGTAGTTTTACTTTATTTATGTTTTCTCCCAACCGGTTTTGAATTTTGCACCATTTCCAAGGGAAGATGTTAATTAAAATATATTGATTGTTTACGTTGCTCGGAGCTAGTGCCTGGAGTCAATGAAATGTATTGTAATTAACGTCTACCCTTGAAAATCATGTAAAATCCGAAATCGGTTGGGAGAAAACATAAATAAAGTGAAACTACTGTACAAGTGCTTTTAACTCAAGATGTGTTTCAAGTTTCACCAAGTGCCGACAATCGCAAGTATAAATTTTGTTACTGAAAACTATGTCCTAAAATGGCAAATATCCTATGAAAAATATTAAAGTAAAATCTTTTAGAAATTAAGCTATGCGAATTATGTTACGAACCCAACGAAGACAAGAATTATTATTATGTCGCAGGTAATTATTGGCCGCAGTACATAACCACAACTCACAACACCCGGAATATCATCTACACTTGACTTTCACTTGTATGACTTGTATCCCAAGTAAAACCTGTTCGTTATTCAATATAACAACGTTAAGTTATTCTTAACGAGTTCGATCGTATAGCTTCATCTTTGATTTTACGAGCAAAACTTAACGTTTCGGTCAAAATACAAAAAACAAAAAGAGACCCGACAGCATGACTCTTTTAGCTTGGAAGAACGGGCGGCCATTGGTGTGGGACGCGACCTGTGTTTATACACTAGCCCCATCTCGCATCAATGCGACCGCCACTAGGGCTGGCGTGGCAGCAGCTGCAGCAGAGGCCTCCAAGAGGCGCACATATGCAGCTTTAGGGGATGGCTACATATTGTGCCTTTTGGGGTAGAAACTCTTGGGCCATGGGGACCAGAAGCGCGACGACTTTTCCAAGAAATTTCCTCGCGCCTGGTCGACGCTTCTGCTGATCGGCGGGCTGGGGCCTACCTCGGACAGCGGATTAGCCTCGCAATACAACGAGGTAACGCCACCAGCTTGTTGGGGGCCCTCCCCTGCGGCAGCGATTTAAACAATATTTTTTATTTAATTTTGTCTATTTTTAATTTTATATTCTTTGTAGTTAGTGTCTATTTTAAGTATTATTTATAATTTAGTACTATTTATGTTATTTAAGTTTCTTCTTAATAAATTATACACTTTTATTTGCATTCCCCAGATATGATGACAGAAAAAAAAAACAAACAAAATTCATTTATTAGTTCCTAAAAAGCCAAAATACAACATAATTCATCAACTTAAAAATACTAACTGAAATCTAATTCACCAAAATGTTTACAGATAATAAACTATATAAATTTAATTTGACGAAAGTAGGGTAACCAAGGATAATCGCATGGCCGTGCAAAAATATTGATCTCTGGTCTATAAAATAAGTTTAAAACCTGTTCTATGTGGACCAGCCTCTTTCATCGAAGTCGGATCAGAAACAAAGCGATCGTGTTGATAAGGGTTTTAATAATATTGTATTTTTTTTTCTATTATGTTTGTAGTAATTATATTATTTATTACATGTAGCTGTGAAATGATAGATAATCTAATAATGATAATACTAATATATTTAGATTATATATATAATATTACTATTTAGTTATAAATATATAATAATACTGATATAATAAATAAATAAAATAAATATATAATAATACTGATATAATAAATAAATAAAATAAATATTGATGTTTACAAAATAGCAAATTTTTTATATTTGTTACGAATCATTGTATCAATCATTTTTGAAGTACGTGAACCAATTACTTAAAATAAAAGAAAACATAAATTATAAATATAACGGTGCTAAAGTTATGAGGCTGTGACATACGGACGGACAGACAGACAGCGGAGTCTCACCATAAAGGTTCCTTTGTACCTTTTAAGTACTACGGAACCCTAAAAACATCACGTCGATCCATTGCTCAGTTGCTGCGTGAAAGAAGAACAAACCAACAAACATACTTTCGCATTTATAATAACAGTGGGGATAGGGATGGGGGTAACAAAGATGCAAGTATAAAAAAAAACAATGTCGCACCCACTTACGTTCACTCTTTGGTCTTAATATTTCGGCCGTTAGATACACGATTACTTGCATTTCCTGCATCCGATAAAATGAAAAATTACATAATATAGTAAAATAACATTCGCAAACAGCTTTCACTGTGGAACCAACCCTAAAATCAAGAATATAAAATCAGTTGTTCAGTAGAGTAGTTACATAACTCCTCGACCAAAAATGTATGAAACAACTAACATTTTTTCACGATTGACCTTGGACGAATAAACCGGGGGACGAGAAACGCGGTAAAAAAAATTTAAAACGGTAAAAAAAATGAAAAGCCTAGGAAACAACAATAATATTTTATGACAAAATACAGAAAATATGTTGAAGAAAATCAGCCACTGGCTTAGATGATGTCATATCCGTTAGTTACTTCCG
The DNA here is from genome assembly GCA_934047225.1 of Ypsolopha sequella. Taxonomy (NCBI): domain Eukaryota; kingdom Metazoa; phylum Arthropoda; class Insecta; order Lepidoptera; family Ypsolophidae; genus Ypsolopha; species Ypsolopha sequella. Next base: position 17,090,038 of record OW204010.1, on the reverse strand, counting down.
TTCCGTCACAAAATAATTTTTGTAAAATCAACATGTGGATTTTAAGAAACGAAACAACCTTCCTACACAGATAAAAAAAAACAGTTGAATAAATGAATTCATTCATTTCACTTATATCGACATTGTTTAACGATGTTTTCATGCCCTATAAGAAATAAAAATGGCAAGTGAATGAATGACTGAATGATATAATCCGTACCAATTGCGTTAGCAACATCTTCGGAACATTGCCTTACGCATAGAGTACTTTTTAAAATTACGTATAATATTTTGTTTACATACCACGTTTTATCAATTTTACAATAATCTAGCCACTTTAATGGCATACAATTATACTAACGCGTGAAAAGAAACATTTCTTGTTCCGCTGCTACAATTTTGACATTTTTTCTCGTTAAATTTCTCTTCGAGCACTCGCATCACACTGACAACAAGATATCTTGTACCCTGAATACAATTCAGAGTACGTGGCAACAGGGGTAAGACGAACGTGGTCAACGTTTCAGGTCCATTTCGTCCAAACGATTGACCGATTTTTTTTCACGAAATGTTGTTCGTATTTATCAAAAGCTAATAAAGTCTTTAAAAAGTTGCTTATATAAAAATGTTGCTAGGGTAGGCCATATTCTTAACTCGCTTTGATTATACGACCCTGAAATGTAAAAATACTGTAAGCGTCACCATGATTTTATTATTAAAATGTAATTAATTAAATTATTAAAATTTAAATATTATTAAAAAAATCGTTTCTATATTGAATATTTCTGTAACATTATAAATGAAATGGGTTGTTATACCTTCTGCCTCTCTCAAAATATATACGTTTAGGTGGATTGGGATGGTTTGGATGTCTGGTTGTCGGTGTGCACGGACGGATCCTTCTCGTACTAAAATAGTTGTTTAAATTATTGGCATCAGAAAAATGTTTACGTGGTATTTATACTTCTGAAAATAAAGAATACCAGCGCTGTGGCTTCGGCTGTGGCATTAAGCTGAGCTGGACTCCTTTTTCATAACCACAGAATATGGCTATTTCGTTTTTAATTTGTTTTCTTTTTTGTTTTGTTTTCTGTGGTGTCTGAAATAAAGCTCTTTTCTTTCTTTCTTTCTTTCTAAAGTTCATTATTTCATTTTATTATTTCATTTCGTAATGGAAAAGTAATTTTAACAAAAATGCATGAGCAGCTCCTGACATTTTCTTCAAAAATATGAGTTAATACAGTTGAGAGCCGGTTAGCAGATGGATGGTAAAAAAAAAATACAGGCACAAATAACCCAAGTTATGATATGAGTGAGCGACAACCCTAATGCTTCGGTGGCGTGTAGGTATTTAACTCGGGAATTCGGTTTAAAGTCCCTACTGTCTTTGTTTATTCTGTGACAGAACCCTCCGTATGTGAGTCCGTATTCCACTTGACTGTATTTTTAGTGTAAAATTGATATGTCACTTCAAGGTTTCAAAAGCCACCTCAAACTTTGAACTGAGCATTGTTTTGTTTGTAAATTAACTTGTGCGTTCTTCTGAATACTAAGTAAGTACCTATATATAAATTTAAAAATCTGTCAAAGTTAGAAATAGAAGATGAGAATTAATAAAATAAATAAGAATAGAAAAAATTGTTTGACTAGATTTATGGATGTTGAAGAGCCGAAAGATAGTTGCCAGGCCCAAATGAAGAAAAGCCGGACTCAGATTCACATTTAGCCTGACATTGAGCATTCAAAGCCTGACTACTACTAATATACTCAATACTGTTATTGAACAAAAAATATTATTCAATGCAAATGCTCGTAAAGGCCTACTTTTTATGCATCAAAACCGAACAGAAAGTCGATTATTTTGCCCTAGGGCTTTATTATTATTATTTTTTAATTTATTTACAATGATTGGCTAACCTGCAACCTTTCCTGTGTACCATAAACGTACGTTATACTTTTTTTTTCCACTGTTTAATGGCTCTGGATAGATTCCTTTTCAGCCAATCATAATTTAAAGTTCACAAGATTATATTTGTTTTATTTCCTCACACTATGCATTGAAATACGTAGTATGATACACGGGCGTAAGGGCAATAAATTACTCGGTTACGTTTAAAACACTCGCTACGCTCGTGTTTTAAATCGTCAAAATAATTAAGCCTGACATACTGTTATTGAATAAAAAATATTTTTCAATGCAAGTGCTCGTAAAGGCCTAATTTTTATGCATCAAAACCGAACAGAAAGTCGATTATTTTGCCCTAGGGCTTTATTATTATTATTTTTTTTAATTTATGTACAATGTTTGGCTAACCTGAAACCTTTCCTGTGTACCATAAACGTTATACTTTTTTTTCCACTGTTTAATGGCTCTGGATACAGTGCTTTTGAGCCAATCATAATTTAAAGTTCACAAGATTATATTTGTTTTATTTCCTCACACTATGCATTGAAATACGTAGTATGATACTCGCTACGCTCGTGTTTTAAATCGTCCTCGTGATTTATTCCTTTTCGCCCTTGTAGCATAAACTACTATTTTGTATTTTTGTTTGTTTATTTATCACTGTTCTTCATTTGAGACTTCCTCCACTCTTAATTATTTGTTATTATGAATTGTTATTATTTCTCGAGATAGATGCAAGTAAATGTAGCCTAACATACAGAGTGTTAAGATGATAACCTTTTTTCTTAAAACGGGATGTTCTACCCCATCACATAGGTACATGACTTCAGGATCATAACTTAGAAATAAATTTCAAGAAAACTTAAACAATAGAATTCAGACCGTACAACAAACAACCATTCAATATCAACGTACAATTTAAAAATCACAAAATAGAACAAGTATGCAATTTCAACCTACTAGGTATGCAAATCGATACTAATCTAAATTGGAAAAACCATATAAAACACATTAAAGCGAAACTATCGAAAATTACATATGCCTTATTCGAACTAAAACGTAGTACAAATACAGAAACTGCATTGTCAGCATATTACGCTTACGCATATTCCTGGCTACGATATGGAGTAATGCTTTGGGGTACGCTTTGTGTGATAATGCCTTGTGTGAACGCAAACGACCTATTCATTACCCAATGAAAAAATGTGTCCGAATACTTGCACAAACCAACAATACACAAAGTTGTAAGCAATATTTCATAAAATATTAATTTATGACGCTTCCTGCAATATATATATATATATATATATATAGGTATACACGATACCTGTCTATTTGTGTTTAAAAACCGTCAAATATCTCCCCAAGTAAAAGATACCCATAATATCAATTCACGTCATAAGGAAAGAATATATTTACCGCAATCTAGAATTAAAATGCTTAACCGTGGCCCATATTAAATGGCAATAAGACTAAACTTACAGCTTATAATAACAAACTAAAAACATATTTAATACAAAAATGTCCCTACACAATTGAAGAATACTTAAAGATTTATAGATATAAAGGAAAGAAACTGTAAAGATGCATGCCTTGTTTATGATACTTACTTAAATATAAGCTGTTTATAAATATAAGATGGATATGTTTCTCTATATCCCATAAGTATATAGGTAATTACCTATATAGAATAACAATAATTATGGTACTAGCTTTAAGTTACTTTGCTGTGCCCGACAGGGTCCGTAATTAATGCTATACTGAATGTTATTTAAGACCTTTCGAACATTATGGTGCAAATAAATATGAATTGAATTGAATTGAACACATACGTACATATACTCACGCCTGTCTCCCAGAGGGCTTAGCAGAGACTATAGATTTCCATCTGCTACGGTCCAGACACATCATTCGCCTCTTCCACATCCATCAATCTAGACATACAAGCTCTTCTATTCTTCTTCTATATATATATATATATATATACATACTTTTGACATGGCCCTTCTTCAATATGTCACCAATTTGGTCAGCATAGGTCCTACTAGGGCGACCTGCCCCCCTATTCTGTATCTTTAGTTGCCAACTGCACGAGGTGCCTATCATCAAAAACATAGCAAAAAACTGAAATTTCAAAATTGCCTTTAGTGGGTATTGAACTATTAACAATCTGTGTCGTCACTTCAAGTGCGAAAATATCCTTAGGACATCGGAATTCGTTAGTATATCTACGTTTTTGATGATAGACACCCAGTCCAGAAGGCAACTAGAGATACACAATAGGCCCGCTGGTCTAGCTGTACCTTCCACTCGGCACCATACATTTACTTTGTCACTCTACTTTCATTCATCCTCTCTACCCATTAATATGAACAACTTTTAATATCGGGCCAACCCTATGTTTCATAGATTTTGGTCGAGTAGGTATTTAACTTTTCTATGGAACAGCTGATTTTTTTTTGCGACTTCAGGCTTGCCCCATAGTGAAAGTTGCTCATTTTCATGGGTAGAACATCTGTTTAAAGGAAAAAGTATAATTTGACAATCAGTTCTTTAAAATCTAAATTTGATAGCCACATTGTATTTTTATTAATTTAACATTTTTTTATATTTCTCATTTGTGTATTTTTTTTTAAATCGACATTTTTTTCATACTTGTTTCGGAGGTAAGGGTGGGAAAATACATTTTTTTGTGGTTTGTAAAATTTCTTGTAATAAGTGCCGAAAACCGTATATATTTTTACAATCAGCTATTTAATATCTACAATTTGATTCCCATGATGTATTTTTAGAACTTTTTAATTTTTTTTTCTTTATTTTATATTGGTAATATTTTGAACAATTTCAAATTTTTCAATTTTTTTTACAGCGTAAATAAATGCTATTTTTGTGCCATTCAAGTCTTTCTCTTTAACATTGCTAAAGTTATGAGGGTGTGTAATACGGACAGACGGACGGATGGACAACGAAGTCCGTTCCGTTTGTACCTTTTAGGTACTACAGAACCCTAAAAATTACTTAAAATTAAAACTAAATAATTCTATAAAGTACTAAACTGTAAAAACTGTAACAAAAGGTTAGGTCTTTAGACCTAAAAATATATATTTTACAAACTTAACTGACTGAAAACAGATTTAGATTAATTTTTTCTTATTAAAAATTTATTTTTAACTATTTATTTAGTTACTATTTTTTTAAAACGCAATTTCAAGACCTGACCTCAGGTGGATAATTACTCATCAACCACAAACAAGTAATTATCATTAGGCGCCGGACACACAGCAGCAAGTGGTCTAAAGCAGCGTTTTTTAACCTTTTTTGTCCACGGACCCCTTAGGAAATCAAGCACAATTTTAAGGACCCTCTTAGTAAAAAAGCAGCAATAAATTTCGGACCACTTATTTTAGTTCTATAAATTACAAAAAATATATACTTTTTCACATAAAATACGTTAGTGGGAAGGTTTATTGGTGGCAAAAAACTTTTGCTTTTTATTATACAACAACCAAAATACCGCGCACTCACAAAAAACTGCGTTCGGCTTCCGAGATTGTTTCAAACTGTATCATTCAAACAAATTTTATAAAGAAACAACCAACTGAATCCTGAAATCGATACTCAAGAGAAAACCAATATATACTCTAAAATTAGTAAAATAGAGGTTCTAAAGATTTTATTCACAGTAAATATATGAAGCAATTGACGTGATTTGTTAAAACTTACTTCATAAACATTAGTAAAACTTAGGAGTATTTTTTTAATGACTGTGGGTTTCCTGGTTATTGCAAAAAAATCATCCAAAGTCTGTCATTTCATTTCTATTTGCCGCATATTCCCCCTTAAGAGCCCGCGGACTTAAAATTAAGCACGTAACTTTTTTTCAAGCGAAACTGGTGCTTATCTCGTCAAACTTAGTTTAAAAACTCGCACGCTCTCCTATGTGTCGCTTTTGACAACAACGACACCTCGTGACGAAGAAATAAATGGGTTTTGGTTAAAAAGAGATATTTTTAAGTAATATTAAAAAAAAAACCGTCAGTAATGCCACTAGGTGTTGTTGAAACATTGTATTTAGTCTGAAAATCAAGAAGATAGATGAAATAATAAAATCATAATATCAAAACAAAGTGTCGATTTTTTTTCCGTAGCGCCTTAAGGCAAGGCCTCTTCCCAGCGTCATCCGAAAATTACTCGATATAAAGTTATTTTTCTGAAACGGTCAAAAATTATAAAAAATATATCTTGTTACTTATATTATTTTAGGAAATTATTCTCGTTATAAGGAACAGCATGAAAATATTGTTTAAAGTGAAGTTGTTTTTAGACTAAAATTAAATAAAATTGGTTATTTCTTTGATACCCCTAATGGTATTTGTATGGCTCTTGCACTAAAATACAAGGAAAATATTGTTTTATGGAATTTTTTTTCTGTCCATCGCGTCCATGTAAAAAGTATTATTTTTTCTTATTTTGCGCTATTTGGAGACCCAGCGACGACGTTATAATGCAGTGCGCGCTGATATGAATGTTGTTCCAATATAGTTTCTGTCAAAATTTGTACTGACACAGGTCGAATCAAGGTCGTTGGCTACCTACCCCTTAAGGGCCTTACTATTGCCAAATGGGTATTTTCTAAAGCCTACTCCTCGTTTATGGCCAAACCAAAAATAATGAAAAAATGTATTATGAATAATCAACTCTTAGACAACATATGCAACATTTTTCTTTTTCATACCACCAAAACTTCTACATGAATTTTATTTTTTACTGAATGGTGTTTTTTGACCTCAAATTCCCTACTGCTCCTGAGTGGCTTGGCCGATTGAATTCATCTATGCTTTGATAAATAAACTTTATAGCTATACACATAACATAAGAATTATTAATCGAGTAATCACGTCCAAGTGAAAAGTATAATTTTCTCTTATTTCGCCCTATCAAGGACGCAGCGAGCGTCGTAACAGCCACTATGCATTGCGCGCTGATATGAACGTTATTTCATTTACGAGAATTTGGCTAACCTGCAACCCTGCAACCACCATAAATGTTGCACTTTTTTCCACTGTCTAACGGCTCTGGATACAGTCCTTTTGAGCCAATCATAATTTAAAGTTCACAAGATTGTATTTTTTTTATTTCCTCAAACTATGCATTGAAAAACGTAGTATGATACACGGGCGTAAGAGCAATAAATTACTTGGTTACGTTAAAAACACTCGCTACGCTCGTGTTTTAAATCTTCCACGTAATTTATTCCTTTTCGCCCTTGTAGCATAAACTACTACTGAGTTATGCCAGTTATTTTTTTCTTATAATACGTCTGCTAGAAATGAAACCACATAATCTCACAGAGGGGCAAACAAACAAGTCTATACTTATACATTTATAGTAATTGTGCAATAAAATTGCTTGATCAAACGAAAACCGGTTGATCTACAAACTGGCCTTAAATCGAATACATTCAACATGGTATTGCAATGCTAGTTTAGAGAGAGAGATGATTGTTTTCTTCGAGAAACATATTTTTTTCTAGGAAATGTTTCAATAGGAATGTTTTCTCTATATTTCTCTATATTTAGAAATAAGGTTGTTATTTTTATGATAGCATATTCAAGCAAAAAACCAGCCAAGTGCGAGTCAGACTCGCGCACGACGGGTTCCGTACCATTAGCTATAAAAACGGCAAAAAAAACATGTATGTTGTATGGGAGCCCCCTTAAATATTTATTTGATTCTGTTTTTTAGTATTTGTTGTTATAGCGGCAACAGAAATACATCATCTGTGAAAATTTCATCAGTCTATCTATCACGGTTCATGAGATACAGCCTGGTGACAGACGGACAGCGGAGTCTTAGTAATAGGGTCCCGTTGGTTACCCTTTGGGCACGGAACCCTAAAAACGCGGTAGAAGCGTTAGCGATGAAGAAGTGTATAAAAGCATAACGGGGCCGTCGTTTCAAATTAGGGGGGGTTTGGTTTGCGGATGATGGTAATATCGTGTCATAGATGGTAACAATGGGGGGGGCCTTAGTAATAGGGTCCCGTTGGTCACCCTTTGGGTACGGAACCCTAAAAGGAGTCAAGCTAGGATAAGCTCGTGTGTCCTTGTTTCGCAAGTTGCCAGTGCCATATGAGGCTTTTCTTTATAAATATTGATATATACAAGGTGACTTTTTGATCATCGTCCAAATCCATACAAGCTTGGTAAGTGATCAGCATCATGAATCGTTAACAATTTTTGTGAAATTCGTATAATAAAATTTCGACTTCCCATAGTAATTTACTCCCAGTCCTGAGTGAATCACTATGAGGAGTCGAAATTTCGTTTTATGAATTTTACAAAAATCGTTATTTGTTCATGATGCTGATCACTTACCTAGGCTCAAGTATGAATTTTGACGATGTTCGAAAATTCACCTTGTATAGTGTTTTTTTTTTAAATTATATACATTAATTAATAGAAGCAAGATATATTTCGAGTCCTCTTGGACTCGGCATTAGTTGCAAATAATGAGATGTTTAACGGTGTTAAGATGAAGTTAAGGACGCCAAAAACTGGCGAAAGTACTCACCCAAATGAAAAACTTTCCGTTAGATATCGAGAAAAAGAAACTGTTGCTTCATACATTTTGGTTGGGTAACTTTACCTTTTCTATGGAACAGCTGTTTTTTTTTTTCGTGTTTCGAGGCTTAAGGGGGGCTTATCCCAATTTTGTCTGTTTTCAAACTCATTTTAAAGCATCAAATAGTTATTTTTAAAATCTGAAAAAAATATATGTTTCAGACACATCTTTTCTGCAGTGTTTTTTGTGGTTCAATTTTCGAGACGTTACACTTTGCTCGATCGAAAAAAAATCCGAAACTTTGTCGATTTTTAAGATTTTTTTCGTTTTATGTAACGTGTACTTAACCAAATTGCATGAAAATTGCAGATAATTAAAGTAAAACTATTGTACTAATAACTTTTGTGGTTCCTTTTTTTTTAATGAAAATCGTTTTTTTTCCCTTAATTTAAAAAGAAAAATTGATTCGTGACTACTCGGCGAGCGGCCGCCAGTTGCCCGCCAGCGGCTGTCGAGGCAAGACCTATGTCAATTTTCTGAGCCCTGGTTCCCCCTCACTCGTCTCGAAGCTCTGATAGAGTGTACTATCATAATTTAAATAATCGTGTAAATATACATCAAACTATCAGTTGTGTGTACATGTAAATAAAAATCATTTAGTTGTATCTTGCTTGGATGTTTAAAAATAAAAATGGAAACTAGAAATAAGAAGAAAAAAACCGGCCAAGTGCGAGTCAGACTCGCGTACCTAGGGTTCCGTATTGTGGATGATAAATTTAATTTACTATTTTTTTTCGTGAATTTCTCAACTGCTTTATTTTTCCTGTAATCTTTACGTAAACACTATTACCATGATTTTTTACATAATGCTCGGTCTACCAGTTTTGTAGATAAAGACATACATTTTTTTTATATCAATGTATTTTTACAATCAGCTTTTTGATATCTATAATTTGATACCCATATTGTATTTTTAGGATAACATTTTTATGTCTTTATCTTGCTAAAGTTATGAGGCTGTGACATACGGTCGGACGGACAACGGAGTCTCACCATAAAGGTTCCTTTTGTACCTTTTAGGTACTACGGAACCATACAAATCATCAAATTTGAGAGTGCTGAAGATAAGAAAACAATTCCTTGAAACTGTAACGAGATGTTTTATTGATCATACAGAACAACCAACTTTTGAAATTACGCAAAAAATGTAAACAACTCTTGAGTCCGAATATAACTGTACAACAGTAAAATGTAACAGTACTTACTCTTGCAGTCAGACAGAATGTATAGATATATAATGTACATATTATGTAAATATATAATATATATATATATAAAAAATAATGCGATTGGATCTACGTATTATTATTTTTTTGTAAGCGTAAGTATGAATCGTATGTAACTAAGTGATTAAATAAAATTTCTTAACTTCTGCTTATCAAATCTTCGTACTGAGCAGGGCACCTTCGCATCGAGACAATGTATAGAGGCAACAAGTACGACAAAACTCGATAAAAACAGTAATTGGTATTACCAGGTACAAGGACAGCTTTACGTGACAGAACGGCGATTATGTCTCTTTGGCATTTGGGTAGGAGATAATGAACTTGTACATATTGAACGCATTACAAGAGATGATGATTTTTGGATGACGAAGATGGAGAGGAAGCTAATACAATTTTATGTAAAATGTGTAATACCAGAGACATATAAAAAAAGAAGACACAGTACAACACAAAACAAAATGGCAAAAAGGAGCAAGCTTATCAAATGCTACACGTTGAAGTAACTTGCGGCTCTGATTTTCAGTTTGCCACATATGAACAAAACACAATAGCAAATAGAAGTAAAACATAATAATTAATAATTAAGAATTTTAACTAGTACAATTATACTATTGACTAAGAAAATAATGAATAATAATAATTTATTCATAAAAATAATATTGAATAATTGAAATAATATTGAAAACACACTAAAAAATAATTAATTTGACAAAGAATTACAAATAAAATAATTACAGTCTATTCCATTTACGAGGTTACATTTGACCCTTCTGAGAACGTAACTCTGCACGTTTCACATAAATTGAAAAAATAAATAGTCTTTGTTTATGACAGTAAATCACCGTTTGAAAAAACCACAATCAATTCAAAACATTATACAATTAATTCACAAACATAATCAACGTATTTTTTTTAGATATCGTGCTCAAAATAAGTATAACTTTAAAATAAATTAATATTTTACTGCAAATACGCGTTTAAGTTCTATGGTTTATTTCTTACTTTTAAACATAGTGACGTAGCTCAAAAAATCTCATAAAATCGGTTAGTTAATCGATTATTCTCTTGTGTACCGAGGTCATAGGAAATAAAAATCTACTAAAAATATGGTCCACCTCGCAATCACCATGGTTACCATGGCAATCACGATCAGCCATATTGTTTGTCTGTTCAGTACGGTGCAGAAGCCTTGTATACGTTGCGTGCGTGTGTTTTCTTCTTGCTTGACCACTAAAAGAACAGTGTTGGGAAGTCAAGCGCGGGAGTTTGTGGTACGCCTACAACATTACTTTGAATGTGAGTTTCAGAATGGCAATTTTCATCCACTCTTTCGTTATCAGTTGAAAAACTGTTTCCCAAATAAGTAAGGAAAAGCATGGTAAAGATATACCAGAAGATAATAAATTAAAATCGCCACTTAAGAAAAAAGTTAGAAGGTCGATACACACAAAATGCTGTCGTTGTTGCAAGAAGCATGCTATAACGTTACTGCTGCGAATTGGAATAGTGTGGTTTTACGAACATTAAATCTAAATTTCGCTGATTGGGACCGGGATGTGCATATCGATGCCCTAATAGATAACCAAATTATAATAAATACGGTGGATCCTACAGACGATGGTGAGGGTGATGACGACGATGGTGACAATGAATATGATGCAACGATTTTGAATAGCGAGCACGCATAAGTCGCATGCTGATAAAATTGAAAAATAATAGTATTTAATCAAATTAAAAAACTTGACTAAGTAACATCATAAATGGAATAGACTGTAATGGATGTCATGCAAAAAAAAATTAGAGAGAAAAGACATGTTCAAAAATGGAATGAATAAAAATAGAAATTTACAAATAAAATAATAAAATAAAACAACAAAATTAAGGCGCTCATTTTTCTTTATAATTTATAACACCACCATTTTGTACCCTTATCAATGCAAATAAAGACTTTTTCAATGCATGTGCTCGTAAAGGCCCACTTTTTATGCATCAAAACCGAACAGAAAGTCGATTATTTTGCCCTAGGGCTTTATTATTATTACTTTTTTAATTTATTTATAATGGTTGGCTAACCTGCAGCCTTTCTTGTGTACCATAAATGTCATACTTTTTTTTCCACTGTTTAACGGCTCTGGATACAGTCCTTTTGAGCCAATTACAATTTAAAGTTCACAAGATTATTTGTTTTATTTCCTCACACTATGCATTGAAAAACGTAGTATGATACACGGGCGTAAGAGCAATAAATTACTCGGTTACGTTTAAAACACTCGCTACGCTCGTGTTTTAAGTCGTCCTCGTAATTTATTCCTTTGCGCCCTTGTAGCATAAACTACTAATTCTATTATATTCAACTTCAGTCCTGTAACAAGAGTTACTGTTGTCAACGGGCATTGGTATGACCGTAGAACGACACATGGTCATTGCTAAACCTCTCTTGTAATTGCGCTTCGAATGAAATCCAGCAAACACGGAAATACGTTAAAAAAGATAGATGTTGTGGGACACCCGGTCGGAACAAAGTTTCCTTCACTACTGAAGTGCACACAATACGTATAGTGAGTGTTAAGAGGCTATGCGAATTTTATTTTTGTCACTGTCACTCTAAGCAAAAACACGCTCAGTGTGAGAGGGGCGGATTCAGGGCGAAAGCGAAAAATGTTAGTTTTATAATCTTTATAAAAAAAACTAAAATAGCTAGCAACATTTCAAATATCAAATCTCTAGATATTGTTGAAACACACCTAATAAAATATGTTTGAGTTCTGTACATGGTTCCTATTCGCCAAACGAGGAGAAAAAGTGTGTTTGCAGACCTTATTTCAACAATTATTTCTATCGAGGAAAATTTATCCAAACATGATTTCCAATTTCAAAACCCTAAACTATATTATAGTCAAAATGCATATACCAGAAATTTGTTAAAATTTTCCGTGTATTTCATGAAATACACAAAAAAGAAGCACCTCTATCCGTATTTTTTGTCCGTTTGATGCGAAGTATTTTTTAAATATTTTTCTCATTATTACCGTGATGTTTTTGAAAGAACCAGGGACATACACCAATTTATATTGGCCGTCTTAATGAAGTCCTAAAATTTTTTTGGTTGAATTGTTTCTCCTTTGCGAGTTATTTTGGTACTTATACATTATGAAGAACTATTCGGAACGGGCTCGCAAGTACCAAAATAATTTGCAAAAAAGAAACAATTCGATCAAATAATGTTAGGCATTCATTTAAACGGCCAATATGAAGTGGTGTATGTCCTTGGTTTTTACAAAAACATCGCGATAAAGGCCAGAAAAATGTTTAACAAAATGCTTTGCATCAAAACTGTCGATGTCGCGGACTGGGTTTCTTAAGGCGCTACGGAAAAAAAATCGACACTTTAAGAACTTGCATATCTACTTAAGTAAATAATATATTATTTTGATTAAATAGTATATTATTTTTGCAAACTTTTTCTAGGGATCTGTTAAAACAGAAACGCGATTGGAGAAATTTGGCTCCATAGAAATATTTATTGAAATGAGGCCTTTTTCAACACCATTTCTCCTGGTTTTAATAGTATCTACGATTGGTTAAACGAAATTTTGAAAGCAACTTTAGTACATTTTATATTAATAAAAAACCGACTTTTTGCTACTTTTCCACGAATCCGTCCCTCTTGCACCGAGGGTTTTTTCGCATATGGAGTAACAGGGACGCTAAAACTTTTACATATCGCCTTAAGATGAAATTGCGGAAGCCGAAAACAGGCGTTAGTACTTTTATTATCTTTTTATGTTCCCGAAATTATCTCTTTATTTAATTTAATTATAGAATTACATTTTACATCAGTTGTTTCTTGCAAATTTGAGACTTGTATGTATTACCGTTTTAAAGATAGAGCTGGAACAAAAAAAAATGAAAAAACTTTTTTAGAGGTTTTTAATTTTGGTTTATATTTTCGTTTTTTTATTATTTGCCGTAATAGATGCCACGGTAACACGTGCTCTGTGATTTTTTTGTAATTGACGACATTACATACGGTTGAAGTTGAAACCCCTATGTGTGACTGACGGATGGACAGACGGACAGATAGCGGAGGCTTAGTATTATAGTCTCGTTTGGCATCCTTTGGTTACTAAAACTAAAAAAAACGTTTTCTTTTTTGTTACGGAACCCTAGTTAACAAGTCAAAGAACTAATGTTCAACTTCAGCGTCATCATTTAATGATTGTAATGATGATTGAGGGAATTAGGGTAAACCCCGAATAAATGGTTTCCGGGGACACTCAGGTTATAGGGACATTGTACCAAAACCAAATTAAAATAAATAAATTATACACCAAGTTCAATACATCCAAAAAAAGTCAAGCAAGGCTTGGCGTAATCTTGTAAAATATAATTAGCAAATTGAATTGTTATATTCAAAAAAAATCTTTATTGGCGGTTTTGGTCACGATGTGATCATGTCACCCTAATTGTACAAATGTTAATAAATATATTATATTTTTCTTTTGTAAGCTTTATTTATTTCTTTTGGTTTTTAATAGGTATTAAACATATTAAAACAATTAAGGCCCTCGATGGGCCGTCATCAATCGAATGCAAAAAAATATTGACATATAAAGTTAGTTTTGTTTAAAACTTAAACAAAATTCAAATAAAAGATAGGTGAAATTTATTGAAAAAGGCGTTACTTTGCGGAAGTCCATTATGAAAAACTTTTTGCTGTCGAGCGGTCGGGCGGACTACACATTCCGAGGATGCCTCGTTTAGAGGCGAAACACGTCTCGATAAGTTTTCTTGCTTGTTATTTAAGATTGCTTTATTTTGTGCTCGTACTACTTGCTTTGCTTGTGCATGTTTTATGCGGGAGGGCGGGCGGTGCTTGAGTCTGCATTTTGAATAGCATAGTAAGAGTGTTTAGCGGAATATTGCAAATTATTAATATATCCACAAATTATTAATATATCCACAAATAAAAGATAGGTATTTACTACCTACTGACTACACACAGTCATTTCTTATTTTAATACAAATCTTTGCTAATTTCAGTAGTATCTTAGCTTCCTCTGAATTTGCAGAAGCCAAGGCGCTGTTACAGCCACCTAATTCAAAAATACTTGGACACATTTCATTAAAATATGATAGACGTCTTCAATTACCCAGCACTCACTGCAGTTTGTTGTGTCTGATTTTCGCATTAAGAGGCTTTGCGAATTTTATTTTTGTCACTGTCACTCCAAGCGAAAAATCGCGCAGTGCGAGAGGGGCGGATTCAGGGCGAAAGCGAGAAATGTTAGTTTTTTAATTTTTATAAAAAAAACTGAAATGGCTAGAAAAATTTTAAATATCAAATCTCTAGATATTGTTGAAACACACCTAATAAAATATGTTTGAGTTCTGTATATGGTTCCTATTCGTCAAACGAGGAGAAAAAGTGTGTAGAAAGACCTCATTTCAACAATTATTTCTATCGAGGAAAATTTATCCAAACATGTTTTCCAATTTCAAAACCCTAGATTATATAGTCAAGATGCATATAGCAGAAACTGATTATAATTTTCCGTGTATTTCATGAAATACACAGAAAAGAAACACCCGTATTTTTTTCGCATATCGCCTTGAGTAAGGAAAATTATTTAGTGGGATGTGTCCAGAACGTAGTCTAAAAGTAAGGACGAAATCATTTCTGTTTCTTTTATTATTAACGAACCAGGGGAAGCGAAGTGGAGTGCATTGGATTGTCTTATACCAAATTCCCTTCTCTAAGGATCACTGATAAAAGTACTCCCTCCACTGGTAAAAGCATTGGTCTGTCTAAGTTGGCAACATATCTGAAAAGAGTGGAGTACATATCACAGGAATACCTTCAGTAGTAGCAAGAACATCAAAGTAGATTATCGAATTGAATGAAACATGAGGATTAGACATGAATATTGCAAAACGGCTCAATTAGTTTCAGTTTCAGCAGATTCAGAATATACTGAAAGTGACGTAGATACCGTGAGTTCTGCGTGTCTATCGCTGTTCGGTAACAGGCTAGATAACGCAAGCCCGTTAGTAATACGGACGCCCAACCTGTCCGAACACCCACGCCAACTGCATCGATGACGACCCGCGCAGCGCGAGCGCTAGCCCGCAGCCCGCAGTGCGAGACGCAACGTCGTCGCGGACTAGTGTTGCCAGACCGTGGGCAATTGCCCACGCCATGGGCAATTTTAGGATCTTTCTGGAAAAAGGGCGGAAAGGTCTTGAATACGGTAAAATATGGGCAATTTTGCATCAGAGGAGTCAATCGCGCTTTCATCAGCCGTCTCCATCTGCAACATACCCCATGTAGTCTGTTTTAAATTTTTTTTTTTTTTTTTTTTTTTTTTTTTATTTATTTTTTTTTATTAAAAAATATATATACATTATACATAACAGTGTATCGGAAACCTTTTGAGGTTTTTATGTACACTCAGTTTCAACATTCGTCGAATAACATTA
The DNA here is from genome assembly GCA_934047225.1 of Ypsolopha sequella. Taxonomy (NCBI): domain Eukaryota; kingdom Metazoa; phylum Arthropoda; class Insecta; order Lepidoptera; family Ypsolophidae; genus Ypsolopha; species Ypsolopha sequella. Next base: position 17,073,823 of record OW204010.1, on the reverse strand, counting down.
TTTCAACTGACTGTCTCCTAGATACTTAAATAACATTGATCAACTTAGCTTATAAAACACAGAAACAAAATCGAGGGTAGAACTACACGCCACTAACAGCCGCACTCAGAGTCGTTCGTTAAGTTAACGCTAATGCGTATTTAGGTAATTGCCATTAAATGACTTAATGGCTGGTTCAACTCAGAGACGATTTTTTACCTGTCATTAGTTAATGATCGATTTAAGTAAACGTAGGGCTGCCTGTCACTATCGACTACCGTTTCGATAAAAACGAACTGCGGCTTTAGAGGAAGAAAAAGTAAAATTGGAGTTGGAGGAAGTAAAGAAAAGACTAGAAAAATTGTAATAATTTGTATTAATGTAGAAAGTAATTTACATTAAAATTAAAAATAAATGAAAATAATTAATAATTTGTTTTAATGTAGAAAATAATTAACAATAAAATTAAAAATAAATACAAAATTGTAATAATTTGTTTTAATGTAGAAAATAATAAAAATTAAAATGGGAATGTCGCCAGCATACTGGGCACCTTGCCGCAGAGCAGCGATGTGGACGAAGTTTTATATTTATAATATAGTTTATCTTTTAAGGTGTTTTATTTTATTTTCAAGGATATTTTTAGTTTAGTTTAGATGTATTTATTTTAGTCCTTTTTATTTTAATTTTAATGTTATTTAAGTTAATTATAAAATAAGTAAAATACCGGGAGTGAAATTCGGTAATAGAGTATTTTCTAAACGGATCCCCGTAATCACGTATACCTCCTCGGTCCCGGCTCCCTATGTCTTCTAGCGTAATCCACAAACTCATATTCTATGAAACTATAGGCGCAATGCGAAAACCAAATCCCACAATATTCACAACACAGATTCACAAGTTCTATTCTCACCTTTGGAAACGTCAAATTTAATCAGTCATTAGATAGTTAAGTAGGGGTGCTTCGACACTTAAAGTTAACGAACATTAAATGAAATTAATGAAGCGTTAACTGACTCTGAGAGTGAACTTTTTTAATTCTTTACTTAAGTCGTCCTTAATGGACAATTAAACGACTCTGAGTGCGGCTGTAAGTAACACAGTCGCAAACTGTTTGGAATGCAGAATAACAAAATAAGGCACGTTCGTAGATATCAATTACATTCATTCTTAATGCTACTATTTTAAGGACTAGTTGAGGTTAACACCAGCTTATTACAATAAGTTTGCCTTATTAGATATGAGATAAGGATTTACACTGCTAACTGCTATACAGGATGATACATTATTAGCCTACTATGTTTGATACAATTACTTTTACATATTTAATAAACAATAATAGGAATGCAATAATAGAAATTATAAGTAAATAAACAATAATAGGTATATAGTAGTAGAAATTATATAGGTATGTTAATAGATAAGCTAACTTAGAAAGTAAATTTTCATTAATTTTTTTGTAATTTATTTTGTACAGTACTGGTAACACTATTTTGGAAATGTGGAAACGTACTGTCTATGGAAATGATATTATGTTAATACATTTTCGGTGATAGATAGCTATAATAACTTAGTTCAGGTAGCATATTAAAGATTTCGCGTAAGTATGTAATATAGTGAATATAATGACATCAAGTAAAATGAAAAAATTGGAATATTTTACCTTTTTTACTCTAGTCGTAGTACTCGTACAGTGCCAGCAAGTGGCGTCGCGCCGTCCGTTCGCGTCGCGGTTCCCATTCACACTAACTTCACGTTGGATTTGTCAAAGTATGTTGATGCCATAGACAAAAATTCAATAAAGGGCGGGAGTTTTCGAAAAATGTTGTTTGTTATAGGTTTATTCAAAGGGTGTTAAGGTACTACAAACATACAAATTCTTCTACACGTCGTTGTTTTAACGATTATGGGCGATTTTGTGTCGAAAAGGGCAATTTTTACAATTTGCGTGGGCAAAAGTTTGAATTGGGTCTGGCAGCACTGTCGCGGACGCGTCTTCACTAAAAAAATCTGCCGCTCCATACATTTCGGACGAGCGGCATTGTATTTTTCTATGAAACAGTAATTTTTTTTTTCGAGATACAGCCTTTGTCCATAGTAAAAGTTGTTCTATACCATTGACTGAATAAGCTCTTCAAATATGGTAACACCTTTCTGTTACACGTTGTATATACATACATATCGAATATATACAGTATGTTGTAATACAGTTCGTAATTATATCTTAAATATATAAAACAAAGTCGTGTTAGTTACACCACTTATAATTCAAGATCGGCTGGATCGATGATAGTTATCTCTTTTTTAGTGTATTCTTATCCACTCCGAATAGCAGAATAAGTAATAAAGTATCGGATAAGTAATCGAATAACAATAAATTAATTAATTAATTTTACGAATGCAAACAGCATGTGGTGCCATCTGTTGACAAAACTACGCATATAAAAGAAACCTATTTATGTAGCGTTCTGATATCATTAAATAACATCTATTTTTATGTGGCATTTTTATGTGGGTAGGCAAAAAGTAAACAGGTCTTAAAAATCATCTGTATTATTTTATATATTTTAATTACATATAACTACATTTATCCATGTTTTATTAGTTAAAAGTGTTACTCACCTGCTAATTGATCAAGTCTAGTGTTTGCAGTGCTCTATTTCTAACATAATCCTACATTTGCAAAAAGTGAACTTTGACCCCACACAATTTTCTAACACTTGTTTGATATGGATATCATTAGTGAACTGTACAAGGTCCAAAGCACCATGGAGTCAATGAGTGACGAATTCAAGAGTGGCCTAGCTTCCTTTGAAGCTAGAGCGGCCAACTTGGCTGGAGATGGTAGCTCCCCGCAGTCCTCCGACCTTGCTTCGCTAGCTGCAGACTACAGAAACTTTAAAATTTATATTCAGGACACTGTAAATCTTCTTAAGTCACAAGTGGATCTCCTTATAAGAGTGATTGATGACATGGAAACCAAGTCCAGGCGGAAAGTTCTCCTATTCCATGGCATCGTGGAATCAGACGGCGAATCTCTTCGAAATATCATATCTGATTTGATTGTCAAGAAGCTGGGTATAGTTGAATTCAACACAGGTATGCTGGTAGCTTGTCATCGGCTAGGAGGTCCCAACTCCAAGTCCAAGAATCCGCATCCCGTTCTTGTTCGCTTCAAGGACTATGATGTCCGCTCTAAACTCTGGCAAGTTAAGACACAACTAAAGGGATCTTCTATCACTTTATCAGAGTTTCTCACGAAGAGCAGACACAGGGTGTTCACTGAGGCTCGCAGGAAAATTGAGATGAGGAGGTGCTGGACACAGGATGGACAAATTGTTGTGCTGCTTCCTGGTGGTTCCCGGAGAAAGATTGACTCATTAGGTGCGCTGGTGCAGGTTATCAAGGATAACCCAGACATTCTGCGCAAGGACTCCAATGAGGCTGCTTCCAAGGAACTGAAGAAGACTGGGCAGCAAACAAAGGATCCGAAAGTTGTGCTACCTAAGGAATCTAGAACACGCGGACAGAATGTGAAAAAAGTCAAGTAGTGTTATTAAGTGCTTTTCAGTTTCAGGCTTTTTTTCGGCACTACCTTCCATGCTTATTTATTTTTATTTTATTCGTTATTACTTTCTGAAGGTATGTTTGTTTTCTTTGCAGATGTCAATGTGACACTTATTTGCTTTCCAGTTGTGTTCCAAAATCAATATTCACTATGTTTTGTTAATTAGTAAAACGATTTCATGTAACTTTACACATTGCATTTGCACATTTCTGATGTTAAATTTAGTTTATTTGTACCACTGTGCACTTCTGTACAGTCTATATTTTTTTCATTTTCTCAGAAATTGGCGGGTGAGTGATGGAATATATTCCATCTTAATTTAAAAAGAAAGTCGGTTTTTATATTTATTATTATTATTTTAATATATTTATTTAAATATTATATATTTATAAACACTAATTTAATAATTATTATTATTGTAAATGAGCGAGTATGAGTCTGCTAGTAGCCACGAAAATTATTTTTCTTTTTCCTCCTCTGACCAATCAGACAGCGACCTTGACAGCTCTTACACACCACTCTCTTCTCGCATCACTTCAGTTTTTTCTGATTCTCATAAGACTTTTAATGTAGTACACATAAATGCCCAGAGTATTCCTCACCATCACCCTGATATGCTTACATCCTTTGACAACAATAATATTCATGCAATTTTGGTTTCTGAATCTTTTCTAAAGCCATCTCTCAATTCCACTATGTACCCTTTACCCGGTTTTCAACTAATACGTAATGACCGTCTGGTCGTTGGTAGCGGTGGAGTGGCTATATACCTAAGGAGTCATATACCTTTCACCGTTATAAGTAAATCTCCTGGAGAATACGATGGGATGGCTGAACACCTATTTCTTGAGGTCACATTAAATTTTAGTCGTATTTTGCTTGGCGTCTATTACAGTCCTGACTGTCACGTTCACTACTTCAATTCTTTCGAAAATCTCCTTGAAGAGCTCACCCCACTCTTTGACAATACAATTATCATGGGAGATTTCAATACTTGCCTTCTTAAAAACGACCATCGTTCTAAACGTCTACACTCAATTATTTCTGGTATAAATCTCTCCATCCTCCCACTACAAGCTACCCATCACCCACCTAATTCTGCTCCAACTCTCTTAGACCTCGTGATTGTCTCCTCTCCTGACCTTGTAAGTAACCACGGTCAACTCAGTGCCGACTGCTTCTCATATCATGATCTCATCTTCCTCTCTTACAAGGTGCGTATCCCTAAACCCAAAAAGCGTACTATTCTCCAGCGTAATTTTAAAAGAATGAATTTGCAGAAACTTTGCGAGGATGCTCTTCAAATTGACTGGAAAGAGCTTGATTTGATTCAGGATGTTAATATGAAAGTGGAGCGGTTTAATAACTTGCTCACTCAACTATTTGATAAACACGCTCCATATCATCCTGTGAGAGTGAAGCAACTTCCAGCTCCATGGCTTACCGACGAAATTAAGAATCTCATGGCAAAGAGGGATCATGCGAAATATCGCTACAAAAAAGACTCGACTGAACACAATCGTGACATGTATAAAGAACTGCGAAATCGCTGTAATAGAGTGTGTAGAGATGCTAAACGCCGACACATTCACAATAGTATTGAAAATTCTAGTGACAGTTCACATCTGTGGCATTTTCTTAAATCATTGTACATTGGTAAATCACAGAATATTACTTCTACGGACATCGATCTAACTACTCTAAATAACCATTTCGCATCTCCACCTTTCGTGCTAGATGCAACAATTAAAAATAACACGTTATCATATCTTTCAAACATGCCTGTCCCAGATTTCTCCTCTTTTGATTTTAAGCATGTCAATGGCCGTGACGTTAAGCGATGCATACTATACATCACCAGTAAAGCAGTAGGATCTGATGATATTAGTATAAAAATGTTAAGTCCTATTCTTGATATTATCCTCCCTCACATCACCAATATTCTCAACTCCTCACTCACATCCAGCACTTTCCCCAGTTCTTGGAAAAGAGCTTTTGTCATTCCTCTCCCTAAGGTTAATAACCCCACCACTTTATCCCAGTACCGTCCTATATCCATCCTACCCCTACTTTCAAAAGTTCTTGAACGACTAGTTCATGAACAACTTTGTAGTTTCCTCTCCTGTAATAATCTCCTTAATCCCCTCCAATCCGGTTTTCGCAAAGGTCACAGTACTGTTAGTGCCCTTACTAAGATCACAGATGATATTAGAGAGAATATGGATAACCACAAGGTTACTGTTGTAACGTTGCTAGATTTCAGCAACGCTTTTAACACCGTTGACTTTGACATCTTGTTGGGTATCCTACGCTCGCTTAACGTATCTCCGGCAGCAACAGCTTGGTTTGAGTCATACCTTAAAGGTCGTCAGCAATGTGTTCGCACTGACACTGGTTGTTCTGATTGGTGTCCAGTCCTTGCTGGCGTCCCACAAGGCGGCGTTCTATCTCCTTTACTTTTCTCCCTTTTTATAAATATCCTGGCAAGTCATCTTTCTTCTCTCTATCACCTCTATGCAGATGATCTACAGCTTTATACTGGAACTAAACCCGATGAAATTATCGATGCCATCAATTTAATTAATTGCAACCTAAACATCATATCTGAATGGACTAAATGCTTTGGCTTGGTGCTTAATCCAAACAAATCTCAGGCTATTATCTTCGGTACATCTAGAATGTTGGCAAAATTGAATCTGAGTGCTGCTCCAAATATCGAGTATGACAATAATGTTATCCCATTTGTTAACAGAGTAAAAAATTTAGGCATCATCATGGATAACACATTGTCATGGATTCCTCAAATCGGAGCCATTAGTAAAAAAATGTTTGGGGCCTACCACTTGCTCAAACGACTGCAGTTCTTTCTTCCATTACAAACTAAAATTATGCTGGCACAGTCTCTTCTGCTCCTAATTCTTGATTACGCTGATGTAAGCTATCTTGACCTAACACAGGAGCTACTGAGCAAACTCGAGCGTCTCCAAAATTTGTGCATTCGCTTTATCTACGGATTGCGGAAGTATGATCATGTCTCAGAATTTCGTGCTCGTTTAAGGTGGCTCCCAATTCACCTTCGGAGGAATACTCACATATTAAGTCTCCTATATAACGTTTTAAATGATTCCTCTGCTCCTGAATATCTTCGCGACAAATTCAATTATGTCAATTCCTTACGCTGTAGGGAAAGTCACCTGCTTAGTATCCCTAAGCACACTTCTACTGCATATGGGAATTCTTTTGCGGTCAAGGCTGTGTGTCTTTGGAACGAGTTACCTACTGAGATTCGTATGTCGTCTTCTTTGGCGATATTTAAGAGGAAAGTCAGATCTCACTATGAAGTTTCATTAGGTTGGTAGTCTCATCACTTATTTACCCTTATTATATTGATATTTAAATGTATATACATATATATATTATATATTATAGATGTATTTATTAATATATTCTTGTGTATTTGTTTATGTAAGTCTATGATATCTATTAAAATTAAGTTTAATTTGTTAGGTTATTTGTATTAACACTTTATTGTTTTTCATTTAATTTACTCTATCTATTACGTCTATCCCCCTATTTTTACTTTTCTAGTGACTATTTCTTCACCACCCAAAGGTTGGCTGGAAGAAATCGCTTCAAGTGATAAGTCCGCCTTTGTACAAAATTATGTTTTCAATACTCTGTTTTCTTTTATATGTCTTTTGTGTACAATAAAGTGTCAATTCATTCATTCATTCATTCATTCATTCATTCTAAACCCCAAGTTTTAAAAATAGCTTAGTTATTCCAAGAACTATTATTTCTGCATATATTCAATACCCTACGTTAAGCCTAACAACGGTACTGAATCTACATGGGTCCCTGCCCTTTCGCAATGGCAAGTAATAAAACATTTCTGTATTTGCAAAAAAGTTGTATTAATGTTATTACCTTAATGAAATCCTAAAATAAGTTTAACTAAAGTTAACACGATATTATTAGACTGTTTGGCGGAACGAAGTTCGCCGGGTCAGCTAGTTGTAAATAATAACATCACAACGTTGGGTGAACTAGGTTCCATTGTTTACCAGCCATTTTTTGTATGGAATTCCCCTTGCTCTGCTTGTTGTTTGTTGTTGCACGTCATTATTCATTAGATATGGATAAAATTGTTAATTGTTTTAATAATCATAAAACACCCTGAACAGTGATACTGGTCGGTCACAAAAAGTTTTTTGTTGTACGTATAAAAAGTTAAATGTGGAAACATACGTGCTTTAATGTGTAGTAATTTCCACCAAGTGTCAACAATCACAAGCATCGGCAATGTTCTTTGTGCTTTTTTGCGGAACCACCTCCCGATTTTGTCGCTTTACAGTAAATTCGAAATTTTGAAGTATGGGCAAATTAATGCTATTCTTGTTCCAAACTTCATGTCTTTATCTTTAACGGTGCTAAATTTATGAAGCTGTGACATACGGACGGACGGACGGACGGACAACGGAGTCTCACCATGAAGGTTCCTTTTGTACCTTTCAGTTACTACGGAACCCTAAAAATTGTTTACTTTACGACTCTCTGTATCTATTTTTCCCAAAATATGTGTATGCAGGTGGTAGAGCTGATGCCGGGCTCGACTGTGGAGGTAGCACCATCTTACTTGGAGACCCCCTCGAAGTAATTCGGGGGAGAGTAAGAGGACAGCTCACAGGCGAAAATACCAGGAGGCCCACCATGCCGGGGACCGATATATGGCGGTATATTCATCCCTAATGGCCGGGCCTTATAAGGAACAGACTGGTGACGGGCAGTGGCGTCACTGGTACGAGGGTACCGGCACCGCGCTCACTAACCCGCCTGCCCAGCGTGTGTGAGTATGGGCAATTCTTCCAGGATGACCGCCGGAAGTGGCAAAGTCCTGGAAAGGCTTATGTCCAGCAGTGGACGAACTAGGCTGATGGATGGATAGATGATGTGTATGTAATGAATGCAAATAACTTACACACAGAAATTCAAGGGAGTAAGCACAGTTTAACAAGAAATTTTAAATAACTTTAATATAAGCACTTTTTCACCATAACAATAAAATGAAAAATTATGTTTTAATTTCGTTGAAAACGTGCTTTTTGCATTTCCTGAAAAGTAGCAATTTGATCCTTACACCAATTGAAATTTACAGTGTCAATAATTATGTTTATTTATGAAATGTACTAATAAATAAATAGTGAATTCACATATAAAAAGTTTAATGATGCCGTAAAATGCAAACGTCTACTGTTTTCCAAAATAGTGATGACTTTAAAAATTATCACCTGGACGTATTTAGGTACTATCATAGACTAAGTATTACTACGTATAGACCGACAACTCCCATAAATCAAGGCGTAGCAAATTTTTTACGCACCCTTACAACAATAGGACAGCCAAGTGTTGCAAATAAGCATAATTTGTCAATTGGCTGCAAGTAAACTCTCATGGTTACCAAGTAAACATGTGGCTGTAATAGCTTTGCTTAGCAAAACCAGATGGCGCTAAGTTGGCAACACTAACAGTGAATATTACAGCGCCATCTATCATCGAAGTGGGAATTATTTTATGACACCGCTGTGCTACTAGCGTCACCAATCGGTCTTTTTTAGCATCGTGTTCGTTAGAGGATTTAGCAACGCCATCTAGATTTCGTTAGAATTTTACACCTTTTTTATGGCTACAAACTGATTTATGGGAACTGTTAGTCTAGTCTATATGTAGTAATACTTAGTCTATGCCTATATTAAGTTTTAATGATGACGTAAAATGCAGACTTCTACTGTTTTCTAAAATATTGATGACTTTAATAATTATCACTAAGACTTATTTAGGTACTAGGTACCTACGTAGAAGACTAAATACATAAAACAAAGACTGTCTTTTAGAACACTTTTGTATGCTAAATATATTAGGTATTTACATTTGAAATTGCTGTTTTATATAGAGAATTTAAAGGAAACTCAATTTTCAGTACCAACATTTTTGCATTTTTTTTAGGAATGACAAATCTAAATTATGTCATTTCTTATGTGTATGAATGAGACAATATTAAGCTAACAGCAACATTAATTAAATTTTTTTTAAGTTTCAGCTGTAAAAAAATACTACAAATCTTATCATGGAAATGGATGACATTTAGGACGAACTGTTCTTGAAGATTTATGTTTTATAATCAAACTGAAAATAAAAAGCAAATTTAATATACGTAGATGTAAATTTAATACGTAGATGTATACTTTGAAATCATCTTTGAAACAAAAAACAAATAATTGAAATAGCTTTTGAATTACAGGAATTATGAAATCATGAATATGTACGAAAATTTCTACGGACAAAGCTTATTTTAAGCGTCCTGTCTTTGTCTTTTCGATAGAGAAAGGAAAAGACAGAACGCTTTAATTAAGTTTATTTCTGTCAAATAAGTTAAAGCGTGTTACACCGAGTTGACACCATTGTCTAAAACTCATTGAGTAGAGTATAAATATATTTTTTACCTTAAAATTTAAAGAAATGGGAGGCTATCAAAGTTGCCATTTTTAGACTACTTTTGTTATGTGGTCTATCTTAAAGGCCAAAGCAGTTAGGAGTTTGAAATTTCTGTATGTTATTTACCATGTACTGTATTTAAACAACAAATACTTAAAACACTGATTTATAACGTAGTTTTAGGGTTACATCCCCGACTACTCAACCATCTTAATTTTGCAGTTTTTGCGTGATTAAATAAATATCTAGTTTGAAATAATTGTTTATATGTACGGCAAAGAAATCATTTCTTTTTTGGCTCCACTTTTAAATTCAAAATTCAGTTTTGGGTCAGCATTTTATACAACATATAAAAATTTCAGGTTTCTATCTCATTCCGTCTAAAAGCTAGAGACCCGTGACATACGGACAGAGAGACAGACAGACAGACGGACAGCGAAGGGACATTAATAGGGTTCCGATTTGCTCTTTGGGTACGGAACCCTAAAAATAGGTGCGACAACGAGCGAAGCAAAGCAGGGGGAGAAACGTGTTAAATTTACCTCATCCATCCATCAGCCCGTATTCGTCCACTACTGGACATAGGCCTCCCCCATATTACGCCACTCTTGGCGGTCCTACGTCATCCTCATTCAGCCGCCACCCGCAACGTCCTTCAAATCGTCAGTCCAGCGGACACGAGGGCAGCCTACGCTGCGCTTTGCTGTACGTGGTCTCCATTTACCTACACGTAAATACATTGTGGAAGCCGAGGGAAGCGGGGTGGAGTGACGCGACCCCCTAATTTTAACAGAAAAAAATTTGTATGATCGCGTAATGGGACTATGTTTACGTCATAATTCGGGTTTTCACGAAAAAGCAGTTTTCGCCATAATATGACGACGTTTACATTTCATTATAATGTATGTCTTAAGAGCGGTTTCGCAGCCGGATTGTGAAAAACCCGCCTTTTTCTAATTAATCGAAAAAGAGCACTTGAATTAAAAATTCACTCAATTGTTATTTGACAAAATCCTATCACCAATGCATTATGTTTTTTTTTTTTTTTATTTTTTATTTATTTACCGTTTACAAAATATTATAACATAAAATAATAATAGCAGCTAAAAACCACAAAGGTTTAAACTTGTGCTATCGTGAGTCACGTTACACTTAGCTACGAGAGCAAAATAATAATTTGACACTTTGCTTACATAAACAGCTAAAATTATAATGTATACATAGTAATTTGTTATCTTTTACTGGAGCTAGGTAAGCGAAATGCTGCCATGTATGCTGCCATTGAAAAGTTTCCCTTGGTTTCTGTAAATTATAATTTTAAAAAATTATTAATTAAAAATCCGGCTGCGAATGCGCTCTTAAAATTTTCCTCTTCATGCGCTTGTCATGGAAACTTTTTTTGATCGCTTCCGACAAATAATTAATTTCTTTGTAAACGAACGAAAAAACATTCAAAAGAGTTAGCGGTTTGGGATCTACGGTTTTTACGCTGCAGTTGCTTTATACGGACCGCCGTCCGTCTTCACATTTTTGGCACTCATAACGCCACTAAAATCTCTGTTCATGAATTTCGGAGGGAGTAACAGAGGTGTGGCAGAGTACAAGTTGAGAACAAATATGTTATTATGTATTTATTTGTTCTCAACCCGTAAAATTCGAGCCACGATCTTGGCTATTATCTATTAATAGGTATTGTTTAACAAAATTGTTTTAGTGCAAATGAGAACTCAAAAAATAAAAACACATATAAATATTTATTTGTATTGCACTTTTCTGGGTTCCGTACTCAAAGGTTGCCAAACAGGACCTTATTACTAAGTCTCCGCTGTTTATCCGTCCGTCCATCCTTCCGTCTGTCACAGGGGTCCACAGCTTGAAATTTTCACACAATATGGCCTCTATCACTGAAAATTATAACAAAAACTGGCCAAGTGCGTGTCAGGTCACGCGCAGTGTAGGGTTTCGTAGTTGCTCCTCATAATATACCAACCTAGAAGGTTCATAAACTATATTAACTACCTGTTTTATACAACTAACAACTTCATCTATGTAATTTTCAATGGAATTTGTACGAAATTTTAATTTTAATTTGGTGTACAATTTACTCGTTATCTTGTAAACAAAGCCTGCTTAGCTTTGACAGTTTTCCTTTTAATTTCGTTATATATTAATGCCGTTAGCTTTTTCAAATATATTAAAACAACCGTTTAGCTGGCAGAGGGGGACACTTGACTGTAACAAAAATTTGCACTTGAAAGTTTTGCAAACGGATCCCTTAATCAAAAAATGGTTTTGACACACCTACAATATTTTTTAACGACCTATCTAATGACAACCCACATCATGGGAAAAATCATCCCCACTTTACGTGTACGGGAGGTACCGTAATTTTTTTTTATTTCTGTATTTCCACTTTGTCGGCTTGATTATATGTCTTAATAACAAATTGTTTGCTCTGGTGTTTAGTTCCTAAAACCAAGTATTTTGACTTATCAGGATTTAGGACCAAACAATAAGCCTTGGGAACAGCCGCATGCCATGTGCTTATGCCGCCTCTTTACTCAATCACAGAGAAGGGAATCGATGGCCAAAGATAATATTATTATCATTCATGTTTATACAGGTGGTAGAGCTGATGCCACGCTCGACTGTGGAGGTACCACCATCTTACTTGGAGACCCCCTCGAAGTTATTCGGGGGAGAGTAGGAGGACAGCTCACAGGCAAAAAACCAGGAGGCCCATGCTTGGAACCGATGGATGGCGGTATATCTGTTACCGGCCAAACCCGATTTTAGGAAAAACTAGTTTTTCCTAGGTCAAACCAGTTCATCCTTTATGCACCGGTGCGAGGGTTCTGGCACCGCGCTCACCAACCCGCCTGCCCAGCGTGTGTGAGTATGGGCAATTCTTCCAGGATGACCGCCGGGAGTGGCAAAGTCCTGGAAAGGCTTATGTCCTGCAGTGGACGAACTAGGCTGATGGATGTATGGATGTTAATGGCGGCATTCGCTTATGAGGTCATTTCAACATTATTACTATTTTGATCAAGTTAACGTTAACTTATCTTAAATAAATAACTAATAACAAATTATCAACATCGTAATACCTATTCATAATCAAAAATCAAATTAGCCTTCGTTAAAAATGTAGTTCCGGAAGTGAGCTACAAGTTTTGAACATGCTTCCCCCTAGATGCAAACAAAGAAGTATTCACTTCAAAAACTTTATATGGTATATCGGCTGTTCAATAGTACGGAACCTTAACGATGCGAGCCCGACTCTCTTCTTACTGGTTTTTCTGAATGCCGTATAACTTGGAAGAGACGGCGGTCCAATCAATATAATATTAAGACCAATAGCCGGTTTCATTTATATATTTTTTATGATGCACCGAAAAAATTAGCACAAAACGTTGACCGCAAAGGCGTCTTACTGGGGTTAAAATGTAAAAGAAAACCTTATTTATGGAATTTGAATAAAATTTCTTCATGGAACAATTTAGCAATAATTTAAAAAGTTATAAAATACTTGTAATTTTCGTCGTCGGCGTCGATTAAATCGATGAAACTAGGGATGTAACACAATTTTGACGATACGATACCGATGCCGATTATTGTAGTAAATAATCGGCGATACCGATACTAATAAAGTAGATAATAAATCAAATAAATAATTATGTATGTATTGTATGTCTTAATAATGCATACAACTTATCTATATTTAACAGAGAATCAACCTTGAGAATTGTAAAAATAAATAAATCAAAATGTATAATAAAAATTTTAAGAAAATATTAATTATGAATTTAATTTATTGATTCCTTTTATTTGCATTGTAATAATAATGTTAATAAGAAACTTAAATAACATAAAATTATACCTATAATTAATACTTAATAAAATAACAAATTAAACTAAAAACCTAGAAGTCCTAAAATAAAAACTAAACTATAAATATAACGCGTAACAAAAAAAAAAATCTGAATTTAATTAACTAAGAATGCCATTATCATTATACAAAGTAATAAGCCGATACATAAAGTCAGTAATTAAAGTTTACTTTTAGCAGATTTCGTTACAAATTATTTGCAGATAATATGCAAATCATTTATGAAGCCTGTGCGCGCGCTTTGTTGATATCGGTTGTAATAATCGGCGACGTCGATATATCGGTCTGCCGATTATATCGATATTGGAATCGGAATCGCTACATCCCTAGAAGAAACCGTTGAAATTTTGTTTATTTTTTCTACCCCTACAGAACCCAAATATGTCGTAAGGTTGACGGACTTTTCCACCTCACTGACGTCTTTGCTCTCGGAAAGATTCCTAGGTCAATGGACCTTGGTACAGGTTTCTAGGGTTCCTTCAAAATCCAGAGAGCCTATAATTACGATTACGATTTTACCACAATGAGGGGTTTTCAAAGTCAAATTAAAAAAGAAAAAGTAGTACGGAACGACTCAATAGATGGCGCAGCCTGTACTAAAAGTGTCAAAAAATGTCTTCCTGGCAACACTGGATTCTTTTGATTTTGACGCTTCTTTCTTTTTTATGGTCAATCCATGCCTCAAATGTATTATTGCTAAGATCCATTGTTCTTTCCGTAATTAGTTATACTGTGTGTTCCTATATTTTTACAATTAGCTACAACGCATGGGCTGACCATGTTGAAAGTTGAATGAAATACCAAGAAGGGGAACGAAAATACAAACAGAAATAAAATGTCAGCTTTCGGATGACTTTGTTGCAAAAATTAGGTTACGTATAGCCTAAAAAAAAAATACATGTTTTTGGTTGAACTTTAAGGTATTCATTTTCCACAAACCACGCTAATCGATTCATATTTGTACTGTCAATGAATTTTTTTGTAACCCTCTATTGCACACTTCTTATCGATTTTGTTTCAGGTATCGCTTTCGCGATTTTGTTGGTTTTTTTTTAATAAAATTAGTGTGAATGATATCTATTCATTTTCCAAATACCACGTTATTCGGGTCAAAAAAAGCACCCCCTTTTTCCAAAAATACGTAAATCCACTGATGCAGTCAGCGGCAGCAAGATATTGTCAGTCTACGCCTAGCGTTGGCGCCCGTAAGACGTGGAACCTGTGCCCTTTTTTGCAAGCTATAAATATCTCCCAAAACTACTTCAAAACACATTGAAATTAATTTTATAAAGTAATATTTCGAGGAGCATCATATTCCTGCCGTTAAAAACTCAACAAAATATGCGTATGAGTGATTTAGCTACGTCGTGCCATAGTCATAACAACAAAACTGAATGAATTTGGAATGAATTCATACTTTTATGCGGGAAAATAATATATGTTACTCTAAAAGAATAATTTTGTGATCGTTATTGAAACCCAAATTAATTTACTTATACTTACTGAGATCTGTAACAAAGGTCAATGACCTTTTCGTGAAATTACCCTCTAGTATTGGCTCACCATTTCAGGTCCAATAAGTGAAGTTTTTTGCAAATTATATAAGTACACTTACTTGGGATAAATCGCCAAGCATTTAAAATATAGAAATTTATTTTGAAATATTTACAGTGCATGGCAAAATTATTAGATCGTAGATAATCCTGTCGGTACATGTTCAGGTTCTGTTACGCAAAATGAAAACAATGAAACTCTTTTAGGATTAATTTGTTATCCCTATGTTTGTCTGTCTGTCCGTTTGTCTAGACAATTTTTTCTGGGTAAAATTAATAAATACCAATATAAACGGCCCTCTATAGAGCTGTAAAAACATACTTTTGACGTTTTTATTTATATTACGTTTTAGGTTTTTACGTTTTTTTTTTTACGTTTTTCATACAAATTTTCTCACTATGAAAATGTAGGGATGAACACTTGAGATATTATTTTGCATTTAAAAGTCAACACAGAAAGGAATTGTTGAACAAATAATGTAAAAAATATGAAAACCGTGTTGTTCTATTCTAAAGGGATTAATTGTCTACTGTTCAATGTGGCGATAGCTTTGTTTATTTTTTTTCCTTGAATTATCTTTTACTAAGATAACAAATAGTTTAATACAAGGTTTTACTTAAGAGGTCCCTTTACCCCTGTATTTTTCTTAAAATTCATACAATAGGTATAAACCGAATGTGAAGTCGACAGCTTATTTTCTTCATATCTTTTTTCATGAGTATATTCTAGTGACACCTAACTACGTCTCTATACAGCCCAAAAAGCAAAATTTGATAAAACACCATCATAATAGCTGTCAGGATATCGTCAATATTGCCTCGTTTTTACGCAAAGTTTAACAAGTTTGTATATTTTTATCTATACTGGAAATAAAAAAGAGAGAAATACAGGCGTCGTTCATGTTAAGATGACTAAGTTTACACACTTTGCTAAGTATAAACAATTACCGTTTCATGTAAAACTGTTTTGACCTGAAACCATTTCACAAATTCAATTAACTTATTTTGAATATCTTGTCATCTTGCACTTCTTGATGAGAAATACAATTTCAATAAGTAAAAATACAACTTTTAGTAAAGAAAACTTATAGTTAAAAGTCTGCTGTATGCATTAACATATTTTTAATTATATTACAATAGTAATAAAATAATTGGCTTATCCGTCGTCGTGATACCAGCCGTAAATTTCTTAAATAATCTGATATCACGCTTATGGAAAACCCAATTATTTTGAAGATACCATAATATCATTAAAATATGTTTATGCATATAGCAAACTTTTAACAATAAATTGTCTTAGCTAAAAGTTGTACTTTACCGTTATAATTATTTCTTAATATTTTGTTACAAATTCGGAGAAATAGCCCTTAAGGAAAACCTTGTATGAAAATATTTGTTATCTTTGTAACAAAGAAAAAAAAAATAAACAAAGCTATCGCCACATTGAACAAACAGTAAATTATTAATCCCTTTAGAATAGAAAGATATGGTTTTATATTTTTTACATTATTTGTTCTACAGTCCCTTTCTGTGCTTTCTTTCAAATGCAAAATATTATGTCAAGTGTTGATCTCTATATTTTCATAAGGAGAAAATTTGTATGAAAAAGTTAAACAAAAGGCCATAAAAACGTTATAATATGTATATTTTACAGGGCTGTAAATATTAGCATTTATTGATTTTACCCAGAAAAATTGCCTAGACAAACGGACAAACAGACAAAAATAGGGAGAACAAATTAATCCTAAAAGAGTTTTGTTTTTCATTTTGCGTAAAGGGACCTGAACATTTCAAACTATGATACAAATAAATTTCTATATTTTAAACACTTGGTGATTTATCCCAAGGGTAAACAGGTGTCCCAAAAGTCAACGCTTTCCCTTGGAAGGCTGGTAGGCCAGCTCATGACTGACCAGAATATCAAATTATGACCTCAGCAAAAAGTAGATAGTCTTCGAGTTGATAGTACTTTTATAAATTCGAATAGATTTTTGAGAGTTAAAGCTAACCAGTTCTAAATTATAAGAATAAAATTTTTGTTGCGCAACTATGAATAGTCATGCTATTTATAAAGTCAAAAATAAACCTTGAAATGCTGTTACATCAGGAAGAAAAATAAAAACCCAATTTATGAGCAATTTTTTGTAATTAGATTAGTTCGATACCACACCCTGAAAAAAAATGTCCTATGTTAGTTTTGCAAATTGTCTTAAATAACGGCTCATCAAATATTGTTTTTCAAATGATCTGGCAATTTCTATGTATTACTTTTGAAAAAAAAGTTATTGCTATTTTACTACCAAAGGAGCTGCAGTAAAAATATTTGACGTTCATTAGAAATGCCATTTAACACGCGTTAGAGTGAGATAAACAGTGACGCTATTTAAAATGAGTTGGAATGAGATAGTAACGCAGTTAAACGTGGTTGAATGAGAGAGGCATAATTGATATAGGCTACAGTGAGATAGATAGTGACGTGGTGCATCCCTTCTGAGAATATTTGTTAGTTTCCACTTTTTGTAATAACAACTTTAGTAAAAATTTTTTGTAAAGAAATTTTTGGTCCAATTTATTTTCCCGCAAGTGTAAAACCAGCTCAACGGGCGAAAAATATTTAAAGAATGGGTAATGGTGACAATTAACCGTCAAAATATTATTATGTATCTCTAAAGGAGTGTCTGAAATGTTCCGAGGGTCAACTGATAAATCAAACACTCAAAAAACCACTTTTAGCCGACCATAATAAATTTACGTCCCGACGTGATAGCAAGTAGGATCAATGCCGTGTGACGATGATCGAAATACACTAATAAATTAGATAAAATAAAATACGTATTACTTTTGACCCTGCCTCGTCCACTCTATTCGTATTTTTGCTATGGTGACGCGAGCTCAGAGACCGGGACGAATTTCCCCCCGCGTGCTATCGTAAAATAGAATAAGCCACGCCCGGAACTGGTTTTTGTTTTGGCTATGTCATACTCTTAACGTAAGTAATATAGATAGAAAACAACACAATATAAACACAACAAAATAGGAATGTCTTTGTGAAGGGTGTTGTTGGATTTAACAATTGAATTGACAATTTTTATCTTGCTGCCCACAGATTAAAAAATAATCTTTGCTTTTTGACACTTGAAAGCAGGGTAACGCCATCTGTGTTTACCTCAGAAAGCTTGATCAAGGTCAGTCTGGAAAACCGCTCATTCATCTCGAAGGTGGCTGTATTTGATATCTGTAGGGATTTCTCTCTACAGTTTTATAGATGATTGAATGAAGAGCGGCGTATTTATGAAGAAAACAACCGCTAATGTGGAGTGCGTATATTTCACTGATTGTACGATGATTGTTTTGCAAAATAAGTAAACTATAAAATGCTTACGCTAAAGTATTACAAAATAATAATCTTTGGACAGTTGACTGTACATGCTGCCGAGAACAAAGAAGAATATAAATCTAGAAACTTAAATTATTTCATGTCTAATTTCTAAATATTGCAAATTAATTAAATAGTCTTAGGTGCACCAAAGTTTACTAATTGCACTTCTGGTGAGGTACTGTTGTCTGCCGTAGTCCTGTGCAGTGTCCGCGGCTGCGGCACCGGTATGTTCTGGACAGCGGGCGTCTTCCGTAGTCTCCTCCTAATGCAGATGATTCCCACGATAAGTACCGCCAGTATAAACAATCCCCCAACGCTGTATGATACGATATATAGGTGGACATCGTGTACAGTGAGAGATTGAGAGGATTGCTGCTTCAGTTCCTCAATCTGGGCCCCTAGTCTATTCCAACTGATTGAATTGTCTTCTTGAAAGACTGGTGGCGTAGCGTTGTCAAGCACGTTGGTCTTTAATATGCTGTTTAATATGGACATTTGTGGGATCTCCATCTTTTCAACTTCTGTGTTGATATGGTCGAAAAAGTTTTTATGTGAGAAGATGGTGAAGGTATTACCCTTCAAAGTGCAGCCTTGACCTAGACTCACGATGCCATTTCCCGACAGTGATTGTATTTCCGTATCAGCTGGACATAAAATGCGCACTGTGCATTCTTCGCAACAAGTGTATAGCCAGTCATTCTGCTTGTTTTGTAATTTGACCCATCTATCGGCGCAACTTAGTAGCTCGGAAGTACAGGTTATTTCTTTATTTTGATCCATGTTTACTAATTTCAGATCACAAATAGATTGTCTTGTTCTCATATCGTAGATTGGTGTATCAATGGGACATAGTATGTTCTTTTGTGATGAATGAATGCATATCTGCATGTCGTTTTGCGACAACAGAAGGGCTATGTCCTTTCTCAAGTTGAATGCCAAGTACGGGTATGCTGTTGTTAAACGATATGTGTGCAGTTCTTTCTTGTATGGTAGGCTTATGATCTTGTCCAATTCGTAAACTTCATTGGTGACTAGAGGAATTTTGATTTCCATAATGAGGTAGTTGTCGATAATTCTTGCATAGACCCGCAATATCTTGTACAAGTCTCGGATGTTCTCCATATTGGGTATGATGAGATCACCCTGTAGATGATGCGTGATGGTTTGGACTTGCGTTTCTAATTGCTCCGGGGATAACAGGTGAATATCGACGCGCCCGTGAGTGACGTCGGTTATAGCTGCGATCAAACTTTGTTGAATACTTCGCAAGTTTGATAAAATGATGTTTGCGGACAAAGTCGATGACGTAATGAATAGGCCATTCTGACTATCGAGCCGCGATTCATTGACTTCCATAGATACGTTCTTAAGAGATTGTGTCATGAAATGAAACTGAGTGTTAATTATGCCTTCATGCCGTCGCAGGATATTATATTCTGATTCCACAATTAGTGTCTGGTTTCGGATGAGGTTTTGAAGATGATTTTCATTCAATGCAATTTTCTCAATATCCTTTTTGTACTGGTCAGCGAATCTATCGTCCAGTACTCCAAACAGGAAGCTTGCTACATTTCCAACTCCATTTATCAATCCTCGTTTGTATCGTTGTTTGTTTTGAAACTTGAGTATGTTATTGTAGTGAATGATTTCATTTAATTGGTGCTCCAACTGAAGTAACACGCCTTCATATTGATTATTTTTATGTTTATACATGGTGCGACAAACTTTCTTCAAATGAGTGATGTAAAGGCTTATATCTTCCACACCTTGCCAAAATGACGTCATATTATGGTAGACAACCAACTTCTTATGTTGAAGATCTGAGATCTTGTCAAAGTAAAAGGTTTGACTGCCATTCAGTGGCGATACTTTTGGGTAAGGTCAGGCGAGGAAATTAAACGATGTCGTCAGCTCACAAAATCACACTGTATTCCAAGACCGTTACCACCAGTTGTACAATCAACTATACACTTAAATCTATTCACATATATTGCGACTTTTACAGGGCACTAGCCACGCGCTCACTCCACGAACGTCCGAACTCGACGACTGTCAAAACCCAATTGAGTCACCACCCCACCAGACTCATACTTGTCTGGTGGCGTCATGCGGCAACGTCCGATCGGTCGGAGTCAATATAAATACTTATTGTAATATAATTCCACTAGATAGTAGATAATAATAAAGTTTGGCAATAACAATTACTGGGACGAATCATATAACTTTATCAATAATTAATAAGGAGCTAACAGTTCGGCCGTCCTGTAATGAGCGGGTCCGCCCGCTTAGGTAAATAAACATAATACTTTTTCTAATTACAATTCTTCTACTGGTTAGTGATTTTTTTAACAAATTGTTTAAGTAATGACAGTAAATTATTTGCAAAATGCTTAAGTACATATATTATTGTTAATTTAAATCAAACTTAAAATGGTAATTGTAACGCAGGCATCCACGATATAATTAATTCACGGTATCTATTTCTTACATCTAGAATTGAATATAATATTAATGTATATAATCTTTCAATAATTGGTAACGATTTATTAAAATTCCGATGCTTACATAATATACACTCAGCTATAACTACAGTCATACCATTTTTATTCACTACTATGGATGTTGATATAAACAAAATATTTATTAAAGCATAATACAAAAACAAGTACGCCTATTATTATCTAGATACATCTACATTTGCTGTAGTTGAATATTGGTTGACTATAATTGACTATGTGAACAAGAATAATATAAAAAATGTTGTATCAGTTAATTGTGATACCAATACAAGTAGTAAATAGAGATAACGAAGCGGTTGTATTTTATTAAGGTTACTCATCATCATTACTTTCACTGTCCGAATTAGGGCTTTCGGATTCACTTTCAAAATTTCTGCTAAAATTCATCCATGCTTGTATTTTGTCAGCACACACGATAGCTTCGTACCTGCGCCCATTCTTACGCGTTAGGGGAGTATCCTCAATGAGAAACCTATCATTGGGGAGCACTTTTACTATACGATAGGGTCCCTGAAATTTAGTGACGAGTTTATGAGACTTACCATCATGGGGTACCTGCCGCTCTACACGAACCAGATCGCCTTCTTTGTGTTGGGTTACCGGTTTCCTACGTTTGTTGAACCTTTCCCTATCTTTAACTTGTTGTCGTTTGATCTTCTCGTTGGCTTCGCCTCTTATGTTCTGTAACTCATCAGCTGGAGTCGTATTTAACGTATCATTAATCACGGAACTCAGTATTCCCTCAGTTCGGCAGGTGACGTTGAAGCCAAAGAGAAGTTCAGACGGGCTTTTCTGTGTGGTCTTATGCTTTGTAGTGTTGATACCTATTTGGATATCTGGAACATAGTCGTCCCACGTTTTATCATCTCTTCCGTGACTTGATGTTGAAAGAGCGTCTAGTATCGTCCTATTAAAGCGTTCAACCTGACCATTAGCCCTTGGTGTAGCAACTGCGTTTTCTATGTGTTTTATACCATAGGCTTCTATGAACTCTTTAAATACTTTGCTGGTAAAGCTGGAACCTTTATCGGTAATCAGACGAGTTGGTACACCAAAGTAACTAATGTGCTCCCTCAAAACTCTCACGGTCGTTACCGATTTTGTATTCTTAACGGGGGTTATATTAATGTATTTTGTGAACCCGTCTATCACTACGAGCAGGTAACAGTTCCCTCTCTTACTCTTTACAAAGGGTCCAAGGTGGTCTGCATGGACAGTATGAAAGGGGACGCTAGACTTTTCAATTGGGTGCAGTTCACCTTCACGTTTGCCGCCTGGGATTTTGTGGTGAGCGCATTCGAGGCATGACGATACGTATTTTTTTATAAACCTCCTCATCTTCGGAAACCAGTAATGTTTAATCCGTTGCAAAGTTTTATAGAAACTGTAGTGCCCTACATCGTCGTGGTTCTTCTTCACAATTTGCCAACGGACACCTTTTGGAACGAGCCACTTTAACTCATCGTCGACGACGCGGTAAACACGACCATTTTTGAGTTTGTAATTGCGTCTGATTTCGGCGACTTCCTCAGAACAAGGATTAGTCAGGGTTTCCTTAATTCTTTTTATATCATCGTCAGCAGACTGAACAGTGCTGATCCAGTCTTGATCAGAACCCTGTAACGCTAGTACATCCAGCACATGGGTCTCGGCTGAGTCTTCATCAACGGGGTTTCGGCTCAGCGCATCCACGTGGGTCATACTGGAACCAGGTCTGTATTCAATAGCGCAGTCATATTCCTGTAGCTGTACCCACCAGCGTGCGATACGCGGAATCAGATCTCGCTTCGTCAGCGTTGCTCGAAGGGCATTGCAGTCTGTAAAAATTTTGAAATGCATCCCCATAAGATACACCCTAAATCGATTCAGAGAGGAAATGACGGCTAACGTCTCCAGCTCGTACGAGTGCATCTTCTTTTCGTCGTTCGTAGTCTTACGGCTAAAGTATGCAGTCGGATGCAATACACCATTCGAGTCACGCTGAAGAAGTATACCGGCCAACCCATTCTTACTCGCATCCGTGTGCAGCTGAGTCTCCGCCTTTGGATCGTATAGGGCCAAGAGCGGGCGCTCCGTCAACAGATTCTTAATCTGTGTAAAAGACTCTTCTTGTTTCGTACCCCAAGTCCAGGCAATATCTTTCTTAAGTAAATCCGAAAGGGGCGCAGCGATGACGGCATATCCTCTAATAAAGCGTCTGAAAAACCCTGAGAGCCCGAGGAATTGACGCAGCTCGTGCTGGTTAGCGGGTGTTGGGAAATTTGACACAGCATTTATTTTCCTAACACCTGGGCGAATACCATTGGCAGAAACCTCAAATCCGAGGAAGTCGATGGTGTCGAGAAAGAAGTTACATTTAGTCATTTTTAGAGTAAGCCCTCCTCGTTTCAATAATTGAAGCACTTCTTCGAGTCTCTGCATCCCTTCTGCAACATCTTTTGATGGGATCAGAACATCATCCATGTATACTATGGCGTACTTAATCTTAGCCTCCATCAATATTTTATTAATAGTCCGCTGGAATACGGACGGGGCATTCACTAGGCCGAAGGGCATCCGATTATATTCGTACTGCCCGTCCGGGGTGACGAACGCCGTTTTGCATCGTGACTCTTCCGCGATAGGAATCTGGTAGTAGCCAGAAGCCAGGTCTACTGATGTAAATAGATTGTTGCCCCCTAGTTGATCCAGCTGATCTTCTACACGTGGTAACGGATAGTGCTCTTTTTTAGTTTTTCTATTAAGGGCTCTATAGTCAACGCATAAGCGTTTCTCGCCAGTTTTTTTGTGCACCAGTACAATGGGACTAGCGTACGGCGAAGAGGATTCCCTAGCGATGCCACAATCCAACATTTCCTGCACCATACCTCTTACCAGCGACCGCTCAGCAAAAGACATTCGGTAAGGGCGATAGACTACTGGCTCCGAATCTTCCAATTCAATTACCATTTCGGTGGCATTTGTGAACCCTAAATCCTTAAGCCCACTCGAGAAGCAGTCGCTATACTTCGATAGTAGTTTCTGGAGGTCCAGGCGTTCTTCTTTCTTTAAGAGCGGGTTGCAGTTGATAGTGGCATCAATCTCATCCCCACTAAAGGAAACGCTACAGGATTCCATCACAACACTGGGAGGAGTCTCGTCCTTATGGAATGCTCTGGTGACCAAGGTACCCATCCTAATGTTAATGTCGGTAGAAGTGGCGTTATGTACTAAAAGAGCTCCACGACCTCTCTTGAGTTCGTACTCACCAGGAAGAAGATAATATTCTTTACCCTCATCGCCCCGAAGAGACCCATTAACATATACGCAACAATCGATCGCCGTATCAGCGTTTACTGCGACGGCTCGTAATGTATTGGTAGGCACAGTTACGTCATTTACAGATACTAAGTGTATTTTCCTTTTCATGATTCTGTTGAATAAAAGCTGATTCGGTGTTTTAGTGATTACAATGTCAGGCCTTTCTGTGAACGAATGACCGAGGAGGACTGGATACTTCAGAACGTAGTCTTCCACAACAAGTAAATCTATGGTCTCCTTAAGACCCTGCACCTCCACAGTTGTCACTACTTTAGCAACTGGACGAACTAGATTAGCACCTATACCTCGTAGCATCGGTAGGTCCTCGTCATCAATCAACTGAAGAGATAAAGCTTTTGCGTCACTGAGTCTTATCAGTGAACACTGACTACCCAAATCCACATGAGAAACTATGTTTGATTCGTTGACCTTAATCTCAATCACGTATTTGTCGTTACTATCGCCCTCGGTGCTTAACTCCGATACCTGTTTCACATTCTTATCCTTGGAGCGATTTTGCTCTTCCGAAACCTCGCCGCTAGCAGATGCTTTGTTCCTAAAACAGTTAGAGGCAAGATGACCCATCCTTTGGCAGGTCGTACATTTTACCGAAGGTTTCTCGCATTTGAAGCTGGGATGACCAATTTCGTTGCAGTTATAGCACTTGATGTTATTATTTACAGGGCCGAACTTATCCCCTGGTTTGTTCGCAAACTGAGTATTGTTCCTTCGATCGTTCCTGAACTTCGATGACGTGTAAGCATTATCCCTGTCCCTAGTATAGCCTACCTTCACCGTCCTAAAATATGATAGTACTTGTTCCGGTTCCTTAAACCGCGCAGCTTGGGCGCCTACCTTTATTGTTCGATCCTCCACTCCGTTTATTATACAATCAACGGCCCTTTTGCCTTTAATCTCACACCTATTGAGAAGATTGACCTTGGCATAGTAATAGTGCTCCAATGACTCCCCAAATTTCACACGTTTGGAAAGCATTTCGGTCAGGAGTTCAGCGTAATCCTCACGGCAGGGAAATGATTCAATTAGTTTACGTTTCCATTCGGACCATGTGAACAGTAATGTGGGTAAACTTCGGTACCATGTTTTTGCTACCCCACCTAATTTTGGTAAGGCGTAATGAATTATTTCCCTCTCGTCCCATCCGTAAATTTCCGCACACTCTTCCACCTTAGTAATCCACGTCAGAACAGTTTGTTCCTTCGTCAGAGGGTCGAACTCTGGCAGTGCATTAGTATTAAATGTCAGTTTAGGTTTATCTGAACTCCTGACTTCCTTCAAGACGTCCAAAAATTTATCAAGTATGGCATGAGTGTCATTAGACTTCCTTAATGAATGTGATCGGCGAGTTTTCCTCGGCGGTGACCCACCCTCCGATTCCGAAGTTTCGAGTGCGTAACCTCTCCTCCTCGAGCGTAGCCCTACCGCGGCAGATCCCCTTCTCACGTGGCATCCTGGCACTCCCGGTGAAATATCGCGTCCGCCATCGTCTGGATTCGGGACACTCCGCGCGGTCCCCCTCATAGTCATCTGCTCTAACCTTGAGCCTGATGCGTGACGATCCAATGCTAGCTCTGACCTTGAGCACGATGCGTGACGATCCAATGCCAGCTCTGACCTTGAGCGTGACTCACGTCGATCTCTTATCTGCTCTAACCTTGAGCGTGACCGGTCTCGACCCAATATCTCTGACCTCGAGTATGATGAGCGAAGGTTTCCTTCCGCACCCTGACCTTCATCCTCTAACCTGGATGTTCCTTGGTCTCGGCGTGATCGGTTTTCCCTTAAATTAATCACAGGACTTAACCTTGTCCTCTCCTCTGACGTCCGCCCTTCACCACGGGGATCGTCATCGTCGTCCATCTGAAACTTACGAACTTCAGCTTAATAATGTGTAAGATTAGCAAATATTCGGACAGGCGCACGTCTAAGCAACCTAGATCAGTCCACGAATCTTCAAGTAACGGTCAACTACAAACACCAAAGATATCTCGGTAACGGCGCGTCCTAGCCCAAAAATAATGAAATTTTGACAACCCCTTAGTAACCCTCGCAGTCTAATGTGTTGTACAAGAAAGTGTTTTTTTTTTTTTTTTTTTTTTTTTTTTTCGATACCACGAAACCGCCGGTTTGTAACACAGGTATAATTTCGGTTCGGCCAACTAAAGACAAAGCTGTATAGAAATAAATTCCTTTGCCTTCTCCTAGTATAAATGGGCCTTGGTACGGCCTACTGAATACGAGGCTGTATAGACATAAATTCCTTTGCCTATTCCGGGAAAAATTTGACATTGCCATAAAATTAAAAAAAGGTATGGCATATGCTAGGGTAAGCGGACAAAATGATTTGGTTTCCACCATTTCCATGTAAATTATTTCACCACAGATCGAAAAGGGAAAAAAAAATGTACTAATAAGTATTTATGGAAATATCTGACCTATCAATTGTTCGGATACATGCTTAACCCACTACCGAATGACATCTTAGGGGCTAGCACAACGTAAACTACTATGGCTACAGTTTTTGGTCTATGAATTACTAGTACTGGGCAGGGTATGTATAATTTACGTCAAGTGTAGAAAAGTACTTACGTTTTCCTTTTGTCAGTTGTCGGGCGTGGAATACGAAAAATGTAGAAATTTCTCGTCGATCCAACTTCTGACCTTTTGGGTAAGGTCAGGCGAGGAAATTAAACGATGTCGTCAGCTCACAAAATCACACTGTATTCCAAGACCGTTACCACCAGTTGTACAATCAACTATACACTTAAATCTATTCACATATATTGCGACTTTTACAGGGCACTAGCCACGCGCTCACTCCACGAACGTCCGAACTCGACGACTGTCAAAACCCAATTGAGTCACCACCCCACCAGACTCATACTTGTCTGGTGGCGTCATGCGGCAACGTCCGATCGGTCGGAGTCAATATAAATACTTATTGTAATATAATTCCACTAGATAGTAGATAATAATAAAGTTTGGCAATAACAATTACTGGGACGAATCATATAACTTTATCAATAATTAATAAGGAGTGTTCACGCTACACTACGTTACCAGCATGACGTTAGAACATGACGTGTCATTCGCGTGCGCATGCGCGGATGACCACTCACCCCCCCCCCCGCCGCGCGCGGATCGAGGCGCGCGCGGGCGCTGGACTCTCTCTGTTTCGTCCGAACTCTCTAGAGAGTGACACGTGTACACACATTCGCGACGCCACAAACAATATCGCATACGTCTCAGTGTTGTGTTCGCAGTGTTATATACCAGTGAAGTGTTCACGTTACTACACTGCCCTTTCTGCACATTCCTGACACAAACGCCGTCTGCATCATCCCAACAAGGAGGGACGCTGCACAGCGCATTTGCCATCGAGAACAACATTCCAAAGCAAGGTCAGTCAGTTTACCCACAATTCTCTCGTGTCAACCCATCCGTTTATCCTCTTTCATCATCTCTGCATTCCTGTAGCCAGCGGCTACATTTTTGATCCTTCGAGACCGTTTTCGAATTCGAACCGTTAGAACCAGCCCCCTTTTCAGCCCCTACAGTCCATTTTCAATACAAGAAAAATTTTGGTCCGTCGAGCGGAAAATTTTTGGTTTATATCACCCCCCGCCTCCCCCCCGCCGGCCCGTAACTTTGTTTGAACCAGCCCCCGTCGATTTACTACAGTCCATTTTCACCCGGTTACATATTTCGGCCCCCCCCGCCCCTTTACAGAATAAACTCAGTTTGTTATTATTATTCAGCTCAGATAACATAAGTATATTCATTCAGCCCAATTGTTTATTACAGTCCACTATACTTCTTTATTAAACCCAAATTTTACGAGATTTTGCGAGATATTTTTTCGGTGCGAGTATTTGCTTTATTTCGTGCATTTACGTAAGTTACGCACATACGTAAAACCCACGTATACGTAAGTTATTACGTAACGAACGTTTACGTTTACGAATTATTACGTTACCAAAGTTTGATCTGCATCATTGGATTGTCCGCTCATTTAGATCCGATTTCTGCGAGGTAAATACATTCTTTGTTCGTTTACGCGTTCGAGGCTTGTAGGTAGGTATTTTATTCTATAAATAGAATTTTCGACGACTGATGTGTTGTTGTAAATATACTGTTATGATATATTGCCGTCAGTTTTTTCGTGTTATTGTCTAACAAGTTCATCGGCCCTTTTCGATATTTTTGTGTTGCGGTAATCTCACGTCGCAGTAATAGTATTAGACAGTTTGATCGTGTTATTGTCTGCTTTTTAACCGGATATATATATAGCACAAATATAGTAAAAAAAAAAAAATTTTTGTTTTTTCATCTCATCTCTGCTCTTATTGTTTATGGTACACATATAGGGTGTTCCACGTTGGTGTATCAGCTCATATACAGGTTGTTTTTTAAAAAAAAAAAATATTTTTTCTTCTCTTTCGTGTTTATTTAAGAGTTCCGTATTCCGTTTGAACATAGTCATTGTTACTTCATCCGCGCAAGTGTCTCAGCTCTGTTCATCTGTCTCATTATATATTTTGGTTGTACGTCCGCTCTTATAGTTCAGTTCAAAATCGTTGCGTATTTTGTCTTAGTAATCAACCACCTACTTTAACAAAATTAAGATGCCTTCGAAATCACAAGCCGCGATGTTTCGTGAGGCCGTAAAGGCGATAGTTCTGTTAAAGGAGATCGGTGCGGCGGTAGAGGCAGGCGACAGAAAAACTTATTCTGTGGCGGATTTCACCGCTCGTTACGCAAACATACAAAGCGTTAAAACTAAGTTAGAGAACGTATATTACGAGATCCTTGACGATGAGGATTTGTCCGACGAAACTGAGGCAACCTACACAAAAAATTTTCAGTCGGCACTTAGCAACTATGATGCTATCCTAGTGGCATTTGAAAAATTAAATGAAAAATCAGCTCTTCCGGACAAGACGCAACCCCTCAGCTCAGGTACACCCGTTGGTGTTTTACCAAAGATACCCATACCGGAGTTTCATTCGAACGTTGAAGAATGGCCCTCATTTATTGCCGTTTTTAGGAGCCTCGTCAGTGAGATGGCTACAGTTTCGGATGCTGTAAAGCTGCATTATTTGTTAGGCGCCCTAAAGGGTGAGGCACATGATATGGTGAAACACCTCTACCCTACCAACGAGAATTATCCCATAGCCATGGAAATTCTCACCAAGCGTTACGACAATCGTCGCGTACTCATTGACCGATTTGTGGACATTATAATGAACCTTCCGCACATCCACATGCGCTCGGATATCCGCACATCGTTCTTAATTCCGCTTATCTCAGCGCAAAGCGCTCTCCGCAACCTCGATCTGCCCATGAAAGACTCCGACTATGTTTTCGTGTCCATGGTGGTGCGAAAACTGCAAGGCGAGCTCCGCACTCTTTTCGAGCGGAAGTACGGATCTCGTGCAACTCTGCCCACGCTCAAGAACCTCATTGAGTTTCTGGAAGAGCACGCACGCTGCAAGGAGAATGAGTCATCGTTCCTTGCGTCACAGGAGGCTCCTTCTTCATCACGGCTCGGCCCGTCAGAAAGGCTCGCTCAGCTCAATAAGCTGCTTCAACCCACTCGAGGTACTCCACGTCAGCCCTACCAGGCTCATCAAGAGTTCCGCCCCATAGCTCCTCGGCAGGACAATCGCTCCCCCCGTCCTATTCGTCAACCATTTATGGCATTTGAGACAGCGCCAGTTTACTCGGCCCGATTATCCCCATCACCCACTCGCCGGCAGGATTATTCGGCTCAACCTTCTTCCCCTACTGGTGGTATGCCATGCCCATACTGCAGGAATAGGGGACACAAACTCATCGCATGCCCAGGATTTAATAACCAGCCAGTTCAAGGTCGGTGGGACTTTGTGAACTCACGCAACCGGTGCCGACGCTGTTTGGGTCCTCATTATGAGAACGAGTGCAGGTCTACACGTGCATGCAAGGAGTGTGGGCGGTCTGACCACCATACTTCACTGCATCGCCATGGGGCCATGTCTCCGACACGCTCATCTGCTCATTTGCTGCCTCCGTCTCTACGTGAGCAGCCCAGACAGCGCTCAGCGCATGAGCCTCAGTACCGTTCGGCACATGCTACACAGGCATATACGTCCCATTCCAACTCGCCCACTCAATCGCGATCGCCAAGTAGGTCTCGGGTAGGTAGTCAACAGTGACTACCTACAATAACAGAGCACTATGAAGGCGAGGACGATCAGCACTCAGCACACTCAGCACACTCATCACACATTCACTCATCACATACACACTCAGCTCATTGTCACTCAATGACTTCAACTCCAACAGAAAATTACTGTAACTCCGCACAACGTGTAGTGAACGTCACCAACACGCCAATTTTGTTGCCAACCGTCTCACTTAAAATAGCAGACGTAAATGGTCAATTTCATTCAGCACGAGCCTTGTTGGACTGTGGAAGTATGCTGACTCTTTGTTCTCAGCGCATGGCCACAATTTTAAATTTGCCATTAAAACATAGATCTCTAAAAATCGCAGGAGTTGGAAATCAGCACACACAAGACTCAAAGGCATCAATCACAATTGTATGCCGCCCTACTCACCGTGACACACCTATGATCACGGCCACAGCCCATATATTGAAGAACGTAACTGGGTACCTACCGTTGGAAAAGGTTCCAGATCTCGCTCAGTTAACAGGTCACCCGCCGATTCCTCTTGCTGATCGAGAATATCACACACCAGCTCCGGTTGATCTAATACTAGGATCTGACGTTCTTGGTCAAGTGTTAGACGGAACCAAGGTTTCGCTCGGCCCTGGCAAGCCTATAGCCTTCGGCACGATATTTGATTTTACATTGATTGGACCTTTCGAAAGTTTACATACTTCACCCACGAATCAGGTCAACTCAGTTCACATTGTCGGCTCTCACACGGACTCAGAGCATTCCACTCATGACATTCACAAAAGTCTTGAGAGGTTTTGGGAATCCGAGGAACCCCAAACCTACAAGCATACCAGCCCATTAGAGGATCAGTGTGAGGACATTTTCCGCACCACAACTACTCGTGAACCATCAGGTCAATATGTGGTTACACTGCCCTTTCTGCACAACGCGCCGACATTAGGTTCCACTCACGCTATTGCGCTACGCAGGTTTCTCAATTTAGAGAAAAAGCTGCTAGCGAACCCGCCCTTCCGCTCGAAATACGTAGAATTCATGTCAGATTACATAAAATTGGGACATATGTCGCCGTGTCACCCCAATACCTTTGCTCATAAATCCCATTTCTATATCCCACATCATGGCATATTCAAGCCAGGATCAGAAAAGTTACGCTGCGTGTTTGACGGAAGTTGTAAAAGCTCAAATGGCGTCAATTTAAATGATTGTCTCCATACAGGTCCAGCTCTTCAACAAGATATTGTTGACATTATCATGTCCTTCAGGATCTACTCACAAGTTTTCAGCACAGACATCCGAATGATGTTCCGAAATATACTCATTCACCCAGAGCAAAGACGTTTTCAACTCATTCTCTGGCGGTCTTCACCCGACCAGCCCTTGCTCACGTATGCCCTTAATACCGTCACATATGGATTAAGGTCCAGCCCATACCATGCCATCCGCACTTTACTCCAATTGGCTGATGACGAAGGTCATCGCTACCCCCACGCTGCTCAGGTCCTCCGCAAATCAATATTTGTGGACGACATTCTCTCAGGTGCAGATTCTGTAGAATCTGCTCAGTCGCTCCAAAGCGAACTGATCGAGTTACTCGCCCTAGGTGGCTTTCAGCTCAGTAAATGGACATCCAACTCGCCCCAGCTCCTTGAACGGTTCCCAGATGACCAGTGCGACATGCCCAAGGACTTTGACTTCAGTCCCGACTCTAATTCCATTAAGGTTCTGGGAATACAGTGGATTCCTCAAACTGATGAGTTCACTTATCGCATTTCTCTGCCCACTCATGCTCAAGTCACAAAGCGCTCCATTCTCAGTACAGTAGCGTCTCTCTATGACCCCAATGGCTGGGTTACTCCAGTCATCTTCCGCGCAAAGATTCTTCTCCAGAAGCTTTGGCTTCTGAAAATAGGATGGGATGAGCCTATCTCTGAAGAAGTCCACACAGAGTGGCAACACATCTCAGAGGATCTTCCTCAGCTCTCAAACCTCCGTTTACCTCGACACATTTGTAAGTACAAGCCCACGTCTACTTACTCACTTCACGGGTTCGCGGACGCATCAGAGGCTGGCTTTGGTGCCGCTATCTACCTTCATGAGCGCAATATCACTGGACATGTCAATGTACACCTAATCATTGGCAAGTCCAAGGTCGCACCCATAAAGACTCGTCTCTCAATCCCGAAATTGGAGTTGTCAGCCGCGACTCTTTTATCTCAGCTCATGACTCGAGTGTCAGCCCAATTGTCAGCTCATATAGCCATTCAAACACACACATGCTGGTCAGATAGCACAATAGTGTTGGCATGGCTCAATACGCCACCTCACCGATTACAGACTTTCGAGGCCAATCGAGTGGCTAAGATCACAGCTATTTCAACTAGCCATACGTGGAGGCATGTGCCCACGAATCTCAACCCTGCTGACTGTGCAAGCAGAGGCATGTCTGCCCAGTCTCTCTCACTTCATGACCTTTGGTGGTCACCCAGTTGGCTCAAAGAACCTACCTGCACTTGGCCCAAGATGCCACCCGCTCTAGGCCATCATGCTCTCCCAGGCCTTAAGCCCAAAAAGGTACCAGCACACATAGCAGTCCCAGATATCGATATGGACTTGCTCACTCGCTACAGCTCACTTGACAAGCTCGTCGGAGTGACGGCTTGTATTAAAAGGTTCATATTCAATTGTCGGCACAGCCCAGATGCACGGCGCTCTGGTCCGTTGACAGTTAGTGAACGCAGGGACGCTCTGTTGCACTGGGTCCGCTCTGTTCAGCACAATGAGTTTGCTGAAGACATTAATCGTATCCAGACTGATAAGGTTTGTCCCGTTCGGCTCCAGCGTCTCTCGCCCTTCATAAAGGACGGCCTCTTGAGAGTCGGTGGTCGTCTCTCTCACGCGTCAATTAGGTATGACGCTCAACACCCACTCATTCTACCCAGTTCAAGTCCGCTCGTAGATCTCATTATAGATCACTATCACACAATACACTGCCACCCTGGAGCTGACACATTACACGCCATATTACGCCAGCAGTACTGGATTCTGTCCGCTCGTCGTATTATTAGACACCGCGTGTTTAAATGTATTAGATGTTTCCGGTGCCGCGCTCAGCCTAAGGCTCCGCTCATGGCTGATCTCCCAGCAGACAGAGTTACTCCTCAGCCAGTTTTTAGTCACGTCACGACGGACTTTGCTGGCCACTTCTTCGTTAAATCCAGCACGTTGAGGAACGCGAAACTCATAAAAGCGTACTTTTGTATTTTCGTTTGCCTCGCAACAAAGGCGGTTCATTTGGAACCAGTCTCTGCACTCTCAACGGAAGCGTTCTTTGCGGCATTGCAACGTTTTATCTCACGTCGCGGTACTCCGGTTCTCATTCGTTCAGACTGCGGCACAAACTATGTAGGTGCTAGGAATCAACTCATTGAAGTTCAGAACTTCCTCAGGTCAAACAATGATGCAATCACTCACAAGCTCGCGAATCAGCACATAACTTGGTTACTGAACCCGCCTAAAGGGCCTTGGTTCGGCGCACTGCACGAAATAAACGTAAAATCCACCAAGCAACTACTTTATCGTGTGATAGGTGAACAGCACCTCACTTTTGAG
The DNA here is from genome assembly GCA_934047225.1 of Ypsolopha sequella. Taxonomy (NCBI): domain Eukaryota; kingdom Metazoa; phylum Arthropoda; class Insecta; order Lepidoptera; family Ypsolophidae; genus Ypsolopha; species Ypsolopha sequella. The sequence goes on along the minus strand of OW204010.1, from coordinate 17,039,329 downwards.
GAATTCTCTACTCTTTTGGCTCGAATTGAGGCTGTACTCAATTCAAGACCCCTCTGCCCAATTTCATCCGACCCTACGGACTTTGAACCTCTCACGGCCGGACATTTCATTATTGGTCGTCCGCTCACCGCTCTACCTGAGCAGTCTTTTGACGACAGACCCATATCTGCTCTTAAACGGTTTCAACTCATTCAAGCGCTCTCTCAGCGCTTTTGGACTCTCTGGTCCAGATCCTACCTCCATACCCTGCAAACCCGCTCCAAATGGCTCTCCCCTTCTTCCCCTCCTCAAGTGGGTGAACTGGTCCTCATCAAAGAGGATGACCTGCCTCCGCTCCAATGGAAGTTGGGAAGAATTCTCCGCACGATACCTGGCAAGGATGGAGTGATACGAGTTGTGGATCTGGACACAGCTCATGGAAATCTGCGACGACCTGTGTTCAAGATAGCCAGGCTGCCGTTGGATTCAGCTCAAGAGGAGCCGCAGCCCCGGCCCCCCCAGGATGTTCACGCTACACTACGTTACCAGCATGACGTTAGAACATGACGTGTCATTCGCGTGCGCATGCGCGGATGACCACTCACCCCCCCCCGCCGCGCGCGGATCGAGGCGCGCGCGGGCGCTGGACTCTCTCTGTTTCGTCCGAACTCTCTAGAGAGTGACACGTGTACACACATTCGCGACGCCACAAACAATATCGCATACGTCTCAGTGTTGTGTTCGCAGTGTTATATACCAGTGAAGTGTTCACGTTACTACACTGCCCTTTCTGCACATTCCTGACACAAACGCCGTCTGCATCATCCCAACAAGGAGGGACGCTGAGAACAACATTCCAAAGCAAGGTCAGTCAGTTTACCCACAATTCTCTCGTGTCAACCCATCCGTTTATCCTCTTTCATCATCTCTGCATTCCTGTAGCCAGCGGCTACAAGGAGCTAACAATACCTTGTACGATGCTGACGTTTGCTGAATGCTCGGTGACAACAGAGACATAAATATTAATGCTGTAGCGAATAAACCCCTTAATGCATTTCCGCGCACCTTTTGGCGTCCTTTGGATTTATTCTTTGTTGAGCTTAGCGTTGATGTTGGTTCCGCAGGTTGTGATGTGTCAACAGTTTGCTCAATTACGTTGTTGTTTACGGGCAACATATTTAACTTGTTTATTGGAAGTTTCAGAACATTGTTTTGCGTTTTTAACGTAACGACCCGGACATGTCCATCCTTTCCGGAGTGAATCTCATCGACGCGTCCCATTGCCCACTTGTCCGGGGGTAGGTTGTCTTCCTTGTTGATGACTAATTCAGTGAGGATCTCAAGCCTGGGCAGAGAAACTTCCTTGTTACGTGGCGTGACTTTTGATTTAGTGGCCACTAATTTTGATGTACATTCTCCTTTATGATTGAGTGTTACTATGTATATTGCACATGCGTAACTCTTTTCCGAGGCGTCACAGAATCCATGTATTTGAAATGAGTGTTCCATGCCACCCAAGTATCTTGGGATTGAGAATGTTGGAATGGTTTTCAGGTAAATTTCAGGCAACCTATTGCATGTGTGTAGATTAAGCAGTGTATGAAACTACACAAAACTAGGTATGAAAACATTCGTGTATACTATTATAAAATTTTATTATTATAAAATCCGCCATTTTATACTCTTCACGAAATATACTATTCTAAAATCTTTGATTGCAAATCTACTTATTGTAAAAAACAAAATGATGTCTCAATTCGCATAGATTAAATTATGTTAAGGTGTGTTAATTTGAAAACCATTTTGAGATTTAGGTTTAATAAGCCGTATTTTAAAACTGCATGCAACTTTAATTTGCCTTCGCGTGATGTCACTTGAGAAATGGTTGTTTAGAAATGTGTAATTTGCTATCAAAATAAATTTATAATAATTTGCTCCCGACAGCTATTTGCTGTATTTGCTGTAGACAGACAGAGACAGACCACTTTTTTATAAGCAATCTTTAAACCATTCTTGAAAAATTTATAAAAAAGTAATGGTTAATTTATGTACCAAAATAATGAAAACTATATATAAGGTCTTTCAATTTAAACTGAAAGTAATTCAGGAGGTGATTCAGTATTGTTATTACATCACATTCCACTGCAAAGCACTTGTTTTTGCGCGAACTTTTTTTTCGCTTCTCAGTACAAAATGGTCCGATCAGCTGACTCAGTTTGTACGGACAAGTGAAGAAAAAGTTCGCGCAAAAAAAGTACTTTGCAGTGGAATGTGATGTATTAACGATACTGAATCACCTCTTAAATTACTTTCCATTTAAATTGAAAGACCTTATATATTCTAAAATGACGAAAATTCCCTTAAAAAAAATTAAAAAACCATCTTTTAGAAATTAAGCTATGGGAATTAAGCAAAATTATCTGCTCTGAATATTTAAAGTAATTTTCAAGGCACATTGAGATGGGTCGCCCTTTGTCTACATATAAAATGAAGATGCGGCAGCCGGAAACGGGCGATAGTACTCATCCATACGAACAACTTTTACTATGGAGACAACCTTCGAATCGCGAAACAAAAATCAGCTGTTCTATAAATAAATTACATAGCTACCCGACCAAAATGTATGAAAAAACGGTTTTTTTTCTCGATTTCTCAATTTTTTTCACGAAAAGTTGTTCGTATGTACCTACTATCTCCAGTTTCCGGCTGCAAGTTCATCTTAACACCCTGTATATAAACGAATAACTTGACTGAGAGATTGAATAACTGACCGAGATGTCAACGCCCAGCAGACCATAATTCACGCCTGTCTCCCAGAGGGGTATACAGAGACTAGAGATTTACAATCCAGACACACCTCTTTCACCTCTCACATCCATCAATCTAGTCATATATGCTCTTCAATATGTAGCTACAATTATATTTAATTTAATCCAATGGTTTAATTTTCAATTAAATTTTATTTCAAAGAATCGTTTTTGTATAAAATCAAGTTTAACTAAGTTTGTATAAAATCGTTCTACGGCCCCTGATTTGGGGGCCATAAACAAATCATATGTTCTTTTTATATTTTAAAGTATTCATCTTTATCTTAAAATTTGAATTAAAGTCAGCATAATATATGTAAATAAAACCTTATAAAAAATCAGTTAGGTACACGGAAAAATCCGTGTTTATATTTTTAGGGGTGCGTACCCGAAGGGTACCATACTGGACCCTATTACTAAGCCTCCGCTGTCTGCCTGTCTGTCTGTCTGTCCATCTGCCACAGGGCCTTACAGCTTCAACCGTTACTGGTAGGCAGTTGAAATTTTCATATAATAAATTTTACTGTGGCTTTCATCACGGCAAATAATACAATGAATAAAATTGCCGCAAATTGTTTCCCAGGCGCTACCATTTTTGCGGCTTTTGTTTGTCTCCTTAATATTGCTATGTTAAATATTATAGGAGTGCATTACAAACTAGAAAACATCAATCAGAAACAAATCCAAACACAAGAATTTGAAAAAATTCCCCGGGCCAGGATTCGAACCTGTGACCTCTTGTTATCAAGACAAGCGCGCTACCAATTGCGCCACCCAGTTGTTTCTGATTGATATTTTCTAGTTTGTAATGCACTCTAATCAGATGGACTATATGGGACAGGTAGACAAAGGTATATATTTTTTTATTATTATTTTTATTATTTTGTATATTTTTTTCCTTCATTACATAATTTTCTCCTGTCTTGTATTTTTTATCTCTTTATTCAATTAAATTATAGGCTGACTTTCTTTGTAACCCATATTATGAAAAAAAGACATGATCTTGCTAAGTTTATTGCCCTTCTTCTCAGCAGGACTAATCGAATGGGCAGAGTAAGGCATATATTTATTATATGTATTGCATATATTTATAATATTATTTATTCCTTATTCCTTCATTTTTATTTTATTAAAGTTTATTTTTTTTATTAAATTTAGGTAAACCCAACCTTTATTATTCCCCTGCATATTTCCCCTAATTTCCCCTTTCGCCGGGAATGTGGAGCGCGTTAAAGAATAAAAATATATAAAAGTATAAAGTAAAGCAACCACAAACAAAAACAATATGTATTAAAATGAGAATGAATAATGTATTTATGCAGTATAGCTACATCATGATTGTTTAGGCATATCATCCATCCATTATGCTGGTTTGCCCACTGCTGGACGCCTTTCCAAGGTTTTACCACGCTTTAGGCCCACTTGCAGCATGATCGAGAAAAAAATACTTAACCGTCGGGTTAACTAACCCAAGGTAAGAGTTAACTAACCCGGCATTTCATTAGTCCTGTTGCACCATGATAATATCGAAGCGGGTTAGTAATCCCGAGCTAAGCGATCGTTTGAGATTTACTTAGAATGTTACCATAGAATAATTAATTGCAAACAATGAGGTACAGTATCTATACAACGTGTAACAGAAAGGTGTAACCATATTTGAAGAGCTTATTCAGTCAATGGTATAGAACAACTTTTACTATGGAGCCAACACTGATATCTCAAAAAAATAATCTGTCCTTCCATACATTTCGGCCGAGCGGCATTGCATTTTATAAATTTCCATTTCTTTTTTTTTTTCGAGATACAAGGTTGATTCTATACTACTGACTGAATAACCTCTTCAAATATGGTTACACGTTTCTGTTACACGTTGTATAACGTCATTGGAAACAACACAATTTAAGTCAAACTGGTAACATTACTTCGCTAAACCAAGTTTAACTCGAGGTGAGAGTCGGATTAAATTCTGATGGCTTTCTCTTAGTTTAACCCTAGATTTTGATTAGTGCAAAAGAGCATTTTCTTAACCCTTGTTGGTTTCGTTTCAATCGGTTTTGAAACATGGAAACTGAATCCCTTTTTTCGTGAAATTCATGCTTTCGTATTACATAATAGAGCGATCCGTACAATCGATAGAATTCCTCAAACTGAGTCGTGCAGAAATCATTTCATCCAGCTAGGTATTCTCACTGCTCCCAGTTTGTACATATTGGTTCTTCTCTCAAATAAAATCAAAAACCTAAATAAGTTTCAGAATCTGGAGGAACAACAACAACGACTAGACTCCCGACTCAAGGACATAAAAACACCAGTTTCCCAGGCTGCAAATCGCAAATCATGCAACAGGATTTCAATCAGTTTTTTTATTTATTTAATTATTTATTTATCAAAAAGGTACACCAACAATGTCAACACAAACAACATAAATAGACATACATTGGGCCTTGTTCTGGTGTTGCCATCAATGACAGGTGAACACAGCATTATCAGAAAACATTAGCATCAAGAGAAATTACAAAAAACTAGTCAATATTAACAATGTAAACATACATTAAAATAATATATCATTTAAATTTCAGCACAAGTATTAAAATTGTAAACAGCAATATTATTTTTATTTAACAAATTGCCTTTGATATACATTGTTTAAAAATAAGCTAAAACGGTTCTTGTTGCAAAAATCTTTAATATAATTGTTTTTTTATTTAATATATATTTTATATCTGTAAATAGAATTGTGAACAAATGGTAATTTAGCTTATAAGTACGTAGTATAAAGTATAATTTAAATATCCAAATGTAATATATTTTTGTTAATGAATTAATTTGTTAATTAATACCTAAATGAAAATAATGAAATGAATGAATGGAGCCACGAATAGGCGTGCAGTTTCTTTATTTATGTGTACATACTGTTAACAAATATATTCGAAAAAAAAAATGAACTGAATTTGAATATTTATTGTCAAAACTTTGTATATTAGAATGTCATTTGACCGTAAGTCCGTACGTCCGTCTGTATGTCACAGCCTCATAACTTTAGCACCGTTAAATCACATATCACGGTGTACAAAAAAATATGAAAAATTTGAAATTGTTCAAAATATTGAATTAAAAAGCTGATTTGAAAAATATATACTCTTACTATATTTACTGGCACTGGTTTTGAGAAATCTTTAAAAAACCACAAAAATATTTATGTGTCCCCCCCCCCCCCCTTATCTCCAAAACTGGTAAATCGAAAAATATGAAAAAAATGTCTTTTATAGACCATAACTGGCTGATAACAGAAAAACTACAGCGATTCAAAAAAAATTGAGCACAAATGAGAAATATAAAAAAGTAAAAAAAATAAAAAAAAAAAATGTAAAAATTAATTATAATGAATATACCTAGTCATAATACTGTTTCCTCGTCGAAGCACTACCCTTGACAAGTTCTACATCGCCAAAGGTCAGCTGGAAGAAAATGCTGATTAGCATTTAGCTCTCTTATATACATGTTTTTATTTGTGCAATAAAGAATTTTCATAATAATAATAATAGGTTATAAAAAGTAAATTGTAAAAATGTATAGTTTGACTGTACTTATTTGCATCTATTTCGAGAAATCCTTGAAAAACCATAAAACATGTATGTCCCTCCCCTTTATCTCCGAAACTGGTGGACCGAAAAACATGAAAAAAAAATAATGGTAACACATATGTTTACGTAAAGATTACAGGAAAAATAAAGCGGTTGGGAAATTCACGATAAAAAATTACAAAATTAAATTTATCATCCACAATACGGAACCCTAGGTGCGCGAGTCTGACTCGCACTTGGCCGGTTTACAATATACCTACATCATAGAGATTGCACATATTACATATACAAATAATAAAACAAATGTAATCCTGCAAGGCGACCCACCACGATCCCTGACGTCATGAGCATTAAGCAAAGGTCTCTAGGCCATACACGTGAAACTTGGTATAACGCCTTTTTTTTAAAGATTTTTTTATATAACAACTACAATAATTTCAATACAATTAGCCTTAATCAAAATATCAGTAAGAGCAAATAATGTTTTTTCAGGTAGCATAAATGACTCAAACAAACACATAAAACAAAATAAGATTAATTTATTGGGCACCAAATATTAAAATTGTAAACAAGCAATCGCTTCGTCTCCCAGGAGCCCCGACTTTTATGTCAAAAAAATCGGAAAAATTTTGCGAAACTATCCCACATCTTTTAAAAATAACTAACCTCATGGCTTTCTAAATTCTCCGTTGCTGTTTTTTCTTACAAATTCATGTATTTTTTAAGCTCCAGTCGCTTCTTTCTGGTATCTTGGTAACTATTGTAAAAATTCTAAATTTATCAATTTTTGAACTTGCATTGGACCATGCATCTCTACCTATAAGATTTGGAGGCCTCGGCATCCGAAAAGTGGCAAGCGTTGCTCTGCCCACGTTCTTGTCTTCTATTCATGGCATAGATACCTTGTGCAACAAAATTGTGCCCCCCTCATCGGGTTTTCTTGTGGTCTTGTGCCGTGAGGAAGCCAAGTAGACATGAGCATTGGCTTACCCAGATAAGGATCTCCCTGAGAACATGGCAATGTTCAGAGGCAATGGAACGAGCCGTTGTATAAAATTCAACAAAGAATCAGGCTCGTCTCCGATTTTGAGTTTCTAATTTACAGAAACCAATGGACACTTTGCGATGGCAACATACACAAAACATAGAGGTAATACGGTTTTGTTGAATAACTATTGAGTGAGCTGACATACTAACATTTGACAACGACGGTGAACGCCGCGTCGTCGTCCTAAGAACGACACTCGCCTTGATAATGCCGAAATTTTATCGGTGAAACGGTTGGCACAGAGTCAAAAACAATCACACGTGAGTGTTCAAGCCGTATGCAATAATAATTTAACTATTGAGTGAATTTTGAATTTAAGTATTCTGTTTCGATTAAAAGGAAAAAGGCGGGTTTTTCACAATCTGGCTGCAAAACCGCTCTTAAACCTTATTTATTAAACAAATTCATGGACTAATTTGCTAAACTTTTCCGGGCTTCATTAAAACTCGGCGATGATTATGCTAGTCACTTATTTGTTGTAAAGTAGTGACATAGATAACAAAACAACTACCCGTGGCAGTTATATCGTTATTTGTCGAATTGTAAGTTAGATTTAGGGCCGATTTTTCAATTGCCAGATAAAATTTATTCCTAGGAATAAACTACATCGTGGTTTAACCAGCGTGGTTTATTCATAGTAATAAATTTTGTTTGTCAATTGAAAAATTTGGCCCTTCGTTAGTTTTTGAATCTGAAGTATACATTACTCATTTGGGTACTGTGACGCTTAATATTGAAATACATGGTTATCCTTCATCCGTCAAATTTAATGGCGTGATCCTTATGGCTAGTAAGTACTTCGTACTTCCGGTACATTAAAAAAAGGCATATCATTATGACATTAACTTTTCAAGATTTCGCCACACTTGTCGATCCTCCTGGAAGAAATGCCTATACTCACAGACACTGGGTGGGTAAATAAGTGAGTGCGGTACTGAAACCCTCACACCAGTGCCGCCGCTGCCCATCACCATTCAGTTTTTTGTAAGGGCTGGCAACTGAAGATGGATATATCCCATGCAAATCGCTCGGCTTCAAATATATCTCACATGTAAACCTAACACGCTCCTTCTGGCTCCGCTTTTTGCGCACCTAGTTTTCACTTTTTGGTAAAAGACTTTTAAGAGGCTATGCGAATTTTATTTTTGTCACTGTCACTCCAAGCGAAAAATCGCGCAGTGCGAGAGGGGCAGATTCAGGGCAAAAGGGAAAAAAGTTGGTTTTATATTTTTATTAAAAAAAACTAAAATAGCTAGCAAAATTTCGAATATCAAATATCTAGATATTGTTGAAACACACCTAATAAAATATGTTTGAGTTCTGTATAGTATGGTTCCTTTTCGTCAAACGAGGAAAACAAGTGTGTTTGAAGACCTCATTTCAAAAATTATTTCTATCGAGGAAAATTTATCCAAACATGTTTTCCAATTTCAAAACCATAGATTATATTAAAGTCAAAATGCATATACCAGAAACTGATTATAATTTTCCATGTATTTCATGAAATACACAGAAAAGAAACACCCGTATTTTTTTCGCATATCGCCTTAATTTTGGCTTTTTAGAAAAATGACGAAGTTATTTTACAAAAGGCATTTTTCAGTTTGCTGAATGGCAAATTGCAAAACAGCGAGCAAAACACAGAGGAGAAACTGACGACGCCGTTGTTTATAAACCGCGGAATTTTACCATTTGCCTGCCAAATATATACCGCCATCTATGTGTGTATGTATGTAAATTCTTTATTGCACAAAAATAAACAATGCACAAAGAAGAACAGTTAACCTTTGCTGATGTGGAGATTACAAGGTGTATAGCAAATAATTAACTTAATTTATTTATTTATAAATATTTTTTTTTATAATATCTGCATAATAATAACATGTAATATCTACATATACCTAATTAAGTAAATATACAAAAATATACATATTAGTATATAAACGAAAATATACAACAATTTATTGGTAGTTACGAGAAGGATGACTCAGATGAATCAGGGGACAAAGTGAAAATTACAAGTGTGGAGACTGATTTTGTAGCTGTAGATAATGTTGATAGACTCTGCTTTTAATGGTAGAGATGGTGGGAGATTGTCGGATCGCTCCCAGGAATGGTGGACCACTTGGTTGTTTCTGTTTGACAGCTATCCTCTCAGTCCTCTCACTCCCCCGGATAACTTCGGGGGTGTTTGCAAGTAAGAAGCTCTATCAGTTTTATACCTTTTTAGTTATGTATATTCATTTATCAGTTTTTGGTTTTCTTTTATCAAATATTTATGTATTTGTCCCACTTATACATTTCATATTTCTTCGCCACCCAAAGGATGGCTAGAAGAAATTACTCCTAGTAATAAGCCCGCCTTTTTACAATTTTGTCGTAAAATTGATTATCGGGTCGTCAATACTTGTATACTTGATTTCTTCAGAATAATTTTCAAAAATGGACCCAGCAGTAGCACTGATGGAGCAGATGCTATCTCGGATGCATGCAGTGCGAGAGGCTGAAGAGAAGGGAGATTCTGAAATACAGCAGCTGTATAGAGGTTCCGTAGTCTTCATTACTGGTGGAACAGGGTTCCTCGGGAAACAGCTGGTTGAGAAGTTGCTGAGGTAAGATAATCATAGTACACCCTAAAACGTTTTGCTCTATCAGTACTACTATATTGTAGTTGAAAAGTAAATATCATCTAAAGACCTGATAAGGTCATTTCTGATCTTGTGGACGGCGCAATTGGCAACCAAGTCTCTGTAGCCCATCCAATGACATAGGTAGTTGGTGCTTCGCTTGCAACCAAGAACAAATCGAAGGCGTTAAGTTTGGAAGCAATCGTAAGACGCTAGTTGACGACCGCGAGTATAAGAGTTTCACTTTGGCAACCCCCATGTTTCGACGTCAAGATGGCTAAACTGGTAAATGAATGCAAACGCAAAATGAGTTCCTACCCAACCCATCAACCAATGGTGTCTACAGCTGGGTATTTTCTATCTTCCATATCTATACCTCTACTACAGAGAGGGTGACATCGTGTCTCAGGCTTAACTCGGCAATAAGTAGTGTTTCTATCGCCATAATGACGTGAACTGCTTTTACGCGTAAACGAAAAAACTGACAAACAGCACATATTTAAAAATGTCTCAGTGATCAATCGGTTTAAAACTGGAACTGATCTTCTTCGAGGCACTATAAATATCAACAAGGAGATTTTTGTTGAGGTTTTTTTATCCCACACTGCTCACTTAAAAGAGGCGAAAAGTTTCAAACGTAACTCAAAAACCGATTCAATCCTATCGAAACCATTACAAATATTCAAAAGACTACAAAACACATAGTGAAACCTCTATGTTTTACCCCACTTAGATGGAAGCATTGCTCTGCGTCGTGAAATAAAGAGGTTTAAGCTCTCATAACACCACATATAAGGCAGATACGAAAAGCTCCAGAAGCACAAGAGCACTTGGAAGGTTTGCCCTCAACAAACTGATCAAAAGTTAATGCGATGTGACCACCGTCTTTTTAATACGTGGTCTGTAGAGAAGGTGATTGGAAAAAAACGGGGGATCTAAAGTATTCGCTCAGCAGCTAAAGGGGATCGAGCTACCTAATGAAGCGGAAGGAAGAGTTGTTGCCTCTAAATCAGTATGCTTTGCACTCACAAAAACCTGCAACTCACGCCACTGACTTCAGAGCTTCACTACCACGACATCTGGGTAAAAGATGCCGTCAACCGTGTCTAAGGTGACCTTGGGCGGGTGCTTGTGTCAATCTTGAAATATCAGGCCTTTAAGAAAAAGTGATTCGTAATGTACAAACCTAGCTAAGTCATGTAAAAAACATTAAACTTCTGAACTGCAATTTTGCTATTATTTTTTGAAAGTATTTCTTCTCGGGTTTTGCATTTTATTATATTATTTTAACATATTTATAAAAGCCGATTCTGAAGGCTTTAATTTTAGTTTTAGTGCTGTCAAAACTAAATTTTCTTCGATACGAAATAGTCCTTAAGCGTTAGGATTAGAAGCTAAATTTCTTTGGAAAATTTTAAGCTTTGACAGCACTAAAACCAAAATTAAAGCCTTTAGAATCGGCTTTATTGTTAGGTAATTTTAATTTAGATTAGTTTTAGTTTTATAATGTCAGACAACTTATATTTCGTAAAATATAAAGTTCATTCAGTCAATTTTGCTGTTATTTTGTCCTTGGTTGCAAGCGAAGGAAAAACTACTAAGGTCGTTGAATGAAAATAGAATTTATTGCCAACCACCCATATGATCTGAACTAACCACAAGGATACCAAGGTGATCTTTTTGAATTAAAGTAACTCGAATGGTTTGTGCAACACGCAAATTGTCAATGTGTAGCGCTTTTCTTCTAAAATTAGTTGGAATACTCTAGTGTTTGTAATTAGTATTATATTTTAGTTTAAGTTTATTAAAAGTTATTAATAAAAAGATAAAAATGAAAATTTTACTCAAGATATATTTCGGGCCCCACTGGGGATTCTCAACTGATGCCGGGCCCAGTGGGGCCCGAAATATATCTTGAGTAAAATTTTTATTTTTATCTTTTTATTATTAACTTTTAATAAACTAAAACTACATTAAAAATCTTATAAAAACAGACAAATATATATTTATAAATAGTATTATAATGGATTTATTAAAGAAAATAAAATTTTCCCATTACATTTTGTTTCATCTCATGATTTTTTTCGATCTCTGCGTACAGTAACGCGGTATGCTTTGGGTGGCTTTCTAAAAAATATAACCAAAATTTTGAATAGACAGTTTTTGTTTTAACTCCACTCCTAGAAAATGCTAAAATACAGGTCATGGGCAAACTTGCACTCAGTTAGCAGATTAAATAGGAAAATTTTCCGAGCAACTTAGACTGAAATATTAAAGGAAAGAAAATTGTAAATTTTTCGAGGAATAGTTTGGATGTCGAACGCAACCGAAGAAAATAAAAATATACGTCACAAAAAAAACTTAATTACAGGGCCTGCTACGGCATAAAAAAAATATATCTTCTGTCAAGAAGTAAGAAGGGAAAAACTATGGAAGAAAGATTAGAGAAAACATATCAAGATCCTGTAAGTCTTTTTTTCTCTATCAATTGTTCAATGTACTGTACAACATAATTGTAAATGATAATAACACTAGGAAAGAAATGTTCACAAGTTCGTTTAAAGGAAACTGTTGAATTTTAATTTCTATTTTCAAAAATTCAGAAGGTTCAAATTAGAGTGTGTGTCCTGAACTATACAATGCCTAAATAGGTGACAGTACAGCATAATATTGCTCTTTTTCTATCTACGAACACATGCTTCCTCTATGCGCCAAGTGGCTCACTATTTATTAAAGTGACTACCTACTACATAAAATATCATTGGGTTATGGGAAATCATAACAGGAAAATTTCAAGTGTTCGTAATGACCAAGTAACATTTTTTGCAACTTCTAGATTAGCTTAATCTACAAAAATGAAACAAATATATTTTTATGAAAAAAATTTGGTAAAAAAAATGATATTACAAAACTATACTCAAATATTATCAAATATAATTGGGTTTTGGTTGCTCATACTACAATATTCGAAATTATAATTATAGTCTTTTGAATGAGCCAAACGAATATCACACCCTTTTTTCGATTCTTTCACATCCATCAATGTAGTCGTAGGGTCCATCCATATATTATGTCTTTTGAAATTAAGTAGGGAGGGGAGACTAGTCTGCGAATTGCAGTGATATCATGAGCATAGATGGCAATATTATGGGTCTTGCTTAAAGAAAAAAACTATCGTTTAAACAACAATATTGATTTTGTAATAGGGTGTGGTCATTGTATAATGAATATTGTAAGGAGTGGTTGAAAATCCGCAAAAATGACGATGACGTATATATGGACAGCCCCAAAAAGAAGCCTTTATTTTTCATTCTTTTACTCGTAAGTTGTGGTGAGGACAATTATGTCATAGGAGCTGGAGATTTGTGGTATCTTCCTAACCCTCCGGGAGAAAACCGTGACTATATTTATTATTTATTACTTCAGGTATTTGATCAACTCAGGAACATCAATCCTCAGTTCAACGAGAGCATCGTTCCCGTTGAAGGAGATATCAGTGAACTGAAACTTGGTATTAAAGATGAAGATTGGAAAACACTCACCGAAGAGGTGATACATACAGTTGTAAACTTTCTAGCTTTTTTTCAAGAACTCGTAGATACATTATTATATTTTACAATAAATTTTATGGAGATATCAAAAACCAACTAACAGTCATCTTGTTATTGAGAAAAAAATATTTGGATGTTTATTTCCTTTTTTAAAATAAGTACCTAAAAACTACTAAACTAATCGGGTTAAAATTTACGTCACAAAACTATGATGAGGAAGCCGAGGACTAATGATTCTAACATCTAACCTGTAGTCTAATAATTTTAACGTCTCGACCACGTGACAGAGATCATGGGTTCATTGGTGATCATTGAACCTTGTTCCTGGTCCCTGGCCGGGTCTCCGGTAAGGGTTTGGGCGGTTGATTGGATTTCACCTTGTTTAATAATATTTTACCTATAATTTTAATCGTATATATATTGCTACATAAATTTAATGAACATTTAATCTAAGTAGTTCATGTACATTTATTATTTTATTACATATATTTTTATAGGATTAAAATTTGACTTGTGAAATGTGTATTATATATACCTACTTTGCAAAATAAACTTTTTGAATTTTGAATTTGAATTTTGGTTCAAAACTTTTACTGAAAGCTGAAATAAAAGATTTTGAATTTAATCTAAAACATTTGCGTTTGATATGTGTGTTAGTGAAGGTAAAAGCTGTTTCATATTTGTGTGTGAAGTACGGCGAAAGGTATTTGAAATTTAATTTTCACCTCACTAGCTCGAAAATCGCGCCATTGTTGCTTAAAACCAGTGAGCAAAAGTCAATTTTACTTACTCAGTGAAGAAAATTGTTTTGAGTTTTGAACCTGTGAATTGACATTTCGTATTTCATTGAATCACGAAACGTCAACAACTTCATAATTAACTGCCCAAAGGAAAAAAGGGTAGCAAAGAACAGCATGGTGGCTATTTCTTTCACTCTATAAGGATTTCATACACATTGGGAGGCTATACACAACCCTGTAGCCTGTCGCATAGACACGGTAAACTTCTCGATATTATGGTGTATAGCCTCCCAGCGTGTATGGCATCTATACCATAGACTATGGACTTCTTAAAAACGAATAAACTTCTACCGAAAACGGATAAAGTAAAACGCCCCCGTGATATTTATGATGATTTGCTTTTTCGATCGGTTTATCATATATTTTCTGATTTTTGACGGCGTTTGGGATTCAATTAACATTCCTTACATTTCTTTTCATATGCAATATTTATATCTGGTGTATGATTTAAAGAATGTTTCTTCATTGAATTCTTATAATTTTTTTAGAAAATATAGTGTCTTTACAACTTGTGTTTTCTCGCTAGAGAGGTGAAAAGTTGTACATGTGTCACGCGAGAGCAAATTTATTTTATTTTTTGTGTCTTTGAATACCTCACTAACTTCACTTCAAACTCGGCACTCGCATCAAAAAAAAACTTGTTGCATAAATAACTATTAATTATGAAAAGAAGATAATAATGCTAGTATAATAATTTTATTTATCATTTTCTATTATCAGTTTAACCGAACGAAATTTATAATTCCGCTGTTCTTCTTTCGAGTCAGATGTTTTTTGATTATTGTAGATGTTTTTTGTATAATATAAATTGATTTGCTTTTATATTGGGGTTGGATCAAAAAGGTTCTGTGGTTGGCCAGACCTACCTAGCCCCCTAATTGCAACGCTTTAGCTGTAGGTCATCTATCACATATACTTTTTATTATTCCAGGTGAATTTTATCTACCACGTAGCAGCGACAGTGCTCTTCAATGAGCCATTGAAATCTGCAATCGTTGCCAACGTACGAGGAACCCGTGAAGCTATAACCCTCGCCAGAGAATGTTACAACTTGAAGAGTTTGGTCTATGTGTCGACCGCATATTCGCATTGTAACAAAACAGAGGTCTGCGAAAAAAAAAAGATTCTCATAATCCCACAATAACTTACAATTAAAATTAACTTTTATTTACACCTCAAGTTAGAACTGACTTTGCAAGAAGTCACTATTATTTCATGGCCTCACTTCATTATTTGCTTAGTATAACAGCTGAAATTATATCTCCAAACAACGCCTAAGTCATAGCCGTTATTTAAGACTGGTTCAACACATCTGATTACTAAAACACTGATAGTCACTCAGTGGCCTGAAAATATTAATATTAGTATTAAATGATTCTGCAAAGGTATATCGTAATATACATATTGGTTAAAATCTCATTCATAAATACACCCTATCCTACCCCTACCCTTTCTCACACTCACATCCTTTCACTCACCAGCTTGCACACACTAGTAGCTATCAAAGAAATACGTACCCGAGGACTTCGTGCCCGCTGGAACTGGGCATCCAGCTGGGCGGCTGGATGAAGAGGTTAGAGGGCCATAAAGAGTGGCAAATAATCTTGGAAACCAGCAGTGGACAAACATTGTCTGTAAGGCTAGGAAATCACATTCACATACAACAACACCCTAAAACATACCCACTTATTTACACAAACACTACCTTCTGACACATTGGCTCAATCCTAATACTGACTTACCTACTCTCTCTCAACTGACATAATATTCCTGGATTTTATTAAGTGTTTTGATAATGTCAATTTGTATACATGTATATTTGTATACATGTATATTTGTATACTTACTTGAGTATGTAATAGTGTTTTCTATGAGTTAATAAGATGTCAACTACTACACATAATATTGTAGGGAAGACTTAATTTCAATATTTTAAATGAATTTAGGTAAAAACCTAGTTTAGCTTCAAAATCAATTGTAAATTGTTCTCATTGCAGGTATTGGAAAAGTTCTACCCGAGTCCCGTACCACCAGCGACGATGATCGAAATGGTGGAGAGTATGGAAGAGAGCCGGCTTAATGCTATGACACCTGCGTGAGTATACTCAATGGTGAAGAGTATACTCACGCAGGAGTTGGATATATAAGATTTTTGTCAACTTGTTTATCGTTGGGATGAAAATCTAGGATTGTTAGAAAAGTTAGACACCCATTGACTTATATATATTTTCCAGTCTCACAGAAAGTTGGCCTAACACTTACACATTCTCTAAGGCGATAGCAGAAGAGACGGTGCGGGTGATGGGAGAAGGGCTGCCTATTTGTGTCGTGCGACCAGCTATAGGTAAAATTCTTTTATGATTTTAGAATTTTTAATTAATTTGCTCCTACTCGTACTCGCCAAATTTCAACGTGATTTCGCAAGGGATTTTGCGTCCATTAATTCTTACATCACACTGAATGAGATTGTTGGTGAAGGGTACCTGCTCGGCGAACTAACAGCTTCCAACCAGCAAGACCATCACCAGAAACACACACAGGCAGCTGGGCCCTTGAGTATACCCAGGACTGGTGATGTTTTGTGTAACTAACCTAATAAAATTACAACTTACATATAGATATTTGAAATCCTCTTCATTGCCGACACTGTTGATGTGTTGAGTTAGGTCCCTAATAACCCTAGCCTAACCCGTTGAAGTCAACACCCAAGAATACATAAAAGATATCACCACGTTCTTCAATGTGACCACGTCATGTAGTCTCCGCGTGTCCCACGGAGTCAGAACGTCGTCTCGACGTTTCTCGGAAGCCGTTTCCAAGTAGTAAATTGCCTTCCCGGCAATTTACTCCGGCGGTCTGATCCACAAACTGTTCACTCGGTCTCCACATCCGTTTTTAAACCAAATTCTTACAAAATATTACAAAATCGACCTCGATTTTTCCAAGGATGACATCCAAGTCTTGTCAGTGGGTCCACAGACAAAAAAACCACAGACCACTGTCGGATACGTTCCAAAATATACGTATTGTACGTAACAATCATCGTCATCATCATCGTCATCATCGTCATCATCGTCATCATCATCAACATCATCATCATCACAATCATCATCATCATCATAAACTCTTTATTAGCACAATAAACGTACAAAATGGCGGACTTAATGCATAGAGCATTTTCTACCAGTTTCTGTACAGATGGAACAAGATCAAAAGTAAAAAAAATGAACAATTACAAATTAATTGAATATTAGTCAGGGTATTCTCTTATATAATTAATAATAAATGAGATTAATCTTGCCTATTTAAATCGAATCCTTATCTCTAAAAAATTTCGTGTCCAATAAATAATTAGAATATAAATATGAATTACAACGTTTTTCAACGTTTTCACTTTTTTAAAAGAACATTTCTAAAGGTCTCCAGTCATTCATAAAAAAAATAACCAAAACTCTACGATTATTTTTTCTTTATTGGAGTACGAAATCATCGTTCAAACCCGAATCACCATTGAACAATTTTTTTTATTAATCAATAGTTACTCCTGCTCTTTGGGAACCTGCACTAGGATGGTTGGACATGAGCAACGTGTTTGGACCGAGTGGGGTAAGTATACTTAATTTTTTATTAATCAATAGTTACTCCTGCTCTTTCGGAACCTGCACCAGGATGGTTGGACATGAGCAACGTGTTTGGACCGAGTGGGGTAAGTATACTTAATTTTTTATTAATCAATAGTTACTCCTGCTCTTTCGGAACCTGCACCAGGATGGTTGGACATGAGCAACGTGTTTGGAGCGAGTGGGGTAAGCATACTTATTTTTTTTACTATCAGGATTACCTGAGGATAAAAATAAGAAAAAAAAAAAAAAAATTTTTTTTGAGATTTTTGTTGGGCCCCATTGTAAAAGTTGTTCATATACATGGGTTGACGAACCTGTTTGAAGGAAAAAGATTATTAAATTAACACCCGGTATACTATATGATAAATAAAAAATATATCGTCGCGACATGAATCCCCGAGTGGGTGTCAGAGGTGTTCCGAGTGTGAACTGTGAAATGCAAGTCATAGTTTCACCGGTGATTATTACGCCCCAACGTGATGCTGATGGGTGATGAGCCCTTTCGCCGTACTTCGGTCACAAAATATACGCGCTTTTTAGGGCATGCAGGTTTCCTTAACATGTTTACTTCTTCGTTAAGCAAGTGGTAAGTAGGAACAAATACTATGCACATAAATTCAGAAAAACTCATTGGAGCATGCCCGACCAGGGATCGAACCTGGGTCTGAAGATTGAGAGGCCAGCGTTCTACCTGAGCTATCGCTGCTATTAGCTTATATCTTATTATAATGCTTTAAAAAAACGACAGAAAATGCGGCATGTCCTTTGGCCTCGCCATATACTTGGGGATCAAATAAGAGATCATGATAATAATAATAATAGAATTCTTGACTCCACAAAAATGCAACTATTGTACAAAGGCGAACTTAATTTTAATTAGTATTTTCTATAGGCTAACATTTGGCAATGGGGAATTTGTTGAAGGTAGTGCCAAAACCATTTAAAAATTTAATCACACTATAAAATAAAATATAAATAGGTGAAATAATAAACTATTTCCTAAAAACAATTAATAGTACATTATTGCAAAGGCAGCGAAATAGGCAATTGCAGGTTGAGTATGAGTTTGAAGACTGAGCCGCAGGCGAGGACTTCAATGATACGAGACAGGCAATTGCCATTTCGGCCGAGGCATATTTATAGTGCTTTTCTTAAAAAAATGCAAGGAAATAAAAAAGGGCCTTTTACATAAGTTGTTAAATTTCCGTAGTTCTTCAAGTCAATGCTGTTTTTAATATGAACTGTACATTTTAGCATAGAATAAATTGCCTATATTGTAGATGGCTTTTTAGTTTTAGCAATTTCATTGAAATACGCCAAAAATTTGCATTTTTCTTGTTTTTCCAGAACATGAAATTTTCATATACTTTCATATATTTTTCTTTTGACTTCGCTGGAAGCAGGTTTTCCATCGCTAATTTAGCTTCCGATCTTAAATCTGGTGGAGTGCAGTCAATGTCCGTTTCATTTTCATTTTCAGAATCATCGGAACTCATTTTAATTTATTATTAACCAAATAACAACGAACTCCACTTTACCGCCATATTTTTTTTTTACAGTTTGTGCCGAAAGGTAAACGCATCTGTGGCTATACAGCCATGAGAACGCAATGTGTACGATAGATGAAAGAGTTCTAAATTCAAACAGCACACCGTTTCATACAACATTGCCGGTGGTGCGATCTTCGTTCCAAATTCAAAGAATGCGCCGGGAAGTGATTTTGGCTTTTCAGTCTACGTAAATATGATACTTCGCGTGTTCTTTATTCAAAATTAATGATAATATTTCCGCGTATGTTTAAGAAAAGTATTATTTTTTATAATAAAATATGTAAACTACTTAAACATAAATACACAATTATAATATTTTATTTAAAATGACGGAAATTAATTAATTACTCATAACACAATCACTAGGAGAAATTAAGTGATATGTGAATATGTACTCTTAGGGGTGCTTCGTTCCCTAAACATATCTCCAACGGTGATTGGCTGGTTTCGTAGTTATCTACGTGGACGCCGGCAACGTATCCGCATTGATGATTATTTTTCTGATTGGTGCGATATTTCTGCTGGTGTCCCTCAAGGAGGCGTCCTCTCTCCTCTACTTTTTGCGTTATTTATCAATAATATCTCACAATTCATTTTTCCTCCTACCATCTTAATGCAGATGATCTCCAAATCTACACTCAAGCAAAGTTGGATGATCTCTCGCAGGCCATTGCCATGACTAACGATGATATCTGCGTGGAGCAACGACTATGGGCTAAAGGTTAATCCCACCAAGACTCAAACTATCATAATAGGTAGCCCGTGGTTCGTCAATATTATTGATTGGCAACAGCTTCCTCATATCTTGTTTGATGGAACTCTTATCCCATTTAGCACTAAGGTTAAAAATCTAGAAATAATTTTTGATAGTTGTTAAACATGGGTTCCACAAATGAGGTAAGTAGAAAAATGTTTGCTGCTGCAGATGCTATAAGAAGGCTCTGAAATTTCCTACCTACTGCCACTAAAATTGCACTCGCACAATCTCTCTTATTACCCATTCTCGATTATGCTGAAGACAGTTATTTGGATCTCACTGAAGCGCAACTTGACAAACTCGAACGTCTTCAAAAATTTTGTATAAGATTTATTTTTGGTCTTCGTAAGTACGATCACGTTTCTGAATTTCGTTCTTAACTTAGCTGCCTCCCTATTCGTCAGCGCTGTGATACTTTGGGATTTGTGGGTTTTTACTTGTCACTCTTACTCTTCTGCACCATATTTTGTATTCAGAGCTTTTATATTTCATTATTTAAATGTATATATGTAAAATGTATTTATTATGTTTGAAATAATTATTTATATATGTAGGCATAATGTATTTATTAGTATGTATTTATTATTATTTATATAACTTGGCTTCTACTTTATATACCTGATTTTACATGTACACCGCCTCTTCAGCAATCTTAATGTAATTTCTTTTCCCACCTAAAGGTTGTCTGGAATAGATCGCTTTAAGCCTATTTGTACTTACCCTTTGCACTCGTATTTTTAAATTCAATTTATTGTATTCTTTTTATTTTGTGGTGTGACAATAAAGCTATTTGTATTGTTGTCGAATTTTGTTTTTGAAGACTTGATCATGAGATGGGTCTGAAAATATTGATAGATAGATACGGCATAATAAAAAAAATAAAAAAACGCGACTGCCATAATTTCAAAATGAAATTAGTAACGACACCCAGTGCAGTCAGGGTACAGCTCTACATTGGATACGTGTTGTTTTGTATTTCCCTCGACTGCACTGGGTATCGTTACTAAGTTCATTTTGAAATTATTGCATTCGAGTTTTTAATACTTTTAGTATAAATTTTTATTTAATATTTTACTGCCCAGTGCCAATTTGGATTGCATAGAGATCATCCAAATTGGTTAAAGCGTTCAGAAGATATGATGGAATTAAGAAAATTACACACATGAATCTTGAAAACAATACTCTCCTTATTTTAAGGGCAGTCTTGTAAAAAGCTCGTTGTTTAATATATTTAAATCGAATTAGACTTAAATTTATAGAAAAATCTATATTTATCCATAAAAACCCTTGGAAGATTATTATTTTGATATTTAGATTATCAATATATCCCAAAAAAATTGTTTGAACTTTCAGATAGTTTTAGCCTGCGGCCTAGGAGTCATGCGCACACTTTTAGTGAAAAACGAGAGCCTCCTTGACATTGTTCCAGTGGACTATGTCAACAACCTCATTATAGCATCGTCCTGGGAGACGGCACAGAGGTCCCAGAGAGGAGAACAAGTTATCAAGATATACACTTGTTCTAGAATAAGGAACAGGGTTGCCTGGCGTGAGTTGGTATTTTGTATCATTCACATTTATGCATTCTTACAGATATATAATATAATATAATTTAACCGTAATGGCTACCCAGCGAACCAACGGGTACAACTAAATATCGATATTACTGTCTAGACAGAATTTAGTTCATCAAATACCAAGTAAAATAGAAAACTTCAAGTATTCCTGATTTTCTTAAAAATTTTAGAATTACTTCATCAAAATGCAAATAGTATGTCAACCACATTTGAACTTGTTTTGGAGTAACTTCAGACATGAAAATGAAAAGATGAGGCCATTATAGAACTTTGAACACCCAAAACTTTCTTCATTTCTATGTTGAATAGCTACGAAAACACATCAAATAATTGTGGCCAAAAATTGTAGATGCTCAACACCGGGTACGGGTTATCAACTCGAAATTGTTTTCGACCCCTCACTTAATTTCCCTTAGACGATCATTTCGCTGTAATATGCACATTATAAATCTGTAGGATAAAAGTAGGGCTGATTTCTAGGGAATCATTTTAGTTCCAGTAGAGTAATAAATCTCAGTGTTATTTATACTAGTCCAGTTCAGTAAATTCAGAAAATAGTGTTAGTATCCTATTTATACAGTAATATCTAAGTATGAGCAGGAACCTATGCTTACTTGTACACAAAAAGGGACCAAAAACTGATCCAACTAAATACCGTGCCGTTTCTTTGCTGCCAGTTACTTCAAAAATATTTGAAAAACCTATTAGGGATAGGCTTATGTTATATTTGAATTTTAATAAAGTGATCAGCAAGAGGTAATTTGGTTATAAACGCGGTGTAGGAAAAACGCAATTGACGCTCTTGTTGATGATGTGGTTTACAGTCTTAATAATAAAAAAAGTGGCAGGTCTGTTCCTAGATCTCAGCTCATCTTTTGATTTAGTTGATCATGAGATTCTGTTGTCCAAACTGGAGCATTACGGCATCAGAGGAAATATCCTGAAACATCTTATTTGGAAAACAGAAAGCAATTTGTTGAGATTAAAACTGTAGAGGATCAGCAGGAAAGGTTTATTAAATCAGGGACGGTAATGATTACTAAGGGCGTTTCCAAGGTTCTATTTTGGGGCCTATCTTTTTTGTCCTTTTCACTAACGACCTAATAAACCACATCATGAAGTCTGTGCCAGAAATCAAACTCGTGGTTTTCGCAGATGACACAAATGCTGTAATTTCCTCTGATTTAGACGATCTTAGTGAAAAATCAAATAAGGCATTAATGGTTTTTAATAACTGGTTCCAAATTAATGGAATAAAGCTAAACACTCCAAAAACAAGTGCAATGTTGTTTAGATCAACCTCTGGCAATAAGAACATCATAAATAACGGGATGGGGAATAATTTTACTAACATTACTAAGTTTTAAGCGGGAGTTGAGTGCAGTTGAGAGTTCAATTAGCTCAGCATTAGAAACCTACGAGGAGAAGTTAGTATCAAGGAATTAAAAACAGTATATTACGCCCTTGTAGAATCGCGACCTAGGTATAGCATACAATTTTGGGGAAATGGATACCAGTATAATATGAATAAAGCTTTCGTATTACAAAAAAGAGCGATCCGTACAATGGTTTGAATTCCTCAAACTGAGTCATGCAAAAATGATTTTACCCAGCTAGGTATTGTCACTGCTCCCAGTTTGTACATATTGGTTTTTCTCTCAAATCTAATCAAAAACATAAATAAGTATGAGACTCTGGAAGAACAAAAAAAAACGACTAGACTCCCGACGCAAGGACATAAAAAAAGCCATTACAACCAGGTTGCAAACCACAAATCATGGAACAAGATTTCAATCTGTTTTTTTATTCAACAAATTGCCTACAGACCTTAAGATAATAACCAGTAATGTCTTGTTTAAGAATAAGCTAAAACAGTTCTTGTTGGAGAAATGTTTTTATACAGTGAGTGACATGTAACTTGTAACTTAATATAACTAAGATTGTTGTTTTATTTAATATATTTTATATCTGTAAATAGAATTATTAATAAGTTGTAATTTAGCTCATAAGTACGTAGCATTAAGTATAATTTACATATTCATATGCAATGTATTTTGTTAATGAATTCAATAAATGAAATGAAATGCAATGCTCAAGAGCAGTTAGGTAGTGCATCTAGGTAGTGTGTCTAGGAAGTGCAGCTAGTGAGAATTTTGCATATAGGAGAAGCGAGGTCTCTGACGGAATGAAAAGTGGTAGTTGTTTGTTACACAAATATTTTGTATTTTTAATGCAATAAACCCAATCTATATTTGAAACATGACTGGAGGAACCAATGCTTAATGTTGTGGTGGCGTCTATTACGTGTATATAAAATTATAATAAGTTATAAAATTGTTAGCAGATATCACTTTTACCTTAAAACTAAATTTTTTTAAAAGTGAAGTCCTGGGTCCTCCCTTTCTGATCAAACTGGTCACCATGTGAAGTTTGAAACTAAACAAAATAATTGCATTTTCCATAAAGTTCTCCTATTTCTTCCAGGTACATTGGAATACGTTTCAGAAATTGGCATTCACAATTACGCATCACCAAAAATAATTTGGTATCCAAGCCATATTAATACTTCTAACATGAATATTTATTTCTTCTTGACCATATTGTTACATTATTTACCGGCCCTTTTCATTGATGGCATATTGAAGGTCTTCGGCCAGAAACTGAGGTAAGTTTGCAGAAAAAAAAGTTAACTAGGATACTGGTCTGATTTTGTTTTGGGATAAGCAGATAGGATCGCGGTAGGTGATCCCTCACAAATTCGGCCAACACACGAAATTAAAATAAACAAAAACTTTTTGCCCGAAGTACGTCGATAGGGCTCAATAGTCGAGAATACCAAAACCACCTTGAAAAAATTGCATGTTTCTCGGTATTGTACAAGCCTAATTTTGGAGCGTGTGCAAGAATTACACAATTTATATCATTCATCTGCGTCGTCGGTTATACGTGTAGGAAAGTTATATTGCGTTCGTTTGAACGTTTTTCAATCTGCCTTTATCGTCCGAATAGTTGGGATTAGGAACTTTTTAGGAGTGGTAGTGGTCATTTTGCTAATCTTTGTCGTGGTCCGATCATAAAAAGGACCAGATTACGATGCACCCTTTAAATATCCCAATTAAACAAAATATATGTTGAAAATGGAAAAATACAAAAAATCCTAATATTATGATCATCACGCTTAGTAGATGCATCAGGTGACCAGAAAGCTGGTTTTTATTTGAGTCAACGCCCGGGCTTGGCCATTCAGAGAGAGAATGTTGCCAGTATTTTAGGAACTCCTTCACAGAATAGTACAAATTAAGACGATATTTTTAGGGTTCCGTACCTAAAAGGTACAAAAGGAACCATTATGGTGAGACTCCGTTGTCCGTCCGTCCGTCCGTGTGTCACAGCCTCATAACTTTAGCACTGTTAAAGATAAAGACATGCAATTTTGCACATATATAGCATTAACTTGCTCACATATCAGGGTGTAAAAAAAAAATAAGAAAAATTTGAAGTTGTTCAAAATATGACCAAAACAAAAGCGAGAAAAATAAAAAATACTATTCTAAAATACAATATGGGTATGAAATTGTAGATATTAAAATGTGAATTGGAAAAATATATACTTTTACTTTATTTACTGGCACTGGTTTCGGGAAATCTTTAAAAAACCACAAAAATATGACATACATATTTAACCCCCCCCCCCCCCTTATCTCCGAAACTGGTAGACCGGAAAATATGAAAAAATGTCGATTATAGATCATAACTGGCCAATTACAGAAAAACTATAGCAATAAAAAAAAATTGAGCACAAATGAAAAATGTAAAACACAAAGTCATTTTTTTTTATAAATATGCAAGGGTATCGAATTGTTAGTGTTAAAAAATGTATCGTAAAAATATATAGCTTAGCTATATGTTATTGCATTTATTTCGAAAAATCCTTGAAAAACCATAAAAAAATGTATGTCCCCCCTTATCTCCAAAACTAGTATAACGAAAAATATGAAAAAAAAATGATACTATGTGTTTACTTAAAGATTCCAGGAAAATCTAAGCGGTTGAGAATATCACAAAAAGACAAAATTAAATTTATCATCCACAATACTCAATACTGAATATTTTTATTGCAAGCATAATGTACATTATAGATGTTACATAAGAATTTTTGATCATTATCATTATGCACCCTGTTGGGCACACCAATATTGTGAGAAAAGGCGGCACAATACAGAACCCTAGGTACGCGAGTCTAACTCGCACTTGGCTGTTTTTTTTATTTTTAATATATTATCATTTTATTAATTAGGTTTACTTTTTAGCATATTTGATTTTATAGTATTTCAAATTTAATTTATTAATATTTTTAAGTTTATCAAATTAAATTGTTTGTAAGCTAATCATATTATATCAATTCGATTTTAATGATTTAGATTAACCTAAAATATCTAGATCTAGCCTTGATCTAAATAAAAAATGGTGGCCCTAATGACGGTTATTACGTCAAAATACGAGGAAGAAATGAAAGAAAAAATACACCCCTATAGCTTGACCGCCGTAAAGTTGGCCTTTCCTAGGTTCACGGGACGTAGGAGGAGGAACACGCTGGGTGCTTCCAATCTCGATCCACAACTTTCAACCCTCGAAAATTTTGTGGCGTGTTCATTTTATTGCCTAACATTATTGGGTAATTTATCCAGACTGCAATATTGGTAACAGATACCTGTATGTATTCTTGATTTTTTTTGCGATTTCCATACTAAGTTTAATAAGAAAACACAAAAATAAATAATTGATAAATATTTTTAGATTTTTTTTTGCTATCATTACTATGTCAATCAGCCGAAATGTATAGAGATCGGAACGAATTTAGTCGAAGTTAGAAACGGAATAATTATTTTTGGTTGTGAGTACTAATGAGTCATGGCTTGAACATTTTGTTACGAGTTCGGAAGTACCCAGCGCGTTTGCACGCGCATGTGCGCACGGATACACAAGGCATTGCATTATCCATTTCGTTGCTAAGCAACGCTTTGTTTTTAAATAAAGCTATGTGCCTGCCACACATTTTGTAAACATGGATTTACTGACTCTGCGTAGTAAAAAGTTAAACCATCAAGCAAAAATAATGTTACTAAATGTAGCAAACTATTTTAAAAAGAAAAAAGAAGGAGGAGATGGCAAGTAATAATTTATGGCACATGGGCAAAAAATAGTACCTTGTAATTTTATTTGTGAGACCTCTTTTAGTGTTCCGTACCCAAAGGGTAACCAACGGGACCCTATTACTAAAACTCTGCTGTCCGTCTGCCTGTCCGTCTGTCCGTCTGTCACCAGGCTGTATCTTATGGACCGTGATAGTTAGACAGTTGAAATTTTCACAGATAATGTATTTAGAAGAAAGAAAGACATTTTTTACATATTTCTGTTGTTGCTATAACAAATACTAAAAAACACAATAAAATAAATATGTAAGGGGGCTCCCATACAACAGACATGTTTTTTTTACGTTTTTATAGATAATCGTACGGAAACCATCGTGCGCGAGTCCGACTCGCACTTGGCCGATCTTTTTTATTTTTTACCTCCTTGAAAGATGATTTTCTGAAACAAATCATTCTAAATGTCTTACCAAAAGGTTCAATACCAATTTCCATTGTTCTTTTTATCGTGTATATTTAAAAATATAATGGGTATATATTGTGTTTCAGTGTATGTATACGTTTACTATTTATTATCAAACTTTCACACCTTAGTCATATTTCTTAAATTGGTCTTTAGACACATCATGACGTGGAAATACCGTGTGTACCCGCGCGCACCCGCCCCCTTGCGTCCCGCAAAACTAGGAATGGCCAACTTTAGGACGGTCAAGCTATAGCTTGAAAAACTAAAATAGCTTGCAAAATTTCAAATATCAAATCTCTAGATATTGTTGAAACACACTTAATAAAATATGTTTGAGTTCTGTATATCGCCGGGTTCAAGGTAAAACCAACTAACCCACTGATTTGTTGTTTTGAGTTATGGCGTTTTGAAAGTTTGTGGATCATAAGATTGTACTAAATGAAACATAATGCTTTATGTGTAATAAGCAAATTAAAGAAAATTTCATAATGATCTAAATTGTGTAAAGATTTTTAAGATAGGCTTATCTTATTTGACAAAAAAACGGTCTGTTTCTGACAGATCCCCCTATTTAGTTGGTTTTACCTGTATATGATAAAAAGTCAATAACTTGGAAAATATAGGTCAATAATGGTTTTATAATTACTAAGCTTGCCCCGTTCAAATGTTTAATAGTATCTGATATAGAATGGTAATTCTAGGTCTGCTAGATTATGAGAAAACAAAAAAAAACATTTCAGATAGTTGCTTTTACCTCCCAACTTATGAAAAAAAAAAAAACTAACTTTTTACATTCATTAAACTTGAACCTAAAACAATACTTTTTATGATTTTTCAGAAATAATAATACAATTTAATGTATGCGGTACAAGTACCTATATTTTCATTTAACTTAAGACTATCAGAAAATACAAAATTAAAAATAAAACAGTCTCAAAAGTCTCTGAGTTTTAAGTGAAAGTTATAAGATAAAATGTAATGTATAGCCATCAAAATTAAGGAATATCCGTAATATTTAATACAAAGTTATAATATTTATGTCATAAATCATAATAGAATAGCTACCAAATTAATAATTTCTAATTTGTAACTATTAAAGCACCTAATCAAAACTATAAGTAGGGACTTACTAACAAACAAACTAAACAAACCCCATGAAACCCAAGAAGACTTGTTGAACCATGTAATCAAGTTGTCTGAAACAGTAAAAGTACCTCTTTCAGACAATGATTTCAAAGACATTTTTAGGGCTGGGGGAGACAAAGGGACCTCTAGACCTATCATTGTAGAACTGTCATCAACCATCACCAAAAACTTGCTACTGAAGCGCATCAAGACATTCAACATTCAAAACAAATCCAATAAACTAAGTTTCAAACATATTGGAATCAAAACCAATGCAGACAGCCCAATCTTTGTCTCAGAATATCTAACAACTAGAGCTTCACGATTATTCTTTTTAGCTAGAGATCTGGTCAAAACGCAAGAATACAAATTTTACTGGACCTCTTATGGAAAAATCTACGTAAGAAAATCTGAAGATTCGCCGATTATTCTGTTGAAAAATGAAGGTCAAATCAGGCGTGACTAACTTATATTATCACTCTTTATAAATTAAGAACTAAAATAATTATTATAATATTATATAGCTTAGAGATTTATGAGACAAAAATGACGGTGTAATTGTATATATAAAAATTAGTATTACACACAATATCGAAGAAATTGATGTAAGCGATGCTTCAAGTTTAGTACCTAGTATTAGCGTACCTGGCCTTACAATTATTGCCATATACAGATCTCCATCAAATCATAATACAGATAAATTCATAAACTCTCTTCACACCTATCTGTCTTCCGGTAAATTTAATAAAAACATGGAGACATAAACATTAACATTTTAGAGGGTCATGATAGCAACCAGTGCAGCAATTATCTTGTAATGTTAGTAGAACATGGAATCCTACCCGGACACAGATTAGATACAAGAATAAATAGTTGCCTAGACCATTTCATGTTAAATATTGAACCAAACTTTTACTCTGCATTCATTGCTGTCCTCAGCACAACTGTCACCGATCACGCAATGACCTTACTAACGCTACACTCAAAGCGCAAACAGTATCACTCAGTAAAGTCAAAACAAATAACGGACTATGGCTCAGCGTTAAGTACACTCGAAAAAGAAAACCTATCTGATTTTTTAATGGTTGAAGAACCAAATGTGATAACTGAAACAGTAATTAATTCAATCACGAAAGCCCTCACAGCAAATACAAAGACTAAAAGCATCCCAAAAAGTAAAAGAACCAAAAACCATGGATTACTCCTGGCATTCTCAGATGTATTAGACATAGAAACAATTTACTTACAATTAAAATTACGGCAAGACGAAACAAATGAAATTTTAAAAATAACATACCGTAGATATCGCATTTATTGCAACAATCTAATAAAGAAACTTAAAAGAAATCACGAACGTGAATTACTAAAAAATTCGAAAGATGACTCAAGAACCCTATGGAAAACGATAAAATCTATTTGTAACCTTAACAAAACCAAATCAACAAACACAGAATTACTTAATATAGATACAACACATGTAAATTCGGCTAATAAATAAATACATTGGTGACGTTGGAAAATCCCTCGCGGAGGTTATAACAAAAAATACAGATTCTAGTGATACTGATGAATACATAGCTTCACTCCCATCAAAAACTTTGTCTATATGTGCTTTTGACACTGACTTCTTGGAAATTCAGGATATAATTAATAATCTTGAAACACATTCAGGTGCTGGTTGGGATAACACACCTACTAAATTTATTAAAATGGCAAACAAAATCCTTATCCCCATTTTCTGTCACCTATGTAACATATAAGTTTTAAACAAGGGAAATTTCCTAAACTTTTGAAAAGAACGATCATTCACCCAATTTATAAAAACGGAAATAAACATGAAGTGTAAAACTATAGACCGATAGCAGTGCTCACTATCATCACAAAAATCTTAGAAAAGGTGGTAAACAAGCGACTAGTAAGCTTCTTAAATTATTCCGATATACCCTCACCAGCACAGTTTGGATTTAGGGAAGGAAAAAGCACAGAAGATGCGGTTATCAATCTAACCAAACTTACTGTCGAGAAATTGGACCAAGGTCAAAAATGTATTAGTATCTCTTTGAACCTAAAAAAGGCCTTTGATACAGTCTCAATCACAATACTTCTTAGAAAACTAGAAAAAATCGGTATTCCAGGTCCCTTCTTAGATTTACTTTC
The DNA here is from genome assembly GCA_934047225.1 of Ypsolopha sequella. Taxonomy (NCBI): domain Eukaryota; kingdom Metazoa; phylum Arthropoda; class Insecta; order Lepidoptera; family Ypsolophidae; genus Ypsolopha; species Ypsolopha sequella. The sequence continues at coordinate 17,008,528 of OW204010.1, read as the reverse complement.
GGACTATTTAAATGATAGAACTCAACAGGTCAAATTAACAGACAATATTTACAGTGATGAAATATCTACATCCACTTATGGAGTTCCTCAGGGTAGTGTCCTTGGACCTACCCTGTTTCTTATTTATATTAATGACCTTTGTGAAATGCAACTTAAAGGTGGTCAACTGTTTTCCTACGCTGATGGCACTGCTTTGTTGCTCTACGGTAGTTCCTGGTCAGATGTATACTTGACAGCGGAAACTGGTCTAAACAAAGTTATGAAATGGTTAAAATCAAATTTACTTACCTTGAACATTACTAAGACAAACTATATTTCCTATTCTATCACAAACTCCAGTCAACCGGATAAGAGCCTACTTCTTAAAGCTTACACATGCTCATCATCAAAATCTCTGGGTTGCAATTGTTTAGTTCTTAATAAACCAAACCAAAACCTAAAATGGACCCAACAAATTACAGCAGTAACTACCCGAGTAAGAAAACTTATGTGGGTTTTTAAAAATCTTCGTCATACTGCAGACTCACTTCTATTGACCAAAATCTACACTGCACTAGCCCAATCTGTTATGACATACTGTCTGCCTGCCTGGGGAGGTACCTATAAAACGAACCATATCCAACGCTAATACAAACAATGCATGGATAGTTGGTTTTATCTGTAACGATTTTATTTCAATATGACAAAAAATAAGTGGTAAAATAAACTTTCATGGATTAATCGTTATTACTTCAGGATAAAATTAATATGTTTAAGCATTTTAACTGCTGCTAAAACCAACTATCCCCTTATAGATCCTATGACTCTTATATTTTTTCTTACTATCTCGCAATTTTTTAATGCAAATAACACTTATTTACGAATAATATATTTTACTTCTTTATTTTTTATGACACAAGGACAATTAATGTTACTCGTAAAACGTATTATCTCTTGATACATTGTTTTTGGTTCTGAACTTTAGTATAATTTGCGTATTAACTAAAAATATTCGATTCTTCCTCTGAAGTTTTGAGCAAAGTCTGCAAGTTTACATGGTTTTAGGTCTCACTATCTACGAAACTAGCCATCAGATTGTTTAGTCTGTTTTACCATTAGAAAGAGGAAAAATTTCCAAGCATAATGGCATTTTTAAGTCATTTTCACAAAAATCACGAGTTAGTTGGTTTTACCTTTAACCCGGCGATATGGTTCCTATTCGTCAAACGAGGAGAAAAAGTGTGTTTGAAGACCTCATTTCAACGATTATTTCTATCAAGGAAAATTTACCCAAACATGTTTTCCAATTTCAAAACCCTAGATTATATAGTCAAAATGCATATACCTGAAATTTATTTAAATTTTCCGTATATGTCATGGAATTCACAGAAAAGAAACACCCGTATTTTTTTCGCATATCGCCTTAATGAGACACGCTTTATACAACGTGTAACAGAAAGGTGTAACCATATTTGAAGAGCTTACTCAGTCAATGGTATAGAACAACTTTTACTATGGAACAAAGTCTGTATCTCGCAAAAAAAATTAACTCTTTCATAGAAAAATGCAATGTTGCTCGGCTGAAATGTATGGAAGGGCAGATTTTTTTTTGAGATTTCAGGGTTGGCTCCATAGTAAAAGTTGTTCTATACTAATGACTGAATAAGCTCTTCAAATATGGTTACGCATTTCTGTTATGCCGGCGCCAGACATGTGGACACTTATTTGCACACTTCTTCGACGACTTTGTACACACATTTGGCGCACCTGCCACACATGCTTCGCAAACTCTTTTCTCCACAGTATGCTGGTAGACAACAAAGGAGATGGACGACGATTTCGTGGACGCAGTGTGCTTATACTATTTATGTGTATGTAATTATTTTTTACATGAGCAACAAAATATATCGAAAAAATATATATATGGTTCCCCTTGCAGCAACTCAATAAATTCTAGGACGCATTCGTTACTCCAGTCCATTTTGAACGATCAAGCACGTAGTGTCTCACACAACCATTCCGTACAACAGCGCTCGCGCAACTGGTCTTTGCAAATAGTGTGGCAGGCTACGCACTTATTTGAACACATTCCTTTGATGTGCGCTAAAAAACCGATACCGCTCGGCAAAGTGCAAATCTGTGTACAAACTTTGGAACACATAGACAAAATCTCGTGCCACACAGTGTGTCCACTCGAGTGTTCAAATAAGTGTACACATGTCTGGCGCCGGCTACACGTTGTATACACACTCAAAAGTGGTTTGAAATATATTTCGAAAATTTAATTTTTTTCATTTATTTTGACTATAATTCATGAGAGTATAATAAGTACGTATTAAATCAATGAAAAAGCTTATATAAAGTAAAATATTTATTATCATAAAACGTATTTAATAGGAATTATCCAATGAAACATCATAAGATTAACAAGATCATCTCCCTTTAAACCTATAATAATATATTTTTTTCAGACTTAGCAAAATATATCGCAAAATAAACAAACTAAATACCGTTCTAAGTTATTTCCTTCTAAAAACATGGGACATGCGAGATGATAATACGCTGGATTTGAGCACCAAGTTATCTAAAGCTGATAAGGTCATCTTTCATTTTGACGTCAAGGATATTCAAACTGACACATTTATGGCTACCTGGTTTCTTGGACTAAGGAAATATATCATCAAAGACGGCTTGAAAGGAACTGAAAAAGCTTATAAAAGACTGCCTTATATGAGGATAGCTCATTATATTGTTTCGGCTTTATATTTCTTATTTTTATGGAAAGTGTTATCTTGGTCTTTTGCAATAGTTTCGTTTTGTTCCAGAAGTATTATGCAATTAATATGATAACGTTATTTAAGGTTATTGATTATTATTATTATTATTTGTTGTCTTTGAAATAAAAGAATATTTAATTTTAAATATTGTTTTATTTTTTGCGATTTAATATATTGAAATTCACCCAAGGATACCTCTTCAATCAAAATTCAATTTTGTTCCTTTATTTTATTTTATAATGAAAATTGAGTGATTTTTAGTGGCCCATAGGCAGTGCGTGCACAGAACTTTTTTCCGGAAAAGCAATCAGAAGGTCAACTACGAACAATAAAAAAAATATGAAAAATTTTTAATAACACTTTGAAAAAAAAAAGTTTGTATGACGCCAGGGTAGGCACTGCCTTTCCTAGAGTGAACATTTTCATACAAACTTTTTTTTTTCAAAGTGTTATTTAAATTTTTTCATTTTTTTTTTGTCGTACTTGACCTTCTGATTGCTTTTCCGGAAAAAAAGTTCTGTGCACGCCACTGCCCGTAGGGTATACAAAAAAAACTTGTTATCCAATTACACAGACACAAAATAAATTAAAATTGTCTCTCTGTCTGTCTATCTGTCTATCCGCGGCTTAGCTTAGAGACTATTATTACTAAAAAGCTGTGATTTGGCATTGGTATACATATTTATAATGCCGATAAAGTGGCACAGTGAAATTTTGAAAAAGTTTTTTTTTAGGGTACCTCCCCTACACGTAAAGTGGGGATGTTTTTTTTTCTCGTCTGTCCCCTAATGTTGGGTGTCGTTGGATAGGTAATTTAAAAATATTGGGGGTGTAAGGAGCCTTTTTTTCGATCCAGGGTTCCGTTTGCGAAATATTAAGCCTAAAAGTATTAATTTTTGTTAGAATCAAGTGTCCCTCCCCTGCCAGCGAAACGGTTATATTTGGAGACGTGAAAAAAAATCACGGCTTTAGTATACATAACAAAATTAAAAGAAAAACTATCACAACTAAGTAGGCTTTACAAGTTAACGATTACAGATCGCGCCAAACTTTTAGTCCCCCCTAAATACGGGGCGATTCGCATCAGCAGGAACAAAATGTATGGGCCGTTCTTAGGAAGAGCAACTTCCGAGCGTACTAGAAGTTTGGCGCGATCTGTATTAGTCGACAAACTTATAAAATTTACTTAGAGAAAAAGTTCGCATATTTTGCAAGGCAACTACGGAACCCTACACTGCGCGTGGTCCGACACGCACTTCACCGGTTTTAATTAGTTTCTTTCCTAAGATTTCCAAATTATTTATTCTTATGAGCTAAGCCTCAATAAAAATATGTTCCAAGATATAAGTGAATGTTGGAAGACGCTGGTATCTATTGCAAAGTGCTACACACTAGCATAGATGCAAACGGCTGTCCTTATTGGTTAAGACTTACTTTTGTATTTATGTTGTTTTAGTCTGTATAAGGATAATCTGTTATCCATCCATCCATCAGCCCGTAATCGTCCACTGCTGGACATAGGCCTTCCCTATATTACGCCACTCTTAGCAACGTCCTTCAGATCTTCAGTCCAGCGGGCAAGACAGCGGCCTACGCTGCACTTTGGTGTACGTGGTCTCCATTCCAATGCCTTACGGCCCCAACGGTTATCACGTCGGTGACAAATATGGCCAGTCCACTGCCACTTTAACTTACTGATTCGGCAGGCTATGTCGGTCACCTTCGATTTCGGACGGATATCTTCGTTTCGAATTTTATCCATCAGAGATATCCCAAGCATAGCCCGCTCCATAGTTCGTTGAGCGACCTTAAATCGGCGGATCAAGCCTTTGGTAAGAGACCACGTCTCAGCACCGTACGTCATCACTGGAAGGACGCACTGGTTGTAAACTTTAGCCTTTAAGCGCTGCGGTATTGGCGATGTAAATATGTGACGCAACTTTACGAATGCTGCCCACCCCAAGCATATTCTTCTGACAGCCTCGGAGTCGAAGTTGTTTTTACATCGCTGGATAGCTTGACCCAGGTAACCATATTTTTGAACAACTTCGATGCTAACATTGTCGACGGTTACTGGCCTTTGGATGACATGACAGTTGAACATGACCTTAGTCAATCAAGTTCATCCGCAAGCCCACTCGTCTGGAAGAATCACGTAGGCTGCGCATCATTTCCTCCAGTTCTTGCAGCCATTTTGCTATTATAACGTTGGCATCGGCAAAGCAAAGATGTGAAATGTACTCTCCTTTCACATTTATGCCTTGACCTTGTCAGTCCAGTGTTTTAAAGACGTCCTCCAGCGCGGTGGTAAACACTTTTGGGGAAATAACATCCCCCTGTCTCACGCCGCGCTCAAGGCGTATCTCCACTTAACGCCAGTCAACTTGGCATCGCTGCAAGGACTGCAGAACAGACCAAGTTTCAATGGAGTCGAAGGCTTTATTGTAGTCCACAAACGCTAGACATAAAGGCTGATTATACTCTTGTGTTTTCTGTATGATCTGCCTTAGCGTGTGGATGTGCTCTACAGTGCTGTACTCTTTTCGAAACCCAGCCTGCTCTGGAGGTTGGAAGTCGTCGAATCGTCTGGCGAGACGATTTGTGATAGTTCTTGAGAAAAACTTGTAGCTGAGAGTAATAACATTATAGTGCAAACTATTTATTTTAAAGAATATTAGTTTTAAAGCTGAAAGTATTTAAATGCAAGTGGAAACAATTATTTTTAAAGAGGTTAAGATAAAAGTATTAATATTATTATGAAAATTATTAATTATAAAACTAGGCTTTTTGAAGTGGGAACCATTAAAATTAAAGTTATTTTATATGTGTCCTATTCTTATTAGGCTAAAGGTGCTTACAGTCTCTATTTTATTGTTATCAAACTCTTAATTATGTATTTGTAGTGGAGGTTTTTGGTATGGTCTGAAATGCATCATTTTAGCTTGCTATGGGATGCAACCTGCGTCAGCACTTATGCTAGTTGCCATTTAACCTCCACAGTCAAAACCGCCGGATCTGCGGCTGAGAGCGCCGCTAGGCAAAAACATACCAGATATAAAGATCTGAAACAAAATCACATTTTTATTGCCGCCGCATTTGAAACGACTGGCGTATGGGGCTCTGAGGCCAAGACATTTCTGAGGGCACTCGGAAGAAAAATAAAAGACAGATGGCAAGACCACCGCTCAATGTCGTACTTGGCGCAAAGGATTTCCATTGCAATCCAACGCGGGAACGCAGCGAGCGTAATGGGAACCTTTGTGCCGGGTACGATGAGGGGCGGTCTTTTTCATGGTTAGGGTTTTATTTGTAAGTTAATTTTGTTTTTATAGTAGGTTTATTTTAAGCTTTGTAGTTAGTGTATATTTTAAGTATTATTTATAATTTAGTATTCTTTATATTATTTAAGTTTCTTTTTATTAAATTTGTGTTTTTAGTTAATATTTAAATTATGTTCGTTTACCCACGTTTTAAGCGTTTTCAATGTGTCTTATAGAAGGTTGTTAACATTATTATTATTAATATATATCATTTGAAAAAAGTATGGTTGAGTACGGTTGAAATTTCTGTATTCAAAGCTTTTCATTCAATCTGTCACAGGCTTTTGTCAAATCAAGATGTATTCCTAGAGAGTATTGAGAGCAGCTTGAATATATTTATAGACAGCTGTTGTAGTGGATCTTGCTTTTCGAAAACAATTTTGGCTTTCTTAAAACTTTATATTTTTCGAAGAATTTACAGGTATGGTTTGACATGGCTTTCTCGAAAAATTTTGAAAAAGGAGGTAATATGGCCAATGATCGGTAATGTTTAGGAGTAAAGTGTAGGTCGCATTTCTTGTGAATTGGTTTTACAATTGCTTTTTCAGTCGGCCAGGAAATATTCCTTCTTCGAAACTTTTATTCATTAAGATGGTAAGTGGGACAGCAAATTCATCAACCCGCATTTTTAATATTTGTTTATATTTAATACTTTTTAAAATGTTACACACTTCGCTTTCATCTACAGGTTGAAGATACATTGAAGTCACAGTAGGTTGCATAACAGGCTTTAATTAGTTTTTTTGGTACATTTGCCTACATTCAAAAAGTACTCTTTAAATATATTTGTGACTTTTCCTGGGTCGTCTATTACTTGATCTTCTACTTTTTGTTTTTTATATTCTCTAATTTATTTTTTGGTGTTTTCGTTGATAATTTTCCACATTTTTCCGTTTTATTGTCTGTAGTATTCAAACGTCTTATGTAGTCCTTTTTAATATTTTACTGCATATGTTAAAGAAGTGTTTAATGACGGAGTTATTTGTTTCGTTCAGCATTGTTTTTAGTAGTATTTTATAAAGACAATTTCTATAAGCCGTTAGTTAGGCAGGTCTTTTTCGTTTATTTTTAATTTTTGTTAATTGTATTGGCATAGTAATATGTTTATCTATTGTATCGGCAATGAAAAATTTTAATACCGTCTATGATGCAGTACTCATTAAAAATACGCTGACATCAATTATATTCAGTCCAATTCAAACGATTTACATTTTTGCTATTTTAATTAAGTGACAGTTCGTTGCTCTGAGATTTTGTGAAACTTAGCAAAGTACCGTTAAAGATAAAGACATGAAATTTGGCACAAAAATAGTATTAATTTGCCCACATATGTGTAAAAAAAATATGAAAAATTTTAAATTGTTCAAAATATTTCCAAAACAAAAGTGAGAATTATAAAAAATATTATCAAAAAAATACAATATGGGTCGATATTATAAAGTTAATTATTAAAATATATAATTTTACCATATATATTATATATATATATATATGTATATATTATATATATATATATGTATATATAATATATATATACTAGCTTTTGCCCGCGGCTTCGCCCGCGTTAATTAAGTTTTTGTATAGTCGTATCGAAGCTGTAAATATTTTTAGTTTTAGTAGTTGACCTGACTTTGATTTGGAGTATTTAAAGTGTTTTTGGTTCTCATCATCTCTAATTTCATCGCTATGTAAAGTGTTTTTGGCGAGGCCGAAGATCAAGACACGTTTCCGTCTTTGCCGAGGCCGAAGCCCGAGCCATTTTGCAGATCGACACTATTTTTTGTTTTCTGAATTAATCCTCTGAATGTGTCTTTGGCTGTCTTTGATAACTGATTACAGTTTGATAACTGAGACAGTAGGTCTTTGGTGAGATATTTCCAAACGAATTTTTTTTTTTGGTTACTGATTTGATATAAAAGTAGCGTATGTCCTATTTCAGGTCTAGAACTACATTTAAAGCATTTTCAGCCCTATCAGTTTGGGAGGTACGGCGTGAAGATGTGTATCACTTTGCTATAGGAACTTGACACCCAATTGCCTCTGAACTGATTAATGGGATAAAAAGTGGTCTACTATGTCCTATTCCAGTTCTAGAACTACATTTGTGCAAAGTTTCGCCTAATCGGTTAAGTAGGTACGGCGTGGAAGAGTAACAGTACATCACTTTTCTATAGGAACTTGACACCCCATTGCCATCCTATGGGAACTGATTTATCGGATATAAAATAGCCTTTGTCCTATTCCAGGTTTAGAACAACATTTGTGCAGTTTCAACCCAATCGGTTCATCAGTTACGGCGTGAAAGAGTAATAAACATCCACCCATCCCAACTTTCGCATTTATAATATTAGTATGATGTACCTAACATGAGAGGAGTGCATCCGCAAGACGAAAGAACATTAACTCATCCCTTAAATTTTTATGGACATCAAAACACTCATTTTCTATTCCTTTATTGGACTTAGAAAGTACTTACGAAAGTAAACACACCCCTAATACTTGCAATATTTGTGAGGTACCTACATTGGGTCACTTCTAATTATATAGCCAAAAATACATACTGAAGACTTGGTAAGTAGTCAGTGACCCCTTTTGAGTAAAAACACAACAGAAACAATAGGTTTGCTATACTAATTGACTGGGAGTTGTTCTTAAATTTGTAAAGTATAGGGCACAAATTTTATTTTGTGTTTTTCGCTAAAAGGGTCATTGAACCTTGGTCTTGACCACTTACCGAGTCTCCCGTTTATACGGACGGACAGACGGACAGCCTAAATAACAAATTTAGTCATTTTACTTTGAAAATGAAGGACTTTCCAAAGACAACTTCATCCCCCTTTTCACCCCTTCGGGGTTGGATTTGTCACAAACGCTGAGACACGTATAAAGTAATTTTCAATTGTCAGTCTAAACACAAAATTTAAAGATCCTAACTTCGAAACAGACGAACTTTATAATAACGAACTTTCATTCAAACTTTCTTTTTTTTTTACCGTCATCTAGACCTCGCCTAGCCCTTTTCTTAGAGTACCATGAACATGGGTCTAGCATCAGCCGTTTGGGAGATATGGGCCTGTAAAGTTTTGACACTTTCGGCAGACAGATCTCGTCCAGACCTTTTCCTAGACACCCATCAACATGGGTTTATATCCAGCCGTTTGGGAGATACAGGCCGTCAAAGTTCTGACATTAAAAAAAAAAACTTTTTTTTGGCATCCCGTGGTCCAACCCCTAGGGATGTACTACCTTCCGTTCCTAAAATATTTTGCTTGGATATAGATATATATAGATAGATAGATAGGTAGATAGATAGATAGATAGATTGTTGATATATAGATCGATGGTATCTCAAAAGGAAAAAATGGAACCCTAATAGGACCACTTGTGTGACTGTCTGTCTTTCCGTCTGTTATAGCCGATTTGCACACATACTTTGAAGAATTTTCATGTCCACTATATTAAATTGCAAAATCGATGCAATTTTCGTAATTAATGTCCAAGAAAACCATAAAAACGACACCCATATTGATATTTACACATTTCAAAATTTCAACCCCTTCGCACCCCAACAGGAAATGATGTTATTTCACGTTCACTACGTTGGATTTAGAAATCGTTGTTGCTTTCGTAATCAGCGACGCGATAAACCATACAAACGATACCCATGTTGATTTTCAGACTTTGTCACCTCATTTCCCCTTTTTAGGGGTTGAATTCTGAAAAAACCTGAAACACGTGTTTACTCATTTATGAATAGGAGTACTCCTGTGAAGTCTCGAATGAAATAGTCTAACTAATCTTGTTTCCCCATACAAACTTTGGACCCCCGTTTCACCCCCTTAGGGGTAGAATTTCGAAAAACCCTTTCTTATTCCTTGTTTACGTTACAAAGGGAAGCTTTGTGCAAAATTTCAGCTTTCTAGGTCGAAGGGTTTGGGCTGTGCGTTGATGAGTCAGTGAATGAGTCAGTGAATGAATCAGTAAGTCAGTCAGGACTTCTCTTTTTATATATATAGATATATATAGATATATTTACTCACATTGGTTTCGAGTATTCTTTAAGAAACCACAAAAATATGGATGCCCCCCCCCCCCCTTTTATCTCGATTAGACATCATAACTGGCCAATTACAGGTTATTACACAATTAGGCCAATTACACATTATCAAATTGTGGGTATTAAAAAGCTGATTGATTAAAATATACAGTTTGGCTATATTTAATAGCATCTATTTCGAGAAATCCTTGAAAAACCATACAAAATGTATGACCCCCCCATTATCTCCAAAACTGGTGGACCGAAAAATATGAAAAAAATCATGAACATATGTGTTTACATAAATATTACAGGAAAAATAAAGCGGTTGAGAAAATCACGAAAAAAATGAGAAAATTTAATTTATCATCCTCAATACGGAAACCTAAGTACGCGAGTCTTACTCGCACTTTGCCGATTTTTATTTTCGTTAATAAATAATGTTCACTTTAGTCGTTTCACAAATATTAAAACTCTAATTCACAGAAACCAATAGAAACTTTGCGATGGCAGCATACACAATACATAAGGTAATAAGGTTTTGTTGAATAACTATTGAGTGAATTTCGAATTAAAATTTTCTGTGTCGATTAATTTGAAAAATGCGGATTTTTAACAATCTGGCTGCGAAGCAGCTCATAAACAAATTCATGGAATAATTTACTAAACTTTTCCGGGCGTTAATTAAAACTCAACGACGATTATGCTAGTCACCCATTTGTTGTCAAGTGGTGACATAGGTAACAAAACAACTACCCGTGGCAGTTAAATCGTTATTTGTCGAATTGTGATTGTGAGTGAGATTTAGTTAGTTTATGAAACTGAAGAATACACAACTCATTTAGGTACTGTGACGCATAATATTGAAATACTGGTCATTCTTCATCCGTCAAATTTGTATATAAAATTGTGTATTTGTATCCGTATAATTTGATACCCATATTGTATTTTATAAAATATTTTTTTATTTTCTTTACTCCTTTTTTTATAATTTTCATTTGTGCTCATTTTTTTTAATCGCTTTAGTTTTCCTGTAATCGGCCAGTTACAATCTTTTTTTTTTCATATTTTTCGGTTTACCAGTTTTGGAGATATGGGGGGGGGGGGGGAATACATATTTTTTGTAATTTTTTAAAGATATCTCAAAACCAGTGCCAGTAAATTTAGTAAAAGTATATATTTTTACAATTAACCTGTCAATGTCCTGTTAATTTTCCAAAATTAATATCCTGTCATACATGCTCATTATATTAACGGTAATCCCATACAGCAAGTAGATGTGGTCAAAGACCTGGGTGTGAGCCTTGATTCAAGATTAACATTCGAGCACCACATTGTGAGTAGGGTATATAAAAGTTTAGGTTTCGTAATGCGGGTATATGGTGAATTTAGGGACCTTTCTTGTTTTAAGGCCGTGTATTTTGCTTATGTTCGAAGATAAATAATTGGAATTCGGATCTTCTGTATGGTCACCACATTACACAACTTATAAACAGCGTATCGAAAAAATACAGGAGAGTTTTTCAAGACATCTAAATTTTAAAGCCAGATTACTAAAAATTAAATACGAAGACTCTTGTTTACATCATTGCATTCCTTTGCTCAAGGATCACCAGCTTTTGCTTGATATGTCTTTATTGTATGACATTGTTACTGGTCGTATTAATAGCATGAGCATGGTATCTAACTTTCATCTAAGAGCCCCCCCATTTCACACCCAGCACTCTGCTAGACTCTTTTATTTTGTACCCATTGTTCGCACAAACTATGCCCGATCATCTCCTCTTATTCAACTAGCTAACGAATACAAAAAAAAAAACTTTAAATTTGATCAATATGGAAATTCCAGGACTACATTTGGAAATAAAATAATGAATTAAATATATTGTCCTAATGAATAACCGTAATTATAATGACAATTATGATTTTGTGAAACACCTTCTCCCTTTTTACATTCCCCTCACTTACACAAACACATACTCTCTCATACATACTCATCTTACATTAACTCCACACAACACGAACACCTTGTCAAACAAAATTTGTTAATTTAATGAGCAATTTAAACTAAATAAGATTACATTGGGTAGTTAAGTTGCTTTATTGGCTTTAAATGTTTTAATATACGAGTAGTCTAAATTCGGATAAAAGAATTAGTGAAGATTTGATTATTATTTTTAACAGTTTGGGAAATTTGTTATTGGCCTTAGTTTAAGTTTTGAAATATTGTTTAGAGTAAATATCGCTGTTAATTTCCTGAATAAACTAAATAAATTAATACGCTTTTTAATATCTACAATTTATTACCAAAATTGCATTTTTAGGATAATATTTTTTATTTTTCTTACTTTTGTTTTGGAAGTATTTTGAACAAATTCAAAAGTCTTAAACATTTTTAGTTATGTTTATCCATTTATTAGTTTTTCGTTTTCTTTTAACAAATATTTATTTATTTGTCCCACTTCTATATTTCATCAACAGTTATTTCTTTGCCACTCAAAGGTTGGCTGGAAAAAATTACTAACAGTAATAAGCCGGCCTTTTTGCAATATTATCGTACAATTTATTATCGGGTCATTAATTCTTGTTTACTTGATTTCTTCAGAATAATATACAAAAATGGACCCAGCGGTAGTACTGATGGAGCAGTTGCTGTCTCGGACGCATGCAGTGCGAAAAGCTGAAGAGAAGGGAGATTCTGAGATACAGGAGCTGTATAGAGGTTCCGTAGTCTTCATTACTGGTGGAACAGGGTTCCTTGGGAAACAGCTGGTTGAGAAGTTGCTGAGGTAAGATAATCACAGTACACCCGAACACGTTTTGCTCTCTCAGTACTACCATAGACTAAGTATAATACCTACTTAGTCTATGTTTACTTAGTCAACTACATTTTAATTGAAAAGTAAATATCATCTGAAGACCTGATACGGTCAGTTATGATCTTGTGGACGGCGCAGTTGGCAACCAAATATCTGCAGCCCATCCAATGACATTGGTAGTTGGTACTGCGTTTGCAACCAAGGCCAAATAGAGGGCGTTGAGTTTGGAAGCAATCGTGTGAATGCTAGTTGATGACCACGAATATGCGAGTTTTGCTTTGGCAACCCCTATGTCTCGACATCAAGATGGCTAAACTGGTAAATGAACGCAAACGCAAAGTGATTTAAGAGTTCCTATCCAATCCTTCAGCCACTGTCTGTCTACAGCTGGGCATAGGCATTTTCTATCCTCCGTATCTATACATCTACTACAGAGAGGGTGACATCTTGTCTCAGCATGGCGTGGCGTGCCTCATCAATAAATTTCTCGTAAGTAAAATTATGGAGATCAGTAGTGTTTCTACTATTATTTATAATGGCATGGACTGCTTTTTCGCATAAACGGAGAAACTGACAAGCAGCAATATTTAAAGATGTCTCAGTGATCAATCGATTTAAAACTGGAACTGATCTCTCAATTCAATCTCAATCGATCTCTCTCAATTTAAAAATACAAGTCATGGGCAAACTTGCACTCGGTTAGCAGATTAAAAAGGAAAATTTTCTGAATAAGTAAGACTGAAATATTAAAAGGAAGGGAATTGTATTTTTTTCGAGGATTAGTTTAAAGAAGCGCAATGGTAGAAAATAACAAATCACGACACAAAAAATAACTTGATTACAGGGCCTGCTACGGCATAAAAAAAATATATCTTCTGTCAAGAAGCAAGAAGGGAAAAACTATGGAAGAAAGATTAGAAAAAACATATCAAGATCCTGTAAGTCTTTTTTTTTCTCTATGACTTGTACGATGTACTGTACAACATATTTGTAAATGATAATAACATTAGGTAAAAAATATTCACAAGTTCGTTTAAAGGAAACTGTTGATTTTAATTCCTACTTTCCAAAATTCAGGAAGTTTAAATTAGAGTGTTTGTCCTTTACCATTCATCCAACCATCCATCAGCCTAGTTCGTCCACTGCTGGACATAAGTCTTTTCAGGACTTTGCCACTCCCGGCGGTCATCCTGAAGAAATTGTCTATACTCACACACGCTGGGCAGGCGGGTTGGTGAGCGCAGTGCCGGAACCAGTCTGTTCTATATAAGGCCTGGCTATTAGGGATGGATAAACCGCCATCCATCGGTCCCAGGCATGGTGGGCCTCATGGTTTTTTGCCTGTGAGCTGTCCTCATACTCTCCCCCGAATCACTTGGAGAGGGTCTCCAAGTAAGATGGTCCACAGTCAAGCGCGGCATCAGCTCTACCACCTTCACCATACAATGCCTAAACAGGTGACGGTAGAGCATAATATCTAGAGCTCTTTGTCTATCTATGAACACATAGATGCTTCCCTCAGGCGCCAAGTGGCTCACTATTTATTAAAGTGACTACCTACCTAGTACATAAAATATCATTGCGTTATGGGAAATCACATCAAGAACATTTTAAGTATACGTAACGACCAAGTTACATTTTTTGCAACTTCTCGGTTAGCTAAATCTACAAAAATAAATATATGTTTAAGAAAAAATATGATAAAATAATAATACCTATACTTAAATATTATAAGTCAATACCTATACTTAAACATTATAATGTGTTTTAGTTGCTTGTACTACAATATTCTAAATTTTTATATTATTTTGGACGAGCCAAATGAATATCACACCCTTTTTCGATTCTTTTACATCCATCAACCTAGTTGTAAGGGCCGTCCATGTTATTACGTCTTTTGAAATTGAGGGGGGAGGGGAGTCTGGTCTGCGGGTGACAGTGATATCATGAGCATAGATGGCAATATTGGGGGATCTTGCTGAAAGAAAAAAAATATTGCTTAAACAATAATATTAATCTTGTGAAACAGAAACCGAAAATTACATAAGTTTTGTGAGACATTGGGGTCATTGGATAATGAAGATAGGATGATTGTAGGGAGACGTTGAAAATCCCCAAAAATTACAATGACGTAATATATGGACTACCCCAAATAAAAGCTTTTATTTTAGATCCTTTCACTCGTAAGTTGTAGTGAGGACAAATATGTTATAGGAGCTGGAGATTTGGGTATCTTCCTGACCCTCCGGGAGACTACCGTGACTTTATTTATTATTTATTACTTCAGGTATTCGATCAGCTCAGGAGCATCAACCCTCAGTTCAACGAAAACATCGTTCCTGTTGAAGGAGATATCCGTGAACTGAAACTTGGTATTAAAGATGAAGATTGGAAAACACTCACCGAAGAGGTGATACATACAAATATAAACATTCAAACTTTTTTTTAAGAACTCATAGATTTATGTTATACAATAAATTTTATGGAGATATCAGAAACCAACTAACAGTAATCTAGTTATTGAAAAGAAAATATTTTGATGCTAATTTCCCTTTTAATATTAGGTACCTAAAAACTACTGAACTAATTGGGTGAAAATTTATTTAACAAAACTACGATGAGGAAGCCGGGGACAAAATGATAAATTGAAATATAAAAAATATATTTAAATTAAATAAAAAAGAAGAGGATTTTAAATTCAAATACCTATTTTTAAATACTACAATGACCACCTCTGTGGTCTAATGATTCTAACGTCTCGACCACGTGACAGAGATCACGGGTTCAAAATTATGGCTGATAGTAGAAATGAAATGTTAAACTCTTAAATATGGGTTTGTGCCTGAAGTACGGCAAAAGATAGTTTAAATTTAATTTATTAATGGACCATTAGAATATTATGTAAATATAATAAATTAAATTTTCATTTTCTATTAACAGTTTAACCAATCGAAATTTATTATTCTGCTTTATTGTGTATAAATAATTGATGTATAATACTTAGTAATTCACTTATATTTTGGGGTGGATCAAAATGATTCTGGGGTTGACTAGACCTGCCTGGCTCCCCTATTGCAACGCCCTAGCTGTAGGTTAACTATCATATATTTTATCTATTATCATAATACTTTCACATAATATTATCTATCATAATACTTTTTTTATTATTCCAGGTGAATTTTATCTACCACGTTGCTGCAACAGTGCTCTTCAATGAACCATTAAAGTCAGCAATCGTTGCCAACGTACGAGGAACTCGAGAGGCTATAACCCTCGCCAGAGAATGTCACCACTTGAGGAGTATGGTCTATGTGTCGACGGCATATTCGCATTGTAACAAAAAAGAGGTCTGCAAAAAATTTATTTACAGTTAAAAAATAGTACCCATTAATAACAAAATTACTTAAAATTAAAATTAACTTTTATTAACACCTCAAGTTAGAACCGATTTTTCTAGAAGCCAGTTTATTTCATGGCGTTTCTTCATGATTAGTATAACAGCTGAAATTAAATCTCGAAACAATGGCTATGACAAAGCCGTTATTTATCATTGGTTCAACACATCTGATAACTAAAACACTGAGAGTCTCTCAGTGGCCTGAAATAATAATGATCATTACTCATCTATCATAAATGATTCTGCAAAGGTATATATTAATTTAAGATAAGTTAAAATCTCACTCATAAATACAGCCTATCCTACCTCTACCCCTTCTCACACTCACACACTCTCGCTCACCAGCTTGCACACACTAGTAGCTATCACAGAAATGCATATCCCAAGATTTCGTACCCGCTGAAACGCTGGCACTGGGCATCCAGCTGGGCGGCTGGATGAACAGGTTAGAGGACCATCAAGAGTGGCAAATTATCTTGGAAACCAGCAGTGGACAAATATTGGCTGATGGATGGATGGATTGATAAAAATCACCACCTCGTCATGGGGCTAGGAAATCACATGCACATAGAACACACTTTCCAATACTTATAAACATACCTACTTATTTCCTCACACACACTACCCTCTGACACACTAACTCAATCCTTATACTTACTTACTCACCCTCTATCAACTGAAATATTCCTGGATTTAATTAAGTGTTTTGATAATGTAAATTTGTATACTTGTATATTTAAATACTTACTTTAATTTCTACTGCTAGAGATAATAATGTAGGGAAGACAATAACTTCTAAAATACAGTAAAAACCTAGTTAAGAAGTCCGAGTTGTTCTCATGGGGCTCAGCTGTTATACTGGTTACAGGTGTTGGAAAAGTTCTACACGAGTCCCGTACCACCAGCGACGATGATCGAAATGGTGGAAACAATGGAAGAGAGACGGCTTGATGCTTTGACACCTGCGTGAGTATACTCAATTGTGAACAGAATGGAGGAGAGCCGGCTTGATTATAAGTCACCAGCGTGATTATATTAAATGGTGGAAAGTATGGAAGAGATCTGGTTTAATGCTATGTTTCCAAATATTCGGCAGTGATTGGTTACCTTTCCATTGAACAGTGGACTTCACCTGAAGGGCTGCGACGATCAATTCCTGCTTTATGCAAACGCATGGCATTGTGAAAGATAGCCAGTGCTGCATGTATGCATC
Source organism: Ypsolopha sequella (assembly GCA_934047225.1). Taxonomy (NCBI): domain Eukaryota; kingdom Metazoa; phylum Arthropoda; class Insecta; order Lepidoptera; family Ypsolophidae; genus Ypsolopha; species Ypsolopha sequella. The sequence goes on along the minus strand of OW204010.1, from coordinate 16,990,987 downwards.
CGCTAATTAGTGTGCAAGCTAGACTTTGAAGTTGTTTTAGTTTTCATGCATCCCCTTGTCAGCTACTAGCATGTTTGATCTGATGTTCAATTTGCATTGCATTTGCTTAGCTTATTAATGATACATTTTATCATTAGCTCGTATGCCTTGCTTCTCGAGTCCATGTACTATGCTAGGGAACGTGGTTTTGTGGAAAAACTGCTTCGCTTCTATAGCAGTTTCTGTAGATTTTCCTGGTAAATAAGTTTGCTGGTACTGATGAGGTTTCTTTTTTAACGATCTTTCTCTGAAGTACCTTTCAAAGAGTCTTGAGTAAAAACGGTAAAAGACTGATCGGTCTGTTCGCTTTGGGTTGTGTGTAGTTATACTTACGGGGCTTGGGGAGAAATACTACTTTGACTTATCCTCAGGAGTTGGAGATACATTCCAGGTCCTGCTTTTTTTTTTTTTTTTTTTTTTTGCGCCCAAGCAAGGCACCCTCCGGAGGACACGGTGGGAGGGAGGTGGAGAATGCTCATAGCATACCAACGTAACCGGTTACGTTGGTTATGTGGGACTCACTGAGTGCCTACCCACTAAACTCCACCTATTTGGTTTGGCCCTTAAGGTTCTTAAAACCTTTATCGGAAGCGACCCCCTCTGGGGAAAGGGGGCGCTAGCGGAGCCCTATAGGGGCATCCGCTGGATAAGAACACTAAGTGTTAATTTCTGGGTTGGGAGGAAGAGCTAGGCTCTGATCGTTTGGTTTGAGCCTTCAGCTCATCGAAGGCTTCCAGAAGGAGATTGAGATCGGCTGGCATAAATAAAACTTGAGGTGCATATTTCATAACCGTAACAATAGATTCCATTAGCTGTCAGTCTTCTTCCAAGAGGCATAGAGATGGCAAGTCTATCACAATACATTTTATTGAGTTTCCAGTTAGATAGCATGTTGGTCTTGCTTGTAAAGTTGCCATCGGGTATTTTTAGTGTCCCTTATTTTGTGTGGTGGTACTTTATTTGAATGTTGTTACAAAATTGCTTTAACTTTTACTTTGTTTAAAACGTACCTCTTTATTTAATGCTAGGCGTGCTTTTTTGTAATCAGCTCAGTCTCTTTTAAGCTTGGAGTTCATAGTTCTTTTAAAATGTCGTAATTGTTTCCAAAACTTATAAATTTTATTGCTCCATCATCCATATTTTTTCTCGTCAACCGTCTATTTTTCTGCGATGAGAGGGCATGACGATTCGTTATTATCAATAATGTACTTTGTAATGGTAAAACTTGTGTGTCTGTCTCCTCTCCAGTGAGTTAATTTCATCCTGTAGGTTCAGGAAGTATCTTTATGTCTTCACCTACAAGTGATAGATAATTTTATTTTATTTGGTTTCCCTTAATTTTTTAAATTTTCATGGTTCTTGTTTATCTACCTCTTGTACATACCTTATCTGCTTGTGATCAGATCTTTTAGTTCACAGCATGCCATTCGCTGATGGATTCTGTTACAACGTTTGTTTCTAAAGTTAAAAATCTATTATTATTTGACTTTATCTTGTTACAAAAGTTGGTTCACAGGTTCAGAGCCCCCTTTTCGAATTTTCAATTCGTGGGATAAAGCAAAGTTTTTATTATATTTAAAATCTCTTCTCGTATATTTAAGTCTCTTTTTTAACACAAAATAGATATACGTTATACCAATACTTGGATGGAAAGCGTCGATGAGATCTAGGATGAAGTGAGGCCACCCAGAAAGCAGAAAAATAAAAGCAAGCAATGTGTAAATTAGATTCACCAGGAGTATTTGGAATAATCGGTGGAGGTATCTTAGTTTACGCCACTTGGGGAGGCTCATTGTATGCACTCTAAAATCTATCTTCGTCCAATCGATGAAATATCGTTAGGATGCACCATCTGTCGTGACAATGAAAAGTTAGAAACCCATTAACGTTTATGTATTTTCCAGTCTCACAGAAAGTTGGCCTAACACTTACACATTCTCTAAGGCGATAGCAGAAGAGACGGTACGGATATTGGGAGAAGGGCTACCTATTTGTGTCGTGCGACCAGCTATTGGTAATTGCCTTAGATTTCTTTTACTATTTTTTAATTTTTAGTTAATTTGCCCTTACTCGTCCTCGCCAAATTTCAGCACGAAACTAAGGGATTTCGAATTTGCGGTAAAAATTGCGGTTGAATTTGCGGTTGGTTACTTTCAACTGCGTATCACTCTCCATGATTCAATGTGTCAGCGCATTTATATCATTATACTTGGTTAGTAAAAATATGTAATGTCCAGTTTTGGTCAGGATTTTTAAAATTTTGAGAACTGATGTGTCATTCGGCTGTAACTTGTAATGAGTTTAGAAAGGGCTTTTATTTTGGTTTTATCAACTGTCACCTTTAGTAATTAAGCCATGGGAATTGCTTCCAACATCAAGAGTTTGCTGGTAGCTATCTCATACAGAGAAAATTCTTGTCTATTTAAACAGACTTTAAGATTACCTACTTGTCTTTATAAATTTTCGTGTACATTAAATAATTAGAATATAAATATGAATAAAATGTTTTTCATAGTTGTTCACTTTTTTAAAGAAAATTTTGTGAGGGTCCCTACTACTGAAAAATGTAGAACTTCGCAAATTTTCACAGTCATTCATTTACATGTATGATGTGAACTTTGAAACTTTAGCTGTCCTTCATTAGTGTCCTTTTCAAAAAAAAAACAATATTTCATAAAAAACAAAAACAAAACTCCATTTATTCTTTCTTTAATGGAATACGAAATCATCGTTCAAACCCAAATCGCTATTGAACGATTTTTTTTATTAATCAATAGTTACTCCTGCACTTTCGGAACCTGCACCAGGATGGTTGGACATGAGCAACGTGTTTGGACCGAGTGGGGTAAGCATACTCAACCTGTAACCTTATAACTGTGCCGATTGGCACAGGTAAGTCAAGGTCACGGCAAACGCTCTGTATGAGTAGTATTTATATTATATTGTATACAATATGGGTATCGTTGGAAAGCTAGAAAGACAAACAACAATCAAAAAATACAATAAAAAAATATTGTTGACCTAAATATTTTTTTATTATTGTATTATTTATTTCTTCCGTTACATAAAAAAAAACTTTCTCTTTTTTTTAACTTATAGAAAATTAAATCTTATTTTAGAAAAAGAAAACCGCAAAAGATTTTGACAACTACTTTAGGAGATATAGCCATTAACAAAACTGGCGGGAAAAAAATCATCCATAATTCTACAGGTTTCTTAACTACTACGATTACCAGATGATAAAAAAAAAAAATCCGCGATTTTTGGTGGTCCTCATAGTAAAAGTTGTTCATAACCATGGGTAGAAGAACCTGTTTGAAGGAAAAAGGTTATCAAATTAACACCGATATAAAAATATATCGCGACGATATGAATCCCCAAGGTGGTGTCAGAGGTGTTCCGAGTGAGAACTGTGAAATGCACGTCATAGTCCACACTCGGTACACTCGCTTTTCACCGGCAATTATTACGTCCTAATACGATGGGTGGTGAGCCCTATCGCCGTTCTTTGGGCAGAAATACACGCTTTTTAGGGCATGCAGGTTTCCTTAACAGGTTTTCCTTCACCGTTAAGCAAGTGGTAAGTAAGAACAAATACAATGCACATAACTTCCGAAAAACTCATTGGTGCATGCCCGACCGGGGATCAAACCTGGATCCTGTGCTACCGCTACTATTAGCTTATATCTTAATTTTTTTCTCATTTTTTTATTTATGAACAAAAATCCAGAGCAAATACAGTAAACATTAACCAAATATAACATCAGCTAATAGAGCCAATAATTGATTATACTATGCTAAACAATAAATATAAACAATAAATATAATAAGGTTTGTCCAAGAACAAAAGTGGAAACAATTTATACTTCACAATTAACTAAAGTACACCATGGCGTTCCACAAGGTAGCGTTCTGGGGTCCCTTTTATTCATCATATATACCTATAAATGACATGCCTCAAGCTATAAAATATCCGATTATACTATTCGCTGACGATAGTACTGCGATATTTTTGGAAAACGATCCTAAAACATTGGAGTCCGAAATAAATGCCTCGTTAAAAGATATTGTTAGCTGGCTCCATCAAAACAACCTCAATATTAATTTGAACAAAACAAAAATAATGAATTTCAAATACATGCAAAATAAAAATAATCTGAACCTCGACATCCATTACTCAAATACTCGTATTGATGAAGCAGTAGATACAAAGTTTTTAGGAATTCACATAGATAATAATATAAATTGGAATAAACAAATAGACAGTGTATGTAAAAAACTAAATTCCTTTGCGTATGCACTTTACATGCTTCGCAAGGTAGTTAATGTAGATGCTTTAATAACAGCATACCACGGATATGTAGTATCAACTTTGAGATATGGGGTTGTATTTTGGGGTAATGCGACTAATAAAGTTCGTGCCTTTATGGCCCAAAAAAAGTGTGTGAGAGCAATGTTTCGCTCAACACCAAGAGAAAGCTGTAGGCCACACTTCAAAAAACATAAGTTATTGACATTGCCATGCATTTATATTTTTGAAGTTGCGGCATTTGTTAAGTCTAATCAGAATTTTTTGAGACATTCAGTAACCGTCGACTCAATACAAAAATAAAATGCTTTTCTCACAGCACTACTTCGGGAACAGCATGTTCGGAATGACCTCAAAAGTTTATAATTCCTGCTTCAGTCAGAACAATTGAAAATATTAACGTATTTAAAATTAAACTAAAAGACTTTCTGATTGATAAAATGTACTATACAATTGATAATTATTTGAATGACACCTGTTAATATTGATTTTATTTAGTTTAAAAATGTACTAATATTTTATGTAAATAACTTTGTATACTTATAATTGTACTTTATTCGTTAATTTTAAGATTTGACATTTGTACGCCTAACGGCAGAGCATACAGGGACAAATTATATTATACATATTTCATGTTAAATCTTTAAGTTTAAGTTAAGGTTGAAGTTGAAGTAATTTTACACTAGGTACCAACATGATAAACAATTTGAAAAAAATAAAACTAAAAAAAAGACGATAAAATCTTGATGCGAACGTCCCCGAGCGTGCGGCAGCCGCGCTCATAAGTGCGAACGCCGTCTTGCTGTCCGGTTGTCTCTCGATACCTGACCTATAAGGTTGCTATTTATGCTTTCGATTGCATATTCTTTGTTTGAGTACTGTGATATACAACAAACCAATAGGTTGCATGAGACTATAGTAGATGTCGTAACTGGGAAGAATTAAGTGTCTACACTAGCGCTCCAAACGGGGATCCTTACTGCTAATAAAACTTTAATTTTATTATGAATACCTACTAATAAATTATTAACAAAAAGTAATTATATCCCATAAAAACATTAATGTGAAATGAGAGCCAAGTTCAAAATTATGATATATACCTTGCTTGTTGACTTCAACGACAAAAGAATTGAGATCTAAATGGGTGCCAAGTTCCATGGTCAGTCCTGAAATTTATTTATAACAACATAAAATATTTTTTAACAACTTAAAATATAATTTCTTCTTATAACTAAGGATAATATATTGAAGCCTAAGGTATGACTTGGCTAGTTCGAATATACGAATATTATTATATATATATAAATTATATTATATAAAACAGTCATGGAAGAGCCCTATGTTCGATGGCTAGTTTCTACCAGGAAGCCCAATTTTCAGAAGAATAAAATAAGAACTTACAGCTTTAGAACTTGCAAAGGCTATAATATAATTCGTATATGATAACAAGCCAAGTCAGACCTTGGGCTTCAATATATTATCCTAAGTTATAAGAAGAAATGATATTTTAAGTCGTTATAAAATATTTTATGTTGTTATAAATAAATTTCAGGACTGACCATTGAACTTGGCACCCATTTAGATCTCAATTCTTATGTCGTTGAAGTCAACAAGCAAGGATATCATAATTTTGAACTTGGCTCTCATTTCACATTTATGTTTTTAATGGGATTAGTATTTTCTACCAGCTAACCTTTGGCAATAGGGAATTTGTTGAAGGTAATAACAAAATATTTTAAAATATTAAATCACATGGAGACGCTGGGTCCGTGGGGTCCGGAGGCGCGGCGACTGTTTAAAGAACTTTCGTCGCGCCTGGTCGATGTCTCGGGTGACCGGAGGGCTGGCGCTTACCTTGGCCAGAGGATCAGTCTGGCCATCCAAAGAGGAAACGTTGCCAGCATTCTGGGCACCCTACCGGGGGACAGCGACCTGGACCGGGTTTTTTATCTTTAATTTTTGTAATTTTAGGTAATATTGATTTAGATTAGTTTAATTAAATTTATAGATTTATTTTATTTATAGGATAGTTTTAACCAGTTTTTTTTGTATAATTAATTTTAGGAATATTTAGTTTTAAATTAAGTAACTTTTTTTTGTTATTTAAGTTTTAAAAATCACATGATTAAATAAAACATAAATAGGTGAAGTAATAAACAATTTCCTTAAAAAACAATTAAAGTATTATTTTAATAATAAAATATATAAAATACTTAAGGTATTTACATAAATATGCAATTATTATATTTTATTTCAAATGACAGAAATTAACTAATTTCTCATAACACAATCACTAGGAAAAATTATGTGATATTATGTTAGACTGATCATGAGATCCAAAAATGAGTATTATAAAATTGATGGGTCTAAAAATATTGATAGGTAGATACAGCAAAATAAAAAATATTAAAAAACATGACTGCCATTTTTTCAAAATTAACTTGCACATGCAAAAATTGGGACATGCAAAACAACACGTATCCAAATATGTAGAACTGTCCCTTGACTGCACAGGGTGTCGTTACTAAGTTCATTTTGAAATTATGTCAGTCGTGTTTTTAATATGTTTATAATAAATTTTTATTTAATACTGTTATATCCAGTGCCAATCCTGATGGTATATAGATTCTAATGAAACCTCATTCATCCAAATTGGTTAAAGCGTTCAGAAGATATGATGGAATAAAGAAAAATACATACATGAACCCTGAAATTAATACACTCCTTATTTTGAGGGCAGTCGTGTAAAAAGCTAGTTTTTAAATAAATATTATTCAATTTAATCTTAGGTTAATAAACCAAGTGAACGATAAAAAAACATAAAAAAACTCTTTGAGGATTATTATTTAGATATTTAGATTATCAATTAAACCTCCTAAAAAAATTGTTTGGACTTCCAGATAGTTTTGGCCGGTGGACTAGGAGTTATGCGCACACTTTTAGTGAAAAACGAGAGCCTCGTTGACATTGTTCCAGTGGACTATGTCAACAACCTCACTATAGCATCATCCTGGGAGACGGCACTGAGGTACCAGAGAGGAGAACAAGATATCAAGATATACACCTGCTCTAGAATAAGGAACAGGGTTGCCTGGCGTGAGTTGGTATTTTGTATCATTCACATTTGTGCATTCTTACAGATATATACGTATAATATTATATAATATAATTTAACCGTATACAAACCCTAACTCTACAAACCCTACATCTTGATCAAAAAGTATGGCTTGGCCGTTTCGTGGCCGCCAAACAGACACTCCCATGTAATATAATACAATTGTTTCATTACATTACATTCCATTCAGTGAGTCCAATAAACTTCATCTATATTTTAGACATGACTTGAGGAACCGGCGCTTTATGTTGTGGTGGGGTCCATAATATTTATATTAATTTATAATAAGTTCTAAAACTGTTAACAGATCTCACTTTTATCTTGAAACTTTTTTTTATGTGTGAAATCCTGGGTTCTCTCTTGCTGATCAAACTGGACACCATGTGAAGTTTGAAACTAAACAAAATAATTGCTTCCATAAAGTTCTCCTATTTCTTCCAGGTACATTGGAATACGTTTCTGAAAGTGGCACTTCCAATTACGCATCACCAAAAATGATTTGGTATCCAAGCCATATTAATACTTCTAACATGAATATTTATTTCTTCTTGACCATATTGTTACATTATATACCAGCCCTTTTCATTGATGGCATATTGAAGGTCTTCGGCCAGAAACTGAGGTAAGTTTACACACAAAATAAAGTAAACTAGGATACTAGATTCAATTGGGATAAAAAGGTAGGATGGCGGTAGGTGAACGAATAAAAAGTTTGTGCCCGAAGTACGGCGATAAAGCCACCAGTCTGGAATAGCAAAACCACCGTAAAAAATTGTATTCATCTCGATGTTGTACAAGCTTCATTCTGGAGTATGTGCAAGAATTACACGATTTATATAATTGTCGTTGCGCAGGAAAGTTATGCATGTATGTTGGGAATATTGCGTTCGTTTGAACGTTTTTCAATCTACTTTTCAATCATCATGATGCGACCTTTAAATGTCCCAATATATATATATAATATATATATATATATATATATATATAATGGGAATGTACAACAAATCATAATATTATCATCATCACGCTTGGTAGATGCATCAGGTGACCAGAAGGCTGGTTTTTATTTGGGTCAACGCCTGGGTCTGGCTATTCAGAGAGGGAATGTTGTCAATATTTTAGGAACTCTTTCACAGGATAGTTCAAATTTAGACGATAATTTTTACTTTTAATTTTTATTTTCTTAATAAGGTTTAGTTTTTAGGGAAATTGATTTTATAGTAGTTTAAGTTTTATTTTTAATATTTCTAAGTTGTTAATAATTTCGTTATATAATTTGAGTATTATTTTCAAATTTAATTGTTTGTAAACAAACCATATTAAATCAATTTGAATTCAATGATCTAGATTACCCTAAAATATCTAGATCTAGCCTTGATCTAGACCAAAAGTGCTGGCACTGATGACGTTCATCCACTCATTATGTCAAAATACGGAATAGCTATATGATAGTGGTGGCCAGATTTCCAGACCAAATTATTTCACGAAATTCTGATGTCAATTGGCCACCAAGATCATACAATTTAAAAGCGTTCGATTTCTTTCTTTGGGGTTTTATGAAATTTCGGGTTTATGCGAATAAACCAGAAATAATTCCTGAGCCTGAGATCCAACCCGTCATCGGTGAGATACACAGCCACATCTTTGTCAACAAGCTATCGAAAATTTCTTGAAAAGAGCAATGGCCTGTCATCAAAGCCACGGGAGCCATTTGCTGGATATTTTATTCCATACTTAATCGAACATGTCTACTTTACAATACAATAAAAATATTACAACTCGCTCAAAAAATATTTGATTTTATTTTGAAATGAAAAAGTGCACTCTTGAGACATCATTTTTATACATGCTCATATGAATATTCAATGAATATTAATATTCGACTGAAGACGACCTCAAATGGGTCAAAATATATTTCAAAATTTATTTTTTTTCCGTTATTTTAACTATAATTCATGAAAGAATACGACTATATACGAATAAAATCAATGAAAAAGCTTATACAAAGTAAAAGCATTTTTTATCATAAAATTTATGTGATAAGAATTATCCAATGAAACGTTATAAAATCAACAACATCACCTCCCTTTGGACCTATAATAATGTTTATTTTTCAGACTTGGCAAAATATATCGCAAAATATACAAATTAAATACCGTTCTAAGTTATTTCCTTCTGAAAACATGGGACATGCGGGATGATAATACGCTGGATTTGAGCACCAAGTTATCTAAAGCTGATAAGGTCATCTTTAGTTTTGACATCAAGGATATTCAAACTGACACATTAATGGCTTCCTGGTTTCTTGGACTAAGGAAATATATCTTCAAAGACGGCTTGAAAGGAACTGAAAAAGCTTATAAGAGACTGCCTTATATGAGGATAGCTCATTATATTGTGTCGGCTTTATATTTCTTATTTTTATGGAAAGTGTTATCTTGGTCTTTTGCAATAGTTTCGTTTTGTTCCCGAAGCATTATGCAATTAATATGATTACGTTTTTTTAAGATGATTGATTATTATTAGTTGTCTTTTAAATAAAAGATTATTTAATATGTTGTTTTTTTTAATGTAATTTATACCCCTATAATATCCTATATATCCTATATATAATATATATATATAATAATAATCCTATATATAATATCTATATATCCTATAATACCCCTTCAATCAAGTGTTTTTTGTTTCTTAATTTCTATTTTATAATGAAAATTGAGTAATTTTTAATGGCCTATACAAAAAAAAAACTTGTTATCCAATTACACAGACACAAAAAAAAAAATTAAAAAAAATTGTTTCTCTTCCCTTGCTATTCTTAGTTTGCTATAGTTAGTTTTGCTTGTTTCGATGTCAATCACATATGCAACTGCTCTACTCGGCTTCAGTACGGAGAAGATCGAAGCTAGAGCCATTGTCTGGAGTCCTCATGAACCCAAATACCAAATTTTGTTGGAGAAACTGCAAAAGCCTTTTATCTACTCCCATACTACAATAAATTATTACATCAAAAGCGGTTTTATAAGTACATACTTTGTTTGACCGATGGTAAACAATTACAATATGTAATATACGCAATAAATTCTGAGCTGTAAATGGTCAAATTCATTACAACACCCCTAGAGAAACAATCACAAGCGATGACTTTATGAACGAATGTTTTTTTCTCATTTTCAGTGAAGTTATTAGTTGAAAATATTATAAATAACATGACGCGAAGACGATATTTTTGATGGTTGCAGATAAAGTTTTGTATACAACTGAACATAATTAGACATTGGAACATTCGTGCAGTCTATTACGATACGAATGAACACTCGTGTCTCATTGTATCACAAAACACTATTTTGTGATTACTTTACACGAGGAAATTTGGGTATTATGTTTTTTTGTATCAGCTCTTGGGGATTTTAGGTTACAATTCCTTAAAAGTAAGCCGACATTGTGATCAACTTCTCACTTTATGCAGTATTCTGCTTAGAAAAACAGACTGTCAATATCTTGTGTGGAAGAGGATTGTCACCACGTTCTGTGCATAGGCTGCAAGGCATACTGGGACCCGAACAAGGCCCAATTGGCTTTGGTGACCTATTCTCCTCGGAGGCGAACTTCCAACGGCTTCGAGATTTCGCGCGTTCCTGGCATAACAAACGCAAGCTGTGGGAGGTGGGCTGATGCCTACCCAAATCTACAAGACAGTATGCAGCTCGGCACCGAAGGCGTAATTCGTGACGCTAGATGAAGGCCAAGCCCCATGAAAGGGGAGAAGTAGCTGGGACATGGGCCAGCAAAATAGTATCCGGTGTAGGGGGACTTTTGAATGGAAAAATACGCACGTTCCAACTTGAAAATTTCACTGCAGTGCTACAAGGATCTTATGACGCGTGGGTTGGTTGTGGCCCAAATCGTAACTAACACCGCTCCCATACTTATTGTGTCACAACTGCGCCCTAGATCCTTGCAGCACTGTACACATTTTTTACGAGCTAAATTAAATAGTGTCTCATTGAAAAACGGATCCGCGTCGGGAACATTTTTGCGCGATGATTTTTTATGATTTCAAATGTCGCCTAAAGCCGGACGATTCGTATAATAGAGTTCAAATGGCACTTATGGTTAAAAGCCCTTCTAAAACAACCATGTAACGCTGGTATAACGAATTTAAGCGCGGTCGACTAACTTTGAGGGATGAAGAAATAATTTAAGTGGTTGCCCTTTGACAGCTAAAACAGAAGGAAACATAATTGAAGAGACACGACGAAATTGATTCAGCACTGGCAGAGTGGTGGCGGGGTGAGCACCTGAGAGGTACAAGCAACAAGGATCTGATGGTGCGTGGATGACAGTGACAGGCGGGTGCAACTGTCAAACAAGGTGTATGATAGCCGCGTTAGTTCCGATTTTGGACACAACATATTCACACGCCAAAAGATCCTTGTAGCACTTGTACCAGTGGCCTAATCATGAAAACATCTCCGTATAGTTGGGTCTCAAACTACATCAAAATCGTATGGAATCTGGGAAACCGCTCCAAGCGGACAGTAGCGGAACTAACAGCTACGTATGGCAACCTAAGTTTAGTTTCAAGCGCAACTATACGGAGATGTTTTCATGCTTAGGCTACTGAGAGACTGAGAAATAATTTTAGAACATACAAAAAAGGTCATATCTCCTGCTTCAAATGGTATTAATTTTTCTTATTCTGTTTTTGAAATAAGCATCAAATATTCTAATAACAAATTAATGTGACGCAAGTTGTGGACCAAATCTACAGATTTTTATTGAAACAAAATAATAATTAAAAACCTACCTATAGAATAAATTTTGCCTTAAGCAAAACACTGACCTAAAACCCTTAAAAAACCTATATCTAATAAAAATAAACTAAACTAAATAAAAAATCCTATCCAGATCGCCACCGTCAGGTGGAAGGGTACCTAGAAGGCTGGCAGCATTTCCTCTTTGAATGGCCAGACTAATTCTCTGGCCAAGATATGCGCCAGCCTTCGGGTCCCCACAAGGGTCGATCAGCCGTGTAGATACTTAACTTTCAGCATCTGGATCTAGATTATATAATAGAAATTCATATTAATTTATATTGTATTTTAATTTGTACTTAAAAATATCTACATATATACAGGATGGAAAATATTTAAGGGCCCTGGAGCGGAACTACCTTAAATCCTTTAGTTAGCTCATTTCACTGAAAGGAAACATTCCTTTATTTTTTAAAAGAAATCAAACTGCATTTGAAGATCTTCTAAAATTTGCTTGTCTCACCCGGGAACTGAACCAACTAAAAATAAAAAAATTAACCCTCGCTATTTTAGTATACGAATTGGTAGGATTATTGTTCAGGATAAAATTTGTAGAATAAACATTTAGTCTTACACTCATCTGTTGTACGAGATACCCATGAAATTGAATATTTATTACAAATTCTTTATTTATTTGAATATTTATTACAAGTTCTTTATGATACGCCATTATTACACAATGACAGCACGGAATGAAAGCAAAACAAAAAAAAAATGAAATAAGAAAGAATACTTTTATCGATTAAATTGTTGAAAGTTATCGTTCGAACTTCAAATTTGTTCCTCCGCGTTGCAAAAAAAATACGTTCCCTTTTTAAACTTTTCGTCAGTACACCTAGTGCAAAAAGGAATTGTACTGTGCATAGATTTATTATAACCATTTACGGATTTTCTTATTGAAGTCTTCAACAAGGTAGTTAAGATAAATAACATTAGCAAGCTTGTACTTCATACGATGTCTTTGGATGTAACTTGATGTAAGAGAGATAAGAAAATTATAACGTTTCATTTACTTGTTACAAGTGAACAGTACTAGGTACTGTTAATACAGAGCTTGTAATAAATATTAAATTTCATGGGTATCTCGTACAACAGACGAGTTTAAGACATAATGTTTATCAGACAAATTTTATCCTGAACAATAATCCTACCGATTCGTATAATAAAATAGCGAGGGTTTATTTTTTAATTTTTAGTTGTTTCGATTCCCGGGTGAGACAAACGAATTTCAGAATATCTTTGAATGCAGTTTTGTTTCTTTTAAAAAATATAGGAATGTTTCCTTTCAGTAATATGAGCTAACTAAAGGATTTAAGGTAGTTCCCCTCCAGGGCCCTTAAATTTTTTCCACCCTGTATTTATACTACAATATGCAGCAGTATGAACAATAACAAGGTAAAAATATATTATAAATAAGATTTACAAGCAATGAGGTTATGGTATCATATAAGATCATTGCTTACAAATTTTAAATAGGTACCAGTAATTGGTATATTTATATCATTAATAATGTTGAGATTTTTAAATAAATGTATCATATCATTATATCCTAATTATGAACTCAAAAATAGTGCATAATGACATTTTTCAAATATTTTTGAAAAAATATCCTTGGGCCAGGATTTGAAACTGCGACCTCCTGCTTACATGAAAGGCGCGCTACTGACTATGCTACCGAGGTTCATATCTGGAACGACGAATTTTTCCACCATATCTGTAGACCGAGTATTTTTGTAACTACTTGATATACCAGCTTGTAATGCGCATACTGAACGTTCACGAGGGCGTTATGTGATTTCACGCTTTGCTTCTGTTCAGAATGAGCAAGGCGTGAAATCACATTACGCCCTCGTGAGCGTTCAGTTTGTGCATTACAAGCTGGTATATCAAGTAGTTAAAGATTTCTGATTGATTTCTAGTTTGTAACGCACTCTTAGTATTCAAAGCGATAGATTTCGCATTAAAAACATATAAGTAATCTTAGTTAATGAAAACTGTGAGTTTCTTAACTGTCTGATGCAACAGGTATTGTAGCGACGACAGCGCCTTCTGTTCAGAATGTATAATAAAATGAAATAAAATGAAAAATTCAACATATTTTTTGTAATAATCTTTTATTTCAAACAAAACAAATTATTATAATAAATAATCCTAAATAGCCTTATCATATTAATTTTAATATACTTTTGGAACAAAATGACACTATAAAAAAAGACCAAGATAACATTTTCCATAAAAATATGAAATACGAAGCCGATACAACATAATGAACTATCATCATATAGGGCTTCCTTCTAGAAGCTTTCTCAGTTCCCTTCAAGTTGTCTTTGATGATGTACTTCCTCAGACCAAGCCACCAGATGATCATAAAGATGTCAGTTTGAATATCCTTAACGTCAAAATGAAAGATGACCTTATCAGCTTCAGATAACTTGGTGCTCAATTCCAGCGTATTATCATCCCGCATGTCCCAAGTTTTTAGAAGAAAATAACCGAGAACGGTATTTAGTTTGTATATTTTTCGATATACTTTGCCAAGTCTGAAAAAGAAACATAATATTTCAACTTATTTGACAGGACTAAACTTAATTCAAGCGTTCTGTCTTTTTCTTTCTGTATCGAAAACACAAAGAAAGCTTGAAATAAGGTTATAGTGACGGGGCTATTACCTAGTTAGTAAACATACGCGGTGCACACATAGATTCACCCGTCTTCATACAGCCAAAATAACACCGTATTTCTATGAAGCTTAGATGTAAAATACCAAACACGTCATGGCACTGTGCCAAGCTACTATACATAATTGTGTAAAGAGCCATGATCAGCGGCCGTACTATGACACAGTTAGGTCCGTGTTGATAATGTTTGAAAAAATATACATTGCTGCGTTAATATTCTAACTCAATGTGTGACACTCTTTATAACCCGCAATGGACAAAAAATTGTCTAATTTCAACATTCACTGTGTCTTTGAGCTGGCTAATCACGGCTGGCCTAGTGTCGCATGAGAACAGTACGAACCAATCATGAGCCTTTTGCCCTGTTCAGTCTCTGGTGCCATTTTTGAATGACACATTGTTAGAAATTAGTGTTCTATATTTTTTTCAGTCACTGCTTATATAACATTGTATGAAATAACATAATCCAGTGATCATACTCAACAACTTTCCCAAAAATACAGCAGCAGAAATGGATTCCCCCATACAAATTTCCCAGTAGGTTTTTAAAATTGGTACAGATGTTCTATTTCATGAAGTCAGTTTGGCTATGGTTGTAGCAGTGCGTACACGCGAACTATATTCTATAGATTATGTGAAATCATATATAAAACCCTTGCCATTGACACCCGGTATTTGAAACCTCCCACCAAATGTGAACTTCGTCGCCTTACATAGACCAAGACTGGATCATAAAAAGAATATATGGATATGGAACCCATATGAGAGCACATACACTCTTATAGTAGAAAAAAAGGTGCAAAAAGCTTTCCTACGTTACCTATATAAAAGAAAGTTCGGTTACTACCCTTTTATGTATCCCACCCCTTTTCTCCTAGGTACTCTCAATTTGAACTCACTGGACGTCAGACGCAATACGGACTTATTGGTTCAGGTGTGCCGTATTTTGCGGGGTGACTCTGACTGCCCCAAACTTGTGAACGCTCTAACCTCGCTTTTTGCACCCAAAAATTACAGTCGCGCGCGTAGTCACAAGCTGCTACACGAACCCACCGCTAGAACCATGGCGCGACGTCGTTCTCCGCTTCCGCGCGCTCTGGAGGGCCTAAACACACTGCTGTCAGCAAATCCAACGTGTGATCTGTTTGCTGATAGTTTGATGAACGTGTTTCGTGAATGTCTGAGGTTATGTGAGAAAGATGCAAAAAAGAGTAGTATTGTGTAATTATTTGTTAATTGTATTTGTAAATAAATGTTATTCGTGAATTATTTTAATAGGTATAGCGTATTAGATTTAAGTATCTGTAAAGCAGTACTGTAAATGTATTAAATAAATAAATAAATAAATAATAAATAAAAAAAAAATATGAATATCTTTATCATCAAAATCTTAGCTATGTTTTCATTTCTCCTGATTTGCTCAAACAAAATTCCACGTACTTTAACTTTGTTGTAAAACGTCTGTGAAGGGTTACTCAGAGACGAAACTCACGTTTTACCAACGATTGTTACGTCCCAACATGATGGGTGGTGACTGTTGCTCCCTCTATAGCCACGCCGTACTTCGCGGCACCAACTTTTTTGTTGTTTCAATATCGTGTCTAGGCCGAATTTGTAAGAGATCAACCACAGCCATTCTACTTGTTAATCTTAAGACAAAATGAGTCCAGGCCCCGTAGCACAGTGTTTAATCGCAAAAACATCGTGTCACGCTCCTCGCACTTGTGATTCAAATGAGTCGCATCACACGCGATTAAGAGCAGTTTCGCAGAAAATTGTGAAAAACCCGCCTTTTTCTAATTAATCGAAACAGAACACTTAAATTCAAAATTCACTCAATAGCTATTCAACAAAACCTTATTACCTATGTATTGTGTATGTTGCCATCGCAAAGTTTCCATTGTCTTCTGTAAAATAGAATTTCAAAAATCAAAAATCTGGCTGCGAAACCGCTCTTAAACACTGCACAAAGATTTCAAAAGTAAAAAATGTACCAAAATGATTTTACCTTTAAATGGGTGACGCCTACACGTTTGGAATCAGTGCTTATCTGAACACAGTGATAGTTGGACGCCTTAATTATTTTTACGAGAAAAGGGTCTCAATATGCCGTTGTGTGCAGTTTTAAAGTGTACTAACATTTCAAGAAATACGAATAAAGCCAAAAGTGTGACATTTCACATTCAAAAATAATGCAATAGATTTTAGGTGCCAGGGCTCATCTAAACTTTTTGAAATCTTTTGTACAGCATCCAAGTTTTTTGGGTGTTTATGTAAACTTACCTTAATTTCTGGCCGATGACCTTCAATATGCCATCAATGAAAATAGCCGGTATGTAATGTAACAATACGGTCAAGAAGAAGTACACATACTGGTTAGAAGTACCAATACGGTTTGGATACCACATTGTTTTTGGTGATAGATATCTCCAACGATTACTTTCAGCGTTGTGTACTAATGTCCCTGGAAAAAATACATAGTATGACTATATGACACTGTAAAAAGAGTGAGGTCTTGGTATTTAAGGCTGGTAATTATCGGCCTAGTAAAATACCTCCTGTTGTACTAAATGGGTCGGCCCTTCCAGTTGTAGACCGCTTCAAGTATCTTGGTCATGTCGTGACGGAGGACCTCGGAGATGACTCCAATATTGAAAGAGAACGCAGGGCGTTGGCGGTGAGGAGCAACATGCTGGCCCGCAGGTTCGCTCGATGCACAAAAGATGTTAAAATAACACTATTTAAAGCTTATTGCCAATCGTTCTACTTGAGCGGCCTGTGGGTTAAGTACACGCAATGAGCCTACAACGTCCTGCGTGTGCAACACAACAACGCCTTTAGGATGCTGTTGCGGCTGCCGCAATTCTGCAGTGCATCCGGCATGTTTGCGGAGGCGCGTACAGATGATTTCTACGCCATAATGCGCAAGAAAACTGCCTCTATGCTACTCAGACTACGGGGCAGTGGCAACGCCATCCTGAAGACGATTGCGGACCAAATCGATTGTCCTATCCAGAAATTCTGGATGGAAAGATCCATTGGGTTATTTAAATAATCAATTATATACATGTTCCCTTTCTTTTACTGACCTAGTTTTAAGCCTAACACTAATCTACCTATGGATTTTTAATCTGAAAATAAACAGTCATTTATTTATTTATATGGAAAGTCCAATAGTTTTTGGATTATAATATTATTAAAACTCACGTGAGCTGACATACTAAATTATTATTACATACGGCTTGAAAACTCACGTGTGATTGTTGTTGACTATATGCGACAACGCAGCCAACGCTCAGCGCACGAGCAATGCGTGCAGCTCGCCGATCGGCGGCTGCCAGTGCCCGTTAGACAACGACGGTAAACGCCGCGTCGTCGTCCTAAAAACGACACTCGCCTTGATAATGCCGGAATTGTATCGGTGAAACGGTTGGCATATAGTCAACAACAATCACACGTGAGTGTTCAAGCCGTATGTAATAATAATTTAGTTTTTGGATTGTTTAAAAAGTCATGAACAATGGTGTTTAGTTTGATCAGCAAGAGTGTACAAGATTTCGCTCAGGGAGTGAGGGCTAAAAATTAATTATACAAGGTGAAATTTAATCAACTGTCTGAATTTATACTGGATACTCGGCTAGTGATCAGGAACGAGGTTCAATTACCACTTTTTTGGAAATAGTAAAAAAAATTTTTTTGCTCCCATTCTAAACTGGACTAGTTCAATTACAAACCTAGTTAGGCAGTAAAGGAGCAAAACATTTTTTTTTCGAATTTCTCTTTACTGGTGGTTAAACATTGTTCCTGATCACTAACCGAGTGTCCAGCATGAATTCAGGCGATTGGTTAAATTTCACCTTATAGATTCTCATACGAAAAGTCATTATGACAAAGATTATTACAATATCTGTGTCTTTGGTGACAAACGTTTGAACTCGAAAAGTCCAATTTTACAGGAGAGACAAAATATATATATTTTTTTACCAAAAAGGATTAAGTATTTTTGTTTACAATAAAGAATAAGAAAAATTATTTACTTTTTTTACCAAAAATCAAGTGACATTTTTATAACTTTGTGTCTAGAAAATCTTCGGAACAGCTGGATAAGCTTGAACGCCTCCAATACTTCGCTATAAGGTTTATTTTCGGTCTTAACTTTGACCACGTTTCTGATTTTAAGTCACAACTTCAGTGGCTCCCAGTTCGCCTTCGGCGTGACGCCCACTTTCTCTCTCTTCTTTATTCTGTACTGTTCAATCCTACAACTCCATCATATCTTAAAGGTTGCTTTAAATTCATGCACTTTACTCACATGATTGTGCTCTACGGTCCTCCGAAATATTGCTTTTAGCAACTTCATTTCACACTACAAATTTCTATCGTAATTCTTTTGCTGTAAAAGCTGTCAGATTGTAGAATAACTTGCCTATCTCTCGTTACAAGTCTTCAAAAGATAACTTAAGGATCTTTTTCTTTCTTCGTAAATGTTTGTTAAATCCATCTACTTCTGCTACTAATATTTATTTACTTTTATTTTACGTATTACATTATTTATTTTTGTCTTTATTTTAGTGTATATATTTATCGTATTCTAAGTATTTGTATGTACAATGTTATACTTATGTATTTAATTTGGGTATTTGCTATCCATTTAACAATTATTATTTTTTTTGTGCACCACTTTCGCGTTATTTTTCCAACAACTACTTTCCACCAAATTAATTTCTTTGTCTGGAAGAAATCGCTGAAAGTGACAAGGCCACCAATTGTTACCTTCTTTAATTAGTTTTTTCTTTCACCTCTTTTATTTATTTTGGTGTATAATAAAGATTATTTGTCTTATCTTGTCTTCCTTGCCCCCCTTGTGTACGCCCTTGTTGATCATTAATAAATGTGGTTATAGTTTTGCAGACTCTAGTTAAGCTTTCCAACCTATGTTTAACTATAATTATATCAGAATGAATGTAAAAAAATATGACTGAATTAAAAAAAAACAACTTACTCCAACTAGTTCTATTCCTTATTCTAGAGCAGGTGTATATCTTGATAACCTGTTCTCCACTCTGGAACCTCTGTGCCGTCTCCCAGGATGATGCTATAGTGAGGTTGTTGACATAGTCCACGGGAACTACGTCAATGAGGCTTTCGTCTCTTACTAAAAGGGTGCGGATGGCACCTAGGCCGCATGCCAAAACCATCTGTGAAGTTCAACAAGATTTTAGGTTTCATTGATGACCACTTCCTTAGTATAATGGTTCTAATCTCTCGGCCAATAAACTGGTTGTGTGGGTTTAACTCGCCTCTACCAGCGTCATCCGAAAATTACTCTTACTGATAACGATATTTCTCTTAAACGAGATGTTTAAAAATTATTAAAAAAATATATACATAGTGTTACTTAAAATGTGAAGAACAAAATAAATTTCTGATAATTATTCTTGCGTTAAAATAAGAATATCAAAATATTGTTTAAAGTTGAGCTGTTTTCAGACTAAAATTAAGTAAAATTATTTATTTATTTGAAACCACTAATGGTATTTGTATGGTTCTTGCACTGAATTAAGATGATATGCGAATATACGGATGTTTCTTTTCTGTGTATGTCATGAAATACACAGAAAATTATAATCAGTTTCTGGTATATGCATTATAGATAGAAATATATGATAGAAATAATTGTTGAAATGAGGTCTTCAAATACACTTTTTCTCCTCGTTTGACTAATAGGAACCATATACAGAACTCAAACAAATTTTATTAGGTGTGTTTCAACAATATCTAGAGATTTGATATTTGAAGTTTTGCTAGCTATTTTAGTTTTTTTATAAAAATTATAAAACTAACATTTTTTGCTTTCGCCCTGAATCCGCCCCTCTCGCACTGCGCGATTTTTCGCTTGGAGTGACAGTGACAAAAATAAAATTTGCATAGCCTCTTAACAGGAAAACCTAAGTGGGAACAATTTACTATTTCACATTGTGTTCTATCAATCATGAGAGATACCATGGTTATTTATGGATAATAATAAAGCCTCTGAAAAACAAATTAAATTCCAGCAAACTGCTGCACACTGTTATACTATCTGAGCAGCGGCAAATCTTGGTATCGAAAAATATACTAATTTAACTGTGTAACATCTACCGACAAAATAAATTAAACATAGCAAACTAAAATTTCTCACGACCGCCTGAGGATCTAAAAAGGCTGACTTGGGTGAATCATAAAATGATTTGAAAGTAAGTTGGAGTCAGAGTTTTCACGCAAAAAAGACGGCATTAGAATGGAATTATAATATGATTCATCCAAAGCGGCCTTTTTAGAGGACAAGGTTTAAATAACGAACCTCGAAATAAATTATTGAACTTCCAAAAGAAATACTAACTTACACATTACTTAAAAAACATAGTCAAAAACAAAACTATGAACCAAAAGTCAAAAATAGGTGCGACTACGAGCGAAGCGAGGAGGAGCGTGTTTGGTTTGTATGCAAGATAAAATAAGGAGCCGAGTAAGGCGAGGTCTCTAGTTTTAACAGAATCCATGATATTCAAAAAATATTTTTTATTCGGAGGTCTACGATGAAAATAGCTGACAGTGGTTTTCGGAATTTTCAGTATTTCATTCGGTAGTTTTCGTTTATTTATTAGCACAGAAGTTTTCGGTAGATTAGTATTTAAAGCAGTAACATTCATTAATTGAAGATCCTCATTTTTAATTTAGTTTTCGGAGCTTTTATTACTACCCATTATTTATTTTATTACTTATGCCCACGATGTCGTCCGCGCGGAAGAAGATAATGTGGCCACATTGTAATCCCTTGGGAATCCCGCAATAAAAAGTATCCCTAAGTTGGATAATAAGTTCAATAGTCACATAAATAATACTTTCCACTACAACATTTATATTTCGCACGATAACGTTTTCTGGGTTGTCATGAAAAAAATAACCAAAAAGGTAATGTATAGCGGTTGCTCCACTACATTCTGCCATTCGCTTCGCCAACCTAACCTTCAAACCTAACTTACTGACTCTCTTACCTTATGTATTGCTGGTGTGAAAAAAACATAATTATGATGTCAAATAAGCTTTTTAGCTGATTTTTCTTAATCTTGATAAAAACACATGTACTGTTTCACAATATCACTTTTTTATTACTCCAACCGGTTTCGCCTTACAATCAATTTCACAAGACATTATCAAGGAACACTGTTAAATATATTAAACAATAAAGAATTTAAATGTGTAGTGGTTGTTTACATTATTCACCATCTGCAATGTAAACAACCACTACACATTTCTTTATTGTTTATTATATTTAGCAGTGTTTCTTGATAATGCCGTAAGGCGAAACCGGTTGGAGTAATAAAAAAGTGATATTGTGAAACAGTACAAGTGTTTTTTATTAAGATTATGATGATGTTTCACCAAGTGCCAACAATTGCAAGTATTAATCTTAATCTGATTTTTCTTGCTTACCGAATATTCAAAATAAATAACGTTTTCTCAAAAATGAGCAACGTGACTTTCAATATAGTATGGTCATTTAATTTGCGGGCTCGGACTTTTAGATTACTCGTCCAGAAACAGCTCACCTACTTGGTCTAAGCAGTAATGTACTATTAATTACTTGCCGTAAAAAATTAAGTATGCTTACCCCACTCGGTCCAAACACGTTGCTCATGTCCAACCATCCAGGTACAGGTTCCAGAAATGTAGGAGTAACTAAGTATTAAAAAAAAAACACGTCAATAGCGATTCGAGTTTGAACGACAATTTCGTACTCCTTAAGGGGAACTAAAATACAAACAGAAATAAAATGTCAGATTTCGGATGATTTTGTTGCAATAATTAGGTAACGTATAGCCATAAAAATAATACATGTTCTTGGTTGAACTTTGAGAAATTCCATTTGCACAAACCACGTTAATCGATTCATATTTTGTACTGTGAAAAAATGTTTTTGGAACCCTCTATTTTACACTTCTTATCGATTTCGTCTCAGGTATCGCTTTCGCGTATTTGTTTGTTTTTTTTTAATAAAATTAGTGTGAATAATATCTACTCAAATTGCAAATACCACGTTATTCGGGTCAAGAAAAGCACCCCCTTTTTTCCAAAAATATGTAAATTCACTGATGCAGCCGGCGCGGCGGCAGCAAGTTATTGTCAGTCTACGACTAGCGTTGGCGCCCGTAAGACTTGAACCTGTGCCTTTTTTGCAAGCTATAAATATCTCCCAAAACTACTCGCAAAGACATTGTAATTAATTATATAAAGTAATATTTCCAGGAGCATCATATTCCTGCCGTTAAAAACTCAACAAAATATGCGTATGAGTGACTTAGCTACATCGTGCCATAGTCATAACAACAAAACTGAATGAATTTGGAATCAATTCATACTTTTATGCGGGAAAATAATATACGTTAGTCTAAAAAAAATTTTTTTTGATCGTTATTGAAACCAAATTAATTTTTGAAATAAAGCCTTTATTCTGCTCCAAACTAAGCCACGTCCACCTGTGAAAACTATATTAAAATCCGTTCAGTAGTTTCGGAGATATACGCGAACAAACAAACAGACAGACGGAAAAGAATTCTAAAAATCAGTGATTTGTGTTCTATCACTATTATTAAGTCACCCTCTTTCTATTTTTATAACTTTTGTTCAATGTACAGACGCACCGGGTTATACTCTTTTATACGTACATGTATTGATTGATCTTAGTTAATGATGATGAGGCGCTGTCACATTGATTCACGGAGAGTGATACGCGGTTGATAGTAATGTGTTGCGCCTTTATCTTTATCTTTTTACTGCAAATCCATAATTTTTTTGTCTCTTCGCAGCATATTTCAAAAACAGCTGGACTGGATAAGCTCAATTTTTGGGAGTATGGATAGGGGCAAATTAATTAATTATTAAATCAATAATTAAATTTTAGATAAATTTACCTATACCCGGTCGCACGATACAAACAGGCAGCCCTTCTCCCATCACCCGTACCGTCTCTTCTGCTATCGCCTTAGAGAATGAGTACGTGTTTGGCCAACCTTCTGTGAGCCTGGAAAATACATAAAAGTGTAACAAGTATGCATACGACATAACGCAACACAATACATTGAAGCCCGTCTGTACCAACACGAACGCACGCACACTACCACTCGCAGGACGATATAAAACGGCCTGCGCATCTGCAAGAGATTCATTCAAGTGGTAATTTACCCTGCGTTCCGAAATAGAATTATATCGCTAAAATCGATTACGAATGAATGAGGTGAATGGATAATAATCCATGAGTGAAGCAAATGCGTTCATTCATTCGTATGACTTTCGTGGCTCATGCGACGGAGGTGAGGCGATGTGAGCGTTTAACGGAATGGAATGTCAAAAATTGTTTTCGCTCCATTATTTCAGCAGTTCAGATAAGACAAACCATGGGTTATGTTTTATTAGGCCATGAGAGAAACAAATGAAAAGTCTTGAATGTGAAGTCGTGTGGAACTCTTCGTCGAAATGGAAGAATTTACATTTGTAAATGTGTTTGTGGACTCGATAAAAAAAAATAAGTTTGAAATTGAATCAGAGTCAAAATGATCGAACTTCAAAGGGTAAGTTGCATTGTGCAATAAGTTGTTAATGATGTGGTGATCAGCTTCTTCGTCGCTAGTGTTCGATTCGGATGTAGAGCTGTGCATCAGTTCGCCAAATTGGCTATCGTCACTATCCGAGTCTACCTTGAAGAACAGTGCTACAAACTCTTCTTGTTCCATCACGAATCACGGCACTTTGACGAGATAAAATAAAATAATCGTATTGTATTCTGTGGTAAGAGGTTATGGTTAAGATGTATTTTTTTCAATGCGGTCCGAATCATAAGCTACCTTTCACATCGTTTGCTAGCTCACAAATTACGGACCCGTAATCGCTCACACTTTAATTCATTCATAGCTTTTATCGGTGTAATTCTATTTCGGACCGCACGGATTGTCTTTGATTCATTCGTTAGCTATCTGGCGACGAGTAAGATAGCTCCGCCGTCTATAAGTCAGGTCGCTACATCTGTTCGATAGCCCCGCTGTCTTCAGGTGTTAGCCAGCTAGGAGGAACAACAGGGTAGGATAGGTACCCATTCCGCCCTAGGTTCCCTAATAGGCTACCTACTTATCATACTCATATGTTACTTAAGAAGGTTACCATATCAAATAAATGTACCAATTTGAAGTAATCGTGGGTTTCATTCCTGGCCACCCTACAAAAGTCAATTCCCATAGCTACATTTCTGAAAGTTTTTTTTTTCATAGAGTATACGTTATTAATTTAGGACATATTTTTCATTCAAATTCAAAATCTAATTCAAATAGTTTATTTTGCAAAGTAGGTGTATATAATAAACTTTTTAAAAATAATAAATATACATGAACTAGATTAAGGTTTATTGCATTTATGTAGCAATATAATATACGATTTAAATGATAGGTAAAATTATATAATATACAAGGTGAAATCCAATCAACCGCCCGAACTCATACCAGAGACCTAGCAAGGGACCAGGAACAAGGTTCAATGATCACCAAACGAGCCCCCAGCACGAATCGATAAAGTTTTGCTGTTTGATGATAACTATTCGTCAGGCTGTTCCTAAATAATAGTTAGGGGGGGTCAAACTCTTCTTACAAAAAACACAAAATGGCCGCCATAAAAAAACATTTTTTTAATAAAAAATTCATTGATTTTATCATAACTCAAAAACAGTAAGTGCTACATAAAACATATTAGGAAAAAATTGTCAAGTATAAATTTGTCTATAACTTAAGCGAGACTGGGTGACCGATACCGCACTTTGCTTGTCGTGAAGAACGCCTGCCTCCAGGGTAATAATAAGGCTCTAATTTGCAGTATATTGCAATGGTGTATGTAAAACCTTGTTCTAAATTAATTGTCAAATATCAGTTGTGATCGACACTAAAAGACCTCTTCTCGGCTACTTCTCCAGATTGAAAAAATGAACTTCTTTTTTATAAATAAAATTTTGACATTTTGGATATTGACTCAAGCAAAAGTATATAATATACTCTATACTAAATAAATATTTAGTATACTTACGCAGGTGTCATAGCATTAAGCCGACTCTCCTCCATACTCTCCACCATTTCAATCATCGTGGCTGGTGGTACGGGACTTGGGTAGAATTTTTCCAACACCTGCAACCAGAATCTGATGAAAAAATTTACAAAATTGAAGTTGAAGCTCTGACTTCTAAACTAGGTTTTTGTCTGAGGATTCTTATTAATTAAATTGCTCCTACGGACTGTATGTAAGTGGGTGAGTGGGAGAGTGTGAGTGTAGAGGAAACTGTGCTAATTACTTTAAACTTAAACTTTGCAGAATCATAGATAATAATAAATATGAATAAATATAATTTTAGCTGTATTAGCTTTTTATTTGTAGTTTTAACAATTGGTTCAACCACTCGACGTGTGGTTTAACAACAAAAAAAGAAACGGGAATATTTTAGCAAACTGTGAAAAAAGGTCAGAAATGACTATGTTTTATACTAAATTATCTCTTTTAACCAGTTCCGCCTCTTGTGGAGTTAAAACCAAAGTTAACAATTGATTCCGTTCTTCTAAAAAAAACTGGAACCTCCACAAAATCCTCCATTTCTTTGAAAAGTTTATTTTTATGTCTTCGGAAAATAAAATCAAAACTGGCGAGTGGCAGGCGCCCAGGTCGCAATTCGCGCCAAAGCCGTTCCGATTTGTTTCTATTGCATGATGCGCGTCGATGCGCTTTGATAAAACGGAATGATCAAATCGCATCAACGCACTGATGCAGTAAATGCGCATTTCGGAACGAAGCCAAACTCATTTTAAACTAGGCAGCAAAATGTTCCTAACTGTTTTTAGACTTAGTTCTTATTTATATTCACTGAACTTCTTCACGTTTTGTAAAAGAAAATAGATATAGATTTTTGCATTTATAATGTTACTGGTAACAAGAAAATTAAATAAATAGTAGAATAGAAAAATTCATCTTATCAACAAGGTTTATGATCTAATATGTTAACATGGACCGTACCCTGAGAATCAGAATAGTCTAGTCCAGGGTACATTTGTAATTCAATAGCCTATGTAACTATTTTTATTTTATTCAATAAACGTATTTGTATTTGTAAAAATTATGAAATTTAAGCGAATTCTACCAAACTCACTTTTAACTTCAGATGGAAATTTATGTTAGTTTTTATTGTACTGTGATTAATGGTCATTGTTATTATTACTATAAATACTTCTTTTCTCAGACCATACTTCACCTCTTTTCTGTTACAGTGCGAATATGCTGTCGACACGTGGACCATACTCTTCAAGTTGTGACATTCTCTGGCGAGGAGTATAATCTCTCGTGTTCCTCGCACGTTGGCAGTGATTGCTGACTTTAATGGCTCATTGAAGAGCACTGTCGCTGCTACGTGGTAGATAAAATTTGCCTGGAATAATAAAAAAAAGTTAAATATGATAATGGACATGTGGCCCCGCTAAATTCCCGGCTTGTAAATACGTACCTAGTTGGAATTTACAAATCTACATTTTGTAACCTCAATTTCAATCCAATCAGTTCAATCTAAACACAAACACAAATACACATCGAAATATGTTTTCCCAATAATTAATTTACACAAATTATAGAAATCTCATTAAATTCATTTCAATTTTTTGTACTGAATCCGGATTTCAATTATGATAAATTATCATAATATAAACATGATTATATGCAAAATAATTTTACCTGTACTACATATAAAATAGTAAATAATAATTAATTATTACAATATAACTAAAAAACTAAATAAATAGGAATCTACTATAAAAAATTTTTTAAATTAAACCTATCTAAAGCTAAAATAAATAAAAAACCTTGTCGAGGTTGTCGCTGCCGCATGGCAGAGTACCCAAGACGCTAGCTGCGTTGCCGTGCTGAATGGCCAAGCTAATGCGTTGGCCAAAATAAGCTCCAGCTCTTGGGTCACCTGACATGTCAACCAAACGCGACGACATTTGTTGTAATAATCATCGCGCTTCTGGACCTCATAGCCCGAAAGTTTCCACGCCAAACTGAAAGCTGAAAATTTTCACCGCTTGTTGTACTCAGCCGTTGCCGCCGCCGCGGCAGCTTTGACAGCGGTCGACTGGACGTAAGATGCAGCCAGAGTGTCGACGCAGGTTGCCTTCCATACCAGGGATTAAAGTCATCCCGTCGGGCCTCTTGCCATCGTCACGTGCAAGTCCTTTCGGCTCTGAAATAGCCGGCACGTTGACAGTGGAAAAGGCTTTTCGTATGACGTCGTTTATAATAGCGTGGCGGGAGTTACGGCCGGCTCTGCCCTGGCACGACAGGCCGTGGTATCCCCGTTTGTCCACGGTCATGCCACACTGGCAGCGATGGGTGCTATTTGTAGAAAAATGAAAATGATTTTTTTTTTATTTCAAAATAATTTACCTAAATTATTAAAACTCTAGTTCCCACAGAAAGTTTCCTTGTGTAGTGGAAACTAGGCTCCTCCCAAAATATATTTAAACATAAAGAAATTAAGACGTTAATTTACAGTCCAATAAGCTTAATAGGTATACCATATTTATATAATAAAACAATATAAAACCTACTTATTTACATGAGTATGGCATAAAGACATAAAGATACTTATTGTTAATAATGTACGACTTTGTGTTGTATTAAAATTATTTTGAATCATTGGTAAATCATTGGTAATCATTGGTGAAGCACCCAACCTCAACGCCACAGACCTACAAAAAGTTGTTCTGTCAAGAAAAGTGCCCAAGAATGCTGAGAGTGTAGCGTGCAGCCAGACACTCACTCGCCGGAGGCAAGGAGACGAGCATGGTCTGCGGTATTGGTCAGTATCCAATAAGTGTTGTTACACTTTTTTGCAGAGCAGCTCTGATGCTGATTTATGTTTTTGTATGTATTACCTCTTCGGTGAGTGTTTTCCAATCTTCATCTTTAATACCAAGTTTTAGTTCACTGATATCTCCTTCAACGGGAACGATGCTCTTGTTGAAGTGAGGGTTGATTTTTCTGAGCTGATCAAATACCTGAAGTATTAAATAATAAAGTCAATGTTATTTCCTGGAGGAGAAGGTAGATACCACAGATCTCCAGCTCCTACGACATATTATTTGTCCATACCACAACTTACGAGTAAAAGCACCCAAAACAGAAGCTTGTATTGATGTGAAAGTAGTAAAAACCGTACAAGTGCGAGTCAGACTCGCGCACGAAGGGTTCCGTACCATTATCTGTAATAATACAGATCGCGCCAAACTTCTAGTCCGCTCGGAAATTGCTCTTCCCAAGAACGGCCCATACATCTTGTTCCTTCTGATGCGAATCGCCCCGTGTTTAGAGGGAACTAAAAGTTTAGTGTGATCTGAACTCGTTAACTTGTAAAGCCTTCTTAGCTGTGATCGTTTTCCTTTTAATTTCGTTATGTATACTACCGTTGTGATTTTTTTCACGTCTCCAAATATAACCGTGTCGCCGGCAGGGGGGGGGGACACTTGACTCTAACAAAAATTAACACTTTTAAGTTTACGGAACCCTGGATCGAAAAATGGTCTTCTCACAACCCCAATATTTTTAAATTACCTATTCAACAACACCCCTCACTAGGGGATAGACGAGAAAAAAAAATCATCCCCACTTAACGTGTAGGGGATGTACCCTAAAAAAATTTTTTGTCAAAATTTTGCTGTATCACTTTATCGGCGTGATAAATATGTATACCCATGCCAAATAACAGCTTTCTAGTACTAATAGTCTCTAAGCTAAGCCGCGGACAGATAGACAGACAGACAGACGGACATGGCGAAACTATGTATAAGGGTTCCTTGTTGCTGACTACGGAACCCTAAAAAAGGGATGTGTATGTGATCTAGATTCATATAAATAAATGACTGGGGAATGCACCTAAACCTTCTTCGTGAATCAGTCTGCCTATTGCTGAAAACCGAATGAAGATCCGCACAGTGGTTATGGAGATTAAAGTGGACCTTTCCTTTACATACGTACAACTTCAATTTATAATATGTATTGAATGATAAATTTGAAAATATTAAATGTGCAACATAGTTTTTTTTTACAATTTTTTTACTTAAAACGTATTTGTTTAATTTTTTAAGGTTCAACTTATAAAGAATTTACAAATACAGTAACTTTTTAGTTATTTATTAATAAAAGAGTTATAAAAACTCAAGCTAATAACACAACAAAAATCACAAGGCTTTGTCCGTACTGCTGTTTATAATATTATATCATGATAGTCCATAAAATAAGAAGAAAAATCAGTCTGGGTTTGAGGAACTCTTTACTTGAACCTTCCACTTATCAGTCAATTATTGCTCTACCAACTGATTTATCCGGTCTCTAAAACTTGCGAATTGCCTGATGTACCTTCCCATACTGGAATGATATGTAGTGGGTAAAAATTCAAAATTCAAAAAGTTTATTTTGCAAAGTATATATATATATATACATATAATACACGTTTCACAAGTAAAATTTTAATCTTATAAAAATATATGTAATAAAATAATAAATGTACATGTACACTTGTAATAAATATTCAATTTCATGGGTATCTCGTACAAGAGATGCGTGTAAGACCAAATGTTTATTAGACAAATTTTATCCTGAACCTATCCTACCGATTCGTATAATAAAATAGCGAGGGTTTATTTTTTTATTTTTAGTTGGTTCAGTTCCCGGGTGAGACAAGTAAATTTTAGAAAATCTTTGAATGCAGTTTTGTTTCTTTTAAAAAATAAAGGAATGTTTCCTTTCAGTAAAATGAGCTAACTAAAGGATTTAAGGTAGTTCTTCTCCAGGGCCCTTAAATTTTTTCCACCCTGTATATACGATTAAAATTATAGGTAAAATATTATTATACAAGGTAAAATCCAATCAACCGCCGGAACCCATACCGGAGACCTGGCAAGGGACCAGGAACAAGGTTCAATGATCACCAACCGAGCCCCCAGCACGAATCCAGGCGGCCGACCAAATCCCATCCTATGTACTTACATATGTAAATACATGCCTACCTCCGCCCATTTGATTAGTCTTGCTAAGAAGAACGGGCAAGAAACTTGGCAACTTGGTATAGTCAAGTCACCTAATAGTGAGCCACTTAGCGCCTAGAGAATGCTAGTCTATTTAAAGCTATTATGCAATACCGTTTAGGAATTGGATGGTAAAGAACACCTTACTCTTACTTGAACCTCCTGAATTTGTTTAGAAAGTCTGGTAATTGCAATTAATATTCAACAGTTTCCCTTAAACCAAAATGAGAAATTCAACAACAAAAGGAAACACATCCAGCATCAAAGAGAATGATCAAAGCGCCGATTATCACCCTAGTATACTTATTATTTACAAGATGTTGTACAGTACATTTTACAACTGATAAGAAAAACAAATCTTACAGGATCTTGAAGTGTTTTCGCTAATCTTTCCTCCATAGTTTTTCCCTTCTTGCTTCGTGTTAGAAGATATATCTTCTTTATTCCGCAGCAAGCTCTGCAATTGGGTAAATTTTTTGTGACGTGATTTTATTTTCTTCGCTAGCAAATTAACTCTCAAGGAAATGGCAAGTGCCTGGTTTGATATAAGATTTCACTTTTGCAGCTTTTGCTCTTAATATTAAAATGTTTATATGCAAACTGGAAGCAAATTGCCCATGTATGTTTTTAGGCGTTTTCTAGGAGAAGAGGTAAAAAACAAAAACTGTTAATAATAGGTCTATACATTTGAAATTGCCAAAAACTACTTACAGATTCATGAGTTCATAATTCCTGTAATTCAATATTTGATTTTTGTTTGAAAGTTGATTTCAAGGTTTTACATATACATATTTAATTTTGTTTTTATTGTCAGTTTGATTAACAAAATTAAACTTTCAAAAACAGTTCGTCCTAAATGCCATTCGTTTCCATGATAACATTCGTAATATTTTTTTATAGCTTACACTTTTCAAAAATAAAATGAATGCTGATGTTAGCTAAATGTTGCCTCATTCATACACAATAGAAATTACATAATTTGGATTTGTCATTCCTAAAAAAATGCAAAAATGTTAGTACTGAAAATTGAGTTTCCTTCAAATTCTCTATAGAAAACGGCAATCTCATAGATAAATACCATATATATCATTTTGCTCTCATGTGAAACAATTAGGGTTAGTACCTTTTTTATAAATGTTGTAAAAGCTTACCACGCAACTATGGATTTACGTATATTTCTTTTAAATATTAATCAATATTATTATATTCAGACACACGATGGTGTGCTAGCTAATTTCAGAGATAACTGCAACGCACTGACGGTGTGCGTACACAGCTATTTTCAACCCCAATATAATTCAAAAAAAGGTCAACTTCGTTGTTTTTCTGGTTGGTTTAAACACAGCCTTTAATGTTCTATGCACGGTACTAACTACCAAAATCATTGGAAAGGCAACAAAGATTTGTTTGATAAGCGTCACCCACACGATTCAAATTGACTGTATCAGGCCTTTAAGTAATATTTCCTCCTCTACTAAAATAAATTAGAGCAAAAAGTTTTCGAGTGTACTGTAATTAGCTTACCTCAGCAACTTCTCAACCAGCTGTTTTCCGAGGAACCCTGTTCCACCAGTAATGAAGACTACGGAACCTTTAAACAGCTGCTGAATCTCAGAATCTCCCATCTCTTCAACCTCGCGCACTGCACCCATCCGAGACAGCAAGTGATCCATCACTGCCTCTGGTTCCATCTGATCCAGCAGTACCACTGGGTCCATCTTTGAATTATATTGTGAAGAAAACAAGTAAAGTTGTATTTAAAATATTACTTCAATCTACGAAGACAGTTTGACAGCTTCCCGTATTCGGTGAAACTGGTGCCACTTTTATATCTTACTATTATATCTTACTAGTGACGTCACTGGTGCGAGGGTTCCGGCACCGCGCTCACCAACCCGCCTGCCCAGCGTGTGTGAGTATGGGCAATTCTGCCAGGATGATCGACGGGAGTGGTAAATTCCTGGAAAAGCTTATGTCCAGCAGTGGACGAACTAAGCTGATGTATGGATGATATATAATGTACTAGCTTTTACCCGCGGCTTCGCCCGCGTTGTTTAAGTTTTTGTATAGTCGTATCGAATCCCATCCCATCCCATCCCACTAATGCCACTATCCCATCCCATCCCATCCTCACTATCCCATCCCACTAATATTCACCGGCGTGAAGGAGTAACAGTACATCACTTTTCTATAGGGACTTGACACCCCATTGCCTTCCAATAGGAACTGATTCATGGGATAAAAAGTAGCCTATGTCCTATTCCAGGTCTAGAACTACATTTGTGCAAAGTTTCAGCCTAATCGTTTCAGTAGTTTCGGCGTGAAGGAGTAACAAATATCCATCCATCCATACATCCATCCAAACTTTCGCATTTATAATATTAGTGGGATTAGCTGTTGCCTTCCGTCTTCTTCCACGAATGAGATCATAGTGTGACCCTTGGTAATCCCGCAACAAAAAGTATCCCAGTTTTTAAGTTGCATAATAAGTATCGAACATCCCTTCCTTCCATCTTTGAAATCTATGTCTCACTGCTGAGGACCGTACAGCGGTAATCGCATCGAAACCCGTTCAGTTCAGTTCAGAAACCAGCGGGCCTATTATGTATCTCTAGTTGCCAACTTAACTGGGTGCCTATCATCAAAAACATAGATATACTATCAAATTCCGATTGTCTAAGGATATGTTCACACTTGAAGTGACGACACAGTTCGTAAATAGTTCAATACCCACTAAAGGCAATTTAGAAAGTTCAGTTTTTATCTATGTTTTTGATGATAGGCACCCAGTCCAATAAGCAACCAAAGATACAGAATAGGGGGGCTGTTCAGTAGTTTTTGCGTGATACATGAAATACCGACAAAAATTCCCGTTTTTTTTTTGTGTCAGTATTGTATACCGCTATTTTTTTTTTTGGAATATCATCAATGTACAGTTACAGAAAGACAAAGCACTTTTCTTGTGCAGGTTTTAATAGTTTTTAATATTATACATAGCTTTACAATTTTCACTCATTATAGTACCAAGCCCGTTTCATTAAAGACTACCTAATTTTGCCTTAATTTTTTTTATTTACCAAAATAGTTAACGCTATTTAAAATAAATAATTAAATATTTTATTGTAGGTGATAAAGAGTTGATTGTAAAAATACATAGTTTGGCTATATTTACTTGCATATGTATTTCGAGAAAATCTCGAAAAACCACAAAAAATTCTATGTGTCTTGTCTCCAAAATTAGTAGACCGAAAAATA
Source organism: Ypsolopha sequella (assembly GCA_934047225.1). Classification (NCBI taxonomy): domain Eukaryota; kingdom Metazoa; phylum Arthropoda; class Insecta; order Lepidoptera; family Ypsolophidae; genus Ypsolopha; species Ypsolopha sequella. The sequence goes on along the minus strand of OW204010.1, from coordinate 16,956,635 downwards.
TAAAAAAATCATGGTAATGTGTTTACGTAAAGATTACAGGAAAAATAAAGCGGTTGAAAAAACCACGCAAAAAAAATGATAAAATTAAAATTTTCATCCACGATACGGAACGCAAGTCTGACTCGCACTTGATCGGTTTTTTTCTTTTAAAGAATTGTTCGTGACGTGAATTTATCGCCAGGAATTATTATTTGCTATGTAATTTGTGTTCTATTGCTCCTTTTTAGTCACCCCCTTTCTATTTTGAAGGTAATGATGTTAAGGGCTTTACTATTGCCAAATGGGTACTTTCTAAAGCCTACTCCTAGTTTATGGCCAAACCAAAAATAATGAAAAAATGTATTATGAATAATCAACTCTTAGACAACATAGGTATGCAACATTTTTCTTTTTCACACCACCAAAACTTCTACATGAATTTTTTCTTTTACTGAATGGTGTTTTTTGACCTCAAATTCCCTACTGCTCCTGAGTGGCTTAGCCGATTTAATTCATCTATGCTTTGATAAATAGATAAACTTTATAGCTATAAACATAACATAAGATTATTCAATCGAGTAATCACGTCCAAGTGAAAAGTATAATTTTCTCCTATTTCGCCCTATCAAGGACGCAGCGAGCATCGTAACAGCCACTATGCATTAGGCGCTGATATGAACGTTATTTCAATGTCGTTTCCGTTGATATTTGTAGTGACAAATATCGAGCTGCTAATTTGGCGATGGTAATCGCCTTAAGACGAGGCCTTATTTAGGCGCACAGCGGCTTTGCAATTAGTAACAAAATTGCTTAAAAAACTATATCAGTACACATATTCACACTTAAAAATTTCATTTAACGTTAAACATTGCAGCTCTGGACCCCATATGTATGAAGTTCCAGTGCCGAACAACTGGCCAATCCATCCGATCCAGTATGGTGTTGAGAAGGCTGCCAAAGATTTCAAAAAGTAAAGATAGGCCCTTACCGTAGTCTGACAGCTCCAAAATGTTTTCACCTTTAAATGGGTGACGCTCACACGTTTGGAATTAGTGCTCATCTGAACACAGTGATAGTTGAAAAGAGGTCTCAATATAGCGTCGTGTGCATTTCTAAAGTGCACTTACATTTCAATAAATACGAATAAAGCCAAAAGTGTGACATTTCACATTCAAAACACTTTCAAAAACAATGCAATAGATTTTAGGTGCCAGGGTGCCAAACTCTTTTGAAATCTTTGAAGGCAGCTGGGACTGTCTCTCACGCGCCGCATCAGGGAGCCACTCTCTTGCGTAATATTGACTCCCAGCTGTCAATACGAGCCTCGGTAAACATGCCTGATGCGCTGCAAAAGCGAGGCAGTCCCTTCAACATCCTCAACCCATTATTATATTATAATATAGCCATGGTGTTATAGTGATACTGATTTTGATGATAGTAGATAATAATTTAATTAATTAATATAATTTCCTAACTTTTGATTCCTCTTAAGAGTTAACATTAATTAATTACAGACTGTAAAAGGAAATAGACTATATGAGACAGGTAGGCAAAGATATATATGTTTTTCTTTTTTCATTAACCTGAATTCCTGCTGTCTTGTATTTTCTTATCCCTTGGTTAAAGTAGATATAAGTAATTTGATGTATAGTATAAGTTTATGTTTAAAAAAAAAGACATGATCTTGCCAAGTTTCTTGCCCGTTCTTCTTAGCAAGACTAATCGAATGGGCGGAGGTAGGCATGTATTTATATATGTAACCTATTACTATGTAGTATATAGGATGGGATTTGGTCGGCTGCCTGGATTCGTGCTGGGGGCTCGGTTGGTGATCATTGAACCTGTTCCTGGTCCCTGGCCGGGTCTCCGGTATGGGTTCGGGCGGTTGATTGGATTTCACCTTGTATAATAATATTTTACCTATAATTTTAATCGTATATATATTGCTACATAAATTAAATAAACATTTAATCTAAGTAGTTCATGTACATTTATTATTTTATTACATATATTTTTATAAGATTAAAATTTGACTTGTGAAACGTGTATTATATATACCTACTTTGCAAAATAAACTTTTTGAATTTTGAATTTTGAGCCAAACTATATATTTTTACAATGAGTATTTTAATACCTACAATTTGATACCAATATTGTATTTTTATAAAATGTTTTTTTCATTTAAGTATTTTACTTTTTTTATTTTTCTCATTTGTGATCAAGTTTTTTTAAATTGCTATAGTTTTTCTGTAATTGGCCAGTTATGATCTATAAAAAACATTTTCTTCATATTATTATGTCTGTATTTGATACCCATATTGTATTTTTAGAATAAAAATTTTTATTTTCTCACTTTTGTGTTGGAAATATTTTAAACAATTTCAAATTTTTCATATTCTTTTTTTACACCTTCATATTTGGGCAAATTAATGCTATGTTTGTGCTAAATTTCATGTATTTATCATTAACGGTGCTAAATTTATGAGGCTGTGACATACGGACGGACGGACGGACGGACAACGGGGTCTCACTATAAAGGCTCCTTTTGTACCTTAACCCTAAAAAGACGCATTTGATTCTGAAAACTACTTTCAGAAATATAGCGAAATTTTAAATTGTCGGGAAAACAAAAATCGCTAAGAATCTTAAGGGATAAATACAAATTATTTTTATTTATTTGCCGGCTCTTGGCCGGTTACAGGCGGTAGAGCTGATGCCGGGCTCGACTGTGGAGACCCCCTCGAAGTAATTCGGGGGAGAGTAAGAGGACAGCTCACAGGCAAAAAACCAGTAGGCCCACCATGCCTGGGACCGATGGATGGCGGTATATCCATCCCTAAAAGCCGGGCCTTATATGGAACAGCCTGGTGACGGGCAGCGGCGTCACTGGTGCGAGCGTGTGTGAGTATGGGCAATTCTTCCAGGATGACCGCCGGGAGTGGCAAAGTCCTGGAAAGGCTTATGTCCAGCAGTGGACGAACTAGGCTGATGAATGATTTGCCTAAATAAACACCCGGAACGGAGAGGAAAAACACTGATGAAACCTTGCTTGCCCTAAAAAGCATGTATTTGGTATTGTGTAAGGCCACCGTAAAAATGGACGGAGAAAGATGGATTTATTTTTATTATTATAATGCGCTACAGTACCTGAATCAGTAGTGTTTTCCCCAGTATCACAAACTAACTATACCTCATGCGTCTGTCAATTCGACAAATAAGTATAATTATTACCTACTTATATACATACAATACAAAGAGTATTCTTCGTTTTCTACTTACGTCACTTGGGTGACATAAACAGGGTTGTATTTTAATCAGCGCCTGTTAATGTTTTGTGAATTACCTACTTTCCGAATTGTTTTTATAAATTAGGTTTATCGCAATCGGATTGTGAAATACCCGCCTATTTCTAATTAATCAAAACAGAACACTTAAATTAAATATTAACTCAAAAGTTATTCAACAAAACCTTACTCAATCAATCAATTCTTCAAGGCCGTTTTCGGTCACAGCGACTGTCAATGCTGAGAGCGGCGCTGATGAGCCCTCACGTGGCTGACGTAGCCGATTTTTGCAGTGAACGTGCGGCCACATTCACTGCACGTCAACACCCCTCCAACTATATTATAATTTATGGCCACTGGTGGTCGGCCTTAAGCTGGTCTCGTTTTGTGTCGAGCTCAGCGCGTCTAATTGACTCGAAAGAATACACCTTAGTGTTCACAGCCTACCTCCAATGTGGTCTGTCTGCTGCCAGTGTTTCCCATTGTGCTGGGTCTATTGCACATTTCTTCATGTGGCGGTTAAGCACATCTTTATACCGCAGAAATTGGCCGCCCTGTTTCCGTTTCCCTTCCTGCAGTTCGGAGTAGAAGATGCGCTTAGCCACCCTGGCATCAGACATTCGGGAAACATGGCCACACTATCGCAGCTGACGCCTCATTAGATAGGCCTCAATCCCACTGATATCAGCACGTCGCAGAACTTCCGTGTTTCTCACACGGTCCGACCAGTGGATGTTCTGGATGTCACGCAGGCATTTAAGGTGGAACTTATCCAATGTGCGAATATGCTTCCGGTATGGACACCACGATTCGGAGGCAAAGAGAAGATTAGGCAAAACTATCGCCATGTACACAGAGACCTTTGTATGCAGCTTTAGGTCATGTGACCGGAACACCTTGGGACGAAGTTTGCCGTAGGCTGCAGCAGCTGCTCCTATTCTGCTGTTGACTTCGTCTTCAAGATGGCACTTGGATGTAATCGTGCTCCCCAGATATTTGAATTTCTCTACTTGCTTCAGCGATGCCTCACCGAGTTATATATCGACTGGCGCACTGAGAGTGTTTTGAACCATCACTTCGGTTTTCTTAACACTGATTTTTAGGCCAAAATGCCGACATATCTCATCGAGGCTCGACATTAAGCGCTGTAGATCATCTGAGGATTCCGCCACGAAACACAGGTCATCTGCGTACATTATCTCCGTTATGGTGGTAAGACACACTTTGGTGTATGCTCTCAGCCTGGCTAAGTTGAAAACACCACCGTCGCTGCGAAAACGAATACGGATACCGTCAGGCACTGATTGCAAGGCTTCCCGAACTACCACGGCAAAGTAAAGGGCAAAGAGAGTGGGCGCCAGCACGCAGCCTTGCTTGACTCCACAGCTGACTTTAAAGAACTCTGTATCTTCGCCCTTTACCGCGACACAACACTGCATGTCATCATGCAGTAGCCGGACCAACCTCACAAACTTATCCGTGCATCCCAGTTTCGTCAGCACCACCCATAAAGCTTCCCGAGGCACACTGTCGAAGGCTTTTTTCAGGTCAACAAAACACATATACAGTTCCTGACTCTGTTCTCTGCTTTTCTCCTGGAGTTGACGTACGGAGAAAATAGCCTCGCAGGTACCTCTTTCCGGGCGAAAGCCAAATTGGGTTTCCGGCAGGATGTTCTCAGACAGGGGCACTAAGCGGTTAAGCAATATCCGGGCAAAGACTTTTCCCGGAGAGGTAAGGAGAAATATACCTCTGTATAAGGTTAAATTAGTACACGTTTCATGTCTACAAGTTGATGTTTTGAATTCCACTTTTTTATGCATTTATCGTTCCCCATCAAATATTTATGCCGATAATTTCATTAATTCCTTAGAAATGCACCTGGCTAGTCTTGGTTCACAAAAAAAAGTGCTAATTGCAGGAGATATAAATATAAATATTATCTCAAGGGAACAAATACGTCCGCATGAGCTAAACAATAGGTTAAACTATTTGAATATGTTATCCAGCCATGGCTACTTGCCTGGACATCGTCTACCTACGAGGGAGCAAAATTGCCTCGATCATTTTATCCTAAAAATTGACAAAACAAAAGTTTCGGCGTCGATTGCTATCTTAAACACGACTATAACTGATCACTTAGCAACCTTACTATGTCTAAGAAAAATAAAAAACAAAATAAGTTGTCTTAATACTAAACGTATAATAAATTATGAAGGTGCTTATAAAAGTTTGCTAGAGAAAAATTTAACAGAATTACTACTTATTGATGAACCTAACTTAATAGCAACTAATTTACTTAATAAAATTTCTCTAGCCCTAACTGAAAACACCTCTACTGCAAGCTTACCTAACAGTCAACGTGTCATTAAACCGTGGATCACTACTGGCTTACTGAGATGCATTTGAAACAGGAATAAAATGCAAAAACAGCTTCGAATTGACCCACACAACGATGTGTTAAAAATTACTTTCAAGCGATACAGGAACTTTTGTAATAAGTTATTGAAAAAGGTAAAACGTAAATATGAGAGAGATCTTATAGAAAGTTCTAGCAAAAATACCAAGCAACTATGGAGAAATTTTAAATCTCTAACTCACATTAAGCAAACGAAAGATCACAGCAATGAACTTCTTAACACTACATATGCACCCCTTGACTCTGTCAACCATGTCAATAAATTTTTCAGTAGCATAGGTAAAAATCTTGCTGAAAGTATTATCTCAGATAATTCAAACTATGATCATTGCAATAATATACCTTTACAAACAACATCTTTTGTACTTTTGAAAACAGACCCATCGGAAGTTCTTGCCATCTTAACGAACTTAAAAAATGAGAGTGCCCCTGGATATGATAATATACCCACCAAGTTTTTGAAGTACGCTGCTAACGAAATTGTTCCTGTAGTCACTCACTTAGCAAACGTCTGTTTTGATAAAGGTATCTTTCCTAGTCTGCTAAAGCTTGCCGTTGTCACACCTGTGTATAAAGGTGGAGACAGAGACAATGTAAATAATTATAGGCCAATTTCCTGGAAAAACTAATCAATGTTCGGTTATTAAAATACTTAGACTCTTTCCAAATTTTATCTAAAAATCAATTTGGCTTAAAAAAAAGAAAAGTCTACTGAGGACGCAGTTGCAGCTTTAACATCCCTTATCGTCAAAAATATTGATAAAGGTAACAAATGCCTTGCTGTGTTCCTTGATATCAAAAAAGCCTTTGATACCGTCTCTGTCTCCACTCTTTTGCGAAAAATTGAAAGAATCGGGATCAGGGGTACACCGCTGGCATTGCTTCGTGATTATCTTTCAGGCCGTAAGCAGTGTACTAAAATTGGTTCTTACACTAGTGACTTTTGTGACTTATCTTGCTATGGTGTGCCTCAAGGTAGTGTTCTTGGGCCGACACTGTTCCTCATCTACATCAATGACTTGTGTAACTTACAAATAAAAAATGCAAACGTCTTTTCGTATGCAGATGACACTGCAATAGCATTCACAAGTAATTCTTGGGAGTCTATTGCCGTAGATGTAGAACAAGGGTTGGCCCAGGTAGCTAGATGGCTTGATGATTACCTGCTTACCCTAAACACCAGCAAAACCAATTATATTTGTTTTACGATTTCAATTAGTACACAACCCTCAAACAACTTTGAAATAAAAATACATAACTGTGACAACATTACTCGTGAAAGTTGTGACTGCCCTAAAATTGCCAAAGTAGCGTGCACAAAATACTAAGGTGTTATGATTGATCAACGGCTAAAGTGGCACGCTCATATCGATCAAGTCTCTAGTAGAATTAGAAAGCTAATTTGGATCTTTAAATCACTTCGTCATATAGTGCCTGCGAATAAATTTAAACATTGTGCTAACCAATCAAAGAAAAATCTACTTAATATTGTTTTTATTGCTCTGGCATAATCTACTATAACATATTGTGTCACTGTATGGGGAGGTGCACTAAAGACGAAATTCATGGAAGTTGAAAGAGCCCAACGTTCATTACTAATACTAACTGATAAATAAAGATTTTTGTATTTTGTATTTTTTTGTATTTTTGTACGAATTGCAGTCGGAGCGATCTCCTTTGTTTTTGTACAAGGAGCAGATACGAGACAGATGAAAGTCTTCCGGTACCCGCTCCTTTTCCCACATCTCAACAAAGAGCCTCCAGATGGTACCGTGCAACTCGTCACCTCCATACTTAAGTAGCTCTCCGGGCAAATTGTCAATGCCCGCCGCTTTTTTATTCTGCTGTTGTTTAATGGCAAGAACGACCTCACTTAGTGACAGTGGCTTGTCAAGCTCAGTGCAGGCTGGCAATACTGCTATTGAGCTGATGTGATGCAGATCCGCATCTCGGTCAACGTTCAGTACGCTGTTGAAATGTTCCCGCCAGCGCTGGAGCACGTCCTGCTTGCTTGTAAGTAGTAATGTACCATCAGATGACCTTAATGGAACACTACTGTGGGCTGACTTACCTACTAATTGACGGACCTCTTCGTAAAATGTGCCCATTTGATGCGTGTCTGCAAGCCACTGTATGCGCTTGGCCTTTTCCTGCCACCACCTGTCTTTTATCTCCCTGACCTTAACTCTGAGCTGAGCACTACTCCGCCTGACTTCCTTCGACTGTTCAGTGCGGTGGTTACGGAGGAGAGTTTGGTGCTTCCTTATTGCTTCGACTAGGCTTTCGTTGTTCTCGTCGAACCAATCCTCGCATTGACGAGGTTTTATACCCAGTTTCTGCGTGGCTACATCGACAAGACTGGACGAAAGCGTTTGCCAGATAGCTACAGGGTCGCCATTCTTAATATCCAGCGTCTGAACCACTTCACTGATCGCCAGGGAGTAGATTTTCCATGTCTCCAGGTTCTGGAGTTTCCCTAGATCTAACTTCTTTGGCATCACTCCTTGAGATCTGCGCGGAGGAAAAAGTCGAAGTTTCAGCTTGGTCAAGACAAGCCGATGGTCACTCCAGCAATGAGCACCCCGCATGACACGGGTGATAAGGACCTGGGAGATGTCCCGCTGCCTGACTATAGCGTAGTCTATGAGGTGCCAATGTTTCGACCTGGGATGCGTCCATGTAGTCTTATATTTAGCCGGGAGTCTAAACATGGTGTTAGTGATTGCCAGATTGAATTGGGCACATAATGAGAGTAGTAACCGTCCATTACTATTCATATTACCAACACCGTGTCTTCCAAAGACCTTAGGCCAGGCTTCATAGTCACGACCAACCCTAGCATTAAAGTCACCCAATAAGAGCAGTTGCTCTCGAGGGCGAACTTTAGAGAGGGTTTGTGTGAGCTCCTCATAAATGGTAGATCTGTCACCTAATTTGAGGTGACGTCACTGATGGTCAAATGATCAAATGAACACATTCTAATGCTCAAATGAAAGACATCGAGTTGACCACTTACCGAGTCTCCAGCTTATACGGACGGACAGACGGACAGCCTAAATTTAGTAATTTTATTTTGAAAATTAAAGACTTTCCAAAGTTAGACAACTTCATCCCCCTTTTCACCGCTTCGGGGTTCGAATTATCACAAACGCTGAGACACATATATAAAGTAATTTTCAATTGTCAGTCTAAACACAAAATTTAAAGATCCTTACTTCGAAACTGACGGACTTTCATACAAACTTTCATCCCCTATTTTGCCCCCTTAGGAATGGAATTTCCAAAAATCCTTCCTTATCGCTTACCTACACTGCATGCATGTGCAAAATTTCAAGTCTGTAGGTCCAGCGGTTTGGGCTGTGCGTTGATATCATAGACTAATAAATTTATTAGTCTATGGTTGATATATAACCAATCAGTCAGTTTACGATTTTATATATTTAGGCGTTTGACCACAATAAATAAGCAACTCGATGTTTGTCGGTACAATTATCAACGGAAACGACATTTAAATAATGTTCATTTCAGCGTGCCTTGAAAAGTGACTGTTACGACAACCACTGCGTCTCCGGCTAGCGCAAAATAGGAGAAAATAATACTTTTCACATGGACGCCATGAACGAAAAAAAAATTTGAACTTAAATTTTTTAGATCTAAAAATTTCCTAAAATTTGGTGAAATAATAATTAAAATCGCTTTAGGCGTTTGGAAGGAGTAAGAGAATTCTTGTGTTAATTATGTGAAATTTTCGATGACTTTCGATTTTTTTTGTCAAAACTTACAATAGAAAAACAGTTTATGAAACTTAAAATTTAATTTTGACTCTATAATGCCTATCATATATTTTTTATGAAAGTTTTTGGACCACCCGTGTAGGAGGAGTAGGCTTTCAAAGACAGGTCCAAATTGCAGTTGGCGTATCCATTCGCCTTAAGATACACGCATTTAAAATATGTCTGTGTTCTACAGTTTTGAATCATTAATGTTGGCGAAAAAAAGTAGAGGTTAATTGCGCATTAAAGCCGTGATTGGCCACATTTAAATCGAAGTTACATCCGTTGCTTTTTTAGGGTTCCGTACCAACGGGACCCTATTACTAAGACTCCGCTGTCCGTCTGTCTGTCCGTCTGTCCGTCTGTCACCAGGCTGTATCTCATGAACCGTGATAGTTAGACAGTCAAAATTTTCACACATGATGTATTTCTGTTGCCGCTATAAAAACAAATACTAAAAAAAAAATAGTTCAAAAGCTAAAACCTAACTACTGTAATATGACGCTCTAAAAAGTATAAAACAAGAAAATATAACTTCTTTAGGCAGCGCGCCTAGCACTTTTTTTGTGGGTACTAAACAAGACTGTGGCGTCACGCTCGGCTATGTAATGCTTGTTCGGGTAAAGTCGGCTCGAATCGAGTAAGGGAGTGAGAGAATAGCCAACGCTTCTCAGTTATACTCGCTCGGCGCTTCAGTCGTGTGGTCTAAAGCACACCCCTTTTTTTTGCCGTTTTTATAGATAATGGTACAGAACCCTTCGTGCGCGACTCCAACTCGCACTTGGCCGGTTTTTTATGTCTACGGAGTTAATGAATTGCTTGCATATTGATACGTGCTTGTGCATGTAATTATTTAGATTAAATTAGTTAAACCGAACAGACTGAACGCTGAAAGTTCAATTTTGGGTAATTTTATTACGAGTTAAAGAACAAAAATCCGCACAGACATAACCGATCCCTCATCAGGACTTGGCCACAAGTACGTTTTCGTAGAGCAGTAGTATTAAAAGTACTTAAATATTATGATGAATTTTTGCCGGTGTTTCCTCAGTTTTTAGGAATATTTATCTCAAAATGAAAAATGCAACCCTCATAGGTTCACTTTGTTGTCCATCTGTCCAACTGTCTGTCTGTCTGTCAAGTTCCTTTTGCTCAGGCCCCTTGTGAGATATCAAAATGAAACTGATACCTCCATCAGAAGTTTATGGTGTTATTGTTAAAAAATCAGGCTTCTAACACTATATGTCGGTCGTGACCATATCGTAGAATCAACCATTTCATGATCTGGTTACGTTGATCGTAAAGTATGAAATCAAAAATCTTTCACCAAAAGTAAAAAATAGGTGCGACGACGAGCGAAGCGAAGCTGAGCGAGGAGGAGTTTGTTAGGTTTATATGTAAATACATTTGGAGAGCCGAGCGAAGCGGAGCGGAGTCAGGCGACCCTCCCAATTTCAACAGAAATACGATATGGCCAACCAGATCATGAAATGGTCAATTCTACGATATGGTCACGACATATACACAATCTAGGTACTTCTTAAATTGCGTTTGATTTTGCAAATACCTTATTGCAGTATGAGAGTAGATAAAATTTTTTATTGTACATACACGGCTTTTGACTGCTTTATTATTGGTAAAAAAGATTTGTTTTTACGAGTCCGTATCCGAATTCGGTTAAACTTAGATAAGGTTATCTCAAGATAACAAATCGATATGATATTTGAAGGTTATTTACTTCACAAGACATGAGGTCTTTCAAGAAATATGTCCTACTCGAAAAAAAATATTTGAAAGAAGTTATTCTATAGTAAATATTTCTAGGTTTTCATGTGATCAAAATGAAGAGTTTCAGAATTTTGTGTGTGTGCTTAGTGTTTTTGTGTGTGAGTGTTAAGGAACTGATCTATGGACAGGAAGCAGAAATAGGTCTTTTATTTATTCTTTACATAGTTTTAAATCTAATTCAAACCATCATGAGCAACGGTTTAACTATAGAATTAAAGATATATTTAGATTACATATTAAGAGCTTTATATTTATTTACGTAACTCTATGGTATCTATTAAAATTAATTTTAATTTGGTAGGTTATTTGAATTTACACTTTATTGATTTTCATTTCATTTACTCTATCTATTCGTACTTTTTTTGCTTGGCTGGAAGAAATCGCTTTAAGTGATAAGTCCGCCTTTGTACAAAATTATGTTTTCAATACTCTGTTTCCTTTAATATGTCTTTTGTGTAAAATAAAGTGTCAATCCATTAGTTCATTCATTCATGCATTCAGCTTGTATAACCGCAAAAATATAGATTTTAAGGGTAACCGGTATTACATCATGCCTTTTTATTGTGATTTCTTGGTATTATGATACCAACCCAAATTTTTTGCTACCGAAAAATAACGCTACAAGATTTTCAGTTTTGCTAAGCTACAATAAATAAATCAAATAATAAAATAACACTACCAAAAAGTGGGTATCATAAAACTTCAATTTGATAATAATGTTGTTATTTAAATTAAGGAAAATGGACTAATCGACACATTTCAAGTAATTTTTGTTCTAAAAATCCAAAATATACCTAGCAAAATTTTTCAAGAACATTATTCATTCTTAGGCAATATTTAAAGTCAAAATTACAGTTATTCTGTTTCAATAACTAATGTTGATTTTACTGCTTATGGTTTAGCGAAAACCGAAAAAAATTAAAACCTTTCATTTACAAACTGAAATCCATTCTAATAAGTAAACAATTTATGTCACGCATTCTACATTTATATCACAGTTTATATCTAGTACGAATCCAGGCGTCCGACCAAATCCCATCCTATATACTACATATTAATAAGGTTACATATATAAATACATGCCTAACTTCGCCCATTCGATTAGTCTTCCTAAGAAGAACGGGCAAGAAACTTAGCAAGATCATGTCTTTTTTTTTAACATGAAACTTATACTAAACAACAAATGACTTATATCTACTTTAACCAAGGGATAAGAAAATACAAGACAGCAGGAATTCAGGTTAATGAAAAAAAATAAAAACATATATATCTTTGCCTACCTGTCTCATACAGTCCATTTCTTTTTACAGTCTGTAATTAATTAATTTTAACTCTTTAGAGGGATCACAAGTTAGGTAATTATACTAATTAATTAAATTATAACCTACCCCCATGACAAATATCATTATCACCGTAACACCATGCTTCGCCATCATCCAAATATTCATTTATTTTATAATATGCCTTTTTCAGTAGGCCTTGCTTAATATATTGTTTAAACGTATTCTCTGACAAAGTAAGGATCTATCTCCTTTGGAAATTTATTGTAAAATCTTATACCATGTCCTACGAAAGAGGTACTCACTTTGACGAGTCTGATTTTTGGAAAAGCCAGTTTATGCTTATTTCTAGTTTCCTTACAATGTTGCTCACCAAGCCTTGGGAAAGACTCAACATTTTTTCTGACATATTTAAGGACTTGGTAAATATATTCACAAGGAACCGTTAATATATTAATTTCTTTGAACTTTTCTCTTAATGAATCCCGATGCTTCATATTATAAATAGCCCGAATTGCTCTCTTCTGCAAAACAAAGACTGCGTCTGTATCCGCGACTCTACCCCACAACAGCATGCCGTATGACATAATGATGTGAAAGTAACTAAAATAGACTAGTCTAGCAGTATCTACATCAGTAATTTGCCTTATGCGTCTAACAGCCGTATGCGGCCGAACTAAGTCTACCACATAGGGCTTCTATATGGGTAACCCACTGAAGACGAGAGTCTACCATAATGCCCAAAAACTTAGTTTCGTTAAATAACTCCAGCTTGGACCCCTGCAAAAGCAAATTACCATCTACTTGAATTACATTTGGTAACGTAAATTTTATACATTTTGTCTTTTTTGCGTTTAAAACTAAATAATTTACAGTAAACCAATCAAGCACCAGTGATAAAGTTGTATTCGCGTCATCAAGGATATCTTTACGTCTATTAACTTTAAAAATAAGTGACGTGTTGTCTGTGAATAGTACTATCTTAGTTAAGTCTTTAACTAAATAGGGAAGGTCATTTATGTAAATTAAAAACAGCAAGGGCCCCAACATGGAACCCTGCAGGACACCCATTTTAACTATTGCTCCATATGATTTTACCCCATTAATGTCTCCCTTTTGAATACGATCACTAAGATATGACTTCAATAACGCCAAAGATTTGCCCCTCACTCCGTAGTGATCCAATTTACATTAGAGTGTTTCATGATTAACGCAATCGAAGGCATTCGAGAGGTCACAAAATACACCAAATGCATCCTGCTTTTCTTCCCAAGCATCAAAAATGTGCTTAACTAAAGCAACTTCTGCATCTGTGGTTGACCTCCCTCTAGTGAATCCATATTGTTCACAGTGAAGCAACTTATTTTAACTAGGTGACATCCAATCAAACGCCCGTAGGGAGACACAGTGACAAGTTGGATATACCAAGACCTAAGATAGAGGCATTTAGAGGTTGTTTTCGTTACGCAGCTTCTAAATGTTGGAACAACATTCCCCCGCCTATAAGGTTGCAGAAATCTTTTCCTACATTCAAAAAACATTGTAAAGAGTAGTAATGCATTTAAGTTTATATAATATTCATATATATGTATATAGATAATTATACATATAATACTCTTAATATGATTAAATGGTACGTTAATTTAGCTGCAAAACGATAGAAGTTCCAAGTTCCTAAAAATGGCTATTGTATTTTATGCGTTTTAATCATAGTTGTGTTAATTTTTGTTTATTGTTTTAAGTATCCTTATGGATGAACAGGCAGTGACAGAATAACAGCGTCCCTTTGCTTCTGGCTTAAGGGACAAAAGCGGAGTCACCGACCTTTTCAACAGAACCTGTCTAATCCTAAATAGTCTTTAAGTATTATTATTTATTTATTTAAATTAAAATGAAATAACAATTGATTAAAAACTATTTTTTCAAAAACCTTACTCAATACCGATAAAACTGACACAGGTCTATAGTTTGAAGGGTCCCCGTTGTCGCCTGATTTAAAAAGGGGGATCAATTTACTAAACTTCATTAAGTCAGGAAAAATACCATCATCTACACATTTATTAAAAATTAATGCCAAATAAGGAGCTATTAAATCGATAACAGAACTTATAACTTTCACAGATAGGCCCCATAAGTCCTCGGTTTTTTTCAAGTTAAGCGATTTAAATGCTTTAATTACAGTTAACGAATTAATATGTTTTAAAGCAAATTCAGAAAGAAACTGAGGTAAGTTATCAATTAAAAGATCCTGCGCTAGCCTGGGGGCTTAAATTTAAATCTTTAGTTGTTAAGGAAGGAATTTCAGTAAAAAATTGTTCAAAGGCATTCGCAACCTCTTTATCTCCCGTAAAAACTTCATTGTTAATACTTAACTTAAGCTCGTTATCAAGTTTTTTACTTTTCCCAGTTTCAGTTTTTATGATGTTCCATACTGGTTTACTTTGTTATCGGACATTTTAAGTTTTTTATTCAAGTAGATACTTTTTGCTTTTAACCACACCAATTTACAGATGTGTGAGTAATTTTTCATGAATTCAGTAAATTTTACATTATTATTGTAGGACTTTATGTCGCATAATTCGTATAGATGATTTCTGCTTTTGTAAATACCTGGAGTCGCCCAGTCATTGAAGGTGATTTTACCTTTGTTAGAAAGTTTTTGCATCTTAAACGTATTTTCGAACTCTTTGAAGACTATGTTGAAAAGGTCTGTAAATAGAGCGTTTGGATCGTCTTGGAGAAGATTAAAATGTGCTAATTTAACTTCTAGGTTTGCTTTGAAACAATCTACTATGTGAGTTGTAATAGGATAATTCTGTCAACAATCGAAACGGGATACTGCAATCCTATTGGCTCTTCCAATCTTACGTATAGCGCAACAAACTTATCTTTCCCGAAGACGAATACTCTAACGTAATGAATATAGAAGCCATTTTGGTTTGGCCTACCGAAACATATAATTTGGAGTGGCGAATTGTATCCGCTGGTTCCTCAGAATAAGGAATACAAATAGAAGCCTGACTAAAATAAGAACTGGGCATTAGCCATTGTACTCATCTAACGTAAATTACTCCTGTGTACGAGTGAATGAAACAGCGGACCGCACTTACTTTATATTTTTTCCTGGTTTATCACTAGATTGAACCAAACAAATGTCAGATGGATGTAATTTGGATGTATTTTAAATATTATAATACCATCAAATTAAATATGTCTCATCATTGTATCGTTGTGTTGTAATATCGTTCGTTGCGTGCATCACATCTTAATTTGGTGGCATCGAAATGTCTATTGCATTTTGCGAAAGTTTACAGCTTCACCGAGAGAAATTAAATATTTTGGTGCTCTTCCTCTCAAAATTCGTGAAAGTGTGATTTATTATTGTTTGTGTTGATTGTTTTTTTAACATTGTAATAAAATGTCTTGTGCGATTGAAGGCTGTAAATCGCATACAGGAAGAAAAGAAAACAACAATGAAGCAATATCATTTCATCGGTGAGTTCTGATAGTTTTTATGTTAATAAGTTGCAGGATCATACCTAAAACTCAGTAACAATAATAGTAGTTCTTGTAAATCATACTCGTGTTCAATTCTACACCGATATTTGCCTGTTTTATATAGATTTTCTGCCGACTATGAGAGGTTATGTTTTTTCGTATAGTGATGTACTAAAGTCCGTGTGGCAAACTATCGAACATTGGTTCCCGCGGCAGCCGTGCATAAAGGATAATAGATTAATGAGAGGTTTTCTTTTCGAGTATTAAAAAAAAAACATAGTTTCCCAGAACTCTGTAGATGGTGTTGAACTGACTACGTTACTAGGTGCCAAAGCCAAAACGATTGAAAAAAAAAACATTGCGTCACGTCACATATGCTCGTTGGTTGATGACATGTGTGCTGAGCATATTATGTGCGAACGCTTTGTTATGGTCCGTCCAGGTTTAAAATGTACCATGGCTTGTACTCATTGCACTTTACGACTTTCATCTTTAGGGAAAAGATGTATGCCTCCATTTTAATACAAATCCACAAGGCACAGACTCTTTTTTCTCTTGGGACATTTTCTTTCTGGCTTAGAAAACTCATAAAAAGACTGCTAATTATTTTTTTCTTTTTCCTTGTTGTTATTATTTATTTATTTTCAAAATGTCATTGTGATGTGATATGACAATGACATTAATTACTTTTTAATGTACGTTTCGTTTTACGATCTCAAAATTACATCCAAGTGCAATAATCAAAAAATTATGTGACGTTCCGTTCCTTGCAGTAACTTACCAAGTTCAGCGCCATCTATACAGCGACTAGGGAAGAGTAAAAAAAAAAGAAAAGAAAATCCCTCATTGCAGCGCGAGTTAAAAGAAAAATAATGCCGAATAAATATCGCTATATTTTTTTGTTACAGATAAAAGGGAAGAATTAAAAAGTGAATGGCTTAGACGAATAATTTGACCAAATTGGGCAATTAAAAAAAGCAGTCATATTTGTTCGAAACACTTTACGTCGGATTCTTTTGGACCAAACGAAAATTTAAAATGGAGACTTTTAAAAGCAGATGCCTTACCAACGTTATATTTACCAGATACAGACACATTGGTAACCTTTAAATAATTATGTATAATTGCATTATCAATCTTGTTTGTAGGTACGTGCTTGTACTCGTACTATACTATAGTATATTAACTCGATAATTTTTCAATTTTAGGCAACAGAACCAGTACCTATGGATGTCTGTGGTTTAGAAAAGTGCATACTTCTATGTTCACAAATCGTTCTGAAAGGCCTGTTCGTTCACGTTACTGCCGTGATCGACTTCACGAAGAAATTCCGCAGATCAAGACATTTTCGTACTTAGTGGTTGACAATAAAAGTACTTTGACAGGGTAGTTCTATCGTGAAATGAATTTTGGGAATGCTTATTGACTTGAACTGCGCATAATTTGATTTCTTATTACAGGTTATTAGGTATTTTAATCGTTCATTATTTGTTATTAGTTTTTATTCAAGATAAGTTGATGTTTATTTGATAGAAATAAAAAAAAAATGAAATTACCTTTGTAGTAATACATTCACTTAAATAGTTTACGGTTGTATCTCTGATACAAGCTACAGCATTTTTTGTACTAGAAACAAGCACAATTTTGGACTTAACTTATGTACCTACCTGCCTACGATTAATTTGTACTTAATAAAAAATATTATGCTAAACGAAAGATATCCTTTTATTAATTCCTTATTTACACAATATAACATGTGTCCCACTGGGGTAGACAGAGACCACTTTGCTATTAATTCTCTTGGCCTCCTTCCAAAGCAAGAGGATGTCACCAGAAAGGTCGGTGCCTCCTGCATTCTCTTTTTTTTCACACTTTGATACGATATGATGTGTGGTAAGGAGATTGGTCGCGGTTCATTTCGATTTGGTTTATTTATCGTATTCAAAAATCGACATTGTTACATCACTAGCAAAGCAACGAACTAGTGACAACCTACCTAATTAAGAAAAAACTAATACATATCCATCTCTCTCTAACGCACTAAAATGTCGTAAGAAAATCAAGGATAGGTGTCTTTCTCCGCGTATTATTTTAGCCAGGTTTCTATTTGTATTCCTTATTCTGAGGCTGGTTCAGTCAGATGTGTTGACAGAAATCGGTCGCCTGTTATGAGGAGTTTGTAGGCTGTATTTGTCTATGGTCAGACCGTATCCTATTGCAGCGCGTATGCAGTAATGCTAAACGTCAAACATGTCATTTTCATTTTTAGGGTTATGTAGTACCTAAAAGGTACAAAAGGAACCTTTATGGTGAGACTCCGTTGTCCGTCCGTATGTCACAGCCTCAAAACTTTAGCACCGTTAAAGATAAAGACTTGAAATTTGCAACAAAAATAGAATTGATTTGCCCACATGTCAAAGTGAAAAAACATATGAAAAATTTGAAATTGTTCAAAATATTTCCAAAAAAAATTGAGAAAAATAAAAATTTTATCTTAAAATACAATTTGGGTATCAAATTGTGGATCTTAAAAAGTTGATTGTAAATATATAAGGTCTTTCAATTTAAATGGAAAGTAATTAAGGAGGTGATTCAGTATCGTTAATACATCACATTCCACTGCAAAGTACTTTTTTTTGCGCGAACTTTTTCTTAACTTGTCCATACAAACTGAATCATCTGATCGGACCACTTTGTACTGAGAAGGGAAAAAAAGTTCGCGCAATAAAAAGTGCTTTGCAGTGGAATGTGATGTATTAACGATACTGACTCACCTCCTAAATTACTTTCCATTTAAATAGAAAGACCTTATTATATACTTTTATTATATTTATTAACATTTTAAAAAATCTTTAAAAAAAACACAAAAATATGTATGTCCTTATCTCCGAAACTGGAAAAAATGACGATTATAGATCATAGCTATCCAATCACAGGAAAACTATAGCCTATTCAAAACAAAATTAAGTAAGTACAAATGAGAAATATAAAAAGAAGTAAAATAAATTTAAAATATATTTTATAAAAATACAATATGTAGGTATCAAATTATAGATAGTATGGAGTTGATCGTAAAAATATACAGTGCGTTCTGCCACCTGAGCTACCGCCGCTTTATTGAGAGGCCAATATAAAAAAGACGTTTTTTATTTTATTTTTTATATTTCAATTTCAGTCAACGACGTGGTCTGCAGTACGTGTTCCTGCAACGACACTAGAGTAGATTGTTCAGAGAAGGAGTTAAAGGCACCGTTCACCGAAGAAGACTGGCAAGGTACATTTTTATTTATTATTATTATTTATTGTTCAAAGAAACTTAAATAACATAAATAAAACTAAATTATAAATAAAACTTAAAATAAACGATTTAAGGTCGCTCTACGAGCTATGGGGCGGGCTATGCTTAGGATATCTTTGTTGGATAAAATCCGAAACGAACATATCCGTCAGAGATCGAAGGTGACCGACATAGCCTGCGGAATCAGTGGGTTGAAGTGGCAGTGGACTGGCCATATTTGTCGCCGACGTGATAACCGTTGGGGCCGTAAGGCATTGGAATGGAGACCACGTACAGCAAAGCGCATTGTAGGCTGCCCTCGTGCCCGCTGGACTGACTATCTGAAGAACGTTGCGGGTGGCGACTGGATGAGGATGACTGAGGACCGCCAAGAGTGGCGTAATATTGGGGAGCAGTGGACGAATACGGACTGATGGATGGATGGACTTAAAATAAATACTAACTGCAAAGAATTATAAAATTAAAAATAGACTAAAGTAAATAAAAAAAACATTTAAATCGCTGCCGCAGGGCAGGGTCCCCAGCAGGCTGGTGGCGTTACCCCGTTGGATTGCGAGGCTAATCCGCTGTCCGAGCCGATCATTTATTTATTCATTTATTTATTTACTTTACTCATAGTTGGATATAGATTTATTCATTGGTAACAATATAAACTACTGTCGTATAGTCGGTAATCCCACGTAACTATCGAGTAACAACATGTGACCAATTCGTAGTTTTGTAGAAATAAAAACAACAACAAAATAAACGGTTAGCTGGGTGCAACCTGAAGCATTTTGTACAGCAAGTATAAATTATAAATGAAAAGATGGTATACGAGTGTTGACTGTTCTGTTAAAACTGAACATTATACTCGTATATAATAAAATATATTTGATTTATTGATATTTTATGTAGGGATTCTACTTATAAACAATGTACTAAGATTTATACTTTTGTCAAAAAAAAATGTTTTCCACCCTCTTTTTTTTGGTTTTCAAATCCAGAACGCGGTTAAGAGATCAACTTGATTTTTTTTTTCATAAAATAGGTAATAGAAATACGAAGGGATTCTACTTAAATCCAATATATTTTTTTCACTACAAAATATTTCAGTATTAGCTTATATTGCATATATTATTATGTAGAACGCGGACATGCATATTTCTAGCATGTCTTGATACTTCCTTAATTTTCCAGGTATAGTCGCACTACAGCCTGCCCAAGTGAACCTGAGCCACAACTCACTAACAACGCTCACACGGTTCCCCTCTCTCCCCATCCAGACACTTGACCTCTCCTCCTGTGACCTTGAGAGTATAGAGGAAGGTAGCTTCATGGACCTTGAAGAGCTGGTCTGGTTGGACTTAAGTTACAATAAGCTGTCCACCTCAAAGATTTCTAGGAGGGTTTTCCTGGTAAGTACCGTTTGAGTGACTTATGGTGACCAAAACCGTGGTTTTCGCTACACCAGTTTTGGAGATATGGAGCGGACATACAATTTTTTATGGTTTTTCAAGGATTTCTCAAAATAGATGCAATTATATATAGCCAAATTATATATTTTTACAATTAGCTTTATTTTATTTTTTGTATAATTAAAACATAGTATAAAAATTATTTTCGAAATATATTTCGGCGAATTAAAAAAAAATAAAGGTTTTTAATTCGACTGACGCCGGCCCCGAAGTGGGCCGAAATATATTTCGAAAATAATTGTTATACTATGTTTTAATTAAACAAAAAATAAAATAAAATAAGTGCTCTATGTAGCAATATATATATATATATATATATTTATTTCAAGTATATTCGCAAAAGCGACGACATTACAATTAGCTTTTTAATACCTACAATTTATATCCATATTGTAATTTTATAAAATATTTTTTATTTATTTTAACTTATTTTTTTATATTTCTCATTTGTGTTCGAATTTTTTTAAATCGCTTTAGTTTTTCTGTAATTGGCCAGCTATGATTCATATTTTTTAGTAAAAAGTAAAAGTACATATTTTTACAATCAACTTTTAATAGCTTTAATTTGATAACCATATTGTATTTTTAGAATAATACCTTTTATTTTTCTCACTTCTGTTTTGGAAATATTTTGAACAATTTCAAATGTTTATATTTTTTTGTACACCGTGATATGTGGGCAAAGTATTGCTATTTTGTGCCAAATTTCAAGTCTTTGTTATTAACGGTGCTAAAGTTATGAGGCTGTGACATACGGACGGAAAACGGAGTCTCACCATAAGGTTCCTTTTGTACCTTTTAGGTACTACGGAACCCTAATTATGTACAATATTTATAGGTTGAATCTATTAGCTAATGCGGTTTTGTTAGATATGCTTATCATAAGTACAATCTACTATCTATTTTATTTTTATCTACTCCCATACTCTAAATGGTAATTAAAACATCAAAAGCGGTTTTATAAGTATAGCTACATTGTTTGAAAGATGTTATAATATACATTATACTCGTAGCAAAGCAATTCTGCTTTGATATTGGCCAAATTTATTATAACACCGCTAGAAAACAAATCACAAGCGATAAGTCTGTCTTGAGCCACACCTATATTGTTTTTATTATTGGTCTTAGGCGTCTATATACAAATGGAAGTTCTGGTATCATGACGAGTATCACGACAATATCATGACGAGTGTTATTTTTCTCATTTTTCGTGAAATTGTTTTTGATGGTCATAGACAAAGTAGTGTATGCAACTGGATATAACTAGACATTGGGACACTCGTGCAAGTCTATTACGAAACTCACTTCGGATTGTGACATGGTTATTTAAAGTTGTGAGTTGACATTATATGAAATGAAATTGGTTTGTGTATACATTATATACACTTAGAGTTCGTTAATTTTAAATGTTAAAATAAACATTCGAGCTCAAATATTGTAGCCGATTCTGAAAGCTTTAATTTTAGTTTTAGTGCTGTCAAAACTTAAAAATAATTTAGCTTCTGTTCCTAACACTTTAGGACTATTTTGTAACCAAAAGATTTAGTTTTGACAGCACTAAAACTGAAATTAAAGCCTACAGAATTGGTAAAATAAAATTAAATAAATTAAAATAAAATAGAAAGTAAAATTGAATGAAAATTTCATATTTTTTGAAAATATAGATAGAATAAATGCCTTAAGAGAATCAAAGCATAAGAGTGACTAAAGAAATTAAGGGTGCACCAGTAGAAGGTAGAGCTCGGCCACAGACTGTGGCTCGGCCAGGCCGCCCTAGAAGGACGTATGCTGACAATGTCCGAAGTACCCGGAATAGAAGGTGCAAAGGTCCCTGTTATTCCAGGTGGAAAGACCCGCAGTGCGAGAGGGACGGAATCGAGGAAAATTTACAAAAAGTCGGTTTTAAATTAATACAAAATTAACTAAAATAGCTAAGAAAATTTCCATAACCAGTATTTTAGGTATTGTTAAAACCCATCTAAATAAATATTTTTCAAGTTTGGTCTGTATGATATCCTGATTTGTCAGAATATCAAAAAAAGTGTAAATTTAGACCTCATTTCAATTATTATTTCTATCGAGTGAAATTCCTCCAATCGCGTTTCTGAAAGTCCAAAATCTAGAAGAAGATCCCAAAATTGTTACATTAATTTATTTAACAACTTCATATGCATTTTGAACAACAGATAGATAGCTTCAAAAAGTATCGATTTTGACGATATACCCCCTTAATGGATGTGGAAGAAACAAAAGAGGTATGTCAGGATCATAGCAGATAGAAATCTGAAGTCTCTGCCAACACCTTTGAGAAACAGGCGTGAGTGTATGTATGTATGTATCTCTATGCCAGGGGTCGGCAACCTTATCCAGCTTAAGGGCTCATTCTTAAGTTATTTACTCCTGAAGGGCGCATGAACAGTTATAATCGTTGTACTGTGGAGACCGCATCAAGTAAGACACATTGGACTTTGTACCTATCTTATATTCTTCCTTGTAGGAGCTAATGTCGTACTGCAAGTGTATAGCTTGATGTGGTCTCTACTGTACGACACAAATAAAACGTTACACAAGGACAAAACACAATGTTTATTACTCGATTTAGTCAAATAATATATAAGTCACTAGTTATTACAACAATTATTGAGATCATTGGCCTTGCATTCCTCCGACAACTTGATGAAAACTGGCTCATTAAAGTACCTGTCCTCATACAGTGGTCCAAATTTACATTTGTAATTCTGCCTGCTTCTTTATTTTGATTTTAAGTTCTTCATTGTATGGGCTCTCTCGGGACGACGGGAAGAGGCCCGACGGAATGACATTGATGCCGTGGAAATATGGCAGGTCTTTGGTGTGGGATGCGACTTGTGTTGATACATCCTACTTACCAATGACCTGCTCCAAGGCGGGCGCCGCGGCGGAAGGAGCTAAAAAAAAAGAAGCGGCGCAGATATGTAGCCCTGAGTACGGACTACATGTTTGCGCCCTTCGGCGTTGAGACACTCGGACCGTGGGGACCGAGTGCACATTCTTTATATAAAGATCTATCAAAACGCCTGGTCGATGCCTCCGGGGACCCTCGGGCTGGGACTTACCTCGGCCAGAGAATCAGTCTGGCCATACAACGAGGTAACGCTGCCAGCCTGCTAGGTACTCTCCCGCACATCGGCAGCGACCTTGATATAATTTTTTATTTTGTTTAATTTAAAATGTGATTTAGTTTTAATGTTTTATATATTAAAACATTACAATTAGTTTTTTATTGTTGAAAACATGGATTCGCGTGTATTTCAAGAAAAAATGCTCTTATAATGTGATATTTATTTTCATCAACGACATTCCAAGAGTTTTCGTCCCTCACGTTACATGTGTGATCTCATGGCTCACATTGTCACATTCTCATAGAGGGCGCATTAAAAACATCAAAAAGCCCTCTCGCGGGCGCACGTGCACCCGCGGTCACAGAGTTGCCGACCCCTGCTCTATGCTATGGATTTAATTCAATCATAGGTACCATGGTATAGCCATGATAGGTACTTAGTTTAAAAACTTCCAGACAACCTTAAAAACAATATATTGACGATTTCATTAGCATTGATAATGAAATGATATAATGAATATGTACGACGTTACTTATGCAATGACCTTTTCTATTGTACGGACGCCAGCTTGACAGGCTACCTGCTGGCAGTTCTTATTGCGGCGTCATAGCTGTGTTAAAATCGTTTACAAATAGGAGACTTGAACTGCAAGCGTCCATCCATAATTATGTTATAGTGATAGAAACAATTTTCTTGTTATTCTTCAGGGTAAGCTGCTTCCAGAGAGACCACCTCAACCTTTCGCAAAAATTCGCTACCTGAATTTATCTCACAATGACATCCACTCTCTGGCGCAAGACGTCTTCAACTTTATGTCTGAGCTTACTTCTATGGACCTCAGCGGGAATCCCCTGGCGTTCATCGACCAGGTCACCATGGCTGCAATATCTGATCTCATTAATTTGAGGGTAAGGATCATAATTTCTGTTGCGTAGTTACTCAGTAGTTACTACGTTGTGTACTTTTATATACTTCATCCATCAGCCTATTTCGTCCACTGCTGGACATAAGCCTTTCCAGGACTTTGCCATTCTCGCCGTTCATCCTGGAAGAATTGCCCATACTCATCCTCATTTGGCAGGCGGGTTGGTGAGTGCGGTGCCGGAACCCTCGCACCAGTGACGCCGCTACCCGTCACCAGTCTGTTCCATATGAGGCCTGGCTATTAGGGATGGATATACCGCCATCCATCGTTCCCAGGTATGGTGGGCCTCCTGGTTTTTTGGCTGTGAGCTGTCCTCTTAATAATTCTGCCCCCGAATTACTTCGAGGGGGTCTCCAAGTAAGACGTTGGTACCTCCACAGTCGAGCTCGGCATCAGCTCTACCACCTGTAAAACCTTTTATATACTTACTAGCTGACCCGGCGAACTTCGTTCCGCCTAACAGTCTAATAATATCGTGTTAACTTTAGTTAAACTTAATTTAGGATTTCATTACGGTAATAACATTAATACAACGTTTTTGCAAATACAGAAACGTTTTATTGCTTGCCATTGCGAAAGAAGAATGGCAGGGACCCATGTAGTTTCAGTACCGTTGTTAGCCTTAGCGTAGGGTATTGAATATATGCAGAAATAATAGTTCTTGGAATAAATGGTATTTATTTGTTTCTACTTTTGTGGGCATATCCCATGCACGAATATGAGTAGTATTCACGAATTGTAGTATCAGAACAAACTCATGTGAGTTTATTGATACTATTCACCATGTAATAAAATAGTGTAAAATTATGAATAAATAAATAAATAAAAAAAAAACTAAGCGATTTTAAAACTTGGGGTTTAGATGTTATTTAATGATATCAGAACGCTAGATAAATAGGTTTCTTTTACATGCGTAGTTTTGTCAACAGATGGCACCACATGCTGTTTGCATTCCTAAAATTAATTAATTAATTTATTGTTATTCGATAATTTATCCGATATTTTATTAATTATTCTGCTATTCGGAGCGGATAAGAATACACCAAAAAAGAGATAACTAACATCGATCCAGCCGATCTTGAGTTATAAGTGGTGTACTAGAGAATACAATCCCGAGCATGTTTTTCAATCCCGGGCTTACGGGATTTTTGAAGCCTTTTCCCGGGATCCCGGGCCTATCCCGGGATTAGACTATGTGGTTTCTAATTGAGCTAAAATTTAAAAAAACGAGTAATAAAAAAAAATGTCTTTAATGTCTTTGCACAACACAAATCAGAACAATAATAAGAAAAGAAAAAACACAAACCAAAAAATACAATACTTTTGCAAGAAATTAAAAAACAGCACAAAATAACTATTTAGAATTTCGAAAATATAGTCGCAGAAATATCAAAGCATCCAATGTTTGACTTCCGAGCCTGCTTCGTAGTTTATTGCCAACATAAGCAGCAGCTGAAAACGCTCGTTCAGGTTCTACGCTGGTTGGAGGAATAGACAATAGATACTTATATGCTGTTTCTAAGTGATATCCACGAACTCCTCCATTTTCGAACAGGCTCATTTCACGTCTAATACTATTTGCCAACCCCAATTCATTTTGTACTTGTACTTCAAGATCTGGGGATTTCATACTCTTGTTAATTTCCAGCTGTAACTTTTCCTTTAATGTCAATTGGGGTTGGGAGGTTTCTGACCTTAGCTCATCATCTGTTTGTGATCCTGACCTTGCTTCTTCTTCCGTGTTATCTCGACTATTAAGTCTTTTAACAATACTCTTTATTTGCTTCCTCACTAAAGCCTGTGTCGGAACTGGAAATAAGTCGTGCCATTCCAAATCCGATAATAACTGATTTTCATCATCCATTCGTGGATTTTGTAAATAATTTAACACGCCAGTTAAATCATCACTTCGTCGTTGCTTTATACGTTCCACTAAGGATGTTTTAATTTTTTTGGCAAGTGCTGAGTTTTTGCTAGACAGTTGTTTTATAAGAAATTTCAGAGCGGCATCAGCTGTGCATAAATTAGCATCTCGCCGACAGATTGCTTCTACTGTCAATTTAATTGGGGTCATCACATCAACAATTTTATTTACCAATTCAAAATCAACATCTTCTAAACGAATTGGATGATTGAGATCTATAAGAGCTTTTTGAATGCATGCTTTTAAAAGATAAAATCGCTCCAGCATTGTTAAAAGACTATTCCACCTGGTTTTACAGTCCAAAAGAAGTGACAGCTCTTTTCCATGTTCAATTTTCACATATTTTTGAAGTACTGTTTCATTTTTCAACGGAGATCTTTTGAAATACACTACAACTTTGCGGATTTTCTTTATCAGCTCATTAATATTTTCATATTGTGTTAACTCTGGTACGTGTTCTGGCGCAAGATCATTTTGTGACATTACGATTAAACCTGATTCTGGACAGTCTAAGTCTTCTAAATGGTGTTCATCATCGCTGTCGTCCATATAATCAACATTCACAGCTGGTTCAATTATAATCATCTGAGGTAGGGCTATCTTGCAAATTATTATGTTTTTCATAAAGCACATCACAGACCGCCAAATTGATACCATGTGCGAGACACAGTTGTTGTTCAGTGCAAACAAGCCGCCCCACCTTTATCATAACATTTGGTCCATCGGTTACAATAGCCACGATGTCAGTTTCTAGGGAAATGTCAAATTTACTTAGACGCTCTTGCAATATACGAAGACAATTTTCAGCTGTCATACTTCCGTAAATAGGAACAAGTCCTAAGTTCCAAAATTTTTTATATGAATGAACGTTGACCGCCATGTATCGTTTATTGGAAGTTGAAGTCCACTCGTCGAAAGAAAGACTAAATCTTTCACCTGCACTTTTCAAATGTTGTAATTCTGCAGTTACTTGCTTTCTGATTTTTTCACTGTAATTCATAACACGTTTTCGAACAGTGACGGCTGACTTTGGTAAATCCGTGTATTTTGCTAAGAGCAATTTTCTCAAATCATCTGAGGTTATGAATACACTGAATGGAAATCCATCTAATGCAATCATTCTTGCCAAGATATCATCCAGGCTATCGTCGGCACTTTTAGTAAAATAATCATCTAACTTTCGCTTGGCTGGCGGCGGTGCTGTGTTCAGATTTTCAGAATCTTGACTTGTTGAAGCTGATATAACCTTGATATTATGTTTTGATAACAAATGTGTATGTAATCCCTTAGTTGATCCACCCAAAGTCTTGAGGATGGCTGGGCATCGCTTACATTTAGCACTATTCCCGTCCTTCGCAACTAAATAATAACTCCACACTGACGTCGTATCACTGTCTTTTTTATGTTTAACAAAGTCTCCCGCCATTTGAAATACTTAATTTCAGATAATTGACTTTTAAATTTTAATGGCGTAGCC
Organism: Ypsolopha sequella; assembly: GCA_934047225.1. NCBI lineage: Eukaryota > Metazoa > Arthropoda > Insecta > Lepidoptera > Ypsolophidae > Ypsolopha > Ypsolopha sequella. Next base: position 16,928,432 of record OW204010.1, on the reverse strand, counting down.
TACGTAACCCGTCACTGACAGAACAATAAATGAAAAAAATAAAACCTGATTTGCATATTTATACTTTCGTACAGGGAATCCCCGACGGGAAATACCCGCAACAATATTATGATATGAGATGATCGGGTGATTCCCCTGTTGGTCCGTTGGGGAATTACCTTAAGAGTATTGTATTAAAGTATTCCGAGTGGGGAAGTCCCTTCTAAGTTCTACGACAAACATATTATTAGGACTGTACCTGTGTAGTAAATAGTGGGTACCTACGTATTGTACGAGTTGCTTTTTGTCGTAATGTATTAAAATAATCTAGGCAAGGTTATTTTCAAGACGCAACGGACTACGGAATACAAACTAGACTTGTTTGTGGCAATCCCGAAAATCCCGAGATTAGCCAAGTACAGTCCCGGGATTTTCGAGGCCAGAAAACGGTCGGGATCCCGGGATCCCGAGATTTGGGATCCCGGGATTGTATTCTCTAGGTGTAACTAACACGACTTTGTTTTATATATTTAGATTAAAAATAAACTCAATCATTAATTCATTCAGTTTGATATCATTACGTACAAAATGCATGGAAGAAACTGCAAAATTAAGTGAGTCCAGTATTATTCGAAATTGAATTGGAAATTTTATGACTTTTGGATTTATTACCTCACTGTCGGTGTGTCCAGGCCTTTTTCGTTAAGAAAGGCTTGAGGATCAAAGTTAAAATTAACATCGAATAAAGTCTGTCTGTAGCATCATACTACATAAAAATCCTAGTTTCGCAAAAAAAGGACAGTACAATTTGCTATCATTAATATTAATTTATGGCATTGTCCCTCCAAGCACGGTTTTTTTCCACATTCGGAGAGTTTAACTCTCCTTGACGTGTACCCCACCTTCTGATCTTTAAACATTAGAACTCATGTCATCCCTTATTATTGCGTTTGTTTGGTTACCATACCAATGTCTAACAAGTCTATTACATTACCAGAGATCTGGGCCTCTTGAAGTTTACTCAATGGTACGTAATAATTAACCAAATCAAAGGCTTTGGTCTATTTAAGAAACTGTAAAAACACACTATGTGTTTTAATTTTGAAATAGCCTAACTCGTTGATAAACAGGGATGAAAACCAAACTGTGCGTCATTAATTATAACGTTTTTAAGTATTTCTGGCCGCAAAAGCCGTACCAAGATTATTTCAAAAGTCAAAATTGAGACAAGCTAATAACTTCCTGCGGAAGTCAACAATGACAACTAGCATGACCATTTTTTTCATATTAATATTTCATCAGTGGATGTCTGGGTTTGTGCGCTAGCGGATCCTTTTTAAATGGTGCTTTTAATTAACCTGGTATTCTCCCAGGAGTTCTACCTCAGCGGATGCGAGCTGGAGTCCCTCCCGGAAGGCTTGCTCCGTCGTCAGCGAAGACTGGAGCGTCTGGACCTCAGTGACAATAGATTCACGACTGTACCTGGAGTGCTGACTGAGGCTCCCAATCTGCTCTACTTGAACTTCGGGAAGAACCCTATCACGACACTTGAATCCCCCAAGTAAGTGCAGTATAACAAAACTCGGAGGTTCTAACGATGTTTTTATTAATATTTTTTACGTATGCTTAGTAGCGCCACGGCCTTTACCAGGCCTCGTATGAAAAACGTTGATATAGACCTAGGCAATGAAACCTGATTGGACTTAGGATAAAGCGTGCTCACCCAGAAATCGCTGTATGACGCGGGCTTAGAGCATGTACCAAGACGCGGGTGAAATCAGAGGCTTTAAACAACCAAGACCATGCGCGACGATTCTGTGGGGCGACAGACATTGGTGAAAACGAGTTAATTTAGATGTTAGCAAGGGGCGGGTGGCATGGTGGAGAGGGGAAACACGTGCAGTTGTGCCGAGGGTCAAAGCTACTTCATCCCCGCCAACAACTATCACCCCGCGGGATGGTCGCGCATGATCTTTTCATTTATACAGGTCACGGCATGATTTTTGACTGCTCGGTGATACTGGTGGAAGACTAGCGCATGTGTTCATTCGCGCACGAAATTACTAAGTGCGATAGAGAAAAAATTACTAACGCAGTCAAGGTCAGACGTCAAAAACCGTGGCGCTACCTGTAATCCTGCTTAGATGCCATAAATAATTTGGGCATGTGCGAGTCAGAATCACGCACAAGTACCACTACACAATACGGATGCAAAACCCTTAAAATATTGTGGTTAATAACAACAACATGTAGGCTACGAAAAAACAATTCGCCGCTGCCACTGAGTACGAATCGCTATATTATTCCTGTAATATTTACGCAATCACCTATTTTCATGATCATTTTCCATTTTTTCTGTCCTATCGTTTCGGAGATAAAGGGGGGATAATATTATGATGACGTTAAAAAATGCTCCTTTTTTTTTTGTTTGTTTGGAGAACCCCCTTGAACCTCAATTTTTTAAATGAATATTACTTGCCATGATAGTTGCCATAGCAAAACGTATTCTGTGAAATTTTCAACTGGCTACCTATAACGACTGAAGCTGTAGACCCCTATGATAGACGAACGGCAGACAAACAGACAGACAGATATACAGACGGTGGAGGCTTAGTAATAGGATACCGTTTGGCATCTTTCGGTTGTACGGAATCCTAAAAATACAATTCTAACCTAGCGGCTTACTTCTGCGCTGGAGGATTATTGAAATTTTCGAAGAACTAGTTTTGCCTAGGCTCGTCCTAAAATAGGGTTTGGCTCGTAACATTAACAGCGAAGAATTCAGTCATACGTAGTCCAAGTAGTAGTGAGCAATACAGTTTTGTATACTACATAAACCATTTGCTTCCAGTGCCATTAACAACCTAACTAAACTGCAAGAGTTGCACCTTTGCCGCCTCAGCAAGCTTCAGTCGATCGGAGCCCATGCGCTGGGTAGCTTGCAGAGCCTCGAGGTCTTGAACTTATGCTACAACCCTCGCCTGACTGTGGTACATCCTACTTTCCTGGTCTGGGAAGAGGAGGAGCATGAGAAATGGCCACCAATTAAAAAGGTTGGTTTTTTTAAACTCTGGTGATATCTATTGAAAACAACTTCATATCTGAGCCCCTAACAGCGTTTGGCAAAACGGTTTTCAAATTAAGGTGGATTGTACTAAAATAAACAAAGATTTAGAAGAAGTGGTTCACTTATTCGATATAATTTGGAACGGTATTTTTATACCATGTATGTAAATTACATTCAAATCTTTTCTTTCCTTTAAACACCGCAAAAAGTCGATAGATATTTTAGAAAATTCATATGAAGCTTCTTAATGATTTGTCATAAGGGCATAGCTTAGCCTACCGCCATTTGTCAGTTAGTTGGCTCTTGAACGTGCAGTCCAATATGGTCCACGGACGTATTTGGAGTATAATTATTGATGGATGTATTTAAGTTTACGCCACTCGGGCTCCACTCCTTTTATGCACCCCATTTCAGTATCTCCATGATACCAGCTTTCTTTAACTAACAAACTTGCTTCCAGTTGTTCCTGAATAACAACAACATCTCGACCTTGGACTCCCACATCCTCAGCCGCTGGGACCGCCTGTCCGACCTGGACGTCACCAACAACCCTTACTTCTGCGACTGCCAGCTGACGTGGATGGTCAACACACTGGTCCCAACCCTGGATAGTACGGCGAATAATGGCAGCACGGTGAATATGATGTGAGGAAATAGAAATACGTAAGCGGGGCGATAGTTCAATCGGTAGAACATTCGATCCTGACACCAATGAGGTTTTCGGAATTTATGTGCATAGTACATGTATTTGTATACTTACCACTCGTTGAGAAATTAAAGGCAACATCGAAATTTATGGGCAAAGTATGTATTTATATTTATATACTTACCATTCGCTGTAAAATGAAAGGAAGGACCGGAATTGATGTGCATAGTATGTATTTGTATACATACCACTCGCTGAATAATGAAAGACAGCACTGGAATTCATGTGCATAGTATGTATTTGTATACTAACCACTTTATGGCTTGCATGTATTTTCTATTAGTCTTTATCCCAACAATGGCTTTAACAATCCAATTCATAATTGTATTGTGACTAAAAAATATACTCACGCCTGTTTCACAAAGGTGTAGGCAGAGACTACAGATTTCCTTCTGCTACGATCCAGACACACCCCTTTCGCCTCTTCCACATCCATTAATCTAGTCATACAAGCTCTTCTATTTCGGGTACTTTTGACATTGCCCTTCTTCAGTATGTCACCAATTTGGTCCTTCTGGGGTGGCCTGGTCGAGCTGTACCTTCCACTTGCGCACCATAAATTTATTTATTTATTTTATTTTATTTACTATATTAGATACACCAACAGATAAATACAATAATACACAAAAAAAATATTAAAATCCTATCTATAAACCAATAACAGGTGTACAACAACATTCTTGAACAGATTCTTTAGTCACTATTTTTCTTTTATTCATCCTCCCTACATGTCCAAACCACCAAAGCATTCCTTTTTCTGTTCTAGATCGTGTCGATCGTTATTTTTCACTCTGTCATTCAATGTTAAACCACAATGTTAAATTGAGGCGATGACTAGAAATAAAAAAATTACGCCTTCGATAATTTACCTGCGACAAGTAAATGTGTTCCCAGCCAAACTCAATTTTAGAACAAACTAGTTTGGCCTAGGCCAAACTAAAGTTTCGAGTTATCATAAAATAACCACTAACGTTTTTTATGAACACTGCAAAGACAAGACAAGACAAATACTCATTTTGTACACCAAATAAATAAAATAAGGTAAAAGAACAAACTTATGAGAGAAGGTAACAATTGGCGGCCTTATCACTTATAGCGATTTCTTCCAGACAAAAGTTGTATTTTCTTATCGAATTGTATAAAACATGATTATTGCAAAATGGCTCACCTCAATAAGTATTTTTGTTTGGGATAGTATAGTATTTTCTACCTTTCTTTTTCCTAAACAATCCTTGTTTTTTACCTTCAGCTGCAGGCAACCACCAGGCCTGAAGGGTCTAACCTTCAAGTACCTGTACGAGTCCAAGCAGACCCTCTTGTGTCTCCAGTCTGAGAACGTGGTCAATGCCGACGTGGCCGAGGGCGTCATCATGCTTGGCGTCATGATCGGTATGTGTTGGAGTTAAAATGCGTAAATAATTCACATCGGCTATCTTCGGCTCCGTAGAGCGTCGTCTCTGTCACCGGACTGTTAGTGCTTCGTGCGACAGAGATGACGCTACGATACGATGTGCATTATTTACTGCCGAGACCTGTATCAGGAAAATTGTAAAATGCTCCGTCATTTTCTAAAAAGCCGAAATAAAAAGTCTTTCACCAAAAAACCAAAAGTAGGTGCAACGACGAGCGGAGTGAAGCGGAGCGAGGAGGAGCGTATTAGGTTTACATGTAAGTACATATTGGGAGCCGATCGAAGCGGAGTGGAGCGAGGTAACCTTCAATAATTCTAACAGAATTACGATATGCCTAGGCAAATTATAAAATGACGAATGCTATGATATGACGAAGATGACGCAAGTTGCAAAATAGCGAGCGTTTAAAAACTGACAATGCCGATTAGCGGCACGGTTTATGAGGTCTGACCTTGACTGTGCTAGTAATTTTTTCTCTATCGCACTTTACAATTTTGTGCGAGAGTGAACACATGCACTAGTCCCCCACCACTTTCGCCGAGCAGTCAAAAATCCTGCTGCGACCTGCACGCTTGGCTACTAACGCACCTGTTGGAAATTCTCAATGTGTCGAATATACAATTTAATGTATAAATTTCGGAAAATAATTTCTTTGAACAGCCCTGCACTCTAAGGAGTGTTTATGTTTCAATGGTTTTAAATTTCATGTTTCTATCTTCACGGTTTAGTCTGTGCGTTCTCAGGTTTAAATTATTAAAGGCTCAGTATCAAGCTAAACTTTCGTCCTGGATCAACGCTGTTGCTTTTGAATTATCTCTCTGCTCTAATCAACTGCCGCGGACGCAAAATTTCAGTTTTTTTAAATTTGCGACTATATTATCTACGACTTGTAATTAAAAGCAATGGTTTCGCAGACGGATTTTGAAAAACACGCTTTTTTCTAATTAATCGAAACAGAATACTTAAATACAAAATTCACTCAATAGTTATTTAACAAAACCTTATTAGCTTCCCAAGTAACACACAAGCTGCTGTTTTTGAAATTCTTATTTTCAAAATTTCGGGCTTTTCACAATCCGGCTGCGAAACCGCTCTTAACGTCCTTTTAAGATTTTTTTAGAGCTGACTTTCGATTTTTTTACATCGAGTGAACTGAAATCACGTTTTCAGATCTACAAATGTGGTTTAGATTAAATTATTATTACATACAGCTTGAACACTCACGTGTGATTGTTGTTGACTGTATGCCAACCGTTTCACCGATATAATTTCGGCATTATAAAGGTGAATTTCGTCATGTGTCTTTCTTAGAACGATGACGCGGCATTCGCCTTCGTTGTCAACGGGCACTGACATCAGCCGATCGGCGAATGCCAAAATTGTATCCGTGAAATGCTTGACATAAAGTCAACAACAATCACACGTGAGTGTTCAAGCCGTATTTAATAATAATTTAGAATTTAAATTCATTTATTCATCTTTTCTTTTCTCCTTCACAGGTGTATTTGTGACATTCCCGCTGGTGCTTATCATCATACTACTGTGGAAAAAAGGGTACTTCACCAAATGCAGAGGAAAACTAGATGACAGCCGACATTATGATGACGAAATCGATGATCTATGATTTATGAGCTATACGAGCTGAAACTTAATCAACCGCCTAAATTCATACTGGAGACTTGGTTAGTGATTAGGAACAAGCTGTTTGTGTTGAAACAAAAAATGTTTGTTCCTATATGAACTGGACTATTTCAAATACAATTCCTAGTATGTATAGAGAATACAGGAGCAGATTTTTTTTCATATTTTTAATATTTGTTCCTGATCACTAACCGAGTCTCCAGTATGAATTTGATTGTACCAATAAAGGTCACCTTATATTTGACAGTTGTAAAAGTTTGAAAATGTTGAAAAGTGGTCCGAATCGTATGAAACTCGATATCAAGGCTTCGAGGGTCGCTGATCACGAAAACGGTGACCGTTTTGGGCGCTTGATTAAATTTCACCGTATATTACTTTACTGTTTAAAGTAAGTAGAAATAAGTTTTGATTATAATTATATTATCAAAAAGAAAAAGGAAGAAAGAAGAGGAAGACCCAGGATAAGACTCCAGGGAACTTGTGCACCCCATCTCACGGATTTCAAAATAAATGTTGCCACACGTTAGTTTTACGTTAGTTTTGTTTGTTTTGTTTATAATTTTTGTTTGTTTCATCCTGCAAACATGTTTATTTCAATTTAAAAGATTCTACCGATTTCTACCGTGAACTTGTGCACCCCATGGCACCGATTGACCTGAAACCAGTGCCAATCGTTAGTTCTTCGTTAGTTTCGTTTGTTTTGATTATTTTTTTTTTCTTTTTTTGCCTACAAACATTTTTTTTTCAATTTATAATTTTGTATGGAATTTCAAAAATGCTCAAAAATGCTCGGATCGACCTGAAACAGGTGCCAATCGTTAGTTTTACGTTAGTTTCGTACGTTTTAAAAAAAAAATGTGTTTTTTTTCCGCTCGCAAACACTTTTTTTTTCAATTTCAAATTTTGTATGGAATTTCAAAAATGCTCTGATTGAGCTGGAACAAGTGCCATTCGTTAGTTTTACGTTAGTTTCGTTGGTATTGAAAAAAAAAATTGTCTTTTTCTGCCTGCAAACATGTTTTTTTTCAATTTCAAAATTTGTATGGGATTTCAAAAATGCTCAAAAATGCTCTGATCGACCTGAAACAAGTTCCTTTCGTTAGTTTTGCGTTAGTTTCGTACGGTTTCAAAAAAAAAATTCTACATTTCGCCCTGCAAACATTTAATTTTTCAATTTCAAAAATTCTACCAATATTCTACCGGGAAGTTGTGCACCCCATAGCACCGATTGGCCTGAAACAAGTGCCAATCGTTAGCTATACGTTAGTATCGTTTGTTTTGAGAAAAATTTTCGTTTGTTTCGCCCGGAAAATATTTTTTTTTTAATTTCAAAATTTATGTGAAATTTAAAAAATGCTCTGATTGACCTGGAACAAATGCCAATCGTTAGTTTTACGTTAGTTTCGTATGTTTTCAAAAAAAAAAATGTCTTTTTCCGCCTGCAAACATGTTTTTTTACAATTTCAAAATTTGTATGGGATTTCAAAAATGCTCAAAAATGCTCTGATCGACCTGAAACAAGTTCCTTTCGTTAGTTTTACGTTAGTTTCGTACGTTTTCAAAAAAAAAATTCTACATTTCGCCCTGCAAACATTTAATTTTTCAATTTCAAAAATTCTACCAATATTCTACCGGGAAGTTGTGCACCCCATAGCACCGATTGGCCTGAAACAAGTGCCAATCGTTAGCTATACGTTAGTATCGTTTGTTTTGAGAAAAATTTTCGTTTGTTTCGCCCGGAAAATATTTTTTTTTTAATTTCAAAATTTATGTGAAATTTAAAAAATGCTCTGATTGACCTGGAACAAGTGCCAATCGTTAGTTTTACGTTAGTTTCGTACGTTTTCAAAAAAAAAATTGTCTTTTTCCGCCTGCAAACATGTTTTTTTTCAATTTCAAAATTTGTATGGGATTTCAAAAATGCTCAAAAATGCTCTGATCGACCTGAAACAAGTTCCTTTCGTTAGTTTTACGTTAGTTTCGTACGTTTTCAAAAAAAAAATTCTATATTTCGCCCTGCAAACATTTAATTTTTCAATTTCAAAAATTCTACCAATATTCTACCGGGAAGTTGTGCACCCCATAGCACCGATTGGCCTGAAACAAGTGCCAATCGTTAGCTATACGTTAGTATCGTTTGTTTTGAGAAAAATTTTCGTTTGTTTCGCCCGGAAAATATTTTTTTTTTAATTTCAAAATTTATGTGAAATTTAAAAAATGCTCTGATTGACCTGGAACAAGTGCCAATCGTTAGTTTTACGTTAGTTTCGTACGTTTTCAAAAAAAAAATTGTCTTTTTCCGCCTGCAAACATGTTTTTTTTCAATTTCAAAATTTGTATGGGATTTCAAAAATGCTCAAAAATGCTCTGATCGACCTGAAACAAGTTCCTTTCGTTAGTTTTACGTTAGTTTCGTACGTTTTCAAAAAAAAAATTCTACATTTCGCCCTGCAAACATTTAATTTTTCAATTTCAAAAATTCTACCAATATTCTACCGGGAAGTTGTGCACCCCATAGCACCGATTGGCCTGAAACAAGTGCCAATCGTTAGCTATACGTTAGTATCGTTTGTTTTGAGAAAAATTTTCGTTTGTTTCGCCCGGAAAATATTTTTTTTTTAATTTCAAAATTTATGTGAAATTTAAAAAATGCTCTGATTGACCTGGAACAAGTGCCAATCGTTAGTTTTACGTTAGTTTCGTACGTTTTCAAAAAAAAAATTGTCTTTTTCCGCCTGCAAACATGTTTTTTTTCAATTTCAAAATTTGTATGGGATTTCAAAAATGCTCAAAAATGCTCTGATCGACCTGAAACAAGTTCCTTTCGTTAGTTTTACGTTAGTTTCGAACGTTTTCAAAAAAAAAAATTCTACATTTCGCCCTGCAAACATTTAATTTTTCAATTTCAAAAATTCTACTATTTTTTACCGTAAACTTGGACACAATATCGCACCGATTTTGATCAAAATGGTACCAATTGATAGCTTTTCATTTGTTTTGATTGTTTTACGAATAAAATTTGTTTGTTCTGGTCTGCAAACATTTTTATTTTCAAATTCAAAACCTTAAAATGTTTATAGGTACACTACTACAAAGCTACTCGCCCATAGGTAGCGTTACATTACATTACAAACTGGCGACGCATTTTAGTTCCCCAACTCCCTAAGGGATGGCGTGAAAGTCGGTTTTCGTTCGAAAACGCACGTTTTTGAATAATAACTACACAACTAGTGGTCGAAATATATTTTACTGACGTACATATCATTATACCGGACTTAGATCTTAACATCTGGTCTGCAAACATTTTTATTCTCAAATTAAAAACCTTAAAATGTTTATAGGTAACTATAAAGCTACTGAACTAAATCAACATAAAATGAAAATTGACTTCCTGTCTTTTACTCGATTAATTAACACAAAATATAATGATATGTACGTCGGTAAAATATATTTCGACCACTAGTTGTGTAGTTATCATTCAAAAACTTGCGTTTTCGCACAAAAACCGACTTTCACGCCATCCCTTAGGGAGTTGGGGAACTAAAATGCGTCGCCAGTTTGTAATGTAATGTAGCGCCACCTATGGGCGAGTAGCTTTGTAGTAGTGTACCTATAAACATTTTAAGGTTTTGAATTTGAAAATAAAAATGTTTGCAGACCAGAACAGAATCAAAACAAATGAAAAGCTATCAATTGGTACCATTTTGATCAAAATCGGTGCGATATTGTGTCCAAGTTTACGGTAAAAAATAGTAGAATTTTTGAAATTGAAAAATTAAATGTTTGCAGGGCGAAATGTAGATTTTTTTTTTTGAAAACGTACGAAACTAACGTAAAACTAACGAAAGGAACTTGTTTCAGGTCGATCAGAGCATTTTTGAGCATTTTTGAAATCCCATACAAATTTTGAAATTGAAAAAAAACATGTTTGCAGGCGGAAAAAGACAATTTTTTTTTGAAAACGTACGAAACTAACGTAAAACTAACGATTGGCACTTGTTCCAGGTCAATCAGAGCATTTTTTAAATTTCACATAAATTTTGAAATTAAAAAAAAATATTTTCCGGGCGAAACAAACGAAAATTTTTCTCAAAACAAACGATACTAACGTATAGCTAACGATTGGCACTTGTTTCAGGCCAATCGGTGCTATGGGGTGCACAACTTCCCGGTAGAATATTGGTAGAATTTTTGAAATTGAAAAATTAAATGTTTGCAGGGCGAAATGTAGAATTTTTTTTTTGAAAACGTACGAAACTAACGTAAAACTAACGAAAGGAACTTGTTTCAGGTCGATCAGAGCATTTTTGAGCATTTTTGAAATCCCATACAAATTTTGAAATTGAAAAAAAACATGTTTGCAGGCGGAAAAAGACAATTTTTTTTTTGAAAACGTACGAAACTAACGTAAAACTAACGATTGGCACCTGTTCCAGGTCAATCAGAGCATTTTTTTAAATTTCACATAAATTTTGAAATTAAAAAAAAAATATTTTCCGGGCGAAACAAACGAAAATTTTTCTCAAAACAAACGATACTAACGTATAGCTAACGATTGGCACTTGTTTCAGGCCAATCGGTGCTATGGGGTGCACAACTTCCCGGTAGAATATTGGTAGAATTTTTGAAATTGAAAAATTAAATGTTTGCAGGGCGAAATATAAAATTTTTTTTTTTGAAAACGTACGAAACTAACGTAAAACTAACGAAAGGAACTTGTTTCAGGTCGATCAGAGCATTTTTGAGCATTTTTGAAATCCCATACAAATTTTGAAATTGAAAAAAAACATGTTTGCAGGCGGAAAAAGACAATTTTTTTTTGAAAACGTACGAAACTAACGTAAAACTAACGATTGGCACTTGTTCCAGGTCAATCAGAGCATTTTTTAAATTTCACATAAATTTTGAAATTAAAAAAAAAATATTTTCCGGGCGAAACAAACGAAAATTTTTCTCAAAACAAACGATACTAACGTATAGCTAACGATTGGCACTTGTTTCAGGCCAATCGGTGCTATGGGGTGCACAACTTCCCGGTAGAATATTGGTAGAATTTTTGAAATTGAAAAATTAAATGTTTGCAGGGCGAAATATAGATTTTTTTTTTTGAAAACGTACGAAACTAACGTAAAACTAACGAAAGGAACTTGTTTCAGGTCGATCAGAGCATTTTTGAGCATTTTTGAAATCCCATACAAATTTTGAAATTGAAAAAAAACATGTTTGCAGGCGGAAAAAGACAATTTTTTTTTTGAAAACGTACGAAACTAACGTAAAACTAACGATTGGCACTTGTTCCAGGTCAATCAGAGCATTTTTTAAATTTCACATAAATTTTGAAATTAAAAAAAAAATATTTTCCGGGCGAAACAAACGAAAATTTTTCTCAAAACAAACGATACTAACGTATAGCTAACGATTGGCACTTGTTTCAGGCCAATCGGTGCTATGGGGTGCACAACTTCCCGGTAGAATATTGGTAGAATTTTTGAAATTGAAAAATTAAATGTTTGCAGGGCGAAATGAAGATTTTTTTTTTTGAAAACCTACGAAACTAACGTAAAACTAACGAAAGGAACTTGTTTCAGGTCGATCAGAGCATTTTTGAGCATTTTTGAAATCCCATACAAATTTTGAAATTGAAAAAAAAACATGTTTGCAGGCGGAAAAAGACAATTTTTTTTTTGAAAACGTACGAAACTAACGTAAAACTAACGATTGGCACTTGTTCCAGGTCAATCAGAGCATTTTTTAAATTTCACATAAATTTTGAAATTAAAAAAAAAATATTTTCTGGGCGAAACAAACGAAAATTTTTCTCAAAACAAACGATACTAACGTATAGCTAACGATTGGCACTTGTTTCAGGCCAATCGGTGCTATGGGGTGCACAACTTCCCGGTAGAATATTGGTAGAATTTTTGAAATTGAAAAATTAAATGTTTGCAGGGCGAAATGTAGAATTTTTTTTTTGAAAACGTACGAAACTAACGTAAAAATAACGAAAGGAACTTGTTTCAGGTCGATCAGAGCATTTTTGAGCATTTTTGAAATCCCATACAAATTTTGAAATTGAAAAAAAACATGTTTGCAGGCAGAAAAAGACAATTTTTTTTTTCAATACCAACGAAACTAACGTAAAACTAACGAATGGCACTTGTTCCAGCTCAATCAGAGCATTTTTGAAATTCCATACAAAATTTGAAATTGAAAAAAAAAGTGTTTGCGAGCGGAAAAAAACATATTTTTTTTTTAAAACGTACGAAACTAACGTAAAACTAACGATTGGCACCTGTTTCAGGTCGATCCGAGCATTTTTGAGCATTTTTGAAATTCCATACAAAATTATAAATTGAAAAAAAAATGTTTGTATTCAAAAAAAGAAAAAAAAAATAATCAAAACAAACGAAACTAACGAAGAACTAACGATTGGCACTGGTTTCAGGTCAATCGGTGCCATGGGGTGCACAAGTTCACGGTAGAAATCGGTAGAATCTTTTAAATTGAAATAAACATGTTTGCAGGATGAAACAAACAAAAATTATAAACAAAACAAACAAAACTAACGTAAAACTAACGTGTGGCAACATTTATTTTGAAATCCGTGAGATGGGGTGCACAAGTTCCCTGCAGTCAGGATAAGTTACTTAAACCAATTAAAAGGAAAAGCTTAAGTCGTGTCTTAGCAAGGAGTAAAGGAATTAGCAATGAACAAAATTCAATGGAGACAGCCACACTGACAAGAGCTTTGCTCTTAAATATGCGACGATGACGATATTAGATAGAACGAAGAACAGTTGACTATTGCGGGAAGGAAATGGATGATTGATTTTACCTATCACGTATGGGTTGAATTTTAACAATATGATTGCAATTTTATTTGATCATAATAATACAAAATATGGAGAAAATCTATAATGGATTTCCATCTCGCTTTATTCATGATCACTTCAGCGAAGGAACTCGATGATTTATAATTATTACCTCTATTACTGAAGGTGTTAAGTTTGGTTTTAAGTTGTATTTTAATTGATTATAAAGTAGGGCATCGGTAAACCGGATAGTCAAAAACAGGCCCTTGGCGGATTACCTACCGAGGTATCCGGATTGTGGGCTGCAGTATTTTAATGGTAAAAAACATATATTTAACTTTAGTCAATTATCAAAAAGTACAAGTAAAACAAACAATACAGATAATACATACAAAAGTAGGTACGTATGTAGAAAATTACAAAACATTTGAAAAATCTGCACGTTTGACATGAAGTTGGAAAAAAAAAGTTTACATTTTCTTGAATAAGTATGTAATACCCTTCTGCTTATAATTATCCTACATTTTAAAAGCACGGTCTCTAAGTCGAAGGAGAAACATAACTTTGTGGCTATCAAATTCGTTATCTTACGCCCATTTCAAAGCAGTGTTTATAACGCCCATTGCCCCTGAATTTCCCGCCGTCCGGATTACAGCAATCACCGAATAAGCGGGAGTCCGAATTAGCGAGGCCCTATTTTATTACAAACTGCGGAAAAAAACTGACTACAAAAAGGAAATTGACAATTTATGATTTTTAACTGTATCACGAGTGTTTTAAAAATAATTGTTTATTTATTTTTATTGATTATATTATTACAACGTGCGGAAAAACTGACTGCAGCGGATTGATAATTTTAAAAAAAGAATAAAAATGGAAATGAATAGTTTATTTTTGAATGTTTTCATTAAATTAACATTTGGCAACCCATAAAAGTTTATTATTTAATAATTAAACACTATCTAACTTCTTATTTGTCCGTCGTTTGAATACTCTCATTATTCATTAATATTATGAGATGAACAATTATTACGATAAAGAGATGGATGGTTTATGATTTTAAACTGTATGACTTGAGTATTAATTAAGGTTAAGTTGTGTTTGCAAATTGTATTAAGTAAGATTTTTTAAGAAAACTAGATTGAAAATAAAAGAACGAAAAATTAAGCGAAATCAGTTTTTCTTCTAATTACCATATCGATTGTCATCCGTACCCTTATTATAAATTCGAAAGTTTGTTTGTTGGTTGTTGGTTCGTTTGTTTGTCCTTCTTTCACGCAGCAACGGAGCAACGGATCGACCTGATTTTTTGCATAGATATAGTTTATGGGCCGTAGAGTGAAATATGTTACTTTTTATCCCGGGAAAATGTAACTGAAATAAACGCGGGCAAAAGCTAGTATTGATATGAAACGGATAATGATTTTCCTGGATACTGGATATCCGGCAAGGACATTGGCTAGATAGTCGGATAGCCGGCAGCCGAATATTCGGCTCAAGATATGCGTTTCGCACGTAGGTATTGAGCAAGTCTAAACATTTCACACCATGTTATGTGTGGGCGCAACAGAGGGAGAATATATATTTTGGTGCATCCTATCGCCATTTTTCGGCTTCCGCAACATCATCATGAATTATTTAAGGCGATACGTAAAAGTTTTAGCGTCCCTGTTACTCCATATGCGAAAAAACCCTCAGTGCGAGTGGGACGGATTCGTGGAAAAGTAGCAAAAGGTCGGTTTTTTATAAATATAAAATGTACTAAGCAATTTTGTCATAAAGATTTTCAAGGAGACTTTACAAATACATAATATCCATATTTTGAATGCAATTTCACAATGAAATTAGTTAGGATTTCAGAATTACAGGAAAAAATAAAACAATTTAGATGTCTTTTCGGAATTAAATTCTATCGAGAAAATTTCATCTAATCGCGCTTTACTTCAGTGAGAATCTTAATCAAATACTCAATAAACATTTACCCAAAAATGAAATACGTAGATGACGTTATAGTGGAGTAAATGGATTCGAAAAAACCCAATTTTTTTTTTGTATCGCCTTAAATGCCCTAGAATTTTGCGTTGGTAACCTAACATCCCCCAGGTGCGAGTCAGGTACCTAGGGTACGAGGTCGCGTACCTAGGTTTCCGTATTGTGGATAATAAATTTAATGTTGTAATTTTTTTTCGTGATTTTCTCAACCGCTTTATTTTTTCTGTAATCTTTAGGCAAACAATATGTGTTTACCATGATTTTTTTTATATTTTTCGGTCCACCAGTATCGAAGATAAGGGGGGGCATACATATCTTTGTGGTTTTTTGTAAGATTTCTCGAAACCAGTGCCAGTGATATGCGGGCAAATTAATGCAATTTTTGTGCCAAATTTAATGTCTTTATTAAAGTTATGATAATGTGACATACGGACGGACGGACGGACAACGGAATCAGACCATAAAGGTTCCTTTTGTACCTTTTAGGTAAACCCCTAAAAAACAGTCCAATCTCCTCCTTATTTGAAGTACCTAGGTTAAATTATGATAATTACGAGAAGATGAAGGCCACTCTTATATTTGACCGAAATGTCCAGTTTTTTCATATATATCTAATAAGTGAGTCCTAGCAGCTGTTTTAAATATTTTGTTAAAACATTAAAACATGGTATACCTAATTTAAAAAAGGGATATTATTAAACGTACATCTGTTTAATTTTTCTGCACACTAGGTAACTCTACTGATAAACTGAATGCATACCAGAAAAATGAATGCTGTGCAATAAAACCAATTGATTAACTAAGCATGTCCAACAAAAAAATCCAAAAAATCACTCAAAACGAGATGAACTTTTTTATCAAATTCACACCAAAAATGTGGTTCGTAGATCGGTTATATGATTTATAAAACAAAAATACGAATTGCTTATCAAAAATACTAACTTGCACACTAAATTGTACAATCTTACTACGGAATTTCTAAAACTGATATCTAAAGGTGAATCACAATAAAGTAAGTTTCCATTATCAAAAAATGCTCTACACATTGACTAATCGTGCAACTAAAATACATTAAACCTAACTTTATTAGCTTTTTCTTTCTCTGTTTTACTGAAAAATATGTTGGCGCCTGTAGATCGAACGCCGCGCTCGCTCCTTCGCGCTCGCTCTTTAGCGTGTAATGTAAGTTCGAGGGAGACCGAGCGATGTGAAGTAAGCAAACGGTGCGCGGGCGGCGGGTTGGCAGCGCGCGCATGCATTTGTTATTGTTTATCTATGACGTCGGATTTGCTCGGAGCGATTTCGCTCGTGTTTAATTGAAAATTAAGTAGGTAAATTAGTGAAACTTGAAGTTTTAATACTTAGTTAGTGGCTGTTTCTACGGACAATTAACTAATATGGAATTAAACCCAATAATATTAGAAGTCGGCAGCAGTAGTGGTGTGCAAGACAAGGAAAATGTTCCTATTTATTGTTCAGACGAATCTGAAGTGGACGAGGAACCTTCTACCAAAAAGAAAAGGTTAAGAGGCAGAGAATATGTATTCGTGAAGAAATTTGCAAATGCTAACGAAGCCGAGACTTTTCTGAAAGATGAAAATACGTGGTCCGTCACAGTTTCGCATAAGACGGAGGATGGCATGAAAAAGTTTTATCGTTGCAATCAAGTTAGATGTCGAGGACCGCAGTGTTCTGCAAGTATTTATTTGCTTTTTGAATGCGACTCTAGTGAAGTTTTACTTTATCGAACAGAAGCCGACCACGACCACCAGAATATTGGTTCGAAATCTAATTATGGTATAAGCCAAGAAACAAAAGAAGAGATAAATAAACTGTTTGCATTACGTTTGAAACCTAAGGCTATACTTAACAGTTTACGTAATATACAAGGTATCACAGTTCCCTCTAAGAAATAATTGAATAATTATTTGGCAGACCATCGTCGAGCTGTTTACGGATCTCCTACAATCAGCCTCGGAGAGCTTGAGGCATGGTTACTTGAACACTCGAAGGTACCTGATAATGAGCACGAACCCTATGTCATTTGTTACTATGTCTACGAAAGCGAAACACCGAGTTTTCGATTTGCTGTTTCCACAAAGTCTCTGCTAAGGTTAACTACAGTAGCCACTAATATTCACGCAGATGCTACATACAAACTTATTTGGCAGGGGTTCCCTGTACTGCTAATCGGGACTACCGATAAAACTAAAAGATTTCATCCTATTTCTCTGGCTGTGTCTACTTCTGAACGAAAGGAAGATTTTCATATGATGTTCGAAGGTGTTCGAAACAGCGCCTTCTCTCTCTATGCGCACTCTTTACACCCAAAAGCCTTGATTTGCGACGCCGCTAAAAGCATCCAAAACGCATATAAAGAAGTGTTTGGTACTGAAGGTACTGTAAGAATGTGCTGGGCTCATGCCAAAAAAAATATCAAAACTCATGTGGAAAGATTTGTCAACAAAAAAATACAGAAAATTTTACTACAAGATATTGATATGTTACACTCTGCTACATCTCCAGATATGTTCAACTCCGCATTACAAGCATTCCTGATTAAATACTCCGAGCAAAGAGATTTCATAAATTATTTTAAAAAAGAATAGGTATGTCAAAACACAAACTGGTACCTTGGGTGTTCAAAAGGATCTCCTGTTACGAATAATGCGCTTGAAGCTTTTAACAAAACTATCAAGGATAGCCACACACTGCGAGATCGTTTTCCGTTGTCTAGATTTCTGGTAATCGTCTCAGATATGGTGAAAGAATGGTCAGAAACGCATGAGTTGGAATCATTTTCAAACACTCCTTCAATCGAGCTCAAAGATTGGACTCAAGGTTACCAGTGGGCGAAGTCTGACCGAAAAGTGGTCATATTGAAAACGGATTCCACAAAAAAAACCTACTTGATTTCTAGTTCTATCGCCGGAACCATTCAATTTGGACAAGAGTGGAGTTCTTTTGACGAATACAAACAAGTAGCTTTTGCGTATTGGAAGGTTGTATTGCCCTTAAATAAAGATGATTGGAAAAATGGAGAGTGTAACTGCCCGTGGTTTCTCAAACACTATATTTGTAAGCATATAATCGGACTTGCAATCAGGTTGAAATATGCCACACCACCTGTAGAGGCCAAAAATATTTCTATCGGCATCAAGCGTAAACGCGGACGTCCTAGCAAAGCAAGACCAGCCCTAATCATTCAATGAAATTTAATACGTATCTACTTATAAAGATATAATGATTATTACTATGTACCTCAATATTGTTTTAAACTCCTACCTAAGTAGGTATTGTTTCTATTCTGAGTTACCACTCAGTGTGCATGTTTAGTAAGCACTTGATAATTTTTTTGTGTTCATAAATTAGATAAAGATGACTGATTAAATTGAGTTTCTTTTAAAATAAACGACGTTCCCACAAGTAAATCAGATCTTGGTTTTCCTTAAAAACGTTTTAATATGTTTGTTGAACTAAGGAATTGTTAGATATACTTTTTTGATAATAGTTATACAAACAGTTAAACATTTCTGCAAATACCATTAAACAGTATATTTACTTTGATTTATTTAGTGTGCATAATTAGTGTGCAAGTCAGTATTTTTGTTGTAACTTTATAATATTTTGTTTGAAAAAAGGGAATACTCAGATATCGATTTAATTACATGCCTTTAAAAAATCCCAACTGGTGACGATAATACTGACGGGCTAAGAATCATCGTTTACAAACTTTCTTATTATTAATAAATCTGATGATGATGCTGATAATGATAACGCTGATGCTGACGACGATACGGACGACGACGACGACAACGTCGATGATGTTAATGATTTCAAATTTATGAGAAAGTGCACTGTAGATTTGGATTAGGCAAAGTTAATTTTTATATATTTTGCTCATAATAATCACACAGGCGCTTAAATTCGTACATACATACATACGTACTCACGCCTGTCTCCCAGAGGGGGTCGGCAGAGACTACAGATTTCTATCTGATACGATCCTGACACACCTCTTTTATTCTTCAAAATATGTATTATTATACTTGATCCTTTAGACGACTAAGCGCCCTATTGCCTCAACAAACTATCTCCGTATAGTTGCATTTCAAACTACAATCAAAATTGTATGGAATCTGGGTAACTGCTCCAAGCGGACAGTAGCGGAACTAACAGCTACGTATTGCAACCTAAGTTTAGTTTCAAACGTAACGATACGGAGATGTTTTCATGCTTAGGCTACAGGGGTTTTTTAGTATGTAACCATATTCCATAAATCATATTCCGGGGTACATGATTGTCTAAAATTCTGTCTTAGGAAATTTGGCAGCATAAATCGCAATCATCGAGAAAAAAATCAAAAAGATCACTTAAACTTTTGAACACGATAGCGAAAGATTGTAACGTTAGATAATAAGGGGCAGGATTTAGACCTTCGATTTCTTACCTAATTAATCGAATAAACATAGCTGGCACTGTGTCACATTACACTTGCTAATGTGTTTTATTAATTACCTGACCCTGCTCTTATTAACTAAAAGGTATTTACAATATAATGAAACAATGTCGCATTTGTTTATTTCGTAACAATGCATTGAATTTTTCGATTCAGTCGGGTTTAGGGTCCCGTATCTCATAATGAAAAAACGGAACCCTTATAAGTTCAATTTGTTGTCCGTCTGCCCTCTTGCTCGGACCCGTGTGAGATATCAAGTTGAAACTGATACCTTCTACAGAAGTTATCAGTGTATGTATGCATACATATATATTTATATTAAATGTATTTATACAACACAAATAATAACAATACTGGAATCATATACCTATCACACGATCCATATTTACAACCGTACTTAATTTATATACATTTATACAATACAAACGCAAAGCCACACATACACACGCACGCCTTTTTCCTCTCACATACACACCTCCTCACGCACACACCCTCCCTCACACTCACACACATACACACCCTCAGGGAGTCACAGACACCTCCACTCACACAATAAGACACTAACTGTAGTACTTGTACTAACTTTAAGCTATGGATGTGAAGGAGCGAGGTCTTCTGGAACAAGTATTTCTATACTTAAAAGAAGGCCCCAGCATTGTAATTTAATGTATTACTGGTTACTGAATAAATATTTTTAATTTTTTTTTTCATTTCATTTTTTAAAGTCTACGGCCGCATGATGTTGTAAAAACTCAACGTGAAAAAAAGTTATTGCACTTACATAATCAATTTCATACAAATTTGCTCACCATGAAAACAGGGCACTTCCATTTGATTTAGAAACTTGAAACTTCGTTCACAGGTAGGTCTTATAGTAAACGTGAAGGAAAAAATCAGAAAATTACCATTATTTTACTATTTAGGAAGTTACATGGGACCAACTTAATTAGACTCTTTAGATACATAGAGTTGAATACATGGCAAGTGTCAAGTTAAGTTAGAAACTAATGAAAGCAAGTTGAATTATTACCATAATGTTTTTGGGGTTCCGTACCCGTAATTGCGTGTGGTGGTGGTCCGACTCGCATTTGGCCAGTGTTTCGAAGTTCAATTTGCTAATTTTGTCTGTTTTTTGCAATAAATATAAGGTGGCTTTTGTTTCTTCAGTCAAATTTATACTAGAGACTCGGTATACCACTTATTGGTCAGAACCAAGGTTAAATAAGATTGCAGACTGGATCGCGACTCAGATCCATAATGTAATTTTTTTTTCTTGTATAGTTCTGCTCTACTGTGGAGGTACCACCATCTTACTTGGAGACTCGCTACGCTCGTGATTCAATTATAAAAGCCTTCGCTTGCTCGGGATTCAAACTTGGCACTTGCAACAAAAACAATTTTTGCTCTCTTGTTGCACAAATAACTATTTGTCGCATTTACTCACCTACCAAATTTCATGACGTTCCGATCAACGAGAGTCGAATTATCGTCGGACAAACATTCATACATACAAACGCCGGATTGCGCAAGTAAACTCCGCGAACTTCGTTCACTCCGCTCACTCGTTCAAAAAGCAATGCTTTGGTGGTTTGGATATGTAAAAAGATTGATCAAAGTAGAATGAATAAAGAAATGTATGGTGCTCAAGAGTAGGGTTAACAGATCCGGTAACGTGAGTTCCTGACAAAATACCTGATAATTTAATAATTTTCCTGACATTTTTCGTAAAGGTTTCATGTAATTGAGCAGGCAGCGCGATTTTAATAAATCTCTATTAGCTTTTTAATTAGAATTACACAATATAACTTTAACTATATGTATACAAAAAATAAAAGAAAATTTAAAACTTGAAATATATTTCGGCCCTTAGTGGGCCGTCATCAGTCAAGTATTAAAAAAATTACAAATATACCATAGTAAATGGTAATAAAATCCTGACAAATCCCATTTTTTCCTGATTTCCTGACAGAGGGCCAAAATTCCTGATATGTCAGGAAAATTCCTGTCATCTGGTAACCCTACTCAAGAGGAAGATGAAGCCCGAACCTAGAAGGACGTATGCCGACCAAATTGGCATCACACTAAAGAAATATTGGAAATGTACCCGGAATTCGAGTAGAAGAGGTAGGTAACTAGGTTAATGGACGCTAAAGGTATGACGTATGTTAGGATCGTAGCAGTTGGAAATATGTATTCTCCGCCTACCCCTCTGAGAGACAGGCGTGAGTATATGTATAATATGTATGGTATGTACTCGAATCACTAGACCAAAAAGAAGGCCATTTTTGTTTTGCCTCAACCCCTTAATAATTAACGTAATCTCCATATCTGAGTGCTAAGTTAATAACATGGCTTCAATTATTACGTAACCTGTCCTTATCTCAGAGCTAAGTGTAAAATAATAAAGAACAAACGGTTTGGCTGTTCGTTCATACTTCCTTATTATTTGTTTAGTATACCTATAATAGGTAGAGCTGATGTCGGGCTTGACTGTGGAGGTACCACCATCTTACTTGGAGACCCCCTCGAAGTAATTCGGGGGAGAGTAAGAGGACAGCTCACAGGCAAAAAACCAGGAGGCCCACCATGCCTGGGACCGATGGATGGCGGTATATCCATCCCTAAAACCCGGGCCCTTATATGGAACAGACTGGTGACGGGCAGCGGCGTCACTGGTGCGAGGGTTCCGGCACCGCGCTCACCAACCCACCTGCCCAGCGTTTGTGAGTATGGGTAATTCTTCCAGGAAAGGCTTATGTCCAGAAAGAAAGGAGTTTCCCCTCTTGACGTAAACTGAGATACAACCACTGATTACTGCAAATACGTGCGACGCACAGAGGTGGACAGAGGACAGTTGACAGTGGACAGTGGACAGTGGACAGTGGACAGTGGACAGTGGACAGTGGACAGTGGACAGTGGACAGTGGACAGTGGACAGTGGACAGTGGACAGTGGACAGTGGACAGTGGACAGTGGACAGTGGACAGTGGACAGTGGACAGTGGACAGTGGACAGTGGACAGTTAAACCAAGACACAACTAAGCAACTAACTGACAAGATAGAAGAAATACGGTTCGGCCTTTGGTCTCGCCAAAGACACTTTATCTGGGAATCAAATAAGACATAAAGAAATACTTTACCAGAGCATCAATTTAGACAACAAGAAAAAGAGATCAAATCTTCACTTTAGCTGAAATAATTTCGTTTTCGAGTAGATCGAATCAGTTATGAATAATTAATTTCGTTTGAAAACGCAGCTCGGCCTTCGGCCTTGCCAAAGACATTTTACCTAAAGATCAAATGTGAAAGATCAAGAAATAATTTTGATTGGAAACGTGGCTTAGCCTTCGGCCTCGCCAAAGACATCAAATAAGTGCACCAAAAACACTCCAAACCAGAGTCAGTTTAAATAAGTGTTTTTTTTTTCTTTTTTTTTCTTTCATGACGTCGATGCAGTATTCGGCAAATTTCGGTCCTGAACTCTTACCCGCCAGGAGGGAGCTCCAGTTTGAGGTTTCAATGTTCATGTCGATTTCAAGTTCGAGCTGCAACCTCCTGGATCCGAACATTGGACATTCGTTCAGGACGTGTTCGATTGTCTGATCGACGTCTGGGGAGCAAGAGCAGCCTGGGCCGTCACGACATTTGAAGCGGTGAAGGTAGTGTGCGTTCCCGCCGTGACCAGTCCACGCTTGAGTGATCCAATATGAGACCCTAAAATTCACTATTGTTCGGAAAGACTGGCAAATGTCCGGGAAGAAAAGTTTGGTGATTCTCCCTTCCCGGATGTGGAGTATTCCTCCCGCCAGATTTCTAGGGTCCGTTGCCAGATCACTCTCCTGGCATATGACAGAGGGAATTCTGTCATAATCTGCGGCCGTCTTTTTGTATGGGGCGACATGCTTAGCTAATACGTGTTATAAAATTAAGGGTCCCAAAAATATTGACAGATTCGATAGGATTACACAAAAACTATATCAAAGCATACTAAATCCGCGGGCAAAAGCTATTGTTGTGATAATTATAAAATTACATGCTCTACAGAAAATTATTCTTGGTGTTGCCCATCATTCCGGTGATGTATATTTCGATAATCACTAGATAATGCTACGGTTTCGGTATAATGGATGTAATGGATGGATGGTTATTATAAATACTTTGACTAGCTTTGCAATTCTTTGATTTACTAAACAGGACGGCGATACCGGCGCGTGCGCCAAGTTTTTCTTTAAAGGTATATCTTTTATTTAATAAGGTTTAGTCGTTAGAATTTGTATGGCATGGTATTCACGCCCTAAATAAAAGTCGAATGGTTGATATTGCGAGTGAAAAATAATACCAGAATTGCAGTCCTAGTACAAATTTAAAGAAAATAACACATAAACTATCCTTTAAATAACTACATATCATGTTAAGGGGCTCCACACTGGAGGGTTCCGGCACCGTGCTCACCAACCCGCCTGCTTAGCGTGTGTTTAGCTTAGCTATAGGCAATTCTTCCAAGATGACCGCCGCCGGGAGTGGCAAAGTCCTGGAAAGGCTTATGTCCACCAGTGGACGAACTAGGCTGATGGATGCGGTGGACGGAAAAAATTCATAAAAGATTTTTTTAAGCAATATTTTCCTTGTATTTTAGTGCAAGAACCATACAATAGAGTAAATTTCGGATGATGCTTGGAAGAGCCGCCTAAATACATGATGAAATGATGAGGGTTTCTACAATAAAATAGATATTTTAGCTGCTCCTGGGCTACGGAACCCAAAAATAAAATAATTTATGATGAAAATTTTACATATTTTATATTCTAAATATTATTAGAGTGCAATGCAAACTAGAAAATATCAATCAGAAACATATCCAAAGACAAGAATTTGAAAAAAAATCCCCGGGCCAGGATTCGAACCTGCGACCTCTTGATTGATATCAATAGCGATGGATTTCGCAATATAAACAAAATCTTTTATATTTTTTCAATGCATGTGCTCGTAAAGGCCCACTTTTTATGCATCAAAACCGAACAGAAAGTCGAGTATTTTGCCCTAGGGCTTTATTATTATTTTTTTTTTATTTGTTTGCAATGGTTGGCTAACCTACAGCCTTTCCTGTGTACCACAGATGTTATACTTTTTTTCCACTGTTTAACGGCTCTGGATACAATCCTTTTGAGCCAATCATAATTGAAAGTTCACAAGATTATATTTGTTTTCATTTCCTCACACTATGCATTGAAAAACGTAGTATGATACACGGGCGTAAAAGCAATAAATTACTCGGTTACGTTTAAAACACTCGCTACGCTCGTGTTTTAAATCTTCCTCGCAATTTATTCCTTTTCGCCCTAGTAGCATAAACTACTATTATAAGTATTTTGTAGTACACGTACCTTTGATTACTTATTTTACTTCATTATGACTGATGCCAGTCCCGAATGGCCCGAAATATCTCACAAAAATTTTATTTAACTGTGTTTTATCCAATTATAATCATTTAAAATTAGAAAAAAGTTAATATTTAATATTTATTTACTTATTTTAATGAAATTTCCCTTTGCTGCTTAAGTTTGCTGGAAGAAATCTCTTTTAAGGGATAAGTTCATATGTGTACTTGCCTGCTGATTTATGATACGTCTAAACTGTTTTTCTGTGTATAATAAAAAATAAAGAACAAAGAACAATAGTTAAGGCGATACCAAAAAAAAGGGTTTTTTCGAATCCATTTACTCCACTATAACGTCATCTACGTATTTCATTTTTGGGTAAATGTTTATTGAGCATTTGATTAAAATTCTCATTGAAGAAAAACACGATTGAATGAAATTTTCACGATAGAATTTAACTCCGAAAAGACCTCTAAATTGTTTTATTTTTCCCGTTATTCCGAAATCCTAAGTAATTTCATTGTGAAATTGCATTCAAAATGTGGATATTGTGTATTTGTAAAGTCTCCTTGGAATTTTTTTTGACAAAATAGCTAAGTACATTTTAAATTAATAAAAAACCGACGTTTTGCTACTTTTCCACGAATCCGTCCCACTCGCACTGAGGGTTTTTTCGCATATGGAGTAACAGGGACGTTTAAACTTTTACGTATCGCCTTAAAATACACCAGGGGAACTAAAAAGGCCGACTTGAGTGAATTATAAAATGATTTGAAAGTAGGATGGAGACAGAGTTTTTTCACGCGTGCAAAAGAGACGGTATTAGAACGGAATCATAACATGGTTCCTCCAAAGCGGCCTTTTTAGAGGACCAGCGGGTCTACCGCGTAATTCTAATTTTCATTAACATCAACTTGAGATTGAAATTTGACGTGCGTGCAAAAGAGATGGCATATTAGGCGGGTGTCGTCGCACGCACGTCAAATTTCAATCTCAAGTTGATGTTGATGAAAATCAGAATTACGCGGTAGACCCGCTGGTCCTCTAAAAAGGCCGCTTTGGAGGAACCATGTTATGATTCCGTTCTAATACCGTCTCTTTTGCACGCGTGAAAAAACTCTGTCTCCATCCTACTTTCAAATCATTTTATAATAAGGAAACTGGAGGAATCAAGTAATTCCTAGCTTGTGTAACTCATAGGTATGCAAGTAGTAAGATAATTATCATTATGACCTACGACTACGTGAGGAGAATAACGCAATAATTACTAGGCATATTTATATAATTATATATATTTACTATAGCTTTATATGTGTAATTACCATTGTTACATAAGTAAGAAGATGTGACTAGAATAGAAAAGGAATGCTTCGGTGGTTTGGACATGTACAGAGGATGAATGAAAGTAGAGTGACTAAAGAAATTTATGGTGCGCAAGTCGAAGGTAGAGCTCGACCAGGGGCTCTACCGCGTAATTCTCATTTGTATCAACTTCAAGCAAATGGATGCGAAATTTAAAGCGTGCAAAAGAGATGGCATGTTAGGCGGGTGTCGTCGCACGCACGTCAAATTTCAATCTCAAGTTGATGTTGATGAAAATGAGAATTACGCGGTAGACCCACTGGCCGCCATAGAAAGTAAAATGCTGACCAAATTGGCAAGATAATGGTAATGATTCGTTGTAACACGTTTTAACAGGACTTAATTTAAGCGTTCTGTCTTTTTCTTTTAACAGGACTTAATTTAAGCGTTCTGTCTTAATTTAAGCGTTCTGTCTTTAGGCCAAGAATAGGCCTCATACGAAATCTAATGTCAAATAGAGCTATGTTGTGTTGTGTTGTCCGTGACTACAGGTTGATGTACCTGCTTCTTTGAGCATATGGACTCACGCTCATCTAAAATTTAAGGATAGACAAGGGGTGCAATTGTGTTACAAAATCGTATTAATTTAAATTAAGTCATAAACTTTCCTTTGAACAAGGTTCCGCCACTCTGCGCGTTGAGCTGCCTTATCCTCCCACTGCGATGGCTCAATGTTGCATCTTTTTAATTGTCTTTTCAGAACATCCTTGTACCTTAGGTACTGGCATCCACTTTTTCGCTTTCCGGAGTGGAGTTCTGAAAAGAAGATGCGCTTCGCCACTCGCTCCTCCGCCATCCGCGACACGTGTCCGCACCACCGAAGCTGTCGCCGTATGATGTACGCCTCTATGCCACCCACATTGGCGCGTTGCAGCACTTCGGTATTTCGCACCCGATCAGATTTCGGAGGCATCGGTCGAGGGTGCGGATTTGGTGGCGGTATAGAACATCAACAACACCAGGTTTTCAAGGGTTCGTTGGAAGAAACTAGGTCTCTCCTCATATTAAAGAAAATATATTTGCTTTATCGATTAATCTTAATACATTGTTTATAGGATGCCACCTATAAACAATATATAGGTATTAAGATTTATACTTTTGTCAAAAAAAACATTTTTCCACCCTTTTTTTTGGTTTTTAAACGTTTGTTTCAAAAATGCGGTTAAGAGATCAACTTGTTTTTTTTTTTTATAAAATAGGCAATAGAAATATGAAGGGACTTTACCTGAATCCAATATTTTTTCCCTACAAAATATTTCAGTATTAGCTAAAAACGCACCAATTTGTTGTTTCGCTGCGTGATCACTAGTATTACGCGTCCAAGAACAAGAGGCCAAAGATCCAACGTATAATCGCCTCTATGAAAGGCGAATAAGGTCTTTGTCATTAGACCTATTGTGCTGGACGGGTAATAAAAAAAGTTGCTAGGGTATGGCATCCTCTTAACACGACTTTTTTACTACATACATATATACTCACGCCTGTCTCCCAGAGGTGTAGGCAGAGACTACGGATTTCCATCTGCTACGATCCTGACACACCTCTTTCACATCACTTTTTACTACTTTATCAATAATATAGATATAAATAGTGAATTTTTGTACAACAACGTACGTAACATAAACCGTTTAAAAATTATGAGTTTTTCAGTGATTGTGATAACAACCAGAGCATCACTAAAATGGTTCCTTCAGGCACGGAACCCTAAATAGTACCTAGTCCCCTCGACTAGATCATTAGCTTTTTATTTAGAATTACACAATATAACTTTAAATATACTATAAATAAAAGAAAATTTAAAACTTGAAATATATTTCGGCCCTTATTGAATTCCAAAAGCCACAAAAAATCGGAGAACCTTTGATAAACCGATCGGAAACGCAAGACATAACCATCACGCGGGCGTTTTATCTTTCCGTTTCCGGTAGAAGTTCATTTGTTTATCTACCAATAAAATGACATGTTTTGCAATAAGAAATGCCAGTTCTTTTTTGTGTCGATTCAAAGCGAACGTATCGGAAACTAAAATTGACACTTGTTATAGTAGATAACGTTATTTTCTCATCTTTATCATTAGTTCCGAGTATGCTCACGTGACTCACTGCAGCGAACAGCACCAAAATATCGATAATCAAATTTCATCATTATCTGGTCGTCAATAGCCAGCGTGGCTACTTGTATTACTATAAAGGTCAGTTGTTTATTCGGAGTCTATAGTCTATGGTACGGATTCCATACACATTGGGAGGCCATACACAGGATTTCGAGAAGTTTACCTTGTCTCTGCTATCCGACAAGCTGTGGTGCTGTGTATAGCCTCCCAAATTGTATAGAATTAATAAAGAGTAAAAGAGATAGCCGCCATGCTGATGTTTGCTGTCTTTCTTTCTCTTGAGCAAAGGGTACGGAGTTCCTGAACAATTCGCAGCGTTCTTAATTAAAACACTTTTCTTCCCTGCTTAAAACCAGTGAGCAAAAACCAATTTTGCTCACTGAGGCGCGCTTCTCGAGCTATTGAGGCGAAAAAACCATTTTTTAGCCTTCCATGCACATACCAGCTAGACTTCTAATTACTAGTCTAGACCAGTTCAGCTCCTATTTAGGTAGCCGCACGTCCTTAGACCTTCATACAATAAACCAGCGGATGTCAAACTGTGGACGCGTTTGAAATCCTAAATGTTGGTCAAATAGAATCTCGGTGCAAAATGCACATCTAAGTAAAAATTGCTTTCCTTACATTAGAACAAAAAGTTTTAATTCGCGGAAATTGCTTTATATATTAAATTAAATTAATTAAGATAATGTTTGCTATATTTTTGATTTTATTTATTTAGGTTAGGCAAATCTACATATACTATAATATATATATATATATATATAAGAAAAACATTTGTAAAATTTTGTCTATATACTCGTATTTCGGCCTTTTCAACGAAGCCGGGTCGAATAAATATCACAAGGGCAGCGAATATAAAGTAAAGAGTATAGAAATAATAATAAATAATAAGGAAAAGTATGAAATTATTGACACCGTGTTACAGTGCAATGTTATTATAATGTGATTTTTATGACAAAATTTCTAAGAAGATCCTAGGTTTTTGATCAAAGTAATTGTTTCATCAAAATGCTACGACATATTATAATAAAGCGAAATACACTCACTCATCACGAAATACGCTCAATCGTCAGAACTATAGAGCCTATGGGATGGTTGAGCTGTAGCCGGGCTGGACTTTGATTCTTATTTTTGAATCCATCCATCCATCAGCCTAGTTCGTCCACTACTGGACATAAGTCTTTCCAGGACTTTGCCACTTCCGGCGGTCATCCTGGAAGAATTGCCCATACCCACACACTCTGGGCAGGTGGGTTGGTGAGCGCGGTTTCGTAACCCTCGCACCAGTGACGCCGCTGCCCGTCACCAGTCTGTTCCATATATTGAAGGCCTGGCTATTAGGGATCAATATACCGCCATCCATCGGTCCCAGGCATAGTGGGCCCCCTGTTTTTTTGCCTGTGAGCTGTCCTCTTACTCTCCTCCGAATTACTTCGAGGGGGTCTCCAAGTAAGATGGTGGTACCTCCACAGTCGAGCCAGGCATCAGCTCTACCACCTGTTATTTTTGAATAAAAAGTATTAATAAAAAAATTTAACCTTTTATTCAAAAATAAGAAAAACAACCATAAGTTTTGCGTTTAGGAAAGAGTTCCAGCACATCCACCTTAAGCTAACAATCTTCAAGATTACGAAATATACACAGGAAGGGACAGAACCAGTTTATTGGTTCCGCTAAAGATAGAAAACCTTTGAATAAGGCGCTACGGAAAAAAATCGACATAATGTATAATTTAGATAAAATAGTATATTATTTTTGGAATCTTTTTCTAGGGATCTGTTAAAACAGAAACGCAATTGGAGAAATTCGGCTCGATAGAAATATTTATTGAAATGAGGTCCTTTTCGACACCAATTCTCCTGGTCTGACAATTTAAAATGACATATGGACTGCAATTATATTTTATTGGATGGGTTTTAACGGTTTCTTGGACCTGGTTAAACGAAATTTTGATAGCATCTTTATTACATTTTATATTAATAAAAAACCGACATTTTGCTATTTTTCAACGAATCCGTCCCTTTCGCACTGAGGGTTTTTTCGCATATGGAGTAACAGGGACGCTAAAACTTTTACATATCACCTTAAGGTGGTATATCGTTATTTATCTGCTGTTCAAAAGAAGTCCCAAGTTGAATTAATTAGTATAACAATTTTGGAACCTTTTTCTAGATTTTGGGCTATCAGAAACGCGATCGGAGGAATTTCAGTTGATATAAATAATTATTGAAGTGAGGTCTAAATTTACACTTTTTTTGATTTTTTGACAAATTAGGATAGCATACACACTTCAAAAATATTTATTTAGATAGGTTTTAACAATACCTAAATTACTGGTTATGGAAATTTTCATAGCTATTTTAGTTAATTTTGTATTAATTTAATACAGACTTTTTGTAAATCTTCCCGCATTCCGTCCCTCTCGCACGGCGGGTCTTTCCACCTGGAGTAACGGGGACCTTTGCACGGACGACAGACCTTTAATCGATTTGCCCAATCTTATAATTCTGGCGCATGCGGTTTATAAAATATGTCTTAGAATATTTGGAAAAAGCGGATCGTTCCAAAAATCCTAGTATATTTGAAAAGGTTCAAATAATTGAAAACTTTCTGTTAAGAACTAAAGGGGTCACCTCACCCCGCTTCGCTTCGCTCGGCTCTCCAAATCTCCATACGTGTATGTGATAATAAATATTATTTACATGTTATCCTAACGCAAGGGCCACATTTCAGGATTCTGGCGGCGCTTCTTGCTGCGCTTCCAGGCAGTTTTTGCGACGGGCTTTGCCCTACCACGACACCCGTCAGCGCTTTCATGTATAGCGCACTCGCTCGCTACAAAGCGCTCGACGCTAGGTTCGTCCTGTTCGCTCGATCACTGTTTCAACCGCCCGCCTCCCCGCACACCGCCGTCGAAAGAGCGCAAGTCAGTCGAAGCCGGACAAGACGCGCGAGCGGTGAACCATGGCCGGCTCTATACAACTTCATACATTTGTTCTCTCCATCAGCGCCGTCGCAAGAGGAACCGCTTGGCGCGCCTCTCGAAGCCTGAAGCTATGGCCGAGGGGTAACACGCTCAAATCCTCGCTTCGCTTGTCATCGTATCTATTTTTTGAATTTTTGTTGAAAACCACATCTAGGATGTATGAAATCGAAAGTCTTTCACCAAAAGTCAAAAATAGGTGCGATGACGAGTGGAGCAAGGAGGAGCGTGTTAGGTTTACATGTAAATATATTTGGGGAGCCGAACGAAGCGGAACGGAGCGAGGCGACCCCTATGTTTTTACAGAAATAGGCGAATCATGATATGCCCAATTCTACGATCTGCCAACGACATAATACCTAGGCTTTTGCCTAAGCTTCGAATACCTCGCCTGCTTTCACTCTCCCACTTTCTGGACGAGCGCTCTTCATCCTAGGTATCAGTGAAGTTTTCCATCAGGTGCGGTAGAGAACAAGCATTAGTTAGATCATAACAAAAAATAAATAACTAAGAAGTGAAAAGAGTGTGTCAGGATCGTAGCAAATAGAGATTTATACTCTGCCTATGGTTCTCGAAGACTTGTAGTACATATAAAGAAACGGAACCCTGCCTTTACATATAAGTAATACATAAACGTAGATACAAGTACATACATATATTTATAACACGCGCGTGCGCAGTTTTACCGCGTCGATTTTTGTGCAGGCTCTTTTAGGTCCTTAGTAAATCTTTTCTTTTTTGGGTCCACAGTGTTTTTTTCCGGTAAGTAGATATCCCAGTAAGAGGTCCCTTTAAGCCTGGATTTTTATAAAATTCAAACAAAAGGTAAAAACTGATTGTGAAGTTAACAGCTTATTTTCTGGATTCGTGCTGGGGGCTCGGTTGGTGATCATTGAACCTTGTTCCTGGTCCCTGGCTGGGTCTCCGGTATGGATTCGGGCGGTTGATTGGATTTCACCCTGTATAATATATATTTTACCTATAATTTTAATCGTATATTGCTACATAAATTAAATAAACCTTTAATCTAGTTCATGTACATTTATTATTTTAAAACATTTTTTTTTTATAAGATTAAATTTTGACTTGTGAAACGTGTATTTTATATAGGTATACCTTCTTTGCAAAATAAACTATTTGAAATTTGAATTTTCTTCATGTTTTTTTCATAAATATTACTAAGCGAAATTTCACTACGTCTCTACAACGTGTAACAGAAAGCTGTAACAATATTTGAAGAGCTTATTCAGTCAATGGTATAGAACAACTTTTACTATGGAGCCAAATCTGCCCTTCCATACATTTCGGCCGAGCGGCATTGCATTTTTCTATGAAACAGGTAAATTTTTTTTTTTCGAGATACAGGCTTGGTTCCATAGTAAAAGTTGTTCTATACCATTGACTGAATAAGCTCTTCAAATATGGTTACACCTTTTTGTTACACGTTGTATACTTAATAGATAATATTTTATAATAATACATTTCTTAGAGTTGATAATTCATAAACATTTTTTTTTTTCAATATTTTCGGTACACAAAATAAACAAGGAGTACGCTTTAGAAAGTACCCAGTTGACGGTACCAAGACCCTTAAGAGGATGGCATACCCTAGCAACTTTTTTATTACCCGTCGAACACAATAAGTCTAATGGCAAAGACCTTATTTGCTTTCCATAGAGGCGATTATGTGTTGGCTCTTTGGCCTCTTGTTCTTTGGACGCGTAATACTAGTGATCACGCAGCGAAACAACAAATTGGTGTGTTTTTAGCTAATACTGAAATATTTTGTAGGGAAAAAAATATTGAATTTAGGTAACATCCCTTCATATTTCTATTGCCTATTTTATACAAAAAAATCAAGTTGATCTTTTAACCGCGTTTTTGAAACGAACGTTTGAAAACCAAAAAAAAAAAGGTTGGAAAACATTTTTGTTTTTGACAAAAGTACAAATCTTAAAACATTGTCAATAGGTGGAATCCCTAGATAAAAAATCGATAAATCAAATATATTTTCTTCAACATGAGGAGAGACCTAGTTGAAAACCTGGTGTTGTTGATGTTCTAGCGTCAGGTGTCCCTTTAAGTTGATGAGTCATTCCGCCGGCGGAACCGCAGAAAAAAGGTTAGTAATAAATAAAACGACAAACGATTAGTTAATTATTATTGTACATAACTATTGTAACTGATCACCTGATTAAAATTAATGTTGCATGCGAATCAATGACGTCACAACGGCCGCCGCCATGTTATGGGGTTCCTTTGTGGAAGTGAAGAAAGGTGTTCATGTTTTTTTAACTGCCACTATTGAAAAAAACTGCAGTTTTCCAGTAAACTATGATTTAAGGCGATACGTAAAAGTTTTAGCGTCCCTGTTACTCCATATGCGAAAAAACCCTCAGTGCGAGTGGGACGGATTCGTGGAAAAGTAGCAAAATTTCGGTTTTTTACTAATATAAAATGTACTAAGCTATTTTGTCAAAAAGATTTTCATGGAGACTTTACAAATACATAATATCCACGTTTTGAATGCAGTTTCACAATGAAATTAGTTAGGATTTCAGAATTACAGGAAAAAATAAAACAATTTAGATGTCTTTTCGGAATTAAATTCTATCCAGAAAATTTCATCCAATCGCGTTTTCCTTCAGTGAGAATTTTAATCAAATACTCAATAAATATTTACCCAAAAATTAAATACGTAGATGACGTTATAGTGGAGTAAATGGATACGAAAAAACCCATTTTTTTTTGGTATCGTCTTAATATCATTG
Source organism: Ypsolopha sequella (assembly GCA_934047225.1). NCBI lineage: Eukaryota > Metazoa > Arthropoda > Insecta > Lepidoptera > Ypsolophidae > Ypsolopha > Ypsolopha sequella. The sequence goes on along the minus strand of OW204010.1, from coordinate 16,893,754 downwards.
TATGATATACAATATGATCAATATCTACCTTATTCCCAATCTTCGCTGTGAAGCAAAGGGCCGGAATCAAGCGCCGTTATTTTTTACGATCCTGCGGGCGTAGCATAGTGTTTAATCGCGCGCGACGCCACTAGTTGAATTACGAGTGCAAGGAGCGTGACGTACTGTTTAATCGCAAAAACATCGTGTCGCGCTCCTGTGATTCAACTAAGTCGCGTGGCGTCGCGCGCGATTAAACCCTGTGCTACGAGGCCAGGACCTCAATTCTGGGCTTGACTTGAGCCGAATATCGCGACCATGGAAATAAATGTTTGTATGGAAATTTGTCAGTCAAATATTTGGCTTTTTTGTTTTTATCGAGGTATATATTTCTTTGTGGAAGTTCTTCAGTACGATCAGTATAGTACATGGTTTCATTAAGGCGCCTCTTCCCATCGTCATCCGAAAATGTCTCTATTGATAATCTAATTACTAAAAATTACGGAAAAAATATATAATGTTAGTTAAACTATAAAGAACAACTTCATTTTAAGATTTTTTTTAGTTCTCGCATATAAGATACAGCACAAAAATAATTCATGAAAGTCAAGCTGTTTTTGGACTAAAATTCAGTAAAATTGGTTATTTCTTTGAAACGGGCAAATTTTTTTCAAGTTTTTCCAGTATAGCTATAAAATGATAAATATTTAAAATCATTGGAAATGGTACCTTAGATTAAGGATTAAGGTATATCTATGCAGAGTTTCAATTTCCTAAATCATCAGGATGCAACGTATTCAACATTCAAAAATGTCGTATTTTACATTTTCACAAGAGTAGTCGCCTTAAGTGATTTTGAGTCTAAATTGGAATGCTCGCTTCATGAGCTGCGTAAATTTTTGAGGTTCTTCTGATTTTTCTGAAAAAGTATTAAGAAATAAATAAAAATGGTCTACAAATAAATGTCTTTGGTTGTTCATAAAGAAAATTCAGGAAAAGTGATAATTCTCTCAGTTTAACAATTTTGCTATAAGCACATTTATTCGCAATTTCAGAAGCATGTTTTTCACTCTAAAAATTGTTGTCTTGTATTTTTATTTGTATTGTTTTATTTATTTAATGCTACGAGATATGGTAATGATATTACAAATTGATTCAATCTATGCAATAGTTTCAAATACAACAAGAACCTGCGATTTTAGGGTTCCGTAGTACCTAAAAGGTATAAAAGAAACCTTTATTGTGAGACTCCGTTGTCCGTCCGTCCGTCCGTATGTCACAGCTTCGTAACTTTGGCACCGTTAAAGATAAAGACTTGAAATTTGGTACAAAAATAGCATTAATTTTCCCACATAACAAAGTGCCAAACAATTTTCGACAATTTTTATATTGAAAGAAATAAGAATTGATAATAAAAAAATTAAAAATCCTAAAAATACAAAATGTGTATCAAATTGTAGATATTAAAAAGCTGATTGTAAAAATATATTTCTGAACTATATTCACTAGCACTACTTTCGATAACTCTTTGAAAAGAAACGATAGTAGTTTATGCTACAAGGGCGTAAAGGAATAAATTACGAGGACGATTTAAAACACGAGCGTAGCGAGTGTTTTAAACGTAACCGAGTAATTTATTGCTTTTACCCCCGTGTATCATACTACATTTTTCAATGCATAGTGTGAGGAAATGAAAACAAATATAATCTTGTGAACTTTAAATTATGATTGGCTCAAAAGGACTGTATCCAGAGCCGTTAAACAGTGGAAAAAAAAGTATAACGTCTATGGTACACAGGAAAGGCTGCAGGTTAGCCAACCATTGTATACAAATAAAAAAAAATAATAATAAAGCCCTAGGGCAAAATAATCGACTTTTTGTTCGGTTTTGATGCATAAAAAGTGGGCCTTTACGAGCACATGCATTGAAAAAGAATATATGTCCCTTATCTCTGAAACTGATAGACTTAAAAATATGAAAAAAAAAAGATCATTATAAATCATAACTGGCCAATTATAGTAAAACTTTAGCGATTTAAAATAGTTGAACACAAATGAGAAATATATTAAAAAATAAAATAAATGAAAAAATATTTTATAAATACAAAACATGAATATCAAATTGTGGGTATCAAAAATGTTATTGTAAAAGTATATAGTTTGACTATATATATTTACTTACATACATTCAAAAACCACAAAATAATATATTATCTCCACAACCGCTGGACCAAAAATATGAAAAAAATCATGGTACTTACGTAAAGTTACATGGTGCTTACGTAAAGATTACAGAAAAAATATAGCGGTTGAGAAATTCACGAAAACAAAATGACAAAATTAAATTAAATTAAATTAAATTTAAAAATTTAAAACACAAAAATTTCATTTAATAGATCCTAAAAAGCCAAAATCTAACATAATTCATCAACTTAAAAATACTAACTTAAATCTAATGCACCAAAATGTTTACAGATAATAAACTATATAAATTTAATTTGACGAAATTTTATTATAAGTTGAGTAACCAAGCATGGCCGTGCAAAAACATTGAGCTCTGAGCACCTATTACGTATCTTTAGTTGCCAACTGGACTGGGTGTCTATCATCAAAAACATAGATATACTATCGAATTCCGATTGTCTAAGGATATGTTCGCACTTGAAGTGACGAAATAGTTCGTAAATAGATCAATACGTACTAAATGCAATTTTGAAAGTTCAGTTTTTATCTATTATTTTGATGATAGGCACCCAGTCTAGTTGGCAACCTAAGATACATAATAGATGGTGGCTGGTCTACAAAATAAGTATAAAACCTGTTCTATGTGGACCATAAAGGAATGAAATTTAGCGGTAATTTCGTATTTTTTTTAGCTTTTACGTTTTTTCTAAGCTGTATCGATCAACCCTATAGTCTACTATTTATACTATTTTTATAAAACCGATTGACCAACTTACACAATATGAAATGGTCATTTGAAATTGTGCATCTGATCTTATACAATTAAGGTGAATGGATACGCCAACTGCAATTTGGATCTGTCTTTGAAGGCCTACTCCTCCCACACGGGTGGTCCAAAAACTTTCACAAAAATATATGATAAGCATTATAGAGTCAAAAATAAATTTTAAGTTTCATAAACTGTTTTTCTATTGTAAGTTTTGACAAAAAAATCGAAAGTCATCGAAAGTTTCACATGATTAACACAAGAATTCTCTTACTCCTTCCAAACGCCTAAAACGATTTTAATTATTATTTCACCAAATTATAGGAAATTTTTAGATCTAAAAAATTAAAGTTGAAATTTTTTTTTCCGTTAATGGCGTCCATGTGAAAAGTATTATTTTCTCCTATTTTGCGCTAACCGGAGACGCAGTGGTTGTCGTAACAGCCACTTTTCAAGGCACGCTGAAATGAACATCATTTCAATGTCGTTTTCGTTGATATTTGTACCGACACACATGGAGTTGCTTATTTGGCGTGGTTATACGCCTTAAGTAATACGGAACCGCGCCAAAGTGCAGTAAAATGCACTCTTTGTCGCTCAATAATTCTTGCAACGTCTGAAGTATGTATATCATTATCGTATTATCCTCTATTCGTCCCTCACCCTCCTCACTCGAGTCCGTCCGTCAAAGTGTTAACAATAACGTTCTGTGGTCGACATTTTTTCCGTGCTTTATTGAAGTGCAAACCAGCAATTTTTTGTGGAAATAACAATTTACTGGTATGTTTTTTTAATTTTTTTATTTGTTACACTTTTGTTGGTAAATAATTATCAACACATTTTAATATAAAGGACAGACTTGTGTACAAAGGCGGTACTCAATCATTTATAGCAATATCTCCCAAACAACCTTAGAGGGGAAAGAAAAAAATATATAATGTATTTAAAACATAAGATATTAAATTGCTTTTATTTTTAAGTATTAAGGCGACTATTCTTGTAAAAATGTGAAATTCGACATTTTTGAATGTCGAATACGTTGCATCACTTGGAAATTGAAACTCTGCATACACATACCTTGAAACCTAATCTGCCATCAGCCTAAAGTGCCATCTCCGGGGTTTTTACATATTTATCATTTTATACCTTTTTTTACTTTTTTTCGCTTATTTCTCGTCAAACACGGGATAAAATGCAGAACTAATCACATTGGCAGATGTAGTTTATTAAAATTAAGAGTGCCATCGGAATGTTTTTCTGTAATTATTTTTTTTTATTTACATTTTTTTTATATTGTTTATTATTTATTTGAATATTATTTAATTGGCATGTTGAAATAATTCAAAGTAACAATTGAAATTCCAATATTTCGAAAATTATTTGAAAATTAATTTCCAAACAATTGGAATATTATCACTACTTACTGAGCCACAAACTTATCTTGTCCGGTGGGCCAAACTAAAATGGCTTCTATATTCACTTTGTGACAGTCTTCGCCACCGGACAAGATAAGTTTGTGGCTCTTTAGAAGCTTTGAGTATAACGAATCACGGTCACGTCAAGTAGTAGAAACAAAATATTTGCAAAAAAAACGGCCAAGAGCGAGTCGGACTCGCGCACGAAGGGATCGTGTAAGGGATGAGTGTAACGAATCACGGTCACGTCAAGTAGTAGAAACAAAATATTTGCAAAAAAAAACGGCCAAGAGCGAGTCGGACTCGCGCACGTAGGGATCCGTACCATTATCTATAAAAACGGCAAAAAAAGTTAGTTTTGTTGTATGGGAGCCCCCTTAAATATTTATTTTATTCTATTTTTTAGGACTTGCTGTTATAGCGGCAACAGAAATACATCATTTGTGAAAATTTCAACTGTCTAACTATCATGGTTCAAGAGATACAGCCTGGTGACGGACGGACAGACAGACGGACAGTGGAGTCTTAGTAATAGGGTCCCGTTGGTTACCCTTTGGGTACGGAACACTAAAAAACACGGATTTTAATGATTTAGTGCATTTGACCATTTTCCCACTAATTTCACAGTGCTAGTCGCCTAAAGCCTGGTAGTTATGATGCGACCAACTCAGTTGTGGGTGTGGCCAAATGTCATGCTATTTCATTTCGCTATAAGGTGCACGGTCCATTAAACTTGCGAGGACAATACAATCGTGCCGATTTCGTCGCGGGCGCAAAATTGAAAACTTGTTTAAGGAGATACCACATTTTAGCACTGTGGTCGTTTCCAAACATTATTTTTGACTATTTTGAATCTAGATAATATTTTAGATGTTTAATTTGTATAAATTTTTTGATTTTTTTTTTTAAACAACAAAAGCACATTCGTCTACACTTTTATTAAAAACCCGTTGAATTTATGTATTTTGTTGTTAAGATATTACTCAAATTTCACAATTTTTAATTCCACTTAAACATAGATTTAGATATTATTAACGGACATAGCCAAAAATATTATAATAACATTCCATAGACACCCCACAATGTGGTGATAGCGTTTGTATGGAGGTTTACGTGAACCAAGCGTCTTAAGGGAAGAGGATCATATTTTGATCCCGTACAAAAAGAATTGTCGTCTCAGTTGTACGCTAATGCATAAAATAGAATAAAAATGAAAATAACTTTATCTATCGCCCAACCTACACTTCCTATCCGTTTTAAAATTTTGGGTAATCAACATGTTTCAAAAATACAACAAAGTACTCCGAATTCATGTATTTTGTGCTCCAAAATCTCCTAGATTTCCACACCGATTTTTCTTAAATAACACATTTTTTTTAAGAACTTGAATTTGACCCCTTGTTAGTTCATAAATATTTGAAAAATGCAGTAGTTTGGTATGTAGGCTAAATAGGATAGCAAGAAAACGTTAAGAGCTAGGATACGAATTCGCGTTAAAAAATTACCGTAAAGTTCATAGAAACATAATTGTAGTACCAAACCAATAATGCACATCGGTAATATTAGCATTTTATGATCGGAATTACGATTTATATGTAAAATAGCTAATGGAAACAAGGTTGAAGGTCTTAAATCAATGCGCTATATATACATATTCATTTATTCAGTATAACTACACCGTCAGGTAAAATAAACATAGGTATGTAGAAAATGTGAACCGCTTACAAATGTTTACATCATACAAAAAATATATATATAATATGTATAACCATAAAATATAAACTATGTATCTTATATTTAAATCTATATCTATCTACTTATTCTATTTCAAACCGAATATTAAAAGTGGTAAAACACATCTTTACCAGATCTACATAATAAACCTAAATTTGTATTTACAAAAGGCCTGGCCACTCACAAAACTAAACCAACTTTTTAAAACTGGCTGGATAGAAAAAGTATCTTGCTTGCAAGAAAAGCTATTACTTTTTCTGATTTATCTAAAAGGTACCGATATCTTTTGGTTTTGAAATGCAAAGCCTCTAATTGTTTAGTGCTTTCCCTTATGGTGGTAGATGTGCTTGTACACTGGAACATGGACGGGGTAAGGTTTAGGGATTGGGAGCTCAACCTTCTTCTCAATTTCCACTGGGTAGGGCCTCTCCACTTCATAAGGAACAGGCTTTTATAAGGTGTAAGGTACTGGCTTCACGATGATCTGAGGCACGTCCTTATAAACAGGCACGTATAGGCTGCTCCACTGTCAAATGCACAGGGTAGCGCTGGGGTATCGGCACTTTCACGTATTGCGGGACGGACACTGCCAGGGGTGTGGAATCGGGACACCGATGTTTCACCACGGTGTAGTGGTACGGCTTCGTGTGTTCTGCGTGCGACTGGCCCTCAGGCTCCCAGCCTTCCGACGGCCTTGCTGCTGCTGCGGCGGCGGCGGCCAAAACCAGGAGTGTTGCTGCTTTCTTATAAAATTGTAAGTTTCCATGCCAGTCATTTTCCATTTAACAGTTTCTCCCCTTTCCATCTATAAATGTGGCGGTTTACAATTTGAGTCTGGGCCGTAATTGAAGAAGACTACATGATTATTAAGTTCATCTGGAGTAAAATATTTTTTTGGAAAAAAAAACTTTAATTACGGCCCAGACTCGAATTGTAAACCGCCACATTTATTGATGGAAAGGGGAGAGACTGTTAAATAGAAAATGACTGGCATGGAAACTTGCAATTTTTTAAGAAAGCAGTAACACTCCTAGTTTTGGCCGCCGCCGCAGCAGCAACAAGGCCGTCGGAAGGCTGGGAGCCTGAGGGCCACTCGCACACAGAACACACGAAGCCCTACCACTACACCGTGGTGAAACATCGGTGTCCCGATTCCATACCCCGTGGCAGTGTCCGTCCCGCAATACGTGAAAATGCCGATACCCCAGCCCTACCCTGTGCATGTGAGCATGTGACAGTGGAGTAGCCTATAGCCAATTTTATTCAAATGTAAATTTAATACGCTCCTCGCTCTGCTAGTCGTGGCAACTATTTTTGACTTGTTGTTGAAAGACTTCCGAATTCATACTTCATGGTATGCCCATTTCTAAAATATGCCCCAGGATATGCTATCTATACAAGGTGACTTTTTGATCATCGTCCAAATTCATAGTCGTGGCTTGGTAAGGGATCAGTATCATGGATCAATAACAATTTTTGTGAAATTCGTAAAATGAAATTTCGACTCCCCATAGTGTTTCACTCGGGACTGGAAGTGAATTGCTATGGGAAGCCAAAACTTCATTCTACGAATTTCACAAAAATTGTTATTGATCCAAGATACTGATCACTTATCGAGCCTCCAGTATGAATTTGGACGATGATCAAAAAGTCACCTTGTATATGTCTGGAAATTATAATTGAAATCAAACTTATCAAAACGTCAAATCACAAGGCTTTTCTTTGGCAGCTCAGCGGTATGGCTCAGCTTAAGGTGATATACCGTGCTAGCAAAGGTCCCCGTTACTCCAGGCAGAAAGACCCGCAGTGCGAAAGGGACGGAATCGGGGAAAATTGTCAAAAAGTCGGTTTTAAATTAATTCAAAATTAACTAAAATAGCTACAAAAAATTCCATAACCAGTAATTTAGGTGTAGTTAAAACCCATCTAAATAAATTTTTTTCAAGTCTGCATGCTATCCTAATTTGTCAGAATATCAAAAAAAGTGTAAATTTAGACCTGATTTCAATAATTATTTCTATCGAATGAAATTCCTCCTATCACGTTTCTGATAGACCAAAATCTAGTAAAAGGTCCCAAAATTGTTATACTAATTTATTTTACTTGGAACTTCATTAAAAGAGCAGATAAATAACTTCAAAAAGTGTTAATTTTCACGGTATAGCCCCTTAAGATCAGGCTCCCTAAATTGCAGAGTGTTTGCATAAATATGCTGAATCAACTACATAGGTACCTATTTGGTCAATGTAAATTTTAAATATATATTTTTTCAGACCTTTATCTTTGCGATGCAAATTACCTTATTGGATAATTTGCACTCAATGGATAAAATTTTTAAAAATGACGCTTTTTGGAATGAGTTTTGAGTTTTTCTCTGAGCGGCTTGAGTTTTGTGTCTAAAATATATACTCACAGCAAGAAAACACAGTTTAATAAAATCTGCATGAAGAAAAATAAACCTAAATTATCTATTGTAATTTTAATAAATTTTAATCCTGAAATCGGATTCATTCTGAATAATATCGCGCGCATTTTGGCGCACGCGATTTTTAATTTTATTAACCCGCCACTAGTGGCATGTATTTGACTAAATTGTTGATGACCCCGGTCTCAAGTACCGGGGTTTTTAACAAGGAGTTTTTCTATAATTTACTGTTCATGCTACTTGTTAACGCCTTGCATGTGTGCGTACATGACCTACACACATGCACACGGCGAGATAACGGGTTCCCAGCTCGGCGGCGACGCTGCCGCCATTGCCGGCTGTCACTTCGTTCACTTCACCTTCGCATACGGTACCTGGTGCACACGCACGACACAATCCTTTGTAATATCATTTTGTAATATCAATAAATTAGTAAACATCGAAGGAGTTCTTCTTTACCACCGCATTCCACGACCGAGTCTCCACCTCACAAACGCCCAGTTCTTAACATTGGTCCTTCGAGTCGAACATTGGCCTCCAGAGCTGGCGAAACAAGAACAAAGGAAACGCGACGTGGTGACATCGAGCCGCCATTACGTGGAACATTGCCGAGAAGATTATTTTCTACGAATTTGTGTTCAAACATTAAACACCGTACATAGTGAAGCAACTTGAAGAAATCATTACTTCATAACATTATAAAGGATTGCAGTGAGCTATTGGAGAATCACACATAGTTCAAAGGGTATTCTACTAGAAGACCTGGAGGGTATCGTTATTGTGAGTTCGTTCCAATTTTACCTTTATTACCTATCATTTATTCATTACTCATCCATGAGTAAAAATCAGCAATAATCTGATTACCTATACATTGCCATTATCTTTGTGGTTAAAACATACATAAGTCGCACTTTATAAGCGAAATACAAACATTATTGCTAATTCTTGTAACCTACTTGCAAGTTACAATAAAAAACATTAAAACCCATTTATTTCATTATAGGCTTATTGCCTTAGAATTGCCAAATTACCGTTAAGCTAAATTCATTATAGCTACATACCTACTCGGGTATTTATCTTCAAAATCTATAATTTCAGAGATTCTTGGGTGATAGTTTCAGCGGTCTGTGTGTGAACTGTGTTTATGTTGTGTTAATCGTAGCAATTGTTTTACATAAATTCCAGCTAACTGCTTTGTTACTACGTGTCGCTGCGCCCGCTTGCCACGCACGCAGCCGCTGCTTGCCGCCGCGACCATCTACCTCAAACCGGTTTTGCATACACGGCTTGCGGAACGCTTTTGAATGCGCACGGCTTTTATCGACATTACTGCACGCTCACTTCGCTTCATTGTTTAAAATTTAAGTATCTTTCTTATTTTTCTTCTTAAAAGTTTTTATTTCTGTATAATCGTGTCATTCTATTACATAGCAGTTTACACTACAGTAACACGCCGCGCAATAAGTGAGTACCTATTGTTACTGGCTGTACTAACATAATGGACATAAAAACATTGATTAAAAAGCGAGCTTCCTTTAAAAGTAAAGTAACTCAATTCAGAAGTTACTTAGAACCAATAGAATCATGTCAAAGGTTAAACGGACTTCAAATCAACGAACTTACTATTCGGTTATCTAAAATCGATGAACTTTACACCGATTATGATACGGTACAGTCTGAAATAGAAAATCTGTGTGAAATTCCAGATGAGCAGTTCGCAGAGCGCGAAACGTTCGAGACCCTGTACTTCAAGGCCGTCGCCGTCGCCCGAGAGTTGTTGGCGCGGCACGAGCAATCCGTTGCCAGCGACGACGGCTCCGGATCGGTCACAGGTTCTTGTACTGCACATGGAGGTACCAAAAATATTAAACTTCCTACCATACACTTGCCTTCCTTTTCGGGCCAATATCATGACTGGTTAGAATTCCGTGACACATTTAACTCGCTCATACACTTAGACACGTCTATACCTAAAATCAATAAATTTCATTACTTGCGTGCTGCTTTGAAAGATAGTGCAGCTTTGATCATACGCTCGCTTGACTTTTCAGCTGAAAATTACGATGTAGCTTGGGAACTTCTTTGCGACCGCTACAATAATAAAAGGCTACTCGTTAACAATCATGTTCATGCGATTTTTAACATTGAAATAATAGCTAAAGAATGTTCTACTGCATTAAGAAATATTATCGATACTTTAAATCGAAATCTTAGAGCTTTAAAGACGCTTAAATTGCCCACGGAGCACTGGGATGTACTTATTATACATATCATTTCAACGAAGCTTGATTCCGTTACAAGTCGTGAGTGGGAAACTTACCGTAATACCCTGAAAGACCTACCTACACTCGACAACCTTATCGAATTCTTAAAGAACCGGTCTGATTTGTTGGAAACCATCGAGGAAGCCCACGTGAAACGTAGACACAGTGACGTCACATATAATCGTCACAAGTCGTTAGTCGTAAGCTCTGCCTCCCAATCACATTCTCAATCTTCTGCCGCAAACAAATCATTTGTTTGCCCATTATGTAAAAATAACCATGCGATATATCGTTGTTCAAAATTCAAAGCGTTTACGTTAGAAACTAAAATTCAAAAGGCTAAAATCCTTAAATTATGCCTAAACTGTCTGCGTCAAGGACATACAGCTAGTAACTGCAGAATAGGGCCGTGCCGGTTATGCAATAAATACATGAATAGTTTGTTACATAATCATGACTCACCTTTACCCATACTTACCACGCAGCCTGCCAACAATGTAGTCCTGTGTGCTGCATCACCGCCGCCGCCGTCGTCGCTGCAGATGTTGTCACCGCAGATACAATCTGAAACTCAAACCACTCAAACTGTTAGTAACGCTTCAAATAATAATATAGCTTTATCAGCTATACATAAAAGCTGTGTTCTGTTATCTACAGCTTTAATACAAGTCAAGGACCTTGAGGGTAAAAATCATACAACACGTACCCTCCTAGATAATGGGTCGACTTCCAGCTTCATTTCAGAGAGCTTATGTGCAAAGCTCAAACTGCCAACCTCTTCAACATCATCATTAGTTGAAGGATTGAATTCCCAAACTTCTCGTTTGTCTAAAAACTGTGATGTCATGATATCATCACTTCTTAATTCATACAAAGAAAATGTTCAATGCTTTGTTGTTCCTCGTATCACACAGATGTTGCCTACCGTGCAAGTGGATTATGAGTCATTAAACATACCAAAACACGTAACTTTAGCTGATCCAACTTTTTACTGCCCATCTGAAGTAGATATGCTTCTCGGAGCTGACATTTTCTGGAGCGTACTTAGCTCTAGAAATATTTCATTAGGCAAAAACAAACCAGTTTTGAGTAAAACCAAATTTGGTTGGTTGATTTCCGGTATTGCACAGACACAACAAGCTTCTAATACAGTCCATTGCAATCATGCTTTATTATCACATGATGATCATATTGACGGACAACTTATTAAAAAATAGTAAATACTTACCTGCTAAAAACAAATTAATAAACTTAAATCCGTTTTTTGACACCAGCAACAATTTGATGCGAGTTGGGGGCAGGTTATACAACTCTTTTTATGATTATGATGCAAAACATCCTGTCCTGCTTCACTCGTCACATCACATTGCTACATTGATTTTTCGACATTATCATACATTTTTGATGCATTCTGGTCCACAACTGTTATTAGCAATCATCAGACATAAGTTTTGGATTGTTCGTGGTAGAAATCTGACCAGAAAAATAGTACATGCGTGCGTTAAATGCTGTCGTTTTTCAGGTAAGGCTAGACAGCCGATAATGGGCAATGAACAACGTTTGCATGCCGATTTCCCATTCTCAAATACAATGGTAGATTATGGCGGACCAGTCATGATTTTGAACCGAAAGGGTAGAGGTAGTAAATTAATTAAATCATATTTATGCATATTTGTATGCTTAGCAACAAAGGCAGTACACATTGAGCTTGTTACCGATCTGAGTAGTGAGACCTATTTAGCCGCCTTAAATAGATTCATAGCTCGCAGAGGCAAGCCCGCCAACATCTTCTCGGACAACGGGACGGCTTTTGTGGGCGCTTGCAATGAATTATCAAAATTTTTAAAACTTAATTCAGATAATATAACCGGGAAAGCATCAAACATAGCCATTAACTTTAGGTTCTCGCCCGTGTATAGTCCGCATTTCAATGGATTAATTGAGAGTGCAGTAAAGTCCGTGAAACATCACTTAAAGCGAATAGTTTCTCTAGCGAATTTAACGTATGAGGAAATGAATACAGTTCTAACACAAATCGAGGCCATTTTGAACTCAAGACCTCTCACTCCTATGTCATCTGATCCTTCAGATCTTATAGCTCTCACCCCATCCCACTTCTTAATTGGACGAACGTTAACGTCACTACCGTCACCACAAGTCGAAGATACTGTCGCCATGCATACTCTCTCACGGTATATGAGAATGCAACAATTAAAGGCCCATTTCTGGAATAGATTTTATAAGGAATACGTTGGAGAGTTACAGAAAAGACAGAAATGGCAAAAGCAAGGAGAACAGCTTAAGCTTGGAGAAATGGTGCTGATAAAAGACGACCGGCTGCCTCCAAATCAGTGGCTCCTGGGGCGAGTGACCGCCATACATCCCGGTTCTGATGGTGTGGCCCGTGTGGCCGATGTGATGACCACTTCAGGAACCCTGCGACGAGCTTTCAACCGACTGTGTCCGCTGCCAGTGACAGAACAGAACTTCGTTCCTGGGGCGGCAACTTGTTAACGCCTTGCATGTGTGCGTACATGACCTACACACATGCACACGGCGAGATAACGGGTTCCCAGCTCGGCGGCGACGCTGCCGCCATTGCCGGCTGTCACTTCGTTCACTTCACCTTCGCATACGGTACCTGGTGCACACGCACGACACAATCCTTTGTAATATCATTTTGTAATATCAATAAATTAGTAAACATCGAAGGAGTTCTTCTTTACCACCGCATTCCACGACCGAGTCTCCACCTCACAAACGCCCAGTTCTTAACACTACTTTTCATTGAAAAGGTTATACAATTAGATATTTTTGGTTAATAAAACATTGGTATTTCATAAATCAAATCTCTTTTATTACATAAGACAATATCGTTGGATGCATTAAAAATTATAAGGTATGTATTTTCACTATATTTTTTGAATTAAAATATTTTGCAACAATCAGCCTTAACTATGAAATCAGCCTTGGTCAGTCTTATGAGATTAGAAACATAAAGTAAAGAAACATAAATGGTAATACTTCTACTAAAAAAAATATAATACTAAAATCACTCATCTTCAACAGCCAAGTAACTCGAGCAAGTAGGTACTACGTGCTCAAGGCATACATATTTTTTACATTTATGGCAAGAGAACAGAAGGGGCGTGGAACAAGGCAGCTACTCGAAATCGCAATGTAATTCGATGAACGGTGAAAAAAGTATTAGATTTTTTCGAACTACCCGGTCTCACAGACATATACGTCACCAGTGGCGGGTTAAAATCAGTCTCCAGGCTATAATAGCAAAGCCGCTATGCGCCGAAGGGAGGCCTCCTCTTAACCTCATTATTGATTTTGACGTCAGAACCATTATCGTACCTCATGTACATAAATGATCAAGTATTACTTAATTATGTCCAAAGCATGTCGCTTGACTTGTTCACAAATGGAATTAGCAGTGATGTTTAGTTTTTGACATATTCCCTTTTATAAATTTTTTTTGTGTCGTTTTTATGGCCTGGTTGCAAAGACCTTTAAGCCATATCTTCATTAATTGTGTGTCCTTTAATTCTATACCACAGACCATAGCCATTAGACAATAGACACTCATCATCCCAGTCTAATTGAATCTAATGCCTTCCTGCCCGTTAATAATTGTTAACTTAATCATAAGCTATAGTGGTCTCAAAATAAAAAATAAAAAAATTTAATTTGAAAGACAAATACTTTGCAATAGAATTTAAGTTAATTGTTGTAACAATAAATATATAAATCTTTACATATCTCTTGCTCTGTAAGTACACCCTTACACCCCTGAATGCCGGGGTGTATGACTATCATTACAGCATAGGTTTTGGAATTTGAAAAAAGAACTGTCATACTCATACTGCACGAAGAATATTTTTAAAAAGTTAATATTTTTTTTCTCGGTATCGATTAATTACTCGAATCGGAATCTACCTAGACAATTTATTTTATAAAGATTTTATTTTAAATATGGAACTATTTGTTTCCACATCGTATGTTAGATGGAATCGATTTAAAAATCAAACTGGCTAGCAAGATTTAACGCGCTTGCGTGCGTGAAAAAAAAAAGACAGTCTACTAGTAGGCGCGAAAGCATCGTGAAAGTAATTAATTTTCTTGTTTGAGTTCTTTTTCAAAAGTTTTAAACATGTCTAGTGACGAAGACATAGATCTAACGCCCGATTTTATTAAAGAAAGGGCAAAAACAGTTGTCAAAAATATATTACCGCCGAACTCGAAAGAAAGATATGTAAAGGCATACGACGAATTTATGAAATGGCGGTCAGAAAAAAAAGTGAAATCTCTTTCTGAAAGTGTTTTTATATCATATTTTGATGAATTATCTAAGAGGCTACAACCTTCCAGTTTATGGTGCTTTTATTCCATGCTAAAATCTACAATGATGACAAAACATGACGTGAATTTGAAAGATTTTTCTAAACTTACTGCTTTCTTGAAAAGGCAGTCTGACGGCTTTAAAAGCAAGAAATCGAAGGTATTTACTGCAGAAGAAGTACAGAAATTCTTAAATGAAGCTCCGGATGAAATTTATTTAGCAATAAAGGTACCTACGTATTTACTTGCCCTTTTTAATAAGTTACCAAAATATTTCACAAAAATACTATGCGAATTTGGTGCCTTTAATACAACTTATGTCTTTTTTACAGGTTGTTCTAATTTTTGGGATATCGGGAGCCTGCAGAACCGTGGAATTGACAAACTTGACAATAGAAAATGTAGAAAAACATAACAAATTACTACTCATAAAACTGCCTAACACGAAAACTAAAATTGACCGGTCATTTGTTGTGCATGAAGAATTTGAAAAATATCAAGCTCTTCGGCCTGAAAACGTGGATACAAATCGTTTTTTTCTTAATTACAGTAAAGGAAAATGCCACAGACAAGTAATAGGAAAAAACAAATTTACAGGCATGCCAAAGCAAATAGCCACATATTTAAAACTGAGTAACGTAGAGTTATACACCGGGCATTGCTTTCGCAGAACATCAGCGACTCTATTGGCTGATTCGGGAGCCAACCTCACTCTGTTAAAAAGGCACGGCGGCTGGAAATCCAGCAAAGTGGCCGAAGGTTATATCGAAGATTCGGTGGCAAACAAAAGCAAAATTACTTCTAAAATAACAGAAAATATAAACTTGAAATCACCACGTCAAAGCACATCATCTGAGCCATTTTTTAATGAAGAAAATAGTACCAGTCAACTGCCGCCATTTACGATGCAAGAACCTCAACTCACTCAAACTCAAGTCTTATCATCACAAACTCATACTCAAACTATAAATATTCCTAAAAAGAACGTGACCATATCTCTTACAAATTGTAATAATTTTACTATTAATTTTAATTAAATACGAGGGGCATGCCAAAAGAAATTAGATACTCGAAAATTATAAAATTTATTCTTTATTACAAGTATCGATCTTTTCGAAGTATTCACCCTGAGCACGTATACACTTTTCCATACGTCTGAACTAATTGGAAAATACCACTGACCACTCTTCTTTAGACACCTCAGAAATCTCGAAAATATAGGCAGCCAGTGCATCTTCTTTGCTTTCAAATTTCTTCCCCTTTATTTTTTTTTTTGATTTTTGGAAACAGGTAAAATCACAAGGTGCTAGGTCAGGGGAATTTGGTGAGTGAGGGAGGATTGACGCATTTTTTGAGTCGAAAAAATCAAGTGTTTTGGCAGACGTGTGCGACGCCGCATTGTCGTGGTGCCCGAGAAGGCGTCGGATTCCTGACTTCGGTCGCTTGTCACACCAAGCTGATATTACTGTTGGAGCACAAACTGTCACATACCATTCGGAGTTCATCGTTCTTTGATTCTCTAGCACTACAGTAGCAATATGATCCGTTTTGCTGAAAAACGAGGCGACCATTTGTTTCTGTGTGCTTCGTGAACGGCGACATTTCGTTGGAGTTGGCTCATCTTCAAAGCACCATACAGTCGAATGTCACTTTGTTTCGGGATCATAGTTATAAAGCCATGTTTCATCACAAGTCAGTATATCATACACATTTTTTTTCTCGCCACCATCGAATTTATCTATCATGAACAGGCACCAATCCAACCGACGGTCTTTCTGTTCATCGGTAAGTTTGTGCGGCACCCATCTCAAACAACATTTACGGAGAGAAAGGTGGTCGTGAATTATGGTTTGCATTGCTGCTGATCCAATTCCCTGTTCTCGCTCCAGCTCTACATACATAATTCGTTGGTTTTCGCGAATAAGTATTCGACTGCACGAACGTTTTCTTCTGTGACCGCGGTTGGCAGCCGAACTGTCTTCGCTTCATCTTTGAGACATCCCCGTCCTCTTTTAAATTCAGCGAACCAATTAAATACTGTTGCTCGCGAGCAACCAGACTCACCAAAAGTAGTAGCCAAAAGTTCAAAACATTCTTGAGGCTTAAAACTTTTTTATAGTCATAATAAATCATAGCGCGACAATCACTTCGACTGAGCTCCATTGCTGCAAGCGAATTCCCGCCAGATTCTCGGAAAAATGATGCTCATCCAAATAAAAAAAAAAGAAATGAAGTGCGTTCTATTTTCAGATATATCAACAAACAACCAGCCTATAAGATGATATATAACTTTCCAGTGTCAATCAAAGGAGTAAAGAGTATCTAACTTCTTTTGGCATGCCCCTCGTACACATTTTTTTTCTTCTTAATAAATGTTCATTGAAACCTGCTGTCTTGTTGTTTACTTACCTCACAATCGATATGTAAAGCAGAGTATTTATCTCGGGCGTAAGCATCAATTGCATACTCGGGTTAATTAGCGCCTTCGCTTCGCTCAGGCGCCAAAAACCTCGTATGCAATTGATGTCATACAGCCCTTGGTTAATAATCTACTATTATACTACACCTGCTCGGAAAGTACCTTCTTTCTTTGTTGAAAACGATGCAGAAAATACGTCATTACTGTCATACAAATATGCGGGCGGCAAAAGTGTATGAAAATTCATTGTTAACGTGCTTGAGCGGGCAGAAAAAGTATATGCAAATCCATTGTTAACGTGCTGTTTTTTTTTAAATAACATAAAGAATGAGCAAGTGGCCAAGTGGCCAGTATTATTTTGCGAACTCGTACATAAAACTCGAAAAATGATACTGGCCACTTGCTTTTCCTGCACATAATAAAAAATAAGAAGGAAATAAAAAGTGACAATCGCACGCGAGTCAGTCGGTTTCTTTTATTGTAGGTATCTTGATTAAAAGTAAAATTATACTATTTCCTCGCAGGTGTAGTATAAAGCACTATGTATCACTCGGGAGAAAGTGCGATTCCCAACTCGTGTGTATTGAGGCCCTTGGCTTCGCCTCGGGCCTCAAACTACACCCTCGTTGGTAATGTTCCCCTTTCTTCCCTCGGTGAACAATGTACTATTGCAATTCTATTTTTGAATTAGGTGGCTGTAACAGCGCCTTGGTTGCTCCAAATTCAGAGGAAACTAATACTGCCGAAATTAGCAAAGAAATGTATAAAAATAAGAAATTACTGTACGTAGTTAGGAGCAAATCTTCAATTTGTACAATTAGGGTGACATGATCACATCGTGACCAAACCCTCGAACAAAGATTAAAAAAAAAGATCATATCCGTTATTAAAAGCAATAGTTTTTAGTGTATCTACTTCTTGTTTTGTAAACAGTGAAGTTACTGTACACTCTGTACATTGCTTTTAGTTCAAAATGTGTATAAATTTTCACCAAGTGCCGACAATCGCAGGAAGGTATAAAATATTGGTAATTTTCAGATTATTTCCTACATATAAAAAAAAAAACAAAAGTTCTTTATTTACATTACAAAATGTCGGTTTTGAGAGGGTGGGACTCCCCTTTTAAGTTTTACAACCTGTTTTAAGGGAGACCCGCTCTTTCTACGGATTTTATTTTACAAATTTGTATTAAAATTAGGTTTTGCTTAATAAATAATGATAAGTTTAATAGTAGTTTATGCTACAAGGGCGCAAAGGAATAAATTACGAGGACGATTTAAAACACGAGCGTAGCGAGTATCATACATACGAGTATCATACTACGTTTTTCAATGCATAGTGTTGAGGAAATAAAACAAATATAATTTTGTGATCTTTAAATTGTAATTGGCTCAAAAGAACTGTATCCAGAGCCGTTAAACAGTGGAAAAAAAAGTATGACATTTATGGTACACAGGAAAGGCTGCAGGTTAGCCAACCATTGTAAATAAATAAAAAATAATAATAATAATAAAGCCCTAGGGCAAAATAATCGACTTTCTGTTCGGTTTTGATGCATACAAAGTGCGCCTTTACGAGCACATGCATTGAAAAAATCTTTTTATTTGAATAAGTGTGTACATAATGTACTATAAGACCTACCTGTTAACGAAGTTTCAGGTTTCTAAGTAAACTGTAAGTACCCTATAGGTTTTCATAGTGAGCAAATTTATATGAATTCGTTTACTGTTGATTGTTGGCAGTTGGTGGAACTTGGTATAATTTATGAACAGAAAATCACTTGTAATATCCTACAAATTTATTACAACCTTTGTGTGTCATTGATCACACTGATGGAAACAACATTGTATTTTGCAATAAATTTAAATAAAGTTAAACCTTTCATGATGCCATAAATGCAAGACCGGTCAGAAAGTTAGAGGCTATGCAAATTTTATTTCTTTCACTGTGACTCCAAGCGACGCTCAGTGCGAGAGGGGCGGATTCAGGGCGAAATCGAATAATGTTAGTTTTATAATTTTTGTAAAAAACCAAAATAGCTAGCAAAATTTCAAAAATCAAATCTCTAGACATTGTTGAAACACACCTAATAAAATATGTTTGAGTTCTGTATATGGTTCCTATTCGTCAAACGAGGAGAAAAAGTGTGTTTAAAGACCTCATTTCAACAATTATTTCTATCGAGGAAAATTTATCCAAACATGTTTTCCAATTTCAAAACCCTAGATTATATAGTCAAAATGCATATACCAGAAATGTATTAGAATTTTCTGTGAATTTCATGAAATACATAAAAAAGAAGCACCTCTATTTTTTACATATCGCCTTGATAAATTTGTGGGATAGTACAAGTGATTTTCTGTACATATTGTAAGAAATTGATTATGTATGTAAGGGCATTGAATTAAAAGTCAATGTGTAAGGGCAATAACTTATTTCCGCGTCGAGTTAGAAGCCTGATGTTTAAACAGGACCATCGGGCCGTAGACTTCTGTAGCAGGTATCAGTTTCAACTTGATACTCGTATCTCACACGGGGCCCAAACAAGAGGGCAGACGGTTCCTTTTTTTATTTTGAGATACGGGACCCTAAAACCGACTGAGTCGCGTACGCATTTGAAATTCAATGCACTATGTTATGTAATAAACAATTGCGACATTGTTTCATTATATTGTAAATACCTTTAAGTGAAAAAGTGCAGGGTCATGCCAGAGAATAATCAATAAAATGCATTTGCAAGTGTAATGTGATACATTTGTGTCGATTCGGTTTTACACGTTTTAACTTATTTGACAGGACTAAACTTAATTTAAGCGTTCTGTCTTTCAATTTCTGTATCGAAAAGACAAAGACAGGACGAGACGCAACGTCGTCGCGGACGCGTGATCACTCGCCCAGAAGAAGGCATACAAAGCCTTTGTCATCTCTAGCATGATGTTGCTGTCATAAAATAATAATAATTTATTTTGAAATACTCGTATTAATTATGTACCACATTAAATAAATACTCACGATGTTATATCCTCGAAGAGGTGTCAGAAGTTTTTCAGAGTGTCACTAAAACCAAAGATTTAAAAAATCTTTGACTAAAACCGTCAACACTCATAACGCCCTCTTTTCACCAACATGGTATGGGGTGAGCCTTATTGCCGAACTTTGGGCACAAAAAGACGCTGTTTACGGTATGCACATTCAGGTTTACCTCGTAGTGTTTTCACTGTCAGTAGCCCAAGCATGAAAACATCTCCGTATCGTTGCGTTTGAAACTAAACTTAGGTTGCCATACGTAGCTGTTAGTTCCGCTACTGTACGCTTGGAGCGGTTTATGTAGTTTTAGGTAGGTTTTAGGTTTAGGTAGTTTATATGTAGTATACGGAGATGTTTTCATGCATCAAGTAATTACACAAATAAGGACTACGTCGATGGCTCGGATATAAATATTTTAATATGACGCATTAAAAATGTTGGCGGCACGGAATTCAATATTTCTTAGCCATTACAAAACATTTGAAATTGATATTTATGTATTCCATTAATCATGTCTTTGAAATAATTTTTGCAATTGCTTTTCTTGATTGGTTAACTTTTACAGCAGAGATAAAATGTCAAAAACAGCTCTTTAAAAACAGAGATTTTCATTTTACATTTATTTGAGCAGAATTACAATAATTATTCTAGTAAGTAAATAATGTTTTTGGCAAGTGGCAGCACTTTCGCAGCATAAAGCGCCTTCACTCGTCCAACAACTGCATTTAATTGATTAAAATAAGCCTCACTTTGTGGAAGTCCATCATTCCGCTTAACACGGAAGGTGTGTAGCGGAATATTGCAAATTATTAATTTATCTGTAAGTTCAAGCAACTGGCTCATTATGTAAAAACAGCGTTATTATTATTTTCAGTACCAACTAAACCATGGCGCCCGAAAACTCAAGCTCATTTAGTACAGACTACTACGCAACAGATGGCGCTGACCTAGAAACTCCAGATCGCATAGCAGACACTTTCAGCGGTAAAACAGTCCTTATTACAGGCGGAACAGGGTTTCTTGGAAAAGTTCTCGTTGAAAAGTTGCTAAGGTAAATATAACAATATGAAATATTTGACATAGTTTTCTTCACGCTTGCCGCCATCTAGCGGGGAATAGCAAGACTAAGCAGAATTTTCTTTTTACAGGAAATGCACAAGAATCAAGAATATTATTTTGCTCGTGAGGATGAAAAAGGGGAAAGAGCCGCGACAAAGAGTTGAAGAATTATTTAATGACCCGGTAAATAGTAAAATTATTCTTAACTCTCCATCCATCAGCCTATGCTCGTCCACTGCTGGTCATAGGCCTTCCCAAGATTTCGCTACTCTTGGCCGTCCTCATCCAGCTGCCAACCACAACGAGGTGATCGGTCCAGCGGGCACGAGTTTGGCCTACGCTACGCTTTGCTGTACGTGGTCTCCATTCTAACGCCTTTCGGCCCCAACTGCCATCATGTCGACGACAAAGTATGGTTTGCCCACTGCCACATCAACTTACGAATAAAGATTTCCGCGTATTAGATTTTATCCATCAGTGATATCCCAAGCATATCCCGCCTCCATAGCTCAACGAGCGGGCTCTATATTCTATTTTACTTTTTACTTTTTTTGTAGATGAACAAAACATTGTATGAAACAAAAAATCATAAAACGAAAATTTTCTTAACAGGTTGCAAAAGCAGCACTTCTGACCCGTCACTTTATTATATTTTTTCATAATTCCAGCTTTTCAACTTGCTACTATCACAGCAAAGCCTCGAACAGATTCTGTCGAAAATAACAGTTGTCACTGGCGACAATGCTCTACAGCAACTTGGACTGAGTGACAGTGACAGGAAAATCTGTCAAACTGCTAATATTATCGTGCACTCAGCAGCGTCTGTCAGGTACATAAATAAAGAAAAAAAAAGTTTTCTATGTCTATGGTCAGGTACGTATGACTTTGATACAGTGCGACGAAGCTCTTTTGGGCGCAGAACACATTTTTGGCACGTGGATATCAACTTCAGCATCCTGTATGTTTGAATGTTACACTGTTGATTGTTGGCACTTGGTGGAACTTGCAATACATAATGAACAGAAAATCACTTGTACTATCCCACAAATTTATTTATTATAATTACATAGGAAAACAGTTAAATTAAATTTTAGTGAGATATATTTCGGGCCATTCGGGCCCGGCATCAGTCACCGGCCCGAATGGCCCGAAATATATCTCACTAAAATTTAATTTAACTGTTTTCCTATGTAATTATAATAATTTAAAAGACTAAGGGTCAATTTTCAATATTTATTTACAAATTTAATTAATACTTCCTGACCGGTTTCGCCTTTATGGCATTATCAAAGGAATTAATATAAGATCTTAATTACACAATATGTAGTTTACATCAGCCAGTGAGTGTTATTGATCGCACTGGCTGATGTAAACTATTTATTATTTGATAATGCCATAAAGGCGAAACCGGTCAGGAAGTATTAAATAAATTTGTGGGATAGTACAAGTAATTTTCTGTTCATTCTGTATGTTTGAATGTATTTGAATAGTAATTTGAATTTCACAAAATCCTTTCTAAGCGGATGACTGTGGGCGGAAGGAACCTAAGTACCTGCCAAATTTCAAGTTTGAGGACAAAGACAAGACACATATTCTTTATTATACACCAAAATATGTATTTAAAATAGGTAAAAGAACAAACCTAAAAAAGAAGGTAACAATTGGCGGCTTTATCACTTATAATGATTTCTTTCAGACAACCATTTGGTTGTAATAAATTGTTGGAAAAACAACGCGAAGATGGTGCACAAAATAAATAATAATTGTTAAATGGATAGCAAATACCTAAAATAAATTAATAAGTATATAATTGTACATACAAGTACGTAGAATAAGATAAATATATACACTAATATATAACAAAAATAAACAATATAATAAGTAAACCAAAAGTAAATAAATACTAGTAGTAGAAGTAGATG
The DNA here is from genome assembly GCA_934047225.1 of Ypsolopha sequella. NCBI lineage: Eukaryota > Metazoa > Arthropoda > Insecta > Lepidoptera > Ypsolophidae > Ypsolopha > Ypsolopha sequella. The sequence continues at coordinate 16,870,213 of OW204010.1, read as the reverse complement.
GATTGAAACAAACATTTATGAAGAAAGAAAAATATATTTGTTGGTCAGATAGTGTGCAAAACGTGGGCAAAAAAAAACTTGAACAAACGCGTCAAAAGAGCCTTGTTGCACTCTAACTCTTTCTGTAGCCTAAAAAGCATGAAAAATCTCCGTATAGTTGCGTTTCAAACTACGTCAAAATCGTATGGAATCTGGGAAAGCGCTCCAAGCGGGCGGTAGCGGAACTAACAGTTACGTATGGCAACCTAAGTTTATTTTCAAACGCAACTATACAGAGATGTTTTCACGCTTAGGCTACTGATAAAGATACCATCATGACGCGACCAACTCAGTTGTGGGTGTGGCCAAATGTCATGCTGTTTCATTTCGCTATAAGGTGCATGCTCCATGAAACTTACGAGTTCTACACCATATCGTGTCGATTTCGTCGCAGGCGCAAAATTTAAAACTTTTTTCAGGAGTAACCACCTTTTGGCAAGACTGTGGACGTTTTCAAATATTATTTTTGGTTATTATTAATCTAAGTAACATTTTCGATATTTGAATTGTAATAATTTATTGAATCTAATCTAAAAAAAACGCACATTCGGCTAAAAAAAGTTAAATTTACGTATTTTAGGGGTTTGTTGTTAACATTTATTATTCAAATTTCACGATTTTTAGTTCGACTTGAACATAGATCTAGATAATGTTAATGAACTCAGCCTAAAATATTATAATAACATTCCATAGACACCCCACAATGTGTTGACAGCGTTTGTATGGAGGTTTGCGCGTAACGACGCTTCTTAATTTGAAGGGTTAGCGGGAAGAGGGATCATAGTCAACAGAAGGTAAATTTGAAATAAGTAGAAAAAACTTGCTTAGGTTATTACTTAAAAACTATGCTTAGTGGGCTTATTGTAATCACAGTTAATTATTGTAGTCACATTTTTTTTTCTCAAAGCTAACTTTACTATCAGCCCATAGCCCCCCGTATTCACAGTTCATAGACAATTTTTTTGTTACTTTTTGTACTAGTTATGACATTTTTTTAAGTTAGGTTTTAAGCTTCTTGAGTCCGGTTTATTTTTAAAAGCGATATTCTACGGACTGTGTCATTTTTTTCAAGTTTTTTTTCGCTCAATCATTGTTATTCAGACATTTTAGAAGATGGCACTATTAACTCAATTTTTGAAAAAAATTGACAATGATCTTTCTTCCCGCTTACCCTTCATTTGTATTCCTCTGTGACATTTCACTATAACACATGTACATTATGATCCTACTTGTGAAGTATGTAATTATTGATATAGGTATAGTGATATCTTGTTGCAAGTATATCTTTTCACAAATTGGCATACGGGATCTTAAAGCCCAAAAGAAGATGACCAAACCCACTATGTGTTAAGTCTTAAAAATAATAATTATTATTATCATAATAATTACTATGTTGAAGCGTTTATTTATTACTAGTGACCCGCTCCGGCTTTGCACTGGCATTTATTATACATATGAACCTTCCTCTTGAATCACTCTATCTATTAAAAAAAACCGCATCAAAATCCGTTGCGTAGTTTTAACGATCTAAGCATACATAGGGAAAGACAGACAGCGAGAAGCGACTTTGTTTTATACTATGTACTGATAGTAAAGTGATTAACTGAAAATAATATAGAGAAATAATAAAAAGTATGTCTAAATATATATATTATTTTTATATACCTTACAGTAATTACTTCTTAGAAATAAAAATAATTATCAGATATTTTATTTGATTTTCCAGGTTTGATGAAGGTCTGAAGAAAGCAATACTACTGAATGCAAGAGGAACAAAATACATGCTGGAGTTAGGGAAAGAATGTTCGAATCTTGAGGTAGGCTCTTATTTATTTATTTATTTTCAAGGGAAACTTACAGCACAAGGTAACTAAAATAACTTAAATAATAACAGTAACTTAAATGAGGCCAATTAAAAGTTTCCACTAGTAATAACATAACATAAAATAAATTAGAGAAACACAATCTTGAGGATAATTCATTTTGAAAGAAAAATTTATCAGATAAGACAAAGAAACAAATTATATACGTATATAAATACATGAACTCAAACACACCACAATGTGAAAAAAATATATACGTGACGGGATAAGCGAGGGTTCAGGTAGCTGATGGTCCGAGTTTCACGTCACGTGGTCGTTGTTAGGTCGATCTTGTTAATAACAGCACAGAAAGTTCAAAATGTCTGTATTAATAATCGTTATTTAATGTTACACACTTTGAAATACAACACTAGATAAAAGGCGATATAATACAATAACGAAATCTGAATAGAAGGTGCGCACACACCGTTTCGTCTGTGTCTAAATTCAGTAAATTAATGGCGTTCCCGCTCGCCTTCTCAAAGGCCATGATGATCGAGCCCGCGTGGTGTAGCGCGCGCGCACGTGGTTCCGTTTTCTTGTTTTACCTCCGGAAACAGAAGACATAAACTTTCATATAAAAATACATGAACATATTTTAAATATACACATACATATATAAATAATAAATAAACATACAAAAATTATAATAATATTGGATATTTGATTTTTTAGATGGGTACACTGTTGAGAAAAACCATTTCACTTTTATTTTTAAAGTATTTGTATTTTTTATGCCTGAATTGACACTGGTAAGCGATTCCAGAGTCTTGCAGCGTGTACCAAAAATGAGTCACTCTAAAATCCTGTTCTGTTTTCTGGAATAGCTATCCTGTGACTGTTGCAGGAGCGCATTTCACGCCCGCGTTCATAAATAAAAGTGAAACGTTCACGGAGGAAATTAGGAGCAGAGGGATGGTTTAATACACTATGGAGGAGAGAAAGAATGGGGAGCCAATTTAACTGGGAACGGAACTGTGAGACATGATCGTATTTACGAAAAGAAAAAATGAATCGAATACATACATTTTGAAGTCGTTCAAGTTTATTGAGAAGCTCCTCATCCTCCATTGGACCTCAAAGAAACACGAGTCTTTCTGTAATACAGAAACGCGATTGAAATAAAAATTTAAATGTAGTCTTCATCGACACAGTTTCTCAAAGTTTGACAGATAGGAGTGACATACCGAACTCAACAATATTTTAGTAGATAGTTTTAAACAATATCTTTAATTTTTTAATTGGAAAGTTTGCTAGATATATATTATTTTTTTATATAAATAAATAAGCTACGAGTTTTCTGTTTCAGCCTGAATCTGTCACTTTCTGACTGCGCGTTTTTCCGCTTGACCGTTTTAAATCCAACTTATTTTGTTATTACAGCTCTTCATACACATCTCCACCGCATACTGCCACCCTGATGAGAAGGTGCGTGAACGTTTCAGTAATTTTCTTGGGTGACGTTAAAAATATTTAGTATTTATATTTATTAAAATAAATGAATGAACAAAACACCTCTGTGGAACAAATCAGTGGCCGAGTGGCAGAGCGCTTGCCTGCTAACCAGGAGGTCGATTATTACATCCCAACGTGATGGATAGTGAGCCCTATTGACAAGTTGGATATACCAAGACCTAAGATAGAGGCATTTAGAGGTTGTTTTCGTTACGCAGCTTCTAAATGTTGGAACAACATTCCCCGCCTATAAGGTTGCAGAAATCTTTTCCTACATTCAAAAAACATTGTAAAGAGTGGTTAGTAAACTTAAAAATAAAATTGCAAATAAAAAGATAAGGAAAATGGTGTCAGTATGTACACTGTAAATAACATAATATATTAATATATATTTTAAATCTATTAATAATGCATTTAAGTTTATATAATACGACAGAACCTGTCTAATCCTAAATAGTCTTTAAGTATTATGTGTTGTGTTCTGTTGAATAAATTTTTTTTAATTTATTTATTTTATTTTATTGCCGTACTTCGGGCACAAATACACGCTTTTTAGGGCATGTAGGTTTCCTTCACCGTTCAGCAAAATTCCGAAAAGCTCGATCGAGCCTGAATCTCAAGATTGAGAGGCCAGCGTTCTACCCCTGAGTATCACGCTGCTTGACATTGTACGGGAAGTAAATTTACTTGATTGCAGCGAATTAATGGTACCTCATTCTTATTCTTGCGTATTTTTATTATTTATTTCAGATTCTAGAAGAGCGCACGTACACACCACCTGCTGATGCCAATGAGATCATCAGTGTCTGTGAGAACATTGACGACGCCACGGTTGACATTCTTACTACTAAGTAAGTTACAAGGGACGTGACGTAGGAGGAATAGGAATCACGTGAGAGTAGTGCAGAACATAATTTTAAGATGTCAAGTAGACTAGAGCTTAGAGCTGTATTTTAAAGTTACCTATTGCACATCCCGGTATAAGTGTACCCTTTAGGGTGTACTGTAGCCTAAATAATACAAAAACAAATACATCAGGTGGTAGAGCTGATGCCGGGCTCGACTGTGGAGGTATCACCATCATACTTGGAGACCCCCTCGAAGTTATTCGGGGGAGAGTAAGAGGACAGCTCACAGGCAAAAAAACAGGAGGCCCACCCTGCCTGGGAACGATGAATGGCGCCATCATGGCGGTGTATCCATCCCTAATAGCCGGGCCTTATATGGAACAGACTGGTGACGGACAGCGCTGTCACTAGTGCGAGGGTTCCGGCACCGCGCTCACCAACCCGCCTGCCCAGCGTGTGTGAGTATGGGCAATTCTTCCAGGATGACCGCCAGGAGTGGCAAAGTCTTGGAAAGGCTTATGTCCAGCAGTGGACGAACTAGGCTAATGGATGGATGGATGGTGGTAATATGAAATGGTATGTTCAGTATTCAACCTTAACTAGGCATGCAAATATTAATTTAAATTTAATTCTATAAACAAATCATCATACAATTTTCATAAACAAGATCAGTAGCCTAAGCATGAAAACATCTCCGTATATTTGCGTTTTAAACTAAACTTAGGTTGCCATACGTAGCTGTTAGTTCCGCTACTGTCCGCTTGGAGTGGTTTCCCAGATTCCATACGATTTTGATGTAGTTTGAAACTCAACTATACGGAGATGTTTTCATGCTAAGGCTACTGGACCTTATATGATTATGTTTGTTACGTACTGTGCTAATGAATAAACGTTTTCATCTATCATAGATTTAAAAAACATTATTTTTCTATTTCTTTTAGATTGTTAGGCAAATTCCCCAACACGTACGCGTATAGCAAAGCGCTAGCGGAGTCACTGGTTGAGGATGCAATGTCAACACTGCCGATCTTGATGCTGCGGCCATCTGTTGGTGAGGGCACTTTTTTCACATGTATGCTTTTGCTAGGACATCATAGATTTTGGTAAAGTTGTAAATACTTATACATATTTTAATAGCTTTTTGCCTGCAGTTTCATCCACGCGATTGTTATTAATGACTTTGCCCATCCTCAAAGAAAAGACTATATTATAGCCTCGGAAACAAGCTACAGTTTTTGTCCAAGTAAAGAGTTTAACCATACTGTAACATTGAAAAAATTTTGGATGAGCGAGTGAAGTGAGCGAATTTCTCTGAGTCTACTTGAACAATTCAGCGTTTGTATATTTGTATAGACATAAATATCTATTACAGATTGAAAATCTCAGATGTCATAACCATGAAAGTCATGAGAAAATCATGAAAACTATGTCATAAAATGGCGTATATGCTCTGAAAAATATAATTGAAAAAAAAATTTTTGTAATTAAAGCGTATGACATGTGTCGGTACAAATATCAACGGAAACGACATTGAAATAATGTTCATTTCAGCGTGCCTTGAAAAGTGGCTGTTACGACAACCACTGCGACTCCGGCTAGCGCAAAATAGGAGAAAATAATACTTTTCACATGGACGCCATGAAAGAAAAAAAAATTGAACTTAATTTTTTTAGATCTAAAAATTGCCTATAATTTGGTGAATTAATGATTAAAATCGCTTTAGGCGTTTGGAAGGAGTAAGAAAATTCTCGTGTTAATCATGTGAAACTTTCGATTTTTTTTATCAAAACTTACAATAGAAAAACAGTTTATGAAACTTAAAATTTATTTTTGACTCTATAGTGCCTATCATATATTTTTATGAAAGTTTTTAGACCACCCGTGTGGGAGGAGTAGGCCTTCAAAGACAGGTCCAAATTGCGGTTGGCGTATCCATTCGCCTTAAGCTGGGAATTAGCCACTACGTGACCCGTGACCAATTAAACCATAAGACCACAAATTTGGCCATTTTATAATATTATTCTTTATTAATTGCAGTTATTCCAATATACCGAGAGCCTCTGCGAGGATGGACAGATAATATAAACGGACCAATCGGGTTGATGATTGGTAAGTTATTCTTATTCATTGATTGTACACACGTAAATATAATAGAAATAACATGAACATAGGCGAGCTTATTTCTTAGTAGAGATTTCTTTCAGGAAACCCCAGTTATCTATCTGTGGCAGTCAAATAGTATAGTTCCGCCGTTTACAAACGGCGTCGTCACTTTCTAAACGCTTGCTTTTTTACAATTACCCGTTCGGCAAATTTAGAAATGCCCGCCGTTTGTAAAATGACCAGAAATCGAAAACTCTTTCACGAAAATGTGACAAATAGATGGAGCAAAGCGGAGCGAGGATGAGCGTGTCATCTTCTAACAGAATTACCGAGGCAAATTAGAAAATGCCAAATTGTACTATTTGACGGAATTTGACGAAGATTCGTCAAATAGCAAAATAGCGAGCGTTTAGAAATTCATTAGAAATTGGCGGAGTTTTACTATTTGCCTGCGACATATCAATTAACCAATTCTTGTCTTTTTTGTCTTGTGAAAATTGTTCATTATACAACTGATGGCCATCTATTGGTCACTAGTGTAAACCTATGAATGAATAACTAACAGTGCCACCTATTGTCAAGTAGTAAACCATAAGTTCTTCTTTTAAATTATAGATGACTCTGTTTAATTTGTTCTCTGCCATCTGTTCACAAGTAGTAGTACTAAATAGTTTTCTTCTTTTTCTACAGATGTCGCTACAATCTGAATTGATATTTGTTGGGACTATATTTAGCCAACGTCTATTGTTTAAATATTGTTTTTAGGGTTCCGTACCCAAAGGGTAACCAACGGGACCCTATTACTAAGACTCCGCTGTCCGTCTGTCACCAGGCTATATCTCATGAACCGTGATAGTTAGACAGTTGAAATTTTCACAGATGGTGTATTTCTGTTGCCGCTTTAGGTAACAACAAATACGAAAATTTCAACTGTCTAAATATCACGGTTCATGAGATATGACAGACGGACAGACAGACCGACGGACAGCGGAGTCTTAGTAATAGGGTCCCGTTGATTAACCTTTGGGTACGGAACCCTAAAAATACCTAGGTACCTTGCTAATATTTATTAAAGTTGTTGCAAAACCAGCGGTGTGAAGAAGAGGAAAAAAATTACTCGTCGTCACACTGGTGTGACAAGCGAGATTGACTTGGAGTCGGGCATGATGGTTACAGGTGCTGGCAAGGGCGTGATCCGCACAATGTATGGGGACGATAGCGCTCATGCAGACTTTATCCCCGTGGACTGTGCCGTCAATGTTCTCATGATGGCCTCTTGGGACTACTTGAAGAATGGGTGAGCGAGAGATATTATATTAGTAGTAATTTTCAATAGCAGCATCATTCTCTGCTTGAAATATTATGGTTATGTAGGTACAACCACGTCAACCACAGATAACATACGGTACCAATGATATTATAAGAAAGTGTAGATTGGTTACACTAATTTTCCAACCTACTAAAAAACCGAACTTAGTTTGCCCTACGTAGCTGTTAGTTCCGCTACTGTCCACTTGGAGCGGTTTCCCAGTTTCCATACAGTTTTGACGTAGTTTGAAACGCAACGATACGGAGATGTATCCATACTTAGGTTACAGTAGCCTAAGCATGAAAAAATCTCTGTATCGTTGCGTTTCAAACTAAACTTAGGTTGCCATACGTAGCTGTTAGTTCCTCTACTTTCCACTTGGAGCGGTTTCCCAATTCCATACGATTTTGATGTAGTTTGAAACGCAACTATACGGAGATGTTTTCATGCTTAGGCTACTGAACTCATTATTGCGTCAGCGTCAGCGCATGACGGACGTCACACGGGACGACGCACAGCAACATGGTGTTACTACGAAACGGTGTTTAACTTCAGACAATGTTTAAATTTGTTGTTGTCACCTTTTCTTACATATTGCAAAAGAGTGACAGCAGCAGATTTAAACACTGTCTAAAGTTAAATACCGATTTGTAGTAACACAGATAATTTTGTTTCTTTTACGCTCGCGACAATTATGACTTCCATGTGTCAACGTGACATTTCAATAATTATGTAATTTACTGAAGTCATTTATGTTGTGTGCCGTTTTAGAAGTTCGAATCTTGTGTAGGTAACCTATCTACACTTTCTTCTAATATCATTGAAAGGTACAAACAATTTGATCCTAAAAGTCCTAAACCTAGGGAGACCGTGTCTCGTATTTTACGGGATGTCTCGCTTTTCAGCAATGATTGGGGATCCACACTGCTAAATGATCCCTGTAGAGGGCGCATCATCGACTCGGCGAAGAAAATCTGTCATTTCAGTACATTGTTATGGTTTTCGCGTAGCTTTTTGTGATTTTCGATTATTTCTTAGAATTTTGCCTTCGTTTGCCGTACCAGCGGGCCTATTATGTATCTCTAGTTGCCAACTGGACTGGGTGCCTATCATCAAAAACATAGACATACCATAGACGAACAATACGAGTCCATGGACATACTATCCAATTCAGATTGTCTAACTTTATGTTCGCACTTGAAGTGACGACACAGTTCGTAAATAGTCCAATACCCACTAAAGGCAATATTGAAAGTGCAATTTTTATGTAAACTTTTGACGATAGGCACCCTGTCCAGTTGAAAACCTAAGATACAGAATAGGGGGCAGGTTGCTTTAATAATGGTGTAAATTTATTCCCGAAAAACGCCTTATTAAAAATGAATACACGCAATAACAACTAAACAGCAATTAATATGTTTCGTCCCCAGCTGCCAGCACAGAGTGATAAACCTCACCACGTCGGCGGAGATCAGTGTGTCGTGGAAGGAGGTGCTGGACATCGGCCGCGAGGTCGTCGAGACCAGGGTGCCCTTCGACAACGTGCTCTGGTAAAATGCTACGGATCATACTGAACAACCATTTAAGAGGAGGCCTTCTTTTTTCAACAGTTTTGAACGATTGTACTGAATCTACAACAGACGCAATCAATATGAAACATATACAACGTGTAACAGAAAGGTTTAACCATATTTGAGGAGCTTATTCAGTCAATGGTATAGAACAACTACTATGGAGCCAACCCTGAAATCTCAAAAAAAAAATACTGCCCTTCCATACATTTCGGCCGAGCGGCATTGCAAGTTTCTATGAAACAGAAAAAAAAACGAGATACAGAGGTTTTGTTCCATAGTAAAATTTGTTCTATACCATTTACTGAATAAGCTCTTCAAATATGGTTACATCTTTCTGTTACACCTTGTATATGTTTTTTAAAACCTTTATCTTTACGTTGTAAGTAGCGTTACCTAATTTGAAAACTTTCGCTAGATAGATTTTACTTTTGAAAATAGTCTCTTTTTGAGTGTTTTTTTGTTTTTGTGTTTAATTCATTTGATTTTTATGTGTCATATTTTACTATCAATACGAAAATCTTGTTTATTAATCAATGTAAGTTCAAAAATGACTAAAATGCAATATTGTAATTTTAGTCGATTTCAATCTTAAAATTAGACTCCTTCTGAATCGTTCCACGCGCATTGGCGCACGCGATTATGAACTTTATAAAAGTTATGTCTACGGGTTATAATTGCAAAGCCACTGTGCACCTAAGGAAGGCCTCATCAACTGTGAAAATTCCAAATGTCTAACTATCACGGTTCATTAGATACAGCCTGGTGACAGACGGAAAGACGGACGGACAGACGGACAGACCAACGGACAGACAGACGGACAGTGGAGACTTAGTAGTAGGGTCATGTTAGTTACCTTTTGGGTACGAAACCCAAAAAATATGAAGAAAGTAAGATGTAGACTTCACAATTAGTTTTTACTTTTTGTATGAATCTTTGTAAAAATCCATGCGTACACGGGACTATTTGTCCTCCGTCTTCCAGGTTCCCTGGAGGCTCCATGACGCGGCACCGCTGGCTGCATCGTCTGAGGGTTTTCTTCTTCCACTGGATACCCGCCATCTTGATTGATACTTTACTATTCTGCTTAGGGATCAAACCCGTGTAAGTATTCAGGTGAACACTTAGGCATAGTAAAACTGGTTTGACTATGACTTAGGTTCCGTTTCAAAACGTGTGATCGTCGTGCTTGACTTCACTCGATTTTAAGAAAGGGACATAGCTATATATTAGACAGTGAAAGAAAGTTCCGGTTTTGAAACACTTGCAAGTTATTTCCGTGAAACCTCAAAGTCAAATTAATCTCAAATTAAAATTCAATGGCGGAAAACCGAAAATACTTTTTGTAGTCGCTAGGAAAAGAAAATAAGTGCTTTTACTAAAAATATGACATTACAGCCCTACAGAAATGTTAAAATTTTTCAAGTTTTTAAATTTGGTCAAAAGCTAGGACAACGCGTTAGTTTCAACTGTCAGATGAATTTTAACCGTGCCCAGCACTCGTAGCACAGGCCACTTAGATGAATCACAAGTGCGAGGAGCATAACACGATATTTTTGCGATTGATGATGATGATGATTATGACTCGCGAAACCCAGCTTGGTTCTAAAAGTCCGATTACAGCGACCGCAGTGTAGTTCACCGCGACCGTTGTATGTGTATGTGGGCTTCGGACAAGTCTTGCGCTGCTGCCGGTTGGAGTCAAGGGTCTTGAGTCGGGTTTCCTCGAACTCCTTTACACGATCATGGATGACCGAGCGCCACCCAATGCGCTCGCGAGCAGCTTCCTCCCAACTGCCAGGCGGAATGCCACAGGCGGTTAGATGCCTTTTCAGGACATCTTTATAACGAAGATGCTGTCCACCGGCTTTTCGCGCTCCGTATGACAGCTGAGAGTAAAAGACTTCTTTGGGCAGTCTCGCATCTTCCATGCGTACCACATGACCGCACCACCTAAGCTGAGTTTTCATCAGCATTGCTTTTGCGATTAAACAGTATGTGACACTTCTTACACTTGTGATTCAACTAGTGGCGTCGCGCGCACTATGCTACGGGACCAGGCAACGTTAGAAATCGCATTTTTCAGTGCGATATTTACACTCCCCGGGCAAGTTTCAAAACACTTTCGTGCAACTCCTCAGGTAATAGCTCCTTTACCTTGTATTCACTCGTACCGATTCCTGAACGCTGCCAAAATTCGCATCACTCTAAGTGATAATCGCTCGTTTTAAAACGGAACCTTACTAATAATCTGAAGGTGGTAGAACTGATGCCGGGCTCGACTGTGGTGTGGAGGTACCACCATCCCTACTAGCAACTCTCAAACAGGCACAACCAGGTGGCCCACCATGCCTGGGACCGATTGATGGCGGTATATCAGGCCCCAACTGCCGGCCCCGATTAACAGACTGGTGACGGGCAGCAGTAACAGGTAATAGAGCTGATGCCGGGCTTGACTGTGGAGGTACCACCATCTTACTTGGAGACCCCCTCGAAGTAATTCGGGGGAGAGTAAGAGGAAAGTTCAGCACAGGCAAAACAAAACAGGAAGCCCATCATGCTTGGGACCGATGGATGGCGGTATATCCATCCCTAATAGCCGGGCCATATATGGAACAGACTGGTGACGGGCAGCAGCGTCACTGGTGCGAGGATTCCAGCACCGCGCTCACCAACCCACCTGAGTATGGGCAATTCTTCCAGGATGACCGCCGGGATTGGCAAAGTCCTGGAAAAGCTTATGTCCAGCAGTGGACGAACTAGGCTGATAGATGGACGCGCAGCAGCGTCACTGGTGCGAGGGTTTCGGCACTGCGTTCACAAAGCCAGCGTATGTGAGTATGGGCATTTCTTCCAGGATTCACACTAAGAGTGGTGAAAACTCCTCAACGCGCCTAAAGAAGAAGATTTCACTTCGATTTGAATAGATAGTTTTACCTTTAATGCCTGTCATCGTTCTTTGCTAGCTATCTGTCATGTGTGACGTCTACATCGAGGAAACATAATTAATTGATAATTCCAGTCTGATGCACGTCCAACGCCGCATCAGTAAGGGCATGGAGGTCTTTGAGTACTACACCAACAATCAATGGTACTTCAAGTCTGACACCATTCAGAAACTACGAACTAAACTTACATTTGAAGAAAAGGAGACCTACAAGATGGATGCCGAAGGTAAGAAGGAAATTGGCTTCGCTTCTCTTATTAGAATTGTAATTTTTAGGTTGACGTAGTACCTAAAATATACAAAAGGAACCTTTATGGTGAGACTCCGTTGTCCGTCCGTCCGTCCGTATGTCACAATCTCATAACTTTAGCACCGTTAAAGATAAAAGCAGGCATGAAGTTAGGCACAAAAATAGTATTAATGTGTCCAAAACATCTTTGATTTTCAAAACATCCGATTTACTGTTTTTAAGACTTTAAAATTATTTTGTTAATAAGTCAACAACATGTGCACAACTTGAATACAAAAACCGGCCAAGTGCGAGTCGGACTCGCGCACGAAGAGTTTCGTACCATTATCTATAAAAACGGCAAAAAAAACATGTCTATTGTATGGAAGCCCCCATAATTTTTTATTTTATTCTGTTTTTTAGTATTTGTTGTTATAGCGGCAACAGAAATACATCATTTGTGAAAATTTCAACTGTCTAACTATCACGGTTCATGAGATACAGCCTGGTGACAGACGGACAGCGGAGTCTTAGTAATAGGGAACCGTTGGTTACCATTTGGGTACGGAACCCTAAAAACTTTGATTATAATTTTTAGTTGGTCGACTATTACTCGTAAAGCCTGCTTAGCTGTGATAGTTTTCCTTTTAAGTTCATTATATACAAGGTGATTGGTAATTCGACCTATTCCTTTAAAGAGGTTATACTAGAGATCATTTCCAACGAAATAAGGCCTATCAACTAGGTGTCGAAAATGAATGGTCTCCGAGTTACGAAGATTTTTATATTATTTTTCAAACTTTCAGACTATTAACCAAAAATAAATAATTTAAAAATAACTATTCCTCTCTCAGCACCTATTTATTATATTTCTGATCAATGATAGATGTGTGATCATTTATAAAAAAATACGTGCCCTGAATTCCCATAATCTCAGAATTAAAAAGGTCTTAATTGGAAAAAAAAACCTTTTTTATTTTGTAATTTTTGAAATATCGACGTGTTTTACTTGAAAAAAATATATTATGTTCGACCCCTAGTTGATAGGCATTATTTGTTGGAAATGATCCCTAGTATAACCCCTTTAAAGGAATAGGTCGAATTACCAATCATCCTGTATATACTACTGCCGTGAATCTTTTCAAATATCTAAAAACAACCGTTTAGCTGGCAGAGGGGGACATCTGAATCTTACAAAAAATTTCGCAAACGGATCCCTGAATCGAAAAATGGTAGTGCTTTCACCCATATTTTTGAAAAATCTATCCAACGACACCCCGCACCATTGAATTGACGAAAAAAAAAAAAAATTATTCCCGCTTTACGAGTAGGGCAGGTATATAATTTTTTTTTTTTTTAATATTTTATTATACCACTTTGTCATGCCAAATTACAGCTTTCTAGTACCAAGAGTCTTTGAGCTAAGCCACGGACAGACAAACAGACGGACGGACGGACATGGGAAACTAATGGTTCCTATGTTGTCTAAGGAACCCTGGAACTTCAAAAAATCTCTATTATATTCTATGGACCCCATATATGTATATATATATATATATATGTATGGGGACAGGGACCTTGTGAAAAAAGACCTGACATCAAAACATCCAACCCTTCCAGGTCTGGACATCCAGCAGTACTTCGAGGATGGCTTGGTAGCAGCTCGTCGCTACATCCTCAAGGAGAAAGATGAGAACATGTCCAGAGCCATGATACACTTGAAAATGTGAGTACTATTAATGTGGCGAGACGTCGGTGTCTTTTGAACCAATAGTTGGCCTCACTTCTTTTTGTCACCAATATTCGATTCTTGCGTCAACGATGCCTCTACCTGAGACAACTTGATACGCGATACAGGTTGTACCAGTAACCTAAGCATGAAAACATCTCCGTATAGTTGCGTTTCAAACTACATCAAAATCGTATGGAATCTGGGAAACCGCTCCAAGCGGACAGTAGCGGAACTAACAGCTACGTATGGCAACCTAAGTTTAGTTTCAAACGCAACTCTACGGAGATGTTTTCATGCTTAGGCTACTGTAGCCTAAGCATGAAAACATCTCCGTATAGTTGCGTTTCAAACTACGTCAAAATCGTATAGAATCTGGGACACCGCTCCAAGCGGACAGTAGAGGAACTAACAGCTACGTATGTCAACCTACGTTTAGTTTCAAACGTAACTATACGGATATGTTTTCATGCTTAGGCTACTGGTCGCTTCTCTCCAATAGAGCACACACCATCAACGTGCTAGGGCTAGGCTGAAAAAAGTGCAAGATTTCAACTGTAACATTTTCACTTTAAGGCGCTACGGAAAAAAAATCGATACTTTAAGAACTTGCATATCTACTTCAGTAAATAATCTATTATTTTGATAAAATAGCATATTATTTTTGGATTCTTTTTCTAGGGATCTGTTAAAACAGAAACGCGATTGGAGAAATTCGGCTCTATAGAAATATTTATTGAAATGAGGTCTTTTTCGACACCAATTCTCCTGGTTTGACAATTTAGAATGACATATAGACTGCAATTATATTTTATTAGATGGGTTTTAACGGTATCTAGGACCAGCGGCCCTATTATGTATCTCTAGTTGCCAAATGGACTGGGTGCCTATCATCAAAAACATAGATATACTATCGAATTCCGATTGTCTAAGGATATGTTCGCACTTGAAGTGACGTCACAGTTCGTAAATAGTTGGATACCCACTAAAGGCAATTTTGAAAGTTCAGTTTTTATATATGTTTTTGACAATAGGCACACTGTCCAGTTGGCAACCTAAGATACAGAATAGGGGGGCTGGTTAAAAGAAATTTTGATAGCAACTTTAGTAAATTTTATATTAATAAAAACCGACTTTTTGCTACTTTTCCACGAATCCATCCCTCTCGCACTGAGGGTTTTTTCGCATATGGAGTAACAGAGACGCTAAAACTTTTACGTATCGCCTTAACAACTAACACTTCTTACCGCATTTCAAAGTATGGGATAGGGATTACTGCTGTATAGACGTGCGGGCGCACAGTGAGCTGAAATCGAATTTTCGTGGAATTAGTGGTTAATGAAAACCAACTTTACATTCAGATTTTTGTCGATATCAGCGTATTCTACTAATTACGACGATGATTTATTTCTAATGATTTTTCTTTCGTTAATACGTATACTTTAGCCAATAAACGCCTTTGTTTATTTTTTTGTATGGAGAAAAATACATTATATTTGGTCAGTTTATTCAAAAGTCTTTATGATTAGCTATGATTATACATACAGTGTGTTCCTCGTACAAGTGCACATCCGAAAGTGGGTGAAACTAGACCTAAATATATCGACAAAAACAAAGATTTTTTTTTTTTTATTATTTTTTTTTTCTTGAAAAAATACTCCACCTGGTTATCTTTGTATGGGACGCGAGCGCAGTGCCTTTGGTTAACCGCTCGTAGAAAATATTGTTTTTATGATAGAACGTTTTATTTTTTTTTTGTTAGAAAGATAATGGAATAGGCAATGATAAATATGAATAAAAGTATAGTAAAACGGGGACATTATTTTGAAAAAATTTACTATTACTGAAAAAAAAGACGGAAAAATTAAAGAAATTATCTTTTAGGATATTATTTTTATGGTAATGGTAGTTGATTATCTTTTGTTTTTGATTTGGTATGCAACGTCTATTCTTAAGGATTATAACAGTTATATTTCATTGCATTATTCGCGATAGATCAAAAGTTATGACATATTTTATACATAGTCTCCATGGTAGGCAAAAAAAAATTAAAACGTAAATTTATAAAACAAAGATTTTCTAAAAAAAAAACCATTTATTTGTTGATAAAATAAGGTCTAGTTTCACCCCTTTTTACACACTGTACTGACCAACTTAAAAGTGTAGCTGAGTCCATAAGGCTCCAGTCCCCTAAAAATCTGTATTCTTGCAGAATTATCAGAAAAGAAAGATTTTATTTTAGTTAGTAAGAAAGCAATAAATAAAATACATTTTACGTTAATTTATAGTGTGGAATTTGAAGATTTCGAAACTTATTTTTTCATTTACTTTAATGCTACTTTTATTGGGTTTTATTAGATTAGGTTTTTTAGGCTTTAAACATACCTTTATTTATGTTCTACGCGTTGAGAGTCTCATTCATGCACACGTCACGTAAAAATTATGACAAAAACAAGAAATTTATTCAGGTAACATTTATTCCCATATCTTCAACAATAATCTTACCTGGTTACTTTTTTGGATAATACTTTAGTTTTCTTATTTCGAGTGTTTTAAGTAGTTGTGATTTTATGAATTCAACCACTGATAAAATATTTTTTTTCTACTAGATAACTATCGTTTAGCGTAGTCAAATTTAAAACACGTAGAATAGAACTATTAATAAGTGAAATAACAAAAACTGGTATTTAAAAAAATATTTTAAGAACATTTATCAAATCGAAACTTATCGAGAGTTTAAAACACAAAACGCGTCGATATTTCCCTCAGTTTCGCTGGGACATCGCAGCGTTCAGACGTGTGTTGTGTAGCTCGACGTCATTTTACCTCCCGCTCGCACGGTTGCTCCCTTTCCCTCGCGTAGATTCTTATGGAGAGGCGAACTGTATCATGAAAGTTGCTCTACTTGAATATTGCACTAATCATTTAATAAGTAAACAACTATGGATAAAATATTTTTTGAATATTTTAAGAAATCCCTGTTTCGATATAATAAAGTCTAATCTACGTCCGTCCGTATTTCACAGCATCATAACTTTAGCACCGTAAAGATAAAGACATGAAATTTGGCACAAAAATAGCATTAATTTGCCTACATATTACATTGTAAAAAAAATATGAAAAATTTGAAATTGTTTAAAATATTTTCAAAACAAAAGTGAGACAAATAAAAAATATCCTAAAAATACAATATGGGTATCAAACTGTAGACACTAAAAAGGTGATTGTAAAAATATATACCTTTACAATATTTGAAACTGGTAGACCGAAAAATATGAAAAAAATGTCCATTATAGATCATAATTGACCAATAACCGGGAAAACTATAGTGTTTTAAAAATATAAAAAAAAAGTAAAATAAATTGAAAAAAATATTTATAAAAATACAATATGGGTATCACATTGTAGGTATTAAAAAGCTTATTGTAATAATATATAGTTTGGCTATATTTAATTGCATCTATTTCGAGAAATCCTTGAAAATCTATAAACAAATGTATGTCCCCCCTCTTATCTCCAAAACTGGTAGGCCGAAAAATATTAAAAAAATCATGGTAATATGCGTTTACGTAAGAATTACAGAAAAAATAAAGCGGTTGAGAAATTCACGAAAAAAAATGATAAAACTAAATTTATCATCCACAATACGGAACCCTAGGTTCTGACTAGAGTCTGACTCGCACTTGGCCCGTTTTTTTTCAAGATGTTTGCGGTAGGCCGTTTTTTTGGGCGGTTTTAATTTAGTTTTCGGAGCTTTTATTACTACCCTTAATTTTTACCATAAGTATCCGGTTATCCGGATAATACATTATCCGTCATCCGGATAGTAAAAATCTGCGAATAATTGCATGCCCTAATTCGCTTAGATTAAGTTATGTTAATGTGTGTTAATTCGAAAACCCGTAAAGCCGTATTTTAGAAGTTGTGGTCTAAAAAACCCACGGGGATGGCGTGACACAAATTTTATACCAGCACCGCTGTCACCACTTTTTGGAATAACTAAAGCCGAAGCTACATCCTTTTTATTACTTTACTTACTTTTATTTAAAATATCTTGAAAAGCTATCGAAGTCACTAAAACTGACAGTCGAGATTACAACGTGCTAGACAATAATGCATCAAAACAGAAGAACGTACGCAACTGCGGTTCTTATCATTAAAACATCACATTTCTAAAACTAAATTTTTTACCTTTTTTATTGCACCTTAGTCATAACCATGGACACACAAACTGACAGACACTTAATTACCGTAAGAGTTTCTATTTTTGATATTATATTACTTAAAGAACTGATTGTAATATGTGTGTGAGTATTAGGAATACACAATTTTAAATGTTTTCATTGTTACGATTTGATTACTAATTTTCTACATTTCCAAATTTTATAAAGGTATTTTTTATGTCAGGCATTAGTTAAATGAAAATCTTGATGAATAAAGAAATTTTCGGGCACAACTACAGTCAGGAACACAGGACCGTGCGGTCTATAATGCCTAGATGCAGTTTAAGGTGTGACTAGGAATTTTGCCATTGCAATCTTAACCCAATGCACTAGGATGCATTTGACTAAAAATCCACTTGAATTTTTTCACTACAAACGATGGTCGCTAGCCTCCCGGCACGCTCCTAGATAAGTTCTAGACATAAATCTCTGCAAAAGACTTGCAGGTGTTGCAGAAAAGTAAGAAAATGACAGCTGCACAGCCCATAGCTTGCTGATATCATCGGCTGTGACGTGAACCATCAAATGATGCAATGTAAGGAAAATTGATTAGGCATTTAGGCAATAATCCTGAAATAAAATTAATAAATAATTTTGGTTAAATCGCGAGCGGTTTATACTTTTGCGTCACCCTTCAGAAATAATGCCGATAATATTGCAATAATAGGCAACTATTTCTGTGGTTTTCCTGAAACCCTGACGTCAACGGAATTTCACCATATTTTTATGCCATAATTAAATAAATGTTATCATACCGTTTGTTTTTAAACTAACTAAAGTTGGGTTTGTACCTAATGTAGCTAATACAACGTGCATACGTTTTGACATGCTAACTTTTTCAAACTCCGTACAAGATTAACTTGCACACCGACCAGGTGCTGCTCCGGCCGTCTTGGCCGTACGTACCACCGAGCTACCGATAAGACCGCTCTGCACGTGACTCTCCAACGCTGCATGGAGCTCGCGGTCACACAATGGAATGAGGTGCGGCGACTGTGCTATCTTTGAAGAAAAAACCATGTATTTTACTCAGGCTTATCGAGAGCACGGCTTGGGACTCATCAGCGAACACTTCGCAACATACAAAAGTTCTGCCGTGATTTTGTTTTCAAAGGTGAAGGTACACACATGACGCAAATTTGGCTGGAATTCTGTCGAATTTCCAATGACATCATTCGGCTTTGCCACACATGGTCATGCCTAGCGATACATACCTTTTAGTGATCGTTATCCTCATTACAACGGGTCGATAAGTCAAATCATTATTTGACCTATACCTATGAGTTTAATCGCTTGGCTAACAAGGAAAAATACTTCGGGAATCACGAAATGACGTAGCAACGAACCCGTGCTAGTTTTTATAAAACCCAAGATAAGGTATTTGGGATTATTTAGTTGCTACGGTCACAGAACAAAAGTAAAGTGTGACAACGCTTTTCGCTAACATATTTGCTGCTGCTCTCGCCGTTCGAGGGTCCGAGCAGGATGGTGACGGATGACACACAGCTTTCATAATGTAAATAATGTTTATGCAACATTACAGCATCGATGTGTCTCAAGCGTTGCGGCGCATTGCAGCATACAGAGTGCATATCAGACGTTCGTACTTGCGCTTGCTGCTCCGGCACCCTAACGTTATAATATCATTGCTGATATGCTGACTGCTACATGACGACGGTCGTAGTAAAGGTAGTAAAGACATGTTCACGTCATAGTATCTTAACCTACGCAACATACGTGTACGTGTACGATAACTAGACATACACACACATATACACATACAAGGAAAACGTACTATGATCTCTACATTCGTCACGAACGTTTCAAGATTAAGGAATGTGAGTAGCAAAGGTCTACGAGCAGGTGAGCTTTGCTCAGGTACGTTAGATTATTGTGTAGAAGCTGACACTAGCCTAGGAACGACGTTACGTTACTAGAAGTCTAAGTTTTGCGCCACGGGGTTCATGGGCTATGCAGCTGTCATTTTCTTACTTTTCTGCAACACCTGCAAGTCTTTTGCAGAGATTTATGTCTAGAACTTATCCAGGAGCGTGCCGGGAGGCTAGCGACCATCGTTTGTAGTGAAAAAATTCAAGTGGATTTTTAGTCAAATGCATCCTAGAGCATTGGGTTAAGATTGCAATGGCAAAATTCCTAGTCACACCTTAAACTGCATCTAGGCATTATAGACCGCACGGTCCTGTGTTCCTGACTGTAGTTATGCCCGAAAATTTCTTTATTCATCAAGATTTTCATTTAACTAATGCCTGACATAAAAAATACCTTTATAAAATTTGGAAATGTAGAAAATTAATAATCAAATCGTAACAATGAAAACATTTAAAATTATGTATTCCTAATACTCACTCACATATTATAATCAGTTCTTTAAGTAATATAATATCAAAAATAGAAACTCTTACGGTAATTAAGTGTCTGTCAGTTTGTGTGTCCATGGTTATGACTAAGGTGCAATAAAAAAGGTAAAAAATTTAGTTTTAGAAATGTGATGTTTTAATGATAAGAACCGCAGTTGCGTACGTTCTTTTGTTTTGATGCATTATTGTCTAGCACGTTGTTATCTCGACTGTCAGTTTTAGTGACTTCGATAGCTTTTTAAGATATTTTAAATAAAAGTAAGTAAAGTAATAAAAAGGATGTAGCTTCGGCTTAAGTTATTCCAAAAAATTCATTTTGTTTGTTCCGATAAACAAACCAAACTTTGTAAATAACCGTTACTTGAATAATTAAAAATCTTCACATGTCAAATTTTAAGTAATCGTACACTCATTTAACGAAGTAGAGCAACATTCAGGTGCGGTCTCTAACATCTTAATGCAGCGGGGGGAGCGCCACTTCTAAAGCCTCAGGTAAGATGAAAGCGAAATGTTGCAAAGAGAGTCTGGGGCCTTAAGTTTGTCGTAGACATCTTTGGAGATATTTGACCGAATATTCGGTACTAGCATTTACCCGCGGCTTCGCCCGCGTTGATTAAGTTTTTGTTTAGTCGTATCGAATCTGTAAATATTTTTAATGTGTCTTTGGAGGTCTTTGATAACTGATTTAATACCCTAGTATAGTATGTTTCGAGAGACTGAAGGCCGAGCCGCGTATGTGAAGGACACTATTTCTTGTTTCCTTGGGAACTGATTTATGAGACGAAAAGTAGCCTATGTCCTATTCCAGGTCCAGAACTACATTTGTGCAAAGTTTCAGCTCAATCGATTAAGTAGTTACGGCGTGAAGAAGTAACAAACATCCATCCATACGTCCATCCAAACTTTCGCATTTGTAATATTAGTGGGATAGTGGGATTCAGTATTCGGCCAAATCACTATTCGTTGCATCTCTAATCCGTTTCTTTGTTACAGAATGAAGTATCTGGACATCGCTGTGAAGGCGTTGATATACGGCTACATCCTCTATTGGCTCTCTATGAAAATTGAACCATATATCATGGCTGTGTTAATTTAGTTAATTACTTTTTAATAAAAATAATAATACATTATTTCATTTATCTTATTATTTTGAACAAAGTGCTTATGTAACGTATTAAGAAATAAAACAAAGTAAGGGTTTTAAATAAAAATTATTATGATGAAAATAATATTTTTTTATTATTATCATAATTATTTTTATAAATTTAATATAAATATATCGTCACGACGAATGCCTGAGGGGGTGTCAAAGGTGTTCCCGAGTGTGAACTGTGAAATGTAAGTCACATTCGGTACACCCAACGTTATGGGCGGTGAGCCCTATCGCTGTACTTCGGACACAATATAAACTTTTGTATATACACGACAGGTGGTAGAGCTGATGCCGGGCTCGACTGTGGAGGTACCACCATCTTACTTGGAGACCCCCTCGAAGTAATTCGGGGGAGAGTAAGAGGACAGCCCACAGGCAAAAAACCAGGTGGCCCACCATGCCTGGGACCGATGGATGGCGGTATATCCATCCCTAATAGCCGGGCCTTATATGGAACAGACTGGTGACGGGCAGTAGCGTCACTGGTGCGAGGGTTCCAGCACCGCACTAACCAACCCGCCTGCCCAGCGTGTGTGAGTATGGGCAATTCTTCCAGGATGACCGCCGGGAGTGGCAAAGTCCTGGAAAAGCTTATGTCCAGCAGTGAACGAACTAGGCTGATGGATGATACACTTTTAGGGTATGCAGGTTTCCTCTCTATGTTTTCCTTCACCGTTCAGCGAGTGGTAAATATTAATACAAATTCTACATGCACATCGCCATATTTGTGCCGTTTGGCGTCGGCTTTGGACCCATGGTATAGTTAAAAAAACTAGCCAAGTGCGAGTTAGACTTGCGTACCTAGGGTCCCGTATTGTGGATGATAAACTTAATTT
Organism: Ypsolopha sequella; assembly: GCA_934047225.1. Taxonomy (NCBI): domain Eukaryota; kingdom Metazoa; phylum Arthropoda; class Insecta; order Lepidoptera; family Ypsolophidae; genus Ypsolopha; species Ypsolopha sequella. The sequence continues at coordinate 16,847,531 of OW204010.1, read as the reverse complement.
TGCATTTTTTTTTATGAATTTCTCAACCGCTTTATTTTTCCTGTAATCTTTACGTAAACACATATGATTTTTTTCATATTTTTTGGTACACCATTTTTTGGGATGCAATTTTTCATAGTTTTTCAAGGATTTCTCGAAATAGATGCAATTAAATATAACCAGACTATATATTTTTACAATCAGCTTCTTAATATCTACAACTTGATTTCCATATTCTATATTATTTTTATTTATTTTACTTCTTTTTTTATATTTCTCATTTGTGCTCAATTTTTTTTTAATCGCTATAGTTTTCCTGTAATTGGCCAGTAATGATCTATAATCGACATTATCAGTTCGAGATCTCGCAAGATTTGCAGTCATGGAATTAGAAGGAACCTGGGGCTCTACCGCGTAATTCTCATTTGTATCAACTTCAAGCAAATGCATGCGAAATTCAACGCGTGCAAAAGAGATGGCATGTTAGGCGGGCGTCGTCGCACGCACGTCGAATTTCAATCTCAAGTTGATGTTGATGAAAATGAGAATTACGCGGTAGACCCGCTGGTCTGCGGCTGAACTAGCCTATAGGCTACATAGGGTAAAAACAGACTCCATCTTTAAATAAAATCATATACTTTACCTACTTTACTGGTCACACTTCCAAAGAAACAACTGAGCAAATAAAAAAAAAACACATGCCCATACAACTTTTACAGAAGGTTATTAAAATTATTATAGACAGGATATTTTTTTTTTCATTTGCGCTGGAATGTTTCTTTGGGAAAGTTTTTCATTATGATCAGTAGAATAATATAATATTTTTTTAGAAATATATTTTAATACATTTCTTTGATTGTATTGATAACCTGTTATAATTTTTTTGGTAACCTGTAGCTGAAACAATATTTTTCGTTTTTTTTTTTATTAGTGCAAGATCTCGCTTTTTTAATCTTGCAAATACCGAGATTGACATTTAGCTGCAAGATTGCATTCCCTACCTAAGAGTGCATTTCAATTATTAGAAGCCCTATATGTTTACGGAACCTCTACAAAACCTATCGTACAGTGGAGACCGCATCAAGTAAGACACATTGGACTTTGTACCTATCTTATATAGCTTGATGTGGTCTCCACTGTACTAACAGCACCCGGCAGAAAATAATGGACATCGGCTATCTTCGGCTTTGTAGAGCGTCGTCTCTGTAACCGGACTTTTAGTGCTTCGTGCGATAGAGATAACACTACGATACGATGTGCATTATTTACTGCCGCGACCTGTACACTACAAGACTCTGACACACCACACTATCATTTTGATCGTCCGGTAAAGCCCGCCTATCACTGACAGCAGGAACAGGAAAGCCTTATACAAATTCAACAAATGCAAACGAGATGGCATGATGAGTGGGTGTCGTCCGATGATCAAAGTGAACGCAACCATTGCATGATTATGACATTATATTATTGCGAGACACGTGCCTATACTGGCGCAGGCGCACGAGCGCTAGTGTTGGGGCTTAGACTGCAATTTAGTTGTTTATTAGTATCGATAATTTATCGCAGACCCTCTCAGTTTGCCCTCCTTACCACCTCTAATGGGTAAGTGGTATATGGCTCAACCAAAAATCACAAAATATTACAAGTAATATAAAAAACAGAAATTTTCGTGTTTAGAACCAAACTAAATTAACTTATAGTTAAATAAAAGATATGAGATCAACAAACATATAAAAATGATAATACTTACATATCACATAAATATCTTACTTACATATCATATACATAAATATCACAGATATCACGGACAAGTCAGATGTTTTTCTTCACTGCCGGGGTTTCACGAATTTCTCAAAAAGGCTGTTTGAACCTTGATACTGAGCACTTACCGAGACTTCAGTATGAATTTGGCTACATAAATTAATGTCACCTTGTATACAGTATACTGTCTCTTAGAGGCGTAGACAGAGACTAACGATCTTCATCAGCTACGATCCTGACACAGTACCAAATCATTTTTTTTATTGCAGTTCTCGATATTCTCTACCCATCACTTGTAATCACTTGACAGTAGTCAAACACTTTCACTGCCCTGCCTCGTGCTTACTTATTTACCGTGAAGTTGCCAATGGCGTCGCGTCTCAGTCAAAAATATACCCAATTTTCAGGTGCATACGGTTTCATTTGTCGTGAAAAAACGCTACCAATTCATAGCAACTGCAGCAGACTCATGTTTCCTCTTTAAATCTCTTTTAAGCTTCATTCATTGTAAATCTGTCTAGGGTGGCTATTCTGGCATTATTTTTCACTCACTATATCAGTCGTTCGACTTTTGTTAACAGTATGATAAATGCCATGTGATGTAAAGAAGAAAGACTGAATCTCATTAAACCATAGAATACAAGGAAAAAAATTATGTATCCGGAGAAAATTCCTTCTAAAATCACCCGAAATTGCTTTAGCAATGTCTCTGCACGTACCCGAATACCCAGGGCGGCTATTTTCGGTGCATTTTTACACGCTTTATTTTTCATACGAGTTTGTTTATCGCGTGATAATTGCCGTTTGATGATAATTCTAACAACTAAAACTCCTTTAGATATGTAAAAGACATGTAAAACATGTAACGAATCGGGGCAAAGTTTTTATTTCATAAACTTGATGCGTTTCTGAATAAAGAGCTTCTAAAAATCACCCACCTTCCGCCTTTGCAAATTTTCGCATGTTTCAGAATTGGCGTAAAGAAAGAAAATATTTATTTCAGACCGAAATCCATATCTTAGTTAGTAACAATATATGGTTAAAAACTATGTTAGTATTTAATCTAAACACAAAAACAGAACACAGAAAAGGTAGCAGAAGTCGCTCTTGCAGACATACGGACGGACGGTAAAGGACGGGAAGGTCAAGGACGGCAACTCTGAAGCCTGCGTAAATTTGCAAGCTTTTTATGTAAAAACCATACACATTGAACATATTGTCTTTTAAGGAATTTTACTGGGTAAAATTATCATAACACTGCATTTATCACGCGATTAACAAATTCGTATGAAACGTAAAGTGTGCGAAAAATGTTGCGAGAATAGTCACCCAGTTAGTCGTAACATGCCGGTACTAGAAGCTGCTCCATTAATAAAATTGTCTATATTATTGCTTAACGTTTGTATTGGATTGCTAAACGATCTTTCCACGGGAACGATAAAATTTTAATCAAACCGACCAAGTGCGAGTCAGCCTCGCACATGAAGGGTTCCGTACCAACATAAAATATGGAGACGGAACACAAAAATAATTTTGCTAAATAACAACAATTCACATAAATTATTTTCACATAATTTATTTATTTACGTAAAGCACAGATTTACAGAATTCTATTACGCTATACATTTCAATTATTTTAATAAAAATGTAATTATGATTCAATTATGAACATTAAAATACAATATTAATTTAAAATACAATTACATAATAACAAATAGCAAACATCAAGCGACAAAAATGTATGTCGCTAAAATGGTAGCATCGGAGAAAAATTTCGGAATCCGCTAAGTGTTTAGTAATGAAGTAAAACAAAAAATAATAAATGCTTGGGTTCCGTACTCAGAGAGTTCCGATTTGTTTTTTAACAATCTGATCAATTCTAAACGTGTCTGTTTTACTGACTTCTTTTCGCGGTTTTTTGTATAGGAACCCCAATTTTTTTTTTTATTATTTTCCGTTATAGAAGCTACAGTAACATGTGTTCTGTCAAAACTTCAAATGGCTACCTATAACGGCTGAAGCTGTAGACCTGTGACAGATGGACAGACAGACAAGCTTAAGAGAATAGGTTCCGCTTGCATACTACCCTGTTACTCCATGCGAAAAGAAGCGCAGTGCAAGAGGGACGGATTCTGGAAAAAAGTCAAAATTACAACTTTTTTCACTAGATTTATTATAAAAAAAAAGCAAAGGTGCTATAAAATATATGTCTTGTTAAGAGTTTAGTAAAGTTTATACAGAATTTTATCCATAAATAATATGAACGGGTTTTTACTTTAATAAACTTAAACCTCGACATGAATAGTTTTTTTAGAGCCATCTTTGTCATTTTATTTCTTGTTGTATTTTTATTTATTTAACAATATAAAACTTAAATAACATTAAGACTACCTATAAATTAATAGAAATATAAAAGATAAAATTATACGTGACTAAAAAATAAATTAAGAAAAACTTACCTATAAATTAAACAATATAAAATATTTTTTCTAAATCACCGCCGTCGATCGGTAGGGTCCCCAAAAGGCTGGAAGCATTTCCTCGTTGGATAGCTAAGCTTAGTCGCTGTCCGAGGTATGCCCCAGCCCTCCGGTCCCCTGAAACGTCGACCAGTCGCGAAGATATTTCCTTGAATATCTGCTTCGCGGCTGAACCCCACGGCCCTAAAGTTTCTACTCCAAAAGGCGCAAATATATAGTCTGAACTTAGATCTACATACTTGCGCCTTTTGGAGTCCTCTGCTGAGGCTGCCACAGCACCAGCTTTAGCGGCAGTCGCTTGGATGTAGGACGCCGCCAATGTGTCGACACAAGTGGCGTCCCACACCAGCGACCTGCCGTTTTTCCACGGAATGAGTGTCATTCCATCGGGCCTCTTACCGTCGCTGCGTACAATGCCTTTCGGCTCCAAAATAGCCGGCACACCAATGGTGGCAAGGGCCCGACGGATGACATCATTCAGACTGGCATGCTGCGACAGACCTCCAGCGCTCCTTTTGCAGGATAGGCCATGGTGTCCAAGCTGGTCGACGTTGACACCACATCGACAGCGGTGAGGTTCATTTGTCCTGGCGCCGATCCGGAGACTCACGGCTAAAGAAAACGTTGTTTTGTCCAGCTGAGTGCCAATGACGACAGATGGTAAAGCGTGCAGCCAGTAACCTGACTCCCGCTCGCCAGCTGCCAGAAGACGAGCTCGGTCCGCAGCATTGGTGGAGGTCTCCAACATGTTTTTTTGAACCTTGCTGCAGATCGGCTCGTCCCATAATTTTTGAGAATTCAAATCCGTGGGCAGGCTCACGCCGGGACAGGCAAGCGTCCAAGCGTCCCTGGCCTCCACCAAGCACGAGGCCTCAACATCACCGAGTGATGGGCTTATTATTGTACCATAGAGGTCCTTCGTGCTGTGGCTGGAGGACAGGAAAGCAGGGAGGGCTACACAAGAAATTTGGCGAATCCCCAGGCCACCGAGCCGGACTGGAAGGGTGGCTTGGCTCCAAGACCGGTCAGTGAGTGAGCAGTTTAAAATAGTTACTAAAGTTTGACGAAGAATATTATCAAAAATTTTGAGATAGACGTCAAATTTCCAAAGGGGACAGCAACGCAAAACGTAAATTAATTTTGGAACAAAAAGGCAAAATTTTAAAATAAAGAAAGCAATGTGTGGATTTATACTGGTTAAACGGTCAGAAACAGCGATGAATTTGGCTACCTGCTCATTCACGTAGCCGGGGATCGATTCATTTAAGACCGGGGCTCCAAGGAGGCGCAACGACTCGTTATCGACAATTTTTATTTTAGGAGCAATACTATTAAATTTTGAAATGATATCAGCTTTATTTATGGGATTGATGAGATTTGAAACAAATAGTTCGCACTTTGAGAAGTTAAGTTCAAGGCCTATGTCTTTAAATTTCTCAATTAAAATTTCAAGGTCAGTAAGAACGGTTGTGGCATTGCCTCCAATGGAACCGTCATCCAAGTACCAAACATTAAATTTTGAATTTAGGGTTTTTATTATCGGATTGATAGCCAGACTGAATATTGCCGGTCCAAGCGGATCGCCCTGCTGACAGCCTGTTGCTGATTCCAAAAGGTGGTTTTTATATATTAATTTTGATGTGCTACCATAGCACTGATACGTGTAGCTATATATTGCTGGGGAGTGATTTTTTATCTCTCTCAGCAAGGCTCCCCTGTCCACGGAGTTGAAGGCATTCTTGACATCAACCTTCAACAGAACTTCACCTGCATTATGAGTGAGGAAGGTGCGGGCTGCATGGACTGCAGCCTCACATCCTCCCCTGCTACCAAAACCTAGTTGAAATGGTTGTAATTTTGGTGTCAAATCTTCCAGGATATGTTTACAGCAAATTTTGGAAATTATTTAATAAAAAAAATTATTTCTTTATATTGAAATGACTTCTGACGATTCTGTTTTGACATGAGTGTGTGTTATGTTCCCGAAAGAAATACATCTTTTTTCTTTTTTATGCAGTATTGCTAGATTCTTCAAACCAGGAAAAATAAATTATGGTTTTGCGGAAACTATCCTGTCAACAATAGGATCCCGTTTGGCAACCTTCGGGTACGGAACCCTAAAAACAACACGAAAACATATCGTCACGACATCGACGTTTCCGAGTGTGGTCGTGAGATGCACATCGCATGTGTCGCAACTCACGGCACCTGACGGAAGGTCAGCGTCACAGCTATGGCATTTTGCTGAGTCAGGGACCTTTTTGTTGATTGCATCTTAATAATAACTTAGAGTAAATAAGTGTATTTGTTTACGATGTGGCATCAAAATAATTGTCTTTTCTTTCTTTCATGTAAATTCCTGAAACTCATTGTGCTTGCTCGACCGGCAGGATTCGAAGCTGGGTCTCAAGATTGAGAGTCTAGCGTTGTATTTACTGAGCCACCGCTGCTTGTACCCATATATTAGTTCTGCCAATACTTTTCTTGTAAAATAGTCCATCAGGGCATATGTCGCGCTGTAATGGTGTACCCTTAAGAACAGACATCATGACGTGACTAACTCAGTTGTGGGCGTGGCCAAATGTCATTCTGTTTCATTTCGCTATAAGGTGCACGCTCCATGAAACTTGTGAGGACAATACAATTGTGCCGATTTTGTCGCGAGCGCCAAATTGAAAACTTGTTTAAGGAGAAACCAGATTTTAGCAAGAGTGTGGACATTCAAACAATATTTTTGGTTATTATTCACAACATTTTCGATGTCTATGAAATTATATGAAATGAAATGAAATATGAAATGAAATATGAAATGAAATATGTTTATTAATGTAATGCAGGTATAACAGATACACCAGTGGCGTGCACAGAACTTTTTTCCGGAAAAGCAATCAGAAGGTCAAGTACGACAATAAAAAAAAATATGAAAATTTTTTAATAACACTTTGAAAAAAAAAGTTTGTATCACGACAGGGTAGGCACTGCCTTTCCTAGAGTGTACATTTTCATACAAACTTTTTTTTTCAAAGTGTTATTTAAATTTTTTCATATTTTTTTTATTGTCGTACTTGACCTTCTGATTGCTTTTCCGGAAAAAAGTTCTGTGCACGCCACTGAGATACACTTATTACAAGTCAGTTTTAATGTAATATAAGTAATTAAGTAATCTATGTTTATAGGTAATAGTTTTATGTCATAAATAATAATATGGGGAAATATGCAGGGAAATAATAAAGGTTGGGTTTACTTAAATTTAGTAAAAAAATACACTTAAATAAAATGAAAACATAGGAATAAGGAATAAATAATACTATAAATATATGCAATACATACAATAAATATATGCCTAACTCCGCCCATTCGATTAGTCTTGCTAAGAAGAAGGAAAAGAAACTTAGCAAGATCATGTCTTTTCAATCATATTAATTTATTGATTTTATCAAAAACGTTTAAATTTACGTATTCTAGGGGTTTGTTGTTAAGATATTACTGAAATTTCACGATTTTTAGTTTGACTTAAACATAGATCTAGAAACATAGATTAATGAACTCAGCCTAAAATATTACAATAACATTCCATGGGCACCTCACAATGTGGTTACAGCGTTTGTATGGAGGTCTGGTTGTGAAGACGCCTCTTAATAGAATTTTCCTTGCAAACGAATAACAGAATAATATAAACTAGGGATCCTTATAAAACTTTCAAACATTTAATCGAACTAAACGTTTTTGACACATCCGATCTCGAAATGATCAAAACGATTGATCTGTCAAATAATCGAAACCGTTTCAAACCGGTCACTTGCGCCTGCACAAAAGTTAAGTGGCTATTAACTCTACCGAGTACCGTAAAATATAACATTATGTGGAAATAACATGATTTATAAAATAAAATGAACTCATACAAAGTGGAGACGGGTCATCATGAAAATCGTTTACATTACTTTGTGCAGTATTAAGATTTAAAAAGTCCATAAAATTTGAAATACACTGGTGGACATAAAAATCGACTCAAGCATTGTTGTCCTACATTCAAGGGAATAACCCAATCATACAAACATAAACATATGAAATATATATATCATCTTAAAGGTATACCTCTACCTTTGAATAAATGCATTTTGGTTTAAAAGTATTCGCTATACAGGACGTGAAATTCATTTAATTAATTAAAAACTTATTAGGTCAATGAAGAACCGGCTGCAAGCAGTTATAAGGGCTAGCACGAAGTACTAATGTTAAACTTAATTAATGAATAAATGAATGATTTTGTAAAAGAAGTTTTTTTTTTTTAATTTTTCGCTATTTGATTATTTCAATATTTATTATTCCATCACTTAAAAAAAAAATTACAGCCTGTATAGCAAATACTTTAAAACAAAAATGCATTTAATCAAAGGTGGAGGCCTATACCTTTAAAATGATATGTTATACGAGTATATTTCATATGTTTATGTTTGTATGATTGGGTTATTTCCTTAAATGTAGAACAACAATGCTTGAGTCGATTTTTATGTCCACCAGTGTAGGTTTGTTTTAATATTTCCAAGGAAAGCTTCTAAGTATTACTCGCCATACAAATATTATTCCTTAGCTTTGGATTTCCACCGCTGAAATCAAGAATCATGTTGAATTGTTCGTAAAACATACCTCAAGCATGCAAAGAAGCGAAAATTCTACGAAAATCATTTTCTATTTTCCGCGCATCTCACCCGCGCATAAAATCTTAGGCAAGCCACACAGTTGCGTTTGCGATCGAATCTGCATGTCAGAAATCATAATAATTAGAGGCTATGCGAATTTTATTTTTGTCACTGTCACTCCAAGCGAAAAATCGCGCAGTGCGAGAGGGGCGGATTCAGGGCAAAAGGGAAAAAAGTTGGTTTTCTATTTTTATTAAAAAAACTAAATTAGCTAGTAAAATTTCAAATATCAAATCTCTAGATATTGTTGAAACACACCTAATAAAATATGTTTGAGTTCTGTATATGGTTCCTATTTGTCAAACGAGGAGAAAAAGTGTGTTTGAAGACCTCATTTCAACAATTATTTCTATCGAGGAAAATTTATCTAAACATGTTTTCCAATTTCAAAATCCTAGATTGTATAGTCAAAATGCATAAACCAGGAATGTATTAAAATTTTTCTTGTATTTCATGAAATACACAGAAAAGAAACACCCGTATTTTTTTCGCATATCGCCTTAAAATTTCGTGATCGTGAAATTAGTAGCTCGTTTGTAAAATGGCCGTTTCTTAATTCATTTTGCAAAATGTCGGTCAACAATCCAGTTTTGTATCCATTCATGCCTGACTTATGTAAAAAAGTGCGTTGTTGCCTCATGCACGTGCTGTAGAAAGTATTTACTTAGATGTCCATACTTAAAAGTGAGGAAACATTTCTATTGGGAAACGTGTTAATTTTGCCTACATTACGCACATACGGCAGGTGGTAGAGCTGATGGACTGTGGAGGTACTGTTATCTTACTCGCAAACCCTCCCAAAGTTATTCGGAGGAGATTAAGGGCCTTACTATTGCCAAATGGGTACTTTCTAAAGCCTACTCCTCGTTTATGGCGAAACCAAAAATATTGAAAAACTGTATTATGAATAATCAACTCTTAGACAACATATACAATATGTTTCTTTTTCATACCACCAAAACTTCTACATGAAATATTTTTTTAACTGAATGGTGTTTTTTGGCTTGAATTTCCTACTGCTTCTAAGTGGCTTGGCCGATTGAATTCATTTATGCTTTGATAAATAGATAAACTTGATATCTATAAACATAACATAACATTATTTAATCGAACGATCACGTCCTAGTGAAAAGTATAATTTTCTCCTATTTCGCCCTACCAAGGACGCAGCGAGCGTCGTAACAGCCACTATGCATTGTGCGCTGATATAAACGTTATTTCAATGTCGTTTCCGTTGATATTCGTAGTGACAAATATCGAGCTGCTAATTTGGCGATGGTAATCGCCTTAAAGGCACAACCAAGTGGCCCAGAATGCTTGGGATTAATTATAACAAATAATGAAACATTAAAAAACGTAACAATCACAAATCAAATTATGCTTCGTTCAAAAAAGATGTTCCGGAAGTTAAGTTCTGGACATGCCCCCCCATACGAGATGTGAACAAAGAAATCCATTTAAGGGGCAGGTAGTCGCCAACGACCTTGAGTCGACCTGTGTCGGTATAAAATCGACAGTAACTATATTGACATAGCGTTCATATCAGCGCGCACTGTATAACGACGTCACTGGGTCTCCAGACAGCGCAAAATATAGGAGAAAATAATAATTTGGACATGGATGCGATGGGCGGAAAAAGAAATCATTTTTTCTAAGCAATTATTTCCTTGTATTTTAATGCAAAAGCCATACAAATACCATTAGTTTTTTCAAAGAAATAACCAATTTTACCTAATTTTAGTCTAAAAACAGTTTGACTTTAAAGTTCGTTTCTCCGTATTTGTAATAATAGTAGTTTATGCTACAAGGGCGCAAAGAAATAAATTACGAAGACGATTACTCGCTACGCTCGTGTTTTAAACGTAACCGAGTAATTTATTGCTTTTACGCCCGTGTATCATACTACATTTTTCAATGCATAGTGTGAGGAAATGAAAACAAATATAATCTTGTGAACTTTAAATTATAATTGGCTCAAAAGGACTGTATCCATAGCCGTTAAACGGTGTAAAAAAAGTATAACATCTATGGTACACAGGAAAGGCTGCAGGTTAGCCAACCATTGTAAATAAATAACAAAAATAATAATATTAAAGCCCTAGGGCACAGTGGCGTGCACAGAACTTTTTGCTGGAACAGCAAGCAATTGGTCAAGAATAACAATAAAAAAAATATGAAAAAATTTAAAAATCACTTTGAAAAAAAAATTTTTGTATGACGCCAGGGTAGACAATGTCTACCCTAGAGTGAACATTTCCTATACAAACTTTTTTTTTTCAAAGTGATATTTAAATTTTTTCATATTTTTTTTATTGTTGTTCTTGACCAATTGCTTGCTTTTCCAGCAAAAAGTTCTGTGCACGCCACTTAGGGCAAAATAATCGACTTTCTGTTCGGTTTTGATGCATAAAAAGTGCGCCTTTACGAGCACATGCATTGAAAACTTATTTTTGATGATATTATGATAGCTTCAAAAGCATGGGCTTTTCTACAGTCGTGATAATATTTTAGGAATTTACAGCTGTTATTACGGCTGTGGAAAAGCAAATTCCCATAGCTTAATTTCTAAAAGGTTATTATTTTTTTTTTTTCAAAGAATATACCTACGCCATTTTAGGACATATGTAGTTTTCATTATTTTGGTATATAAATTAACCATTATCATTTTATGATTTTTTAAAGAATTTTCCGATATGACGTCACTTGAGAATTTTAGACAGTATATGGATTGCGATGGGTGATTACTTATAAAAAATATAGTGATCTGTCTCCTTATCTGTCATCTATCTGTCAAATCAGTCGGAAGCAAATTATTATAAATTTATCTTGATAGAATTTCTAGCAGCCATTTCTCAAGTGACGTCACACGAAGGCAAATGAAAGTTGCAGCTTTTTCGTAAAAATATTCATCATCGTGAGGTTTTTTAGACTAAAGGTTAGAAAATTCCGTTAATTAAACCTAAATCTCAAAATGGTTTTCGAATTTTATCTATGCTAATTGTTTTATAGCTATTGTAATATCATTAAAAATATGTTTATGCCTATAAAAATTATATTTTGCCCATTATAGTTATATAATTATTTCGTATAATTTTCTCTTTATAGTTATTCGTTATAATTATTTCTTAATATTTTGTTACAAATGCGGAGAATTGACCCTTAAGGTTAAACGTCAATCGTTCAATACAAAGTGCACCTTTTAACTTTGTTTTTCTTGTTAAGAAGTTAAAAGTGAAAAAGATTGATCAATGGATTGATTTACGCCGATAATAAAATTAGGTTTATGAATTAACAGTTTGAAATAAAATTCACAATTACTCACGATTTTGCCCAAACGATCTTAAAATGCTGTTATAAGTTTGTTTCGACAAAAATCATGTCTAATTCGGTATGGGAAGTCTTAGCCAAGGAGTGCTAATTCCAAAACCGTTTCGAGATAATACATTATTTGGCCATATTTCATTATTTTTGCGGCAAATTAACTAAAGATTATAGATATTTTTAGAATTTAACTTATGACCTTCATTTGACCCTATGCTATGGCTGAACACGGAATGTGCCCTTTGGCCATCCACAATATTAAAAAGTGAAAAATATTTATGAATCAAGCCATAATACCCATTTCCATCAACGTTGGCCAACATTTTGCATAATACGTAACAAACCCTGCGGTCCGAAATAGAATTAAAATGGATTATAAGCCATTCACTTCATACTTTCGTATTCGATTTTAGCGATATAATTCTATTTCGGAACGCAGGGAAAATGATTTATAGCACACCGTGCGTAAAATGACCACTTTACGCACGCTGCGCGTGCGTAAAGTCGGCATTTTCCGCACTTGTGCTATAAAAAATTATACGAAACTCGTGCGAGAAACTTTTTCTCGACTCGTGTGATTGCAGCACTCGCCTTCGGCTCGTGCCGCAAACGTTTCATCGCTCTCGTATCGTAATGTACTATTTCTTAATGCAACATTTTGACAACGTCCAATATACACCCACACACACACATAAGTACTGTCTCGCCCTTCTTTCTCTTTGACAGTTGACACCAGTGGTGTTACACTTACCACTTACCTTTACTTTCGGTATCGATACTTTTTATCCAAGTAGGTGTCGGTCGCTCTTAACAGATTTAAGTATTTGATGAGACGCCTACGTAGGTAATTTAGCTTTTATTTATTCAATTTAACAACTTTTTTTCAATTAAGAAATTTTAGTTTTGTCGGCACCAAACCAAAAACTAAAGCTTTTAACGTTAGCAGTAATATCACAGTTTTAAAAGATTGTATGGTGCATGGACATTTTACCAGAATATTTTGGCCCAGGACGGTGCTAAAAAAAAGAAGTCTACAAATATTTTAGTTTTTAAAAGCTAGCACGACAGTTTACAGCTACACGAAACCGTTTATTGTGAAAACATCTCGAAAATTTGTTTTGTTTCTTTACACAAGTAAATAAGTAAGTTTTTGTCATTACATGTAGAACCACATATGTACCTACTTGCTTAATGCTGTTTTTATTTGCGTCTTATCCTAAAAAATTAATAACTGGTACGAGTAAGTATCGATACTTTTTGTTCGATAAAGATGTTGCATTACTACATCCCTAGCGCTTGTCATATGTCAAATGTTTTTTTTTTACTAATGCAAAGGATAATGTTGATTAAGCCTTAGGGAAACAAATGACGTCACAAGTAACGAAAATATAAACATTTATAAAAAAATATTGACTGCATAAAACTGAAATTGCTTTAAATTAAGTTCATCAAATAGTCTATATTTTACGAAAAAAAATTTAAATAGAATGTCGTCTGCCTGGTGAACATGGCGAATTGTGCATGAAATTTCAAGCTATTGATTCATCAATCTAACTTGTTCTAATTTTTTTAGCATGACTTGCCACGTACCAATATCTTTTTCACTTTTATTTTCTTAACGAGAAAAACAAAGTTAAGTTGTGCACTTTGTACCGAGCGACTGATTTTTAATCTTAAACAATATTTTCAAGCTTCTTATACGCGAGAATATTTTCCTAAAATGAAGTTGTTTGTTCTTTATAGTTTAACTAACAATATATATATTTTTTCATAATTTTTAAACATATTGTTTAAGTTAAGATAAATAACTTCATAAATAGAGTCATTTTCGGACGACGCGACGATGGGAAGAGGCGCCTTAAAAAAAATACAAAGCCAGGCTTACAGTACTTGTCCTTTCAAAGACAAAAAAATTGCCATTTGATTAAAAGAGCGAATAATGAGTGAAAAGTGGGGCAGTGATAATTTGGGACAGAGCTTTATCCATGAACCAAAAATTATTAGGTTTCTTTCTTGGACCGGACCCAAGAAATCTTCACGCCACACAAAGCGCAGGGCGGCCAGACCGGATGGCACCAGCTCTTTATCGGAAAACCATGCATCTTGCTCTTTATATATATAAAATGCCTTGTCAGTAGGTTTGTTTGTTCACCGATAAATTCCCTCTTCTTTTTTTCGCCAATATTTACGATTCGAAAATCGTTTCGAGGAATAGCCTTTCTTATCTGTTTTTAGTAGACATATTTTAAAACATGTCTGTCCGTCTGACCGTCTGTCACGGGGTCTACAGCTTCCACCGTAGCCAGTTGAAATTTTCACTGAATATGTGTTACTATGGCCATAGACTAATTATTACTACGTATAGACTGACAACTCCCATAAATCAAGGCGTAGCAAATTTTTTACGCACCCTTACGACACTTGGTGTCGCCAAGTGTTGCAAATAAGTATAATTTGTTTAATTGGCTGCAAGTAAACTCTCATGTTTACCAAGTAAACATGTGGCTGTAATAGCTTTGCTTAGAAAAACTAGATGGCGCTAAGTTGGCAACACTAACAGTGAATATTTCAGCGCCATCTATTATCGAAGAGAGAATTATTTTCATGTCACGTGACATCGCTGTGCCACTGGCGTCACCAATCGGTCTTTTTTAGCATCGTGTTCATTAGAGGATTTAGCAACGCCATCTAGATTTCGTTGGAATTTTATACCTTTTTTGTGGCTACGAACTGCTAGTCTATAGTTACGTAGTAATACTTAGCCTATGCTATGGCCTCTACAGCAGAAAAGAAGTATATTTTTTTTCGCTAAATCGTCTATGGAAAGAATATTAGCGAGGTTTGACTGCATTCCAACGATAATCCACACCCGGAAATGGATATACTGCATGTGTCTTTTTTTTCTTTCTTGCTTACGTCTGCTATTTTAACCGCCACTTTTGTTCTTCATTCTTCCCTCCTTATAGGGTTCCTAGAGGCCAGGATTTGACCTGGAATGTCAGGATTTGTAGGTACCTGTAAGGATTGCGGCCCGACTTTGAAATATTGATACTATTAAAGCAACAGCTTATACCTATATTTAGTTCTTGAACTTTTTTTCTCTTCTTTGGTAACCATCAATTTGAGAGCGGTATCGAAACCAGATGCCTTTTTCTAATTAATCGAAACAGAACACTTAAGGTGCTTAGTATCGCCAAATGGGTACTTTTTATAGCCTACGGCTCGTTTATAGCGAAACCAAAAATATTGAAAAAAAATATATTATGAATTATCAACTCTAAGACAATATATGCAAATTTTTTTATTTTCATACCACCAAGACATCCAAATGAAAAAAAAACAACCGAATGATGTTTTTTGGCTTGAATTCCCTACTGCTCCTAAGCGGCTTAGTCGATTTAATTCGTTTATGATTTGACTAATAGATAAACTTGATAGCTATAAACATAACATAGGATTATTCAATCGAATAATCACGTACATGTGTAAAGTATTATTTTCTCCTATGTCACCCTATCAAGGACGCAGCGAGCGTCGTAACAGCCACTATGCAATTTGCGCTATATGAACATTATTTCAATGTAGTTTCCGTCGATATTCTTACCAATAAACATCGAGCTGCTAATTTGGCGAAGGTAATCGCCTTAAATTCAAAACTTACTCAATAGTTATTCAACAAAACCTTATTACCTATGCATTGTGTATGCTACCATCGCAAAGTTTCCATTAGTATCTGTAAATTAGAACTTCAAAATGCTTTTTTTCAGAAACTAATGGAAACTTTATGATAGCAACATACACAATACGTAGGTAATAAGGTTTTGTTTACAGATAGTAGAGCCGATGAAGCGCTCGACTGTGGAGGTACCACCATTGGAGACCCCCTCGAAGTAATTCGGGGGAGAGTAAGAGGACAGCTCACAGGCAAAAACCAGGAGGCCCACCATGCCTGGGACCGATGTATGGTGGTATATCCATCCCTAAAAGTCGGGTCTTATATGGAACAGACTGGTGACGGGCAGCGGCGTTACTGGTGCCAGGGTTCCTTCACCGCGCTCACCAACTTGCCTGCCCAGCGTGTGTGAGTATGGGCAATTCTTCCAGGATGACCGCCGGGAGTGGCAAAGTCCTGGAAAGGCTTATGTCCAGCAGTGGACGAACTAGGATGATGGATGGATGATGGATAAAAGTTTTGTTGAATAACCATTGAGTGAATTTTAATTTTTCAAGTGTTCTGTTTCGATTAATTAGAAAAAGGCGGGTTTTTCACAATCTGGCTGCAAAACCGCTCTTAAATTGCACTAAATGATAAACAGCAACGTAATACCAATAGGCTATTTGACAACATTGAAAATACATTACAAATTGTGGTCATTCTATCATATAATAGCCTAAATAAGACATATTTCACGTTATTTAAACTAAATTACGCATATTTTTTGCAAATTACGCGAAATAAAATATAATATTTTAAAATAATCTTATCTGTGACGGCAATGTGCCGCGAACGCTCTGTGATTGGTGGCAACTCATGGTGACGTCACATGCAAGTAAACATGGATTCCTAGACTGATTGTTGTTTGCATTTTATGTTTTCTGAGTGTTAAATTAGATCTGTGAAGCACTTTTCGGTCAATTTTGGATAAATTTTGTAATGAGAATTCACTTAGGTGCACTGTTTTGTTGAGGTTATGTGAACTTGTTTACTAGCGTGTGACGTCACGCGTGTCACGTGACCAGCGCCATTACAGAAACATCGTTTTCGGAGCGATTTTTAAAACGTAAACTTAAATATTTATTTTATTAATAAAACAGTAAAATTTCTCGGAAATATCAAAGAAGTGTGCTTATTATGTTATA
The DNA here is from genome assembly GCA_934047225.1 of Ypsolopha sequella. Lineage (NCBI taxonomy): Eukaryota > Metazoa > Arthropoda > Insecta > Lepidoptera > Ypsolophidae > Ypsolopha > Ypsolopha sequella. Next base: position 16,830,430 of record OW204010.1, on the reverse strand, counting down.
AATAATCATTTAAAATTACGTCCGAAATTAGTCAAATAGCCTATTATTATTGTAAAAATCTTAAGTTTAGTCCAAGCTTTAGTGTAGATAAGGGTATAATAAGCGTAGCATTATGTTATCATACCATTAGACCATGATGTAGGATATTAAAACAAGCAAATAGAAATCAAAATACATACATAAAAGTAAACTACTTTGTTATTATATTAAAAATAACCAATAAGCGTAGCATGTTATTCTACCATAATGCAGAATTAACATTGATATTTTTCAATGCAAGTGCTCGTACAGGCCCACTTTTTATGCATCAAAACCGAACAGAAAGTCGATTATTTTGCCCTAGGGCTTTAATATTTTTTTTTTTTATTTATTTACTAGAAGTTTGCCAACCTGTAACCTTTCCTGTGTACCATAAATGTTATACTTTTTTTCCAGTGTTAAACGGCTCTGGATACAGTCCTTTTGATCCAATCATAATTTAAAGTTCACAAGATTATATTTGTTTTATTTCCTCACACTATGCATTGAAAAACGTAACATGATACACGGGCGTAAGAGCAATAAATTACTTGGTTACGTTTAAAACAGTCGCTACGCTCGTGTTTTAAATCGTCCTCTTAATTTATTCCTTTTCGCCCTTGTAGCATAAACTACTATTGAAATTATCAACATTGTTATATAAAAATGAACTGTTTTATTATTATTATTATTATTATATTAGTATAATCAGCTTATAGTTTTATTCACTCGACCCACCTTATTTGTTTTTGTAAATTAGATGCTAGGAATTTTATGCTATTTGATGCTAGGAATTTTAAATTAGATGCTAGGCCCTTTACTACAAATATTTGGTAATAAAAATTGTTATTAATATTTATATTTCTAAATATTATTTTAATAATTTTTTTTTGATATATTATTACAAGTATTAACTTTCATGAGGTGTGTGAGGCGTAACGTCGTCGCGTAAACGTCTTTACTCGCCCAGATGAAGGCAGTCTAAATCTGCTGAAACTGGTCGGCTTTCCCGATCATAACACGTATTGAGGTGAGCCGTTTTTATATAAATCATGAATTATCCTCAAGTCTCATTTAATTCTATAATTAACTTTCATATATAATTATCCTCAGGAGATGACTAAAAACCGACTTTGTGGTCTTATGTCTGCAAAGTTTTGCGAAATATATGTACCTAGTATAAGTGAACTTACTGTGTTAAGGCGATATGTAAAAGTTTTAGCGTCCCTGTTACTCCATATGCGAAAAAACCCTCTGTGCGAGAGGGACGGATTCGTGGAAAAGTAGCAAAAAGTCGGTTTTTTATTAATATAAAATGTGCTACAGTTGCTATCAAAATTTCGTTTGACCAGCGGGCCTATTGTGTATCTCTAGTTGCCTTCTGGACTGGGTGTCTATCATCAAAAACATAGATATACTATCGAATTCCGATGTCCTAAGGATATTTTCGCACTTGAAGTGACGACACAGATTGTTAATAGTTCAATACCCACTAAAGGCAATTTTGAAATTTCAGTTTTTAGCTATGTTTATGATGATAGGCACCTCGTGCAGTTGGCAACTAAAGATACAGAATAGGGGGGCTGGTCCTAGATATCGTTAAAACCCATCTTATAAAATATAATTGCAGTCCATATGTCATTCTAAACTGCCAAACCAGGAGAATTGGTGTCAAAAAACACCTAATTTCAATAAATATTTCTATCGAGCCGAATTTCTCTAATTGCGTTTCTGTTTTAACAGATCCCTAGAAAAAGATTCCAAAAATAATATACTATTTTATCAAAATAATATATTATTTACCGAAGTAGATATGCAAGTTTTTAAAGTGTCGTTTTTTTTTCCGTAGCGCCTTAATAAATAATTTAAAAAAAAAATGTGTGAGTGTATACGGCCATAACATTAATCTCGAGTCGTACATATTTACAAACTAACAAATATCTTACAATAACAGGTTATGACTAATTTGTAGTTTTAAGCAATTATAATAGTTAAAAAAAGACAAACTTTATATTTTTTCGAAATATTTCGGCCTCATCAGTGAGGCCGTCATCAGTCGACTCGACTGATGACGGCCTCACTGATGAGGCCGAAATATTTCGAAAAAATATAAAGTTTGTCTTTTTTTAACTATTATAATTGCTTAAAACTACAAATAAAAAGCTTATATAGCTAAGGTTATATTTATTCATATTATGACTAATTGAAATACATGTTTTTTTTTCTTTTCTTCTTTTTCTTTTTGTTTCCTGTACGTGTTAACTTCTCAAGTATTATAGATCAGCTAAATTTGTATCCTTTGTTGTACCTAAAAGGTACAAAAAGAACCTTTATGGTGAGACTCCGGTGTCCGAACGTCCGTCCATCCGTCAGAATGTCACAGCCTCATAACTTTAGCACCGTTAAATATAAAGACATGAAATTTGGCACAAAAATAGCATTAAATTGCCCACATATCACAGTCTAAAAAAAATATGAAAATATTTCCAAATCAAAAGTGAGAAAAATAAAAAATATTATCGTAAAAATACAATATGGGTAGCAAATTTTAGATATTTAAAACTCAATTGTAAAAATAAATACTTGTATCATATTTACTGGCACTGATTTTGAGAAATCTTTAAAAAGCCACAAAAATATGTAAGTCCCCTTATCTCCGAAACTGAGGTAAACCGAAAAATATAAAAAAAAACGACGAATATAGAATGATCATAATTACCATAATATACATAATTACTGGCCAATTACAGGAAAACTATAGCGATTTAAAAAAAAGTTAAGCATAAATTTAAAATTATAATAAAAAGAAAGAATCTTAATGAAAGTTTTTTTTTTGTTACGAGTAATAAATATATTCTATTTTACTTTTATGAGTTTTTGATTATTTATTAAATATTAAAGATAACTTATTTGTTTTTTTATTCAGTTTAAATTATATATTTATATAAAAACACTTATTAAAATAATAATTTCCAGATATATTTCGACATACAGTCGGCGTCAGTGAAATTAGATACAATGTATATATTATTTTATTTTTTTAGTATTAAAACAATTTCAAAAAGATTATAACTCGATATATTTCGGCCCTCGGTATGGGGCCGCCATCAAAAACAAGTCGAAACAAGTCGAAGAAAAGGCAGGCGGGCAGAGCCGCAAGCAGAAGGCTAGTTCACCTAGTAAACCGAAAAGTTCACGCAATACCAAGTTACGTATTCGGTGCACAGTGAAAGTCGAGACGCGGCGCCAAACGGTAGTTCACGAAGCGCGGGAACCACAAAGGTTAAAAAATGATATAAAAAACGTTTTTTTTTTTAATTTCCCTGTGGAAGTGTTGGTGCTGGAATCAGTGGCCTAGATTTTTTGGTGAGTTATTTTTTTACGTTCCTGCATACATTTAGGTACACCCGCCTGCCTCCTAGAGGTTTAGACAGAGAGTTCAGGTTACTTCAGATCCCGACACACCTCTTGAGCTTCTTCCACATCCATCAATAAAGTCATGCAAGCTTCTCTGTTCCGGGTACTTTTGACTTTGCCTTTTTTTAATATGTTGCCAATTTGGTTGGCGTACGTCTTTTTAGGGCGACCCGGCCGAACTTTACCTTCTTCCACTATACATTTATTTCGTCACTCTACTTTTATTCATCCTCTTTATATGTCCAAACCACCGAAGCATTCCTTTTTTTATTCTTGTCACTACATCTTCTTTCAGGCCGCAACGATCGCGTCTTTCGCTATTTTTAAATCAATCATTGTTTTTATTGTCATTTATTTATTTATTTATTTATTGAGAAACATACAGTTTTCTTATAACATAATTACAATTAAAAATAGATAAAATATAAAACCAAAATTGTTTCCACAGAAATCTTAGTACTAAAATTAATTAATGCACGTTTTTTTTTTAACAACAACACAAGATACTAATTGTTAAAAACACGCACAACAAGCTATTTGAACTACCGGCACATAAAAGAAAAAAAAAACTAAAATAAAAGTATTGATAAACATTATTATTATTATTATTAGCTTATTTAGTCAATAGTATAGAACAACTTTTACTATGGAGCCAACCCTGAAATATCAAAAAAAAATCTTTCCTTCCATACATTTTGGCCGCGCGGCATTGCATTTTTCTAAGAAACAATTAATTATTTTTTTCGTGATACAGGGTTTGTTACAAATTTCTGTTACATCTTGTATACATATACCTACAAAGTGAAAATTAAAAATAAACAGTGTTTGAAAGATGTCAAGAAAATTTTAGTTATAACAATGTAAAAAAGTTTAAAATAAAAAGTAAAATACAATTGATTAAAACAATAAATGAATTATAAAATGGAATTAAAATAATAAAACGCATTTTTTTTTTTACTAATTAATTAAAGGGATCCCACTTTCCTTGGACTGCTCTGAGAGCAACATTGCTCCCTACGACATATTGCTTGCGGAATATAACAAGTTTTTACAGGCAGTGATCTTGAATGGTACAGACTAGGGATTGTTTAGTGGTCAAAAGAGCTCTACGTGTACTTTTGGACCATTCAAATTGTTCACACAAATAACTAGGGCTTTGAGTTCTTGAAGCACGTGAATTTCAACACCCTTCTTTTTTTATAGTTAATACCAGCGAGCAACCCGCCCCCGGCTTTGCACGGGCATGTATAATACACACAAACCTTCCTCTTGAATCACTCTATGTATTGAAAAAAAAAACGCATCAAAATCCGTTGCGTAGTTTTAAAGATCTAAGCATACATAGGGACAAACAGCGGGAAGCGACTTTGTTTTATACTATGTAGTGAAGCCCTTATACTTTATATTCTCTGCCTTAGCCGAAATGTGTGGGGTAATATGAACCCATTTAAGGGCCTTACTATTGCCAAATGGGTACTTTCTAAAGCCTACTCCTCGTTTATGGCCAAACCAAAAATAATGAAAAAATGTTTTATGAATAATCAACTCTTAGACAATATGCAACATTTTTCTTTTTCATACCACCAAAAATTCTACATGTTTTTTTTTTTACTGCATGGTGTTTTTTGACCTCAAATTCCCTACTGCTCCTGAGTGGCTTGGCCGATTGAATTCATCTATGCTTTGATAAATAGATGAACTTTATAGCTATAAACATAACATAATATTATTCCATCGAGTAATCACGTCCAAGTTAAAAGTATAATTTTCTCCTATTTCGCCCTATCAAGGACGCAGCGAGCGTCGTAACAGCCACAGTGCATTGCGCGCTGTTATGAACGTTATTTCAATGTCGTTTTCTTTGATATTTGTAGTGACAAATATCGAGCTGCTAATTTGGCGATGGTAATCGCCTTAAGGATAGGATAACAAAAACACATACATGCATTCTGGACACGTTGAATGGCTTTGGCAGTTTTTTGGAAGAGTCACGGCTCGTACACTATATCATGAGATGGACTAATACAAAGTTGTAGCCTTACTTCGACGCTGAGTAATGGTCTTATTTTATATAGAGGCTTGAGTGCTCCAAAACACGTAATTTTCTGTTGGAAATGCTTCTCAAAACGTAAGTTTTCATAAGTTTACAACATATTCGCTCCGATTCGAAGTCACGCACACAGATGCGTACTCAACACGCCGTCTAAGCGAAGTTCGGGGGAGTCTCCAAACAAATATATTTACTCTGCTGAGTGCGGCGCATCAACCTTTAGCCACGGATTAAAAAACACATCAGCGGGTCTACCGCGTAATTCTCATTTTCATCAACATCAACTTGAGATTGAAATTTGTCGTGCGTGCGACGACACCCGCCTGACATGCCATCTCTTTTGCACGCGTTGAATTTCGCATGCATTTGCTTGAAGTTGATACAAATGAGAATTACGCGGTAGAGCCCCTGATCTCTATTGACATTGGGTCTTGCATGAGGCCCATTTTTGGCTTCATGCATTCGCAAGGGCTACGCCCTCCCTTATATATATAAGGTTAAACAATATTAGTTGGCGAAACTCAAAACATAGGTAGTACTAGCATATATGAACAATTGTTTCTATGACAGCTAAGCGAAATTCTTAAAACTTGTTTTCACCTTTCCATACTGGACTACTCAGCTGATCGGGGCAACTTGTATGGGAGGAAGAGAAAAAAAGTTGCGAATTTCGCTTAGCTCCCATACAAACAGTTGTTCATATAGACTAGTACTACCTATATTTTGAGTTTCGCCAACTAATATTACTTAACCTTATATATCTCTAATATCTGTGGCTGACTGACATACTGTCTATTGTCACGTGGGTCGGAGTTTCTTTGGCCTCCATGCAGGCTCTGCACAGAGGGCTGTCCGTCTGACCTATACAAAAGAAATGTCGGTAGAGGTTACTGTGTCCTTTAAGGTAAAGGTGATATTAGGTATGTTGACCTCTTCTATACTCTAGTGTTTAAAAATAATTTGTCTGAGGGCGAGTCGGCCTCACGCACAAAAGGTTTCGTACCATCACATAATACGGGTATGGAACCCTAAACTCATGGTAAATTACAACAATATAGATGTCATAGCAACTATAAGTCGCTAAGATGGTAGCACCTGATAAGCAATTCGATTTTGCGATTAAACAGTATGTCACGCTCCTCGCACTTGTGATTCAACTAAGCCGCGTCGCGCGCGATTAAACAATGTGCTACATGACCTGGTTAAACATAAGTCGCTTGGTACAAAGTGCAAATTCAAATTCAAATTCAAATAGTTTATTTTGCAAAGCAGGTATAGATATATACACTTTTTACACGTCAAATTTAATCTAATAAAGAAAATTTATGTAATAAAATAATAAATGTACATGAACTAAATTAAAGGTTTATTTAATTTATGTAGCAATATATTTACGATTAAATTGATAGGTAAAATATATATTATACAAGGTAAAATCCAATCAGCCGCCCGAACCCATACCGGAGACCCGGCCAGGGACCAGGAACAAGGTTATGAGGTTATACGTGCATATTTGATTTTCTTGATAAGAAGTTAAAAGTGAAAAACAAAGTAATATATAGCAATTCACGCCAAGTTCAGTATAAGTTAGGTTTATGAATCAACAGCTTGAAATTGAATGTACAATTAGCCATGATTTTGTCGAAACAGCATTTTAAGCTTTTTTGGACTGATTTTTATTCAACTGAAGGCGGTTCCACACCGAGAGTCGAAATATATCGAATAATATATTCTTTTTTTGTTTTAATGCTAATTAATAAAAAAAGAAATAAATTAAACTCATTTATAATAAATAAGGTAAATAGAATATATTTATTAACAATCATACCCTAAAGGGATTCTTGAGTTGGAATATATATCCTGTATAAGGTGACTTTGGCTGGTATAGCCAAATTCATACTGGATACTCGGTAAGGAATCAGGACCGAGTTTTAGCGACCTTTTTTTGCAAAATACGAAAAATATTCTTTGTGCCCCTATACCTGTTTTAGAACAACGCAACCAAAATTTAATTTCGCAATTTTTACAGTAAATGTAAGTGAACCTTGTTACTGGTCAGTTACAAAGTCTCCAGTATGAATTTGGCTATTGTCAACCAAAGTTGTCTTATACGCCTCGCAATGTCGGCCCAGCCGTTTTTAATGGCTTCGCCATAAATAGAAATTTTTCGGGTCACGGCCATTTGTAGAAATTTTTAGACATCATCACGACATGGGGATTCATTATGGGGACAACCTCTACCGACATTTCTTTTGTATAGGTCAGAACCTGCATGCAGGCCAAAGAAACTCCGACCCACGTGACAATAGACAGTACTTCAGCCACAGATAATAAATATAAGGGAGGGCGTGACGCTTGCGAACGCATGAGGCAAATTTAAGGCCTCATGCGAAACCCAATGTCAATAGAGATGTGATGTCTTGTTTTGTCCGTGGCTAAAGGTTGATGGGGGTGGTCAGAGGTGTTAACGAGTGTAGACATGAAATGCACATCACAGTTCACACTCATACAATCGTAAATTATTAAAATAATCTGATACTCGTATCACGCTTATAGAAAATCTAATAATGTTGAAGGTACCAAATATCATTATGATGGTAGGTGGTAGAGCTGATGCCGGACTCGACTGCGGAGGTACCACCATCTTACTTGGAGATCCCCTCGAAGTTATCCGGGGTAGAGTAAGAGGACAGCTCACAGGCAAAAAAACCAGGAGGCCCACCATGCTTGGGACCGATGGATGGCGGTATATCCATCCCTAATAGCCGTGCCTTATATGGAACAGACTGGTGACGGGCAGTGGCGTCACTGGTGTGAAAGATCCGGCACCGCGCTCACCAACCCGCCTGCCCAGCGTGTGTGAGTATGGGCAATTCTTCCAGGATGACCGCCGGGAGTAGCAAAGTCCTGGAAAGGCTTATGTCCAGCAGTGGACGAACTAGGCTGATGGAAATATTATAAATAATAAAGTTGTTTTAGCTAAAAGTTGTATTTTGAGCGTTATAATTATTTCTTAATATTTTGTAACGGATTCGAAGAATCGACCCTTAATTAGAATAAATATTATTTAAACAAAATAAAACTCAAATAACATTAATAAATATACTATAATTCGCTTTGATAAGCTTTTATTTTAGTAGAATATGATATATTATTTAATAATACATACACTTCCTCGACTAACAACGACCCACTAAGGGCAAAACAAAATTTCGAGTTTATAATGTTCTTTTATTTATAAATTTTTAAATAAAACATTATTAGTAGTTTATGCTACAAGGGCAACAATTTATTGCTTTTACGCCCGTGTACCATACTACATTTTTCAATGCATAGTGTGAGGAAATGAAAACAAATATAATCTTGTGAACTTTAAATTATAATTGGCTCAAAAGGACTGTATCCAGAGCCGTTAAACAGTGGAAAAAAAAAGTATAACATCTATGGTACACAGGAAAGGCTGCAGGTTAGCCAACCATTGTAAATAAATTAAAAAAAAAAATAATAATAAAGCCCTAGGGCAAAATAATCGACTTTTTGTTCGGTTTTGATGCATAAAAAGTGAGCCTTTACGAGCACATGCATTGAAGAAACTTAACTTTACTTAGAAATTAAAACTACCCATCAAAATAAAAAAAAACTTAAACATATGAATCAATTAATAATAATTTGTTAAATTTAATAAAATATATTTTTTCTGATTTCTGATAATATGTAGTCCCTGCCTACCCCTCGGGAAGACAGGCGTAAGTATACTTATGTATGTAGTACTAATTAAGGCGATATGCGAAAAAAAATACGGGTGTTTCTTTTCTGTGTATTAAATAGACTGTATTTCATGAAATACAAGGAAAATTATAATCAGTTTCTCGTATATGCATTTTGACTATATAATCTAGGGATTTGAAATTGGGAAACATGTTTAGATAAATTTTCCTCGTTAGAAATAATTGTTGAAATGAGGTCTTCAAACACACACTTTTTCTCCTCGTTTGACGAATAGGAACCATGTTATACAGAACTCAAACATATTTTATTAGGTGTTTTTTAACAATATCTAGAGATTTGATGATTGAAATTTTGCTAGCTATTTTAGTTTTTTTAATAAAAATATAAAACCAACTTTTTTCCCCTTTGCCCTGAATCCGCCCGTCTCGCACTGCGCGATTTTTCGCTTGGAGTGACAGTGACAAAAATAAAATTCGCATAGCCTCTTAATAGTTATTCAATAAAACATTAAGTAATACACCGTGAACATAGGAAGATTAATTTAACTATATATTTGCGTGATTGTGCAATATTATGCTATCCTATTCCCAGTTTCTCACGGTCCGTGACTCCCTAGCAAAGCTTAGTGAACCAAGGCCAAGTAACACTGGTTCAGAGAATTTCCATATTGTTCAACCAACAGTAGTATTGTGCAAATATGAAAGTAAACGGCAAGAGTTATACAATATCACGGAGCTATGTGGTTAGATGGTCTTTGCCCAGATATTTACCACGCAGGTATAAATAGATGTCCAAAAACTTTGGTATCTTACTTTTTTAGGATTCCGCAATTCAAAATTAAAAAAACGGAACCCTTATAGCAGCGTTTCTTAATCTTTTTTTTCCACGGACCCCTTCAAATCAAGCACAATTTCAAGGACCCCTTAATAAAAAAGCAGCAATAAATTTCTAACCATTTATTTTAGTTCTACAAATTACAAAAAAATATACTTTTTCATATAAAATACGTTAGTGAGGAGGTTCGTGCTGCTTTTTTGCAACTCAATTAGTGATATTTGGGTTTATATTACTACTGAGATTATAATCTAGTAAAAGCCTAATGTGTTACTAGATTAGGCTGCGGACCCCCAGGGGTCCGCGGACCACAGGTTAAGAAACGCTGTCTTATAGGATCACTTTGTTGTCTGTCTTCCTTTTTGCTCCGGCCCCGAGATATCAAGTTGAAACTGACACCTTCTACAGAAGTCTATGGCCCCATGGTGCTGTTAAAACATCAGGCTTAAGAGGCTATACGAATTTTATTTTTGTCACTGTCACTCCAAGCGAAAAATCGCGCAGTGCGAGGAGGGCGGATTCAGGGCGAAAGGGAAAAATTTTGGTTTTATATTTTTGTTAAAAAACTAAAATAGCAAACAAAATTTCAAATATCAAATCTCTAGATATTGTTGAAACACACCTAATAAAATATGTTTGAGTTCTGTATATGGTTCCTATTCGTCAAACGAGGAGAAAAAGTGTGTTTAAAGACCTTATTTCAACAATTATTTCTATCGAGGAAAATTTATCCAAACATGTTTTCCAATTTCAAAACCCTAGATTATATAGTCCAAATGCAGTACCAGAAATTTATTTAAATTTTCCGTGTATTTCATGAAATACACAGAAAAGAAACACCCGTATATTTTCGCATATGGCGATATGAAAACGTGAAAAAAAGTTATTCTACTTACATAATCAATTTCAGACGTCTGTCACGACCCTTTTGCTAGGCCCCCGTATGAGATATCAAGTT